>CM057345.1:167057821-168291806 GCA_030015575.1 Agapanthus africanus
CAATTAGCATAACAATGGTGTGCAGAAGGTATTAAGTTAAGACAAAGCAAGGGATTAGTAAGAGGGCAAAGTAAATTGCAACAGATATTCATGACCAAACCAGCTATTTCTTCGCCAATCCTAAAATCACCTTTGAATTTCTCCAGGACACTCCGTATCACTACGAAGATCCACAGTTTATTTGGATATTCCATCGTATGGTTATATACGAACTCGAAAGGAACTTGTTCCAGTTCGGGGATGGATTCTGGTCCAGGAGAAATAGGAATAAGGTTTATTCGGTTGTCTTTTATCTTCACATTCTCTCGCATTGCGAGTGTTCCTAGGATTGGGACAGTACCCCCATTATGCTTATTGGATAGTCTTCTTCCAAACCATAGGCTGGTGCCGAACGGTAGGGAAGGAAGAAAACCATTTGGCCTAAAGGGGTGTGCAGAAGGTAATGACTAAAGACATATGAAGGGATTTGGAGAGTTGGCAAAGAACTATACGGTTACAGTCGTGAATCTGGAAGAGGCATTACTAGGAATACCAGGATACCCCATCGAGACATTTCAATGTTTCAGTTTCACTGTGTAATGTTAAAAGAAAACTGATTTCCCGATTAGATACTTACTCCAGGGTATGTATTTACCAGGTTTGATTCTCACATCTGTATGGTTTTACAGATAATGAGTGGGAGTAAGTTATTGGAAATTGGGTGATCATCCTCATTATATCGGGATTCGTTGTAATCGGTGATATTTGAGGAAGTCACCTGGGTAGTTTGCCGGTCGGCAAATATTTGGTTTTGAATATCCGCTGTTATGCACCAATTTCAAATTGATATATCTGTACGTCTATTTTCATAGAGTGAGATATACCTTTTGAAATTATGTCTATGACATTTACCTATATCAGTGGATGGTTAGGTAAGGAGCATTAAACAGCAGTGTAATTCTTCTTAACCATAAGTACAGTTTTCAACCTACGACACACAGTGGATGAGTTATCAGACTCAAGGGACTTATACAGAGTATTGTATGTTGTCCAGGGTCCATCAGGACAGAGGGGTTGTTGGAGATAGTGCCCTCATAGTCAATTATTGGATCGCAGGTACGTGATTGCAATGATTGCGGAGGACCTATCCCGGTAGGACAGTCTTACTCGAAATGATAGTATGCTATCTGGTTTGCCTTTATCAGTCGTGTACATGTTCAGGTGACTGATTGCATGTTACACTTTGATAGAGCCCTTAGAATCTTGCTTTACTACCAACTGTATGATGGCGATCATATACGTGAGAGTTGGGTAGTTTATATGCATATCCTTAATTGTGGTCCCTAGTCGTGGGAGTTTCGAGACAGGGCATCGATACTCCGGAGTAGACTAGTGTATACAGTCGAGACCCCGACGAGGGGCGGTGGCCGGTCTCACAAGCCACTGGTGTCAGTTGGATCACCTAAGATGTATACAGGTGCTCATTGGGTTATGAGTACACCGGACAGGACTCGCCGGGAATCTGCTAGTTAGTACTATACCTATCGTCAGATAGCAGTTCCCTGGTGACATGTGTACAGGTTAGTTCATCGACCTGAGGTCGTCATTTGTCCCGTGTGAGTTCCCACTGTGCTTTGATTTCTACCCTACCACGGCTCAAAGGAGTCGTGCAAACAGGTAGCTTTTGGGTACAGTCCCGAGCCATATGGAGGCACGTGAGCGGATCGGCAGGGGATTCGTCTCTCCCGGTATTGGGAGCGAGGTCGTGCTGTGTCTAGGAGAGCCATTACACATAGTCCATGGCCATGGCAGGAGATTTACTGGTAGGTACTCCAGTAGTATCTCAGGGTGTTATTGGGCTACACTCCGACACGACTTATACTGCTTCTGGGGGTCTGACGTTACTAGCCCCCTAGGCGGATATGCGATACTCATTGATGAACGGACCGGACTGTATATACATTGTCACTGTTAGGCTCAGTAGGGTTTCTGGATGAGTTCACTCATCGGCCACCCTTGAGTGCGCTCATCGGCCTCCCTTGAGGTCAGTCCATGGGCAGCCGTTACGCATAGCTAGTGCCGCTGACGGTTTGTGGTTAAACCCACTGCCAGGGTACTGACGAGTCATTAGAGTCCCCCACAGACAGTTTCCCAAGTTCGGGCGAAACGTTGTAGAGGCCGTATGGTTTTATGGCAGGGTTCGGAAAATGCACGTGCGTTTACGCACGTGTCAGTTTTCGGGCAGATGATACTGGTCGGCTTTGGTTTAAGCCGGATCCGAGTATTATATTGAGTAGGTATAATATCTTTGTCTCAGTTGCATTTGTATTCGGTCGTAATACAAATGCGGGTATGTTTATACAGTTACGGGGTTATCCAGAAAGTCGTTTCAGGATCACTTTTGGAAGTTGCCAGTTTTCAGTTTTCTATCAGCCGTCTTTTAACATTCTGTTAAAGATGGATTTATCTTTTCTTGGATGAGGGTGAGTCATGCTTCTAGAAGGTTCTAGAAGGTTCTAGATTGGGTGAGGTGTCGTGTGACTCATGCTTTGATATCAACCATTTCTTGTTTTGCTTAAGATCTTTATGCTTGATTTTTCCATGTGTTCACACATGATATTTTCCTTATGGTTACCCCCCCTCTCCTACGGTCACCTCCCTCTCTCCTATAAGTGGCCGGCCCCCTCTCTCTCCTCACACTCTCTCACTTGATGTTTCATTTGGAGAAAAAGATTATGATAGTATTTGGGGTGCATGGAATTTTACAGTTCATTTCATTCCATCACCCAATTCCCTCGGCAACTTCATTAACCGTCCGTCCATAGCTTTGGACGGAACGAGACAAAGTCATCTACTCATTCTCTACATCAATCTTGGTCGTCTCTTCTAGCAAACTTGACGACCGAGTTGCCTCGAGTCAGAGGCGGGAGCCCGTTTAAAGAATCAGTGATGTGGTGCCACCTGGACGAGAAGATCGGAGATCGAGCAGATCGGAGCAGCCGCAACGCAGCGTGGGATGATGGTTAAAGAACGAAGGACTCGGATCGTTCGGTATAACCTTTCTACACTCTTTACAGTTTGTTAGTTTAGCAATAATGGAAGATCCGGTTAAAGTATACGATAGCGCCAGTTAAAAGTTTTTGTTCCGCATTTGGCGTCTGTAGACGGCCGGGGCGCTAGCGTAGACTTACAGTGGTATCAGAGCCTCACCATTTTGCTATACTAATTTGTGCTAACGTGTTTAAAACATCGATCGAACCGGAAATCAAAAATCACAATTTTTCATCTTGACAGTTTCTGTTGATTTTAAACGGTGTCCTAAAAATATTTCACACATCTCAGAAAATTGTGCAGGGTTTTTTAGGAATACTGTAGAAATTCGAGGAAGTAATTCCACTGTTCCGCCGCTGATCCGCCGCTCCAGCTAGGGTTTTGCCGCTGATCCGCCGCAGGAAAGTGGGATCACTCACTCAGTTTTCTACAGTACATTCCATGTTGGAAATTGGGGTTTTTGGTATATATATTTTGGGCCCAGGTTTTGTTACTGTTCAACAGATTTGCGTGGGGCCCACTTTATGATATTTTGTCGATCGAAATTTAAACATGTTAGTTTACAGTGCTTACATTATATCTCCGACCGGGAATGTCATTTGATCGGTAAACCGCGTCCGACTGCTATAGTTCTTTTAGACGGGTTTGCGAACGTGACATTCGCGTTGATGTTCTGTGTTGTGCTGTAATGTTGCGGATTTGTCGTGGTGGATAGCAGTGTGCAATGGTAGTACAGTTTGAGTTTATTTGTACATTTGATATTGCGGGGCGAGCATCCAACTTGTGGACTGCCGTCACTGCCTGTTGTATAATATTCTTTTGGGGCACGACCAGGTTGCGGTCGATGTACCTGTTGTACTATTTTTCATTACTGTACTAGGTTTTGCCCCGCGATGGAGTGCACGGATAGCCGGGTTCTGGAGGGCAACGGGTCCGCATCTCATGGCTTTGAGAGGCAGAGGGGTCCCACTCTAGAATTGGCAGACTATTCGCCGCACTCGTAGGGGGTACAGGTTGACCCAAGGAGGGGTGCTCAATTTACCGGATTCCGTGAAGTGCCGAGTGTTCCATTCACTATGCTGTGGAGGACTACCTCGCTTCAGGTTTTGGCGGGTAACTTGCCGCACCCGTAGGGGTCTAGGTTTCATTGCACAGGCTATCCACACGATAGGGGAACGTCGAGTTTCAGCAGCGGCTCTGTGAAACTCAGGGATCCCAGATTATCTGTATTGTTCTGTGATTCTTATTACTTTTCTGTAATGTTGCATATTATCACGCCTGGAGCGATTATTGTATATTGGTTTATATACTATTAGATGTTGTATATGTTTTACACCTGCGCTAGTCCAGTCCCCGCTCTGTCGTTAGTTAAGTAACCTAACGGGTGATGACGGGACCCAGTGACGAATGCGGATGGCATATACGTACATTTTATTTTCGTTCTTTTCTGGTGTGATTGATTGATGGGACTGCGTTGATTCTGATCAATGCAAAAAGTTAAACAAACCTGTTTGATGTTGTTGGAACAATTTAAAAGGTGTTATTGCAAAGACGTTTCCTTTTGTTTTGCATAGAGATATTCAGTGGAATATCCTGCACCTCATTCGACGGGGCAAGGGCCGATATTCCTTCACCGGGACTGACCCCTTGGGCAGAAGTTTGTGTCAGGGTAATAACTTCACTATAGTCGATTACAAGTTGCTTTGCATAGCGGTATTCAGTGGAATATCCTGCACCTCATTCCACGAGGAAAGAGCCGAGATCCCTTTACCGGGAGTGACCTCTTTAGCAAAAGGTTTTCGCCACTATATTTTAAAAAGCTATCAGGTTCCTTCAGCGATATCAAGTTCACTACGTTAAAGGTTTTTCGCCAAAAACCATCCGTAGCCCTCCGTCACTTCTTTTGGGTATTCAGTAGTATTCAAGCTATGCATTTTAGCCAAAGTTAAGGCATAGTGTTTGGTAGCTGCTGGGTATTCAATTGTTGCATAGATAGATGAGTTAGTTTGGGACAGTCGTTCTGCCGATTGGCCAAAGTCAGGGGCATGTGCGGGTGGGTTCAAATTGACAAGATAGTGACAGGTAGAACTTGGCATGTGACTTATGACATTTTGACCAAAGCCAAGGTAATAAGAGCATGGGGCAAAAATCATATCGGGAGTTTCTAAAGAAACTGAAACTTGCCAAGTATGCGCATACCTTCTGGAGTATGAGTAACGTGGATGCATTCCATCACGTTATCATGCGATGAGAGTTGGATCCCGATTCCCACTGATAAGTTGGTTTACTCTTTGGGTGATCCCGATTGATTCTTCTTTAGGTTTGGAGGAGAATTTGACAGGACAGTGGGAGGTTTCCGGGTTAGATAAAGTTATGACCATTCGGATCTAGGTTAGAGTGCACGCAGAGTGTTTCTTTTCTCTCTCTCTCTTTGGCAGCGACCTTTGACCGACCCTAGACTATGACTCAGTGACCAAGTTGACCGAACCTTCTTAAAATACTGGCTTTTGGATTGTCTTTGTTGCATAAGTTATTGCCACTCCTTCTTCTACCCTTTGCATTTCTCAGAACACCCGTATTACTACGGACATCCACTTCCATTGGATAGATCCATCGTATGGTTATATACGAACTCGAAGGGACTTCTTCGAGGATGGATCCAGGTTCAGGAGAAATAGAATTGGTTTATTCAGTTGTCTTTTATTATCACCTTCTCTCAGGTTACGAGAGCTCCTTGGTTTAGGAGAGTACACCTATTACGCTTATTGGATAGTCTTATTCCAAACCATAGGCAGGTGCCGAAAGGTAGGGAATGAAGAAAACCAATTAGCCTTAGTAGGGTGTGCAGAAGGAAATAAGTAAAGACAAAATAAAAGGATTAGAAAGAGGGCAAAGTAAATTGCGACTGTTATCATTCACGACCAAACCGCGTACTTCATCGCCACTCTTATTTCACCTTTAAAAGAATAAGGTATTATTCAGTTGTCTTTTATCATCACCTTCTCTCAAGATACGAGTACTCCTTGGTTTAGGAGGGTACACCTATTATGCTTACTAGATAGTCTTCTTCCAAACCATAGGCTGGTGCCGAACGGTAGGGAAGGAAGAAAACCATTTAGCTTAACGATGGTGTACAGAAGGTAACGACTAAAGACAAATAAAGGGATTTGGAGAGATGGCAAAGAGATATACGGTTGAAGTCATGAATAGGATTATGGAAGAGGCATTGCTATGAATACCAGGATACCCATACGAAACATTTTCATGTTTCAGTGCATTGTTAAAGAAAAACTGTTTTCCCGATTAGACACTTACTCCAAGGGTATGTATTTACCAGGTTTCATTCTCATATCTGTATGGTTTTACAGATGATGAGTGGGAGTAAGTTATTGGGAATTAGGTGATCATCCTCATAATATCGGAATTCGTTGTAATTGGTGATATTTGAGGAAATCGCCAGGGTACAGTTTTAACCTACGACGCACAGATTTTGAGTTGTTTAACTCAGCGGACTTATACAGAGTATTGTATGTTGTCCAGTGTCCATCAGGACATAGGGGTAGGTCCTCGTACTATGTTCTGTTTACTTATAACTTCTCTAGTATTTAGACAAGTGTTTCGTTGAAACACAAGGTCTGAGTTTTGAGAAGTTGTGGGTATAAGAATAAAGTAGAGAACCAGGTGTCACAAGTATCGGGATTCTTCAAAGAGATCGAAGATGTAGATTCTTGTGATTGGTATTCAGATGATAGTGATGGTTTTTGAGAAACGTGTTTCACTTTCAGGTTACTCATAATTGGATGGATTCCTAAGTTGAGTAATGCTGATTAGCCTCTTTCCATTAAAGTGATATGCACTGGAGACAGCTGCATGATTTGAATATGGTTCCAATTAAATAAGTGCCAAAGTTTCTATATTGGATATAGAATGGATCGTACCTTAAAAGATATAAAGGTACGGGGAGTTGTCCAGCTAATGCTTAAAACCAGACTCTGGATAACTCAGGGCACGTTTCTGTAATGGCTGTTTGTGGGTTGACCCTGGCTATGTCGAGGGTTGATATTCTACCATTTGGAAGATCAATAGTGATATTGTTCTTGACTCGCCACAGTTTTAGTAAAATGGATTTTTTCAGAAAACAGTAGTGGGAGTATGGTAGAACTGGAAGTGATTCCAGAACCGCGAACGATTACGGAAAATTTAATAGGACCTATATATTCAATCAGGTTTGACATTCCAATAGCCACTCCGCAGATATGGTGGGTAACCTCAGACACCCGAGAGGTATTTCGGTAGCCTCAAGGACGGTGACAGGGAGGTTCTTATCTACCCAAACTTGACACTACTGTTGTTCCAGACTATGAGACCAGGCAGGAGGATAAGTATAGCGTCGTTCTAAACTAGCTTTAGAAGTGTACGTGTATATTATTCTGCCAGAGGGTTGTATGAGTCAGTGGGAGCAGCGGAAGCTTAGTGGGCAAGTAGCTTATGTCTATTTATAGACTTGAGCAGTTATAGCGGAGATAGATCATCTAATTTTGATGTGACAGTCATGGGTTTGACTTCAATCAGAATAGGGGATGGATCTGTTAAGAAGGTAGTAGGGTGTGATGTCATGGTATCTGGATGACATACACAGAGTAGGAAGTAAAATTCCTATACTACGATCGGTTGTACTGTGGTCGTCACACAGTTGTTTCTCCAGACAGGATACGGATATAATATTTGACATTCTGGTTTCTGGATCTATGGTTTTAGATCTAGATTTGGGTAGTTTCCCAATGTGGGTACTTTGACGGATATTCTAATGGTTTTTAGAATAGTTGACTCCTATGATGGTGGAGTACCTGCAGGTGATGGAGTCACCCTCTCTAAAGGTGTCGTATAGACTAAAGGGGAGAGGGAAGTGCATGATTAGCAGATCACTTGCTTAGGCAATTGAGTCAATCATGAGATGTCAAGTACCACACCAGATGTTGTTTTTGCACTAGATGCAATGAGTTTGTATTAATCCAATCCTGGAGAAACATAAGGAAGCAGTTTTAGAACATAAGTACATGTTCTACGGATTTGATTTCGACAGCCTCTTTCGGGAGACGGTTATCGTTCCAGGCTTCAAAGGTGACATGGTTGACAGAGAGAATGTTAGAGTTATAGTTTTCCCTCTGACAAAGAGGGACAGTATTATGGACAGATAGTCCAAGAGGATACTGTGGGAAGCAAGGTGCCCGATACTGATTAGGTTCAGTGATCGATTCGGTCTAAGAAGTTTGGATATGGAGTTCATTTATGAACTAAGGTCCCATCAGATATCCAGACATATTCTAAGAGAGGTATTACTCAATTCGGGAGATGGCTTTCTCCGCGAACTTGAGATTAAGAGAGATATAGAAAGATACTTCTAGGCGGATCCACTCACTGAGGCTATTTCTCGAACACAATAGTTTTACAAACGGGCTTTGTGAAACTGATTAGTAGAGGAGTTGGATGTTCGGTTTCACACGGGCTGTGAGTAGTCGACATCGCAATATTAGCCTTGAGTGCAAGTGGGAGATTGTTGGAGATAGTGCCCTCATAGTCAATTATTGGATCGCAGGTACGTGATTGGAATGATTGCGGAGGACCTATCCCGGTAGGACAGTCTTACTCGAAATGATAGTATGCTATCTGGTTTGCCTTTATCAGTCGTGTACATGTTCAGGTAACTGATTGCATGTTACACTTTGATAGAGCCCTTAGGATCTTGCTTTACTACCAACTGTATGATGGCGATCATATACGTGAGAGTTGGGTAGTTTATATGCATATCCTTAATTGTGGTCCCTAGTCGTGGGAGTTTCGAGACAGGGCATCGATACTCCGGAGTAGACTAGTGTATACAGTCGAGACCCCGACGAGGGGCGGTGGCCGGTCTCACAAGCCACTGGTGTCAGTTGGATCACCTAAGATGTCTACAGGTGCTCATTGGGTTATGAGTACACCGGACAGGACTCGCCGGGAATCTGCTAGTTAGTACTATACCTATCGTCAGATAGCAGTTCCCTGGTGACATGTGTACAGGTTAGTTCATCGACCTGAGGTCGTCATTTGTCTCGTGTGAGTTCCCACTGTGCTTTGATTTCTACCCTACCACGGCTCAAAGGAGTCGTGCAAACAGGTAGCTTTTGGGTACAGTCCCGAGCCATATGGAGGCACGTGAGCGGATCGGCAGGGGATTCGTCTCTCCCGGTATTGGGGGCGAGGTCGTGTTGTGTCTAGGAGAGCCATTACACATAGTCCATGGCCATGGCAGGAGATTTACTGGTAGGTACTCCAGTAGTATCTCAGGGTGTAATTGGGCTACACTCCGACACGACTTATACTGCTTCTGGGGGTCTGACGTTACTAGCCCCCTAGGCGGATATGCGATACTCATTGACGAACGGACCGGACTGTATATACATTGTCGCTGTTAGGCTCAGTAGGGTTTCTGGATGAGTTCACTCATCGGCCACCCTTGAGTGCGCTCATCGACCTCCCTTGAGGTCAGTCCATGGGCAGCCATTACGCATAGCTAGTGCCGCTGACGGTTTGTGGTTAAACCCACTGCCAGGGTACTGACGAGTCATTAGAGTCCCCCACAGACAGTTTCCCAAGTTCGGGCGAAACGTTGTAGAGGCCGCATGGTTTTATGGCAGGGTTCGGAAAATGCACGTGCGTTTACGCACGTGTCAGTTTTCGGGCAGATGATACTGGTCGGCTTTGGTTTAAGCCGGATCTGAGTATTATATTGAGTAGGTATAATATCTTTGTCTCAGTTGCATTTGTATTCGGTCGTAATACAAATGCGGGTATATTTATACAGTTATGGGGTTATCCTGAAAGTCGTTTCAGGATCACTTTTGGAAGTTGCCAGTTTCCAGTTTTCTATCAGCCGTCTTTTAACATTCTGTTAAAGACGGATTTATCTTTTCTTGGATGAGGGTGAGTCATGCTTCTAGATGGTTCTAGAAGGTTCTAGATTGGGTGAGGTGTCGTGTGACTCATGCTTTGATATCAACCATTTCTTGTTTTGCTTAAGATCTTTATGCTTGATTTTTCCATGTGTTCACACATGATATTTTCCTTATGGTTACCCCCCTCTCCTACGGTCACCTCCCTCTCTCCTATAAGTGGCCGGCCCCCTCTCTCTCCTCACACTCTCTCACTTGATGTTTCATTTAGAGAAAAAGATTATGATAGTATTTGGGGTGCATGGAATTTTACAGTTCATTTCATTCCATCACCCAATTCCCTCGGCAACTTCATTAACCGTCCGTCCATAGCTTTGGACGGAACGAGACAAAGTAATCTACTCATTCTCTACATCAATCTTGGTCGTCTCTTCTAGCAAACTTGACGACCGAGTTGCCTCGATTCAGAGGCGGGAGCCCGTTTAAAGAATCAGTGATGTGGTGCCACCTGGACGAGAAGATCGGAGATCGAGCAGATCGGAGCAGCCGCAACGGAGCGTGGGATGATGGTTAAAGAACGAAGGACTCGGATCGTTCGGTATAACCTTTCTACACTCTTTACAGTTTGTTAGTTTAGCAATAATGGAAGATCCGGGTTAAAGTATACGATAGCGCCAGTTAAAAGTTTTTGTTCCGCATTTGGCGTCTGTAGACGGCCGGGGCGCTAGCGTAGACTTACAGGGGTTGGTCCTCGTACTATATTCTGTTTACTTATGACTTCTCTAGTTTTTAGACAGGTGTTTCGCGGAAACACAGGGTCTGAATTTTGAGAAGGTATAGGTATTTGAATAGAGTAGAGAACCAGGTGTAGCAAGTATCGGGATTCTTCAAAGCAATCGAAGATGTAGACACTTGTGCATGATATTCAGTTGATAGTAATGATAAAGAGATCTTGCTTCTCTTTCAGGTTACTCATAATTGGAAGTATTCCTATGTTGAGTAACGCTGATCGGCCTCTCTCCATTTAGTTGACATGCACTGGAGACAGCTGCATGATTTGAATCTGGTTCAATTAAATCAGTGCCTCTGGTCCTATATGGGATATAAAACAGTTCGTATCTTAACGATGTTAAGGTACGGGGAGTTGTTCGGCTTATGATTAAAACCAGACACTGGACAACTCAAGGCACGTTTCTGTAATGGCTGTTTGTGGGTTGACCCAGGCTATGACGAGGGTTGACTTTCTACCATCTGGATGAACAATAGCAATATTGTTCTAGACTCGCCACGGTTTTATTAAAAAAAATGGATTTTTTCAGAAAAACAGTAGTGGGAGTATGGTAGAACTGGAAGTGATTCCAGAACCACAAACGATTACTGAAGATTTGATAAGGAACCTAAAGATTCAATCTGGTTTGACATTCCATTGGCCACTCCGCAGATACGGTGGGTAACTTCAGGCACCCGAGAGGTACTCCAGTAGCCTCAAGGACAGTGACAGGGAAGTTCTTGTGCACCCACACTTACCATTGCTGTTGTTCCAGATTGCGAGACCCGGTGGGAGGATGAGTATAGCGTCGTTCTAAACTAGTTTTAGAAGTGTACGTGTATATGACTCTGCCAGAGGGTTGTCGTAGTCAGTGGGAGCAGCAGAAGCATTGGTGGACAAGTAGCTTATGTCTATTTATAGACTAAAGCAGATGTAGCGGAGATAGATCATCTATTTCTGACGTGACAGTCATGGGTTTGACTTCATCAGAATAGGGGATGGATCTGTTGAGAAGGTAGTAGGGTGTGATATCCTGGTATTTGGATGACATACACTACACAGAGTAGGAAAAGAAACTCCTATATTACAATCGGTTATACTTTGGTCGTCACACAGTGGTTTCTCCACAAAGGAAATGGATTTTATATCAGACATACTGGTTACTAGATCTATGGTTTTAGATCTAGATTTGGGTGGTTTCCCAATCTGGGTACTTAGACAGCATTCTAAGGGTATTAAGAATGGACGACTCCTGGCACGGTAGTGTACCTGCAGGTGATGGAGTCACCCTCTCTAAAGGTGTCTTACAGACTAAAGGGGAGAGGGATGTGCATGATTGGCAGATCACTTGCTCAGGCAATTGAGTCAATCATGAGATGTCAAGTACCACACCAGATGTTGTTCTTACACTAGATGCAATAAGTTGACATTAATCCAATCCTGGAGAAACGGTCGGAAGCAGTTTTAGAACACAAGTAGATGTTCTAGGGATATGATAACGACAGCCTCATGCAGGAGACAGTTATCATTCCAGGATTCCAAGGTGACATGGACGACAAGGAGGTTGTCAGAGTTATAGTTTTTCCTTCTGACGAAGGGCAGTATTTTGGACAGGTGGTCCAGGGCAATACTGAGGATGGCATGGCGCAGGATACTGATTAAGTTCAGTTGACGATACAGTCTAAGAAGTTTGGATTTGGAGTTCATTTATGAGCTATGTCCCATCAGACATCCAGACACATTCTAAGACAGGTATTGCTCATTTCGGGAGATGGTTTTCTCCGCGAACTTGAGATATAGAGAGACATAGAAAGAAACATCAAAGTGGATCCACTCACTAAGGCTATTCCTCGAACGCAATAGTTTCGCAAACGAGCTTTGTGAGACTGACTAGTAGAGGAGTTAGGTGTTCGGTATCACACGGGCTGTGAGTATGCGACATCGCAATAATTAGCCTTGAGTGCAAGTGGGAGATTGTTGGAGATAGTGCCAACAGAGTCAATTATTAGGTCACAGGTACGTGATTGCAATGATTGATGGAGGACCTATCCCGGTAGGACAGTCTTACTCGAGATGATAGTATGCTATCTGGTTTACCTTTATCATCGTGTACTGTTTTAAGTGACCTGACAAGTCGCTATTACACGTTGATAGAGCCCCTAGGATTCTTGCTTGACCACCAGCAGTATGAGGGCGATCATATAAGTGGGAGCTGGGGTCTATAAGCATATCCTTAAATGGTCCCTAGTCGTGTGAGTTTCGAGACAGGGCATTAATACTCCAGAGTAGACAAGTGTATACAGTCGAGACCCCAACGAGGGGCGGTGGCCGGTCTCACAAGCCACTGGTGTCAATTGGATCACCTAAGATGTATACAGGTGCTCATTGGGTTATGAGTACACCGGACAGGACTCGCCGGGAACATGCTAGTTGGTCATATACCAGACGTCAGATGGCAGTTCCCTAGTGACATGTGTGCAGGTTAGTTCATCGACCTGGGGATCGTCATTTGTCTCGTGTGAGTTCCCACTGTACTTTGATTACTACCCTACCACGGCTCAAAGGAGTCGTGCAAACAGGTTTTAGTTGGGTACAGTCCCGAGCCACATGGAGGCAGTGAGCGTATCTTCAGGGATTCGTCTCTCCCGGTATTGGGGGTGAGGTCGTGCTGTGTCTAGGAGAGCCATTACACGAAGTCCTTGGCCAAGGCAGGAGATTTACTGGTAGGTATTCCAGTAGTATCTCAGGGTGTTCTGGGCTACACTCCGACACGACTTGTACCGCTTTTGGGGGTCTGACTTTTACCAACCCCCTAGGCCCGCCATGCGATACTCATAGACGAACGGACCGGACTGTACGGATATTGTCACTGACAGGCTCAGTAGGGTTGTCAGGCTGAGTTCGCTCACAGACGTCCCTTTTAGTCAATACCTGGTAGCCCGTTACGTATTAGCTTATACCTCTGACGTGCTAGTGGTTAAATCCACAACCAAGGTGTTGACGAGTCTTTAGAGTCCCCCACATTCTGTTACTCAGCTTTCGGGCGAAAGGCTGTAAAGGCCGTATGGAGATATGGCAAGGTCCGATCAGATACGTGCGGTATTGCACGGATCAGGATCGGACAGTTTGTACTATAGGCCGTATGGATATATGGCAGGGTTCGATCAGATACGTGCGGTATTGCACGGATCAGGATCGGAAGGATATTACTAGCCGGCTTTGGTTTAAGCCGGATTCTAGTATAGTACAGTGCAGATTTTGTCTCATAGCATTTGTATTTCGGTCGGAATACAAATGCGGGTGTGTATGCACAGTATCGGGGTTTTCCTGTAATTTATTATGGGACCAGTTTTCTGGAGTTGCCAGTTTGCTTTTCGTTTCGGCCGATTTCCTTTGTATCGTTCATTGGCCGAAGATTGGTGGAGGAGGGCTTATTTGCATTGTTGCAAATAAGTGGTTGTGGAGGGGGTCTTTGCATTTTTGTTGCATCATGATTTTAGCCCCATCCCTTGACCTTGATTTCTTGACTTCCTCATGATGGCTTGACTTTTAAAGTCATCATGGTTGTTGGTGATGATGGTGTTGGAGTGAGGGTTTTCTTGTGATCATTGTTTTGTGATGATCATCTTTTCTCTCTCTTGCTTGATTGGATGTTTCTCTCTCTCATTTTCTATCAGATGACACTTTCTTTCTCCTCACTCACTCACTCTCTTTCTAAGGAGAAGAGGCCGGCCACTTGAGGTGGGGCTGTCCAAATTGGTGGGGGTCTTTTGGTTCATCAGATATCATTTTTGCTTCACCAAAAATTCCCTAGTTCAACTCCATAGTTCAATCCCTCCACAAAAGGCAATTCCTACAACCCCAAAATGAGACTTCTTCACTACACATTCTACAGCAAATCTTGGGCACGTCGACTAGCCAGCTTCGTGCCCGAGTTGCCTCGGCATTGAGGTGGGAGCCCGTAAAAGAAGTAGGCGATGTGGTGCACTTCCGGCGACGAGGAGGAGACGGGACATTCCGCAGGAGATCGGGACGACGACGAGAAGACCGGAGGACTCGGATCTGTCGATATATCTCTCTTCCCTTTCTTGTAGTTAGCTAAGACTAATTAATGGTTCGATCCGGGTATTAGTGCGCGGCGGTTAGCCAGTTCAAGAAAAATTTAAGTTTATCACCGCTTCCGCATTTGGCCGTCGGATTGACGGCCGGGGCGCCGCCGTGCACTTACAGTTATATATATTTATATATATACTGGTAGATGTTGTATATGTTTTACACCCGCGCTAGTCCAATCCCCGCTCTGTCGTTAGTTAAGTAACCTGACGGGTGATGACGGGGCCCAGTGGCGATTGCGGATGGCATATACGTACATTGTATTTTCGTTCTTTTCTGGTGTGATAGGTTAAATGATGGGACCGCATTAATTTTGATTAATACAAGAAAAGAAACCTAAAATGATGTTGTTGGAACAAATTTCAAAAAACTATAGTTATATTCTTTCGCTTTGCATAGTGGTATTCGGTTGTGAATATCCAGCACCTCATTCCACGAAGCAAGAGCCGAGATCCCTTCACGGGGAGTGGCCTCTTGAGCAGGAGTTTATACTGTAGATTACTCGGGTTTTTTTTTCAAAACCAGATGTTTTCAAAAGCGGAGCCTAAACCACTCCTTTTCAAAACTGCTCAGATTCCATCAACGATATCAAGTTCATTACATTAAAGGGTTTTTTCGCCAAAATCCCAGCCGTAGCCCTCCGTCATTTCCTACGAGTAGTACTTAGTATTTGTGCTGCTTTTGTTGACTCCGTCAAGGCGTAGTGTACGGTAGCTAAGTGGTGCTCGTTTTTAGCATTAGTTGCGATTGGTTAGGACAGTCGTGTAGCCTTGTTGACTCCGTCAAGGGTTATGCGGGTGGGTTTAATGCAATCAAGATAATGATGGGTTGAACTTGACTAGAACTCTTTGATTTGTTGCCTCCATCAAGGTCACTAGGGTCCTAGGGGAAAAAACTACATCGGGAGTTTCAAATATACAGGAAACTTGCAGTTTTAGCATACCATCTAGAGTGTGGTGACTAGAGTGGATTCCATCTAGGTCATCACACAATGATAGTTGGATCCTGATCCCATTGATGAGTAGAATTACTCTTGGGAGATTATTTCACTTAACAATCAATGCTATAAACCAAGTAGGTGTCTAGAACAATGTTAGCGGGGCTACGCCTCCAGGGAAAAGAGGTTACATAATTAAGGAACTTCGCGAAAGCGTTGGAAAAGCTCCCTTGAAGTACCGACACAAGCCTGGACGAAAGGTTAAGCAAGTATTGTGACGTGCGATTAATCCTGACTAGTTCTTCTTTTAGGGTTTGAGGAAGAATTTGAGGAAACAGTGGGAGCTATCCTGATTAGATAAATTAATAACCAATCTAATCTTGCAAGAGCGCACGCTAAGTGTTTCTTTTCTCTCTCTCCAGGTAGCAACCATTTCATGCCCTAATCAAGATAAAATGTATCGCATGACCGATCCGAATTCTTATTCGGGGCGGGGAAACGTCGGTTTGGCTCTAAACTATGACAGCTGTCATGAGTATGAACAAGGGAAAGAGGATTGCATGAATTCCTTGATGACCCCAACGAAGAAGAAGCAAACTATTGTGTCCCCTTCAGATGTTTTTGTTATTGAGAACTATTTTTCGGTCAGTCCTACCTCCTAAGTACTAGATACTGGATCAGGATCTCACAACTGTAATTTATTGCAGGGACTGAGAAAATTAGGATAGTTGGACCTGGTGATATTCCCTTAGAGTAGGGAACGGAGCATAAGTTGATGCTGCTGCCGTCAGTGAATATCACCTAATGGTGCCAAAAGGCAATACTATGATTTTGAACAATTGCTACTATGTACCTTCTATGGTTTGCAACTCATATCAGTTTCTTTACTTGATAAAGATGGATATAAGTTTGTTCTTGATAGAAATATCATGAACATTTGCCTTAATTAGGTATTGGTTGCAGAAGGTATACAGTGTAATGGTATATATGTTCTAAATCAAAATACAGTTTTCAATGTACAAAACACACGCAAGAGGAAAAGTTCAGATACGAACGAATCCTACTTGTGGCATTGCAGACTTGGTCATATCGGAGAGAAAAGACTGAGTAAATTGCATAAGGATGGATATTTGAATACGTTCGAATTTTCATCTTATGAAACTTGTCAGTCCTGTCTCAAAGGAAAAATGACCAAATCTCCGTTCACTGGACACGGAGAAAGAGCAGCAGAGCTCTTGTGTCACGACCCGAAATTTGGCACGTGACGGCCCTTAAACCACGTAACGTCTACAGGCGTAACGCAATTTAAGTAAGCCGAAAACCCAGCAATCTAAACCATCAAAAGTAGTAAGTGATAAGAACATTGTTAAAAGCTTTTGGGAATCTCAAGTAAAAAATCTTTAAAGTTCAAATTTACATTCTTTAAAATTTGGCAGCACCTCCTTTGTAAAAACTAGCCCCAAAAAGGGTACAACATAAGATATAAGTATAGCATCCCCAACGGGAGCAAATCCACACCCAAAGGCGGAAACAACCACGACAAGAAGATATACGACGCCGTAGCCAAGAAAATGTACGATATAAAGTGAAAACAGCATAAAAGATAAAGCTGCATACCAAAAGCCGGCTCACACGAGCACGACACCAAAGTCACAAAATAATATATAATATCGTCCTCGCATCTCGTCTCTAAATCAATACATGAAAGGGGTAGATGCAGAGTACTAGATACAATAAGATATACAATGAGCATCATAGGATAACCGTAAAACCCACATACAGCAAAACTGCTCACAGTCAGCCGTAGCGGTATCCGCTGCAAAAGATGATACGATAAGAAGAAACCCTGCCGCGACTGCTCTGAGAGACAACCTGCAAAACACTGTGGCAGAACGGGGGTGAGTTTCCAACTCGTGAATAGTAAATAATATCATACAGGTAATCGCAGGTATGCACGTACTGCGATAATCTATCACATGCAAGCTAATAGTATAATATGGTAATATGTATGCAACAGTCATGAAAGGTACTCTATCAGGTACTACTAAAACATGAAGCAATGCATATCAATAAATGCTGAGTATGGGATAAAACATATCATCATCACGGAATCCTCATCGTGGAAAAACTAGTATACATCGACGACACTCCAAATCCCAATACCTCAGGCACCGCATCCTCAGATCGGCCCCCATATCCAGTAAGTCTCATGGAACCTGAGTTTCAAACATCGACACTCGAAAACATCATGAAAACCCGTGTCCAGCATCGACACGCAAATCCACGTACCATAGGCTCCGTCTGCCCGAATCGACCCGCGACTCCGGCAATACGAATCCGCCCATATCCATCTCATAACTCCAGTCGGTATCCTCCAGATATCCGCCGAGTCCAATACTATCACCGGTAAGGTAGTACTCCCCTGCCTCGGGCTCAACGCCATCATCTATGATCTTCTTGCCCCGGGATACCTCCGGGCCCACCATGTACCCGCACACGGCCTAATCCAACTCCTCGCATCGGGTTTCTAATACAAGTCTCAGAACCGAGAAAACTCATGGTGGACGCACTGAAATATCATATCAAGAGAAACCGGGTTTTTCAAACAATGCATAATTTCATGAAATACCACGGTCCTCAAATCCATAAAACCATATGAAATCCATATCTCAATGCGTAAATCCAAGAAATATAATATATGCAACATAAAACAGTAATATGAGCATAACAAGGGAAAACCGCTATTTAAATGCATCAAGTTATTAAATATATCATGCGGTTCCCAATTTCCCCAAAGTCCATGCAACATCATATAAAGGTGAGCATGTAGCTATAACAAGATATGTGGGTGTACATGTAAGTATGTATGCATGATGTACATGTAGCTATAGCAAGATATGGGTATATACCTGTCGATAATGATGTAATACCATATAGGTATATGTGTATGCATGTAAGCATAGCAAGGTATATGTGTATGCTATAGGTATGCAAGGCATATGTGTAAGCATGTAGGTATAGCAAGGTATATGTGTATGCTATATTTCATATGCACAATGGAATAAGAATCAATGTCTCAATTGTCCCTAACCAATATAACATCACATATATATTGTGCGTGTCATTGCAATTACCGACGGTGTGTGTGTAGCATACAATTTGTGCTCGTGCAACATGAACCGTCAATAATGGTGTTGTGTCTCATTAATACTATGTCCATATGCAATAGGAAAATGAGGTATGCAACAATGGTATACATGCACAGTCAATGTCCATATACTTATAACTAATAATCATGTCATTGAATCTAGCCCAGACGCATAACGCCATGCGGGCGATTCCCCTGTAGTTGTTAAATCTACTCACCGATGATCTTGGGCTAAGTAAAGCCAACTACTTGCTTTCCCTTCTTCGCAGCGTCCGAAGTCCCCGCCTGCGACCCTAAAATCATATAACAACATAACAAGTTCATATTAGGAATCGACCAATAACACGTACAAACTACATTTGATCGACGCACCAAATCCAAACAAACTCTCAAGTGTTCGTCTAGTGGCTAACGTGCGTAGAAACACTACGAAACCAACCCAAGAGCAACAGCTACACAAAGTACACGTACCGTGTCGGATAACGTAACGCTCGTAGTCGAAACTCTAGAAACAAGCACAGTGATCCCAGATTTTGTATACTGTCAAAACACAAAAATCAAACAGTACCAAACACTTCTAAACAACTGCAGACAGCTACCCTACAAAACCCAAGCCCTAACTCCCCTAAAAAGCCGAGCTCGCCGGATTTCCTCATGAAGTCGCCGGCCAAAACCGATCCTATGGGGTTCGTGCTTCAGGTAAATGCTTAGGGTCTCTGGTACAACACTACTACTTTGCTAGATTTTCCAGTATACACTCGGGGTCACAGCAGATCACAGATATCCTATAATGATACTAAAAATATGATATGTGCACAAAACTATACTTTAAGTGTTCTAAATAACAACTAATAAGCTACACAATTATAACACCTATTTAACAGTTTAGAGATTATACCTATCCACACTTGCTCAAAAGATCCTAGCTTTCCAAGCTCCAAGGGATCCTAGAGGCTAAAACAAGACTTGAGAAGGGTTTTAGTGGGGTTTAATGAAGTTTTGCAAGATTTAGTGAAGGATTGGTGAAGGGTTTCAGTTGAAGGAAGAGAAGAAGGAAATAATTGAGAATGAGAGAGAGTGAGATGAGATAGAGATGAGAAGGTGAGTGTAGTGTAAGTGCACCCTTACACTTACTCTCTCCCTCTCCATCATTAATGCAAGCATGACTCCCCCATGAGTCACCTTGCCACCTCCCTCCATTCCAAAAACACAAGGAAATATCTCACAACAAATATCTAAGTGCTAAGTGCTAGGTTAAATTATGGCATGGATTTGTTTAAAGTGTCATGTTCACTAAACAAGGTTAACACTAAACAACCCCCATGATAACATGCACAAGTGTATGTGTGACCCAAAACAAATAATAATAAAATATTGATTAATCTAACTAAAATGCGAGAAAGATATTTTGGTAAACATTTTACCAAAAACCCGCATTATCGCTTAATTAATACTAATCGCATTCTAAGGTGTTACAATCTCCCCCCTTAAAGAAATTCGTCCCCGAATTTAAAATTCTTACTATGCGTACCTTCAATGAGATGAGGGAATATCTTCCGCATCTCACTCGTAGCCTCTCAAGTGATCTCCTCACTAGACGGGCTTCGCCAAAGAACGTTTACAGATGGCAAGACCTTTGACCGATGTTTCTCCACCTATCGATCCACTATAACTATCGGCTTCTTGGTGAACGAAAGATCACGTCCTAATTAAATGGTCTGGTGCTGAATCATGTGAGAAGGGTCATGAAGGTATTTGCGAAGTATCAACACAAAGAATACGGGGTGAACATCCGAAATGTGGGTGGAAGTGCCAACGATAGGCAACGATACTAACTCGCTCAAGGATCTCAAAAGGACATACAATTTTGGGACTAAGCTTCCCAAAACTCAACACACCCTTCATCGGAGAAATCCGCAGGAATACATGATCCCCCACTGCGAACTCAAGCCTGCGACGACGACGGTCGGCATAAGACTTCTGTCTGCACTGGCCTGCTCTCATCCTGTCCTAAATCAACTGGATCATCTCCGAAGTCTCTTGACTAGCTGGGGTCCAAAAATCCTACTCTCGTGGAGTCGGTCTAACAGACTGGCGATCGACACAATCTACCATAAAAAGCCTAAAAAGTTGCCATCTGAAACGTCTCCTGATAACTGTTATTGTAGGAGAACTCTATCAATGGCAAGTGACGATCCCAACTGCCAACAAAATTAAGCACGCACACACGATGCATATCCTCCAGAGTCTGTATAGTCCGCTCTGACTGACCATCGGCCTACGAATGGAAAGCGGAGCTAAAGCTCAACCAGTACCCAAGGTTTCCTGAAGCTTCTGCCAAAAACGGCTAGTGAACTGGGCGCCTCTATTGGATACAAAGCATGAAGGAATTCCGTGCAAACACACAAACTTACCAAAGTACAATTGAGCAAACTGAGCATACTGAGCATAACCGAAAGTGGTCTTCACTGGAAGGAAGTGAGCCACTTTCGTTAACCGGACAATAAACACACAAATGGAGTCACACCCTGTCTAGACCTGGGTAGACACCACGAAGAAATTCATGGAGATCTGCTCCCATTCCAACTCTGGAACGGTTAAAGATTGCAACTCTCCTGCCGGTCTCAAATGCTCAACCTTAGCTCGCTGACAAGTCAGACACCTTAAAACGAAATCTGAAACATCACTCTTCATCCCTGCCCACCCGTAACTATCTCTCAAGTCGCGTTAGATCTTGGTGGAACTTGGGTGAACACTGAAAGCTGACAGATGTGCCTGCTCTAAGATCTCGCGTCTCTACCCATCAGTATCAGGTACACACCAACGAGTCCCTAAACGTAGCACACCCTGGTCATAAATCAAGAACTCCGAATCTCTACCCTGCCGAACATGCTCAAGAATTTCAGACAAATGGGCATCGGCGGGCTGTGCCTCACGAAAACGATTAAGCAGAAGTGGACGGGAGCGGACATGAGCAAGTTGTCCCCTAGTAGAGGTGAACTTAAACTGTACTCAGCTGTCGCACAAGAACTGTAAATCTACAGAAGACTGTCTCTGAACTGCGCTCAACTGGAACAAGCTAACCCCCGGGCCTACGACTCAAAGCATCAGTTACCACAATCGCCTTGCCCCGGGTGATAAAGGATCTCACAATCATAATCCTTCACAAGCTCCATCCAACGGCGCTGTCTCAAACTCAGATCCCGTTGCAGGAAGATTAAGCTCTGCCGGTCTGTGAAAATCTGACATGACTCTCCGTACAAATAGTGTCTCCAAATCTTCAGCGCAAGACCACCGTGGCCATCTCAAGATCATGAGTGGGATAATCCTACTCGTGCTTCTCCAACTGTCGGGAAGCATAAGCGATAACTCTATTTTGCTGCATCAATACACAATCGAGCCCCACTCGCGAAATATCATAGTAAACGACAAAGTCACCCGATCCAGAAAGTAAGGATAGAACCGGTGCAGTCGTCAACCGAGTCTTCAACCGCTGAAAACTCAGCTCGCATGCCTCAGTCCAAAGAAAAGGAACTCCCTTCCTGGTCAATACGGTCAACGGTGCAGCGATACTCGAGAAATCCTACACAAAACGGTGGTAAAAACCGGCTACGCCCAAAAGCTGCGGACCTCTGTCACTGATACAGGTCTGGGCCAAAGCTGTATGGCCTCGATCTTCCTCGGGTCCATACGAATACCGTCTCCCGTAACCATATGACCTAGGAAGTCAACACTATCAAACCAGAAGGAACACTTCGAGAATTTAGCAAACAGCCGGTGCTCTCTTAATGTCTGCAAAGCCATCCTCAAGTGCTGCTCATGTTCCTCTCGACTTTTAGAATAGACCAGAATGTCATCAATAACACAATAATAAACTGGTCGAGGAACGGCCTGAAAAATCTGGTTCATCACATCCATGAACGCTGCTGGGGCATTAGTGAGTCCAAACGACACCACCAAAAATTCATAATGCCCGTAGCGCGTACTAAAAGCAGTCTTCGGAATGTCATTGTTTTGAACCCGCAACTAATGATGACCCGATCATAAATCAAACTTAGAAAAATGTCCCGCACCCTGGAGCTGATCAAACAAATCGTCAATGCGAGGTAAAGGATACCTATTCCGCACCGTAACTCGGTTCAATTGACGAAAATCAATGCACAACCTCAACTGCCGTCCTCCTTCTTGACGGACAGAACAAGAGCTCCCCAAGGCGAAACACTTAGACGTACAAGTCCCCCAATCAAGCAACTCTTGCAGCTGATCCTTAAGCTCCCTAAGCTCTACCGGCTAATCTGGAACAACGTCGAAAACTCTCGTACAATAGAAACCCGGTCCAATGAATCTACTGTGGCTCCGGTATCACGAATCAAAGCCAAGAATCCTCGGCATCCTCTCCTTAAAAGCCGCTAGCGAAAAAGGCTGAAATCAAACTGTGAGGAGAAGCACCACGGTCCTCCCCCCTGCACAACAAGAACAGACTCGCCGGAAAAACAAAACCTGACTGTCTTCTCGCGGCAGTCCACAGACGCATAGTACATAGCTAACCAGTCCGTGCCCAGGAGAACGTCAAGGTCCAACATCTCTAGAAGGATCAAATCGACGGACGAATCTCTATCTCATATCCGATTGGCACATGA
Organism: Agapanthus africanus; assembly: GCA_030015575.1. Classification (NCBI taxonomy): domain Eukaryota; kingdom Viridiplantae; phylum Streptophyta; class Magnoliopsida; order Asparagales; family Amaryllidaceae; genus Agapanthus; species Agapanthus africanus. Next base: position 167,081,391 of record CM057345.1, read on the forward strand.
CCGAAACACGTGCTGCGCAACAAAAGAATCGCTAACAGGAGTAAACACAACAAATGGCTGATCTAGTAAACACAACTCTCGGCCCAACTTCGGCACGAAGTGTGTAGAACAAACGAGTGCATAGATCCTGGATTAAACAAACATGTGCATCAAAGGAACATACGAATTAAGAATACGTGAAAACTCTGCATTGGACGCCTGCGCGTCCCGATGAGTAGAAGAAAATGCTCGTGCCTACCCTCTACCTGCAACTGGCTGTACTCCTCCTCTGCCGTCCTGTTCTCTCTGAACAAACCCTCCGCGATCACGACCTCTCTGAACATAAGTCTGACGTGGATCAACTATAGGCACAAAAGGCGACTCTCCCTGAGGTGAAGGTGGTAGGGAAACATATGGAACCACTGCCTCTCTCTAGCGTATCACAGTACAATATTGAATGCGATGATAGAAATTCCCGCACCGAAAACATCCATACGATGACTGCTGACCCTCCTGGGGATAAGAGCTAAACAACTGAGCTCGTCCCAAGCCTCTGCTGCTACCGCGACCTTAACGAAATCTGTCGCGGCGTCTAAACATCTGTCTCTGGGCTGATACACCTGTACGAGTCATCTTCGGTTTTGGAACTTCCAAAGTCTCGGGAAGACGCTCATCATCTAATAGGGTTGCGTCCACTGCTGCTGTATACGTGACACAATGTTGTGTGCTGATAGCAAGGAATAACTGGGTAACAGGGGTGGCAACCTCCTATCGCTGCGCTCGACTGGCCTCAACCAACGATCCCATCATCTGGCGCAAGTCCTGCATCTCTGCCTCAAGCCTAGAGATACGATCTATCGAAGGCGGATCAATCTGCTCCTGTACAACGAGCATACCGTCCTGGTCAGCCCTCGTCTCAGACGAGCCAACTCTAATCTCGGCTCTCGCTGCCTCTCTCTGTGCCCTCATGGTCTTTGGCGGCATAATGGCTAGAAATGGAAACAAGATTCGATAAGAACACGGAAATCGAATCACAATGATGTATATAATCACGGAAGGAATTTCAAGTAATAAGTCCTAAGGTCACTTAGGCGGAGTACCGTGTTGTAAGTATGCCGCGGACATACACACACTACGTCGCTCTGCTTAAGCAACCTTCTCCATCATACTAAGGTCATCCTATACTCCGAAAGGTAAAACCTAGCACTCTGATACCAATTTTGTCACGACCCGAAATTTAGCACGTGACGGCCCTTAAACCACGTAATGTTTATAGGCTTAACGCAATTTAAGTAAGCCGAAAACCCAGCAATCTAAACTATCAAAAGTAGTAAGTGATAAAAACATTGTTAAAAGATTTTGGGAATCTCAAGTAAAAATTCATTAAAGTCCAAATTTACTTTCTTCAAAATTTGGCAGCACCTCCTTTGTAAAAACTAGCCCTAAAAAGGGTACAACATAAGATATAAGTATAGCATCCCCAAAGGGAGCAAATCCACGCCCAAAGGCGGAAACAACCACCACAAGAAGATATACGACGCCGTAGCAAAGAAAATGGACGATATAAAGTGAAAACAGCATAAAAGATAAAGCTGCATAACAAAAGCCGGCTCACACGAGCACGACACCCAAGTCAAATAATAATATACAATATCGTCTTCACATCTCGTCTCTAAGTCAATACATGAAAGGGGTAGATGGAGAGTACTAGATACAATAAGATATACAATGAGCATCATCGGATAACCGCAAAACCCACCTATAGCAAAACTGTTCACAGTCAGCCGTAGCGGTATCCGCTGCAAAAGATGATATGATAAGAAGAAGCCCTGCCGCGACTGCTCTGAGGGACAACCTGCAAAACACTGTGGCACAACGGGGGTGAGTTGCCAACTCGTGAATAGTAAATAACATCATGCAGGTAATCGCAGGTATGCACGTACTGCGATAATCTATCACATGCAAGCTGATAGTATAATATGGCAATATGTATGCAACAGTCATGAAAGGTACTCTATCAGGTACTACTAAAACATGAAGCAATGCATATCAATAAATGATGAGTATGGGATAAAACATATCATCATCACGGAATCCTCATCGTGGAGAAACTAGTGTCCATCGACGACACTCCAAATCCCAATACCTCAGGCACCGCATCCTCAGATCGGGCCTCATATCATGTAAGTCTCATGGAACCTGAGTGTCCAACATCGACACTCGAAAACATCATGAAAACTCATGTCCAGCATCGACACACAAATCCACGTACCATGGGCTCCGTCTGTCCGGATCGGCCCGCGACTCCGGCAATACGAATCGGCCCATATCCATCTCATAACTACGGTCAGTATCCTCCAGATATCCGCCGAGTCCAATACTATCACCGGTAAGGTAGTACTCCCCTGCCTCGGGCTCAACGCCATCATCTGCGATCTTCTTGCCCTGGGTACCTCCGGGCCCACCATGTATCCGCACACGGCCTCATCCAACTCCTCGCATCGGGTTTCTAATACAAGTCTCAGAACCGAGAAAACTAATGGTGGACGCACTGAAATATCATATCAAGAGAAACCGGGTTTTTCAAACAATACATAATTTCATGAAATACCAAGGTCCTCAAATCCATAAAATCACATGAAATCTATATCTCAATGCGTAAATCCAAGAAATATAATATGTGCAACATAAACAGTAATATGAGCATAACAAGGGAAAACCGCTATTTAAATGTATCAAGGTATTAAATATATCATGTGGTTCCCAATTTCTCCAAAGTTCATGCAACATCATATAAAGGTGAACATGTAGCTATAGCAAGATATGTGGGTGTACATGTAAGTATGTATGCATGATGTACATGTAGCTATAGCAAGATATGGGTATATACCTGTCGATAATGATGTAATACCATATTGGTATATGTGTAAGCATGTAAGCATAGCAAGGTATATGTGTATGCTATAGGTATGCAAGGCATATATGTAAGCATGTAGGTATAGCAAGGTATATGTGTATGCTATATTTCATATGCACAATGGAATAAGAATCAATGTCTCAATTGTCCCTAACCAATATAACACACACATATATATATATATATATATATATATATATATGTTGTGCGTGTCATGGCAATTACCGACGGTGTGTGTGTAGCATACAATTTATTCTCGTGCAACATGAACCATCAATAATTGTTTTGTGTCTCATTAATACTATGTCCATATGCAATAGGAAAATGAGGTATGCAACAATGGTACACATGCACAGTCAATGTCCATATACTTATAACTAATAATCATGTCATTGAATCTACCCCAGACGCATAACGCCATACGGGCGATTCCCCTGTAGATGTTAAATCTACTCACCGATGATCTTGGGCTAAGTAAAGCCAACTACTTGCTTTCCCTTCTTCGCAGCGTCCGAAGTCTCCGCCTGCGACCCTAAAATCATATAACAACATAACAAGTTCATATTAGGAATCGACCAATAACACGTACAAACTACGTTTGACCGACGCACCAACTCCAAACAAACTCTCAAGTGTTCGTCTAGTGGCTAACGTGCGTAGCAACACTACGAAACCAACCCAAGAGCAACAGCTACACAAAGTACACGTACCGTGTCGGATAACGTAACACGCGTAGTCGAAATACTAAAAACAAGCAATGTGATCCCAGATTTTGTATACTGTCAAAACACCAAAATCAAACAGTACCAAACACTTCTAAACAACTGCAGACAGCTACCCTACAAAACCCAAGCCCTAACTCCCCTAAAAAGCCGAGCTCGCCGGATTTCCTCATGAAGTCGCCGGCCAAAACTGATCATATGGGGTTCGTGCTTCAGGTAAATGCTTAGGGTCTCTGGTGCAACACTACTACTTTGCTAGATTTTCCAGTATACACTCGGGGTCACAGCAGATCACAGATATCTTATAATAACACTAAAAATACGATATGTGCACAAAACTATACTTTAAGTGTTCTAAACAACAACTAATAAGCAACACAACATTATAACACCAATTTAACAGTTTAGAGGTTATACCTATCCACACTTTCTCAAAAGATCCTAGCTTTCCAAGCTCTAAGGGATCTTAGAGGCTAAAATAAGACTTGAGAAGGAGTTTAGTAGGGTTTAATGAAGTTTTGCAAGATTTAGTGAAGGATTGGTGAAGGGATTCAGTTGAGGGAAGAGAAGAAAGAAATAATTGAGAATAATTGAGAATGAGATAGGAATGAGAGAGAGTGAGATGAGATAGAGATGAGAGGGTGAGTGTAGGGTAAGTGCACCCTTACACTTACTCTCTCCCTCTCCATCATTAATGCAAGCATGACTCCCCCATGAGTCACCTTGCCACCTCCCTCCATTCCAAAAACACAAGGAAATATCTCACAACAAATATCGAAGTGCTAAGTGCTAGGTTAAATTATGGCATGGATTTGTTTAAAGTGTCATGTCCACTAAACAAGGTTAACACTAAACAACCCCCATGATAACATGCACAAGTATGTGTGACCCAAAACAAATAATAATAAAATATTGATTAATCTAACTAAAATGCGAGAAAGCTATTTTGGTAAACTTTTTACCAAAAACCCGCATTATCGCTTAATTAACACTAATCGTATTCTAAGGTGTTACATCTTGGGACTCATACACAGTGATATGGGGTCCAATGTTTATACATGCATGGGGTGGGTTCTCGTATTTTATCACATTCACCGACGATCTCTCTAGGTTCGGTTATTTGTATCTTATGAAACACAAATCTGAAACTTTTGAGAAATTCAAAGAATTCAGAAAGGAAGTAGAGAACCAGATTGGCAAAAGTATCAAGATCCCCCGGTCTAATAGAGGAAGGGAGTACTTAAGCACGGAATTCCTAAATTACCTAAAAGAGAATGGAGTTCTCTCTCAGCTTACTCCTCAATATACACCACAACACAACAGTATATCAGAGAGGAAGAACTGTACCCTATTAGACATGGTTTGCTCCTTGATGAGTAGTGCTGAGTTGCCTCTCTCATTTTGGGGACATGCGCTTCTGACAGCGGCATAACTACTGAACTATGTTCCATCCAAGTCTGTGCCTAAAACTCCATATGTAATATGGAGTGGACGGAATCCATATCATAAGCGATTTAAGATATAGGGTTGTCCGGCCTATGTGAAAACACAGAAACCGGACAAACTAGAGGCACGGTCAGTTCTATGTGTTGGAGTACAGCGGCGCCCCGGCCATCAAACCGACGCCGGATGCGGAACAAAAACTTTTTGTGGAACCGGCGCCACCGCAGCCCAAATACCCGGATCGTTCCATTAACCGTAAACAAGCAAAATTGTAAAAAGTTAGGAAAGATTATACCGATCGATCCGTGTCCTTCGGTCTTCAATCCTCTTCCATAGCTTGTTGCGGCTGTCCTGGTAAAATCCGCTCTCCGGTCTCCTCGTCGGAAGGGCACCACATCAACGAATCTTTATACGGGCTCCAGCCTCGAACCGAGGCAACTCGGACATGAAGTTTGCTAGGCGACATGTCCAAGAATGAAGTAGAGAAGATATAGAATATTTTGTCTCAAGAGTGAAGTTGCCAATTTGGATGTAATGTGAGCAAAAGAATTTTTTAGCAAAGAAAAATCAAGCTTCCCAAAGAGAAAAGGAGCTCGGCCAATTTGCAGGAAATGCTTGCTGGAATTTTCAATTGGAGAGAGAGTGAGCCCTTTTAAGGAGCTCGGCCAAGGAAGCAAAACAAAATGTTCTCTGGGGATTTTTTTATGAAGAGATGAGAATTGTGTCCAACTAAAAAAAAACCCACATACAAAATTAATCCATGTATATAAAAACACAACAGCCATCTTCCAAATAAGGTATTAATTAAACCCCTCACCAAAAAAAACCACTGCACACCAAGCATGAACAGCCAATCCCAATCAAATGATGCCCATGTCTAATAAATGCAAACCATGTTCATGCTCCAAATTCACTGCAAACAAAAGGTCAAAGGTGCAAAATGGTAAAGGGGGAAATGCTAACATTAAACAGGATGTTTTAAAACCGGAAAAAGAAAACTAGCAACTCCCAAAATAATGTCGTAACGAATTACGAGATTACACCTCAACTGTAAATATATACCCGAATTTGTATTCCGACCGAATACAAATTCAATGAGACAAAAATATTCCTACACAATAATACTAGGGTCCGGCTTAAACTAAACCCCGCTAGTATTATTCGTCCGATCCTGATCTGTGCACAAGTGCACGGATATGATCGAACCCCGCCATATATCCATACGGCCTCTACAACGTTTCGCCGGAACTTGGGAAACTGTCTGTGGGGGACTCTAATGACTCATCAATACACTGGCACTGGGTATAACCACTACCACGTCAGAGGTACTAGCTGTACATAACGGTTGCCCATGTATTGATCGGAAGGGAAGCTGACGAGCGTACTCATCCAGAAACCCTACTGAGCCTAACAGTGACAATATTCTACAGTCCGGTCTGTTCGTCTATGAGTATCGCATATAGGGCCTAGAGGGCTGGTAAACGTCAGACCCCCAATAGCAGTATAAGTCGTGTCAGAGTGAAGCTCAGAACACCCTGAGATACTACTGGAATACCTACCAGTAAATCTCGATTACCCTGGCCAGGAATTTCGTGTAATGGCTCTCCTAAACACAGCGCGATCTCACCCCCAATACCAGGAGAGACGAATCCCTGACTATCCGCTCACTGCCTCCATGTGGCTCGGGACTGTACCCAACTAAAACCTGTTTGCATGACTCCTTTGAGCCGTGGTAGGGTAGTAATCAAAGCACAGTAGGAACTCACACGAGACAAATGACGATCTCAGGTCGACAGACTAACCTATACACATGTCACCAGGGAACTGCTATCTGATGATATGTATAATACCAACTAGCATATTCCCGGCGAATCCTGTCCGGTGTACTCATAACCCAATGAGCACCTGCATACATCTTAGATGAACCAACTGACACCAATAGCTTGTGAGACCGGCCACCGCCCCTCGTCGGGGTCTCGACTGTATACACTAGTCTACTCTGGAGTATCGATGCCCTGTCTCAAAACTCCTACGACTAGGGACACTTTAAGGATGTGCCTATAGACCCCAGCTCCCACGTATATGATCGCCATCATACTGCTGGCAGTCAAGCAAGAATCCCATGGGCTCTATCAACATGCAATAGTGAACTAAAGCATGTACACGATGATAAAGACAAACCAGATAGCATACTATCATCTCGAGCAAGACTGTCATATCGGTATAGGTCCTCCCTCAATCATTGCAATCACGTACCTGCGATCCAATAATTGACTTTGAGGGCACTATATCCAACAATCTCCCACTTGCACTTAAGGCTAATTATTGCGATATCGCGTACTCACAGCTCGTGAGATACCGAACATCCAACTCCTCTACTAATCAGTTTCACAAAGCTCGTTTGTAAAACTATTGTGTTCCAGAAATAGCCTCAGCGAGTGGATCCGCCCTGATGTTTCTTTCCATGTCTCTCTTTTTCTCAAGTTCGCGGAGAAAGCCATCTCCCGAAATGAGCAATACCTGTCTTAAAATATGTCTGGATATCTGATGGGACCTAGTTCATAAATGAACTCCAAATCCAGCAAGCTTCTTAGACTGTATCGTCAACTGAATTTAATCAGTATCCTGCACCATGCCTCCCTCAGTATCCGCTTGGACTACCTGTCCAAACTACTGCCCCTCGTCAGAGGTAAAACTATAACTCTGACAGTCACTCTGTCATCCGGGTCACCTTGGAAGCCTGGAATGATAACTGTCTCCCGAAGGAGGCTGTCGTTATCAAATCCCTAGAACAACCACTTATGTTCATAAGCTGCTTCCGAATATTTCTCCAGGATTGGAATAATATATCAACCTATTGCATCAAGTGCAAAAAACATATGATATTATATCGATATCCTATGTGGAGAAACTACTGTGTAACAACCACGGTATAACCGATCGCAGTGTAGGAATTTCACTTCCTACTATGTGTATGTCATCCTAGTACCAGGACATCACATCCTACTACCTTCTTAACAGATCCATCTCCTATTCTGATGAAGTCAAAGCCCATGACTGTCTTATCAAAAATAGATGATCTATCTCCGCTATATCTGCTTTAGTCTATAAATAGACATAAGCTACTTATCCACTACGCTTCCGCTGCTCCCACTGACTACAACAACCCTCTAGCAGAGTCATATAGACGTTCACTTCTAAAGCTAGTTTAGAACGACGCTAAACGCATCCTCCTGCCGGGTCTCATAGTCTAGAATAGCAGTAATGGCAAGTCTGGGTAAACAAGAACCTTCCTGTCACCGTCCTTGAGGATACTGAAGTACCTCTCGGATGCCTGAGGTTACCCACCATATCTACGGAGTGGCTAATGGAATGTCAATCCTGATTGAATCTTTAGGTCCTATTAAATTTTCCGTAATCGTTTGTGGTTCTGGAATCTCTTCCAGTTCTACCATACTCCCACTACTGTTTTCTGAAAAAATCCATTTTACTAAAACTGTGGCGAGTCAAGAACAATATCACTATTGATCTTCCAGATGGTAGAAAGTCAACCCTCGTCAAAGCCCGGGTTAACCCACAAATTGCCATTACAGAAACGTGCCTTGAGTTATCCGGAGTCTGGTTTTAAGCATAAGCCGGACAACTCCCCGTACCTTAACATCGTTAAGATACGAACCATTCTATATACAATATAGAAATAGAGGCACGGATTTAATTGGAACCAGATTCAAATCATGCAGCTGTCTCCAGTGCATGTTAACTAAATGGAGAGAGGATGATCAGCATTACTCAACTTAGGAATGCATCCAATTATGAGTAACCTGAAAGAGAAACAAGTTTCTCAAAACCATTACTATCAACTGAATACCAACCACAAGTATCTAAATCTTCGATCATCTTGAAGAATCCCAACACTTGCAACACCTGGTTCTCTACTTTATTCTTTTACCTATAACTTCTCAAAACTTAGACCTTATATTTCTACGAAACACTTGTCTAAAACTTAAGAAGTCACAAGTAAACAGAATACAGTACGAGGACCAACCCCTTTGTCCTAATGGACACTGGACAATATACAATACTTTGTACAAGTCCGCTGAGTTGAATAACTCAAACTCTGTGCGTCGTAGGTTGAAAACTGTACCCAGGCGATTTCCTCAAATATCACCAATTACAACGAATTCCGATATAATGAGGATGATCACCTAATTCCCAATAACTTACTCCCACTCATCATCTGTAAAACCATACAGATGTGAGAATCATACCTGGTAAATACATACCCTGGAGCAAAAGCCTAATTGGGAAATCAGTTTTCTATTAACAATACACAGTGAAACTGAAACATGAAAATGTTTCGAAGGGGTATCCTGATATTCCTAGTAATGCCTCTTCCATTATCCAGATTCATGACTGTAACCGTATATTTCCTTGCCATCTCACCAATTCTCTTTATTTGTCTTTACTCATTAGCTTCTGTACACCATCGTTAGGCTAAGTGGTTTTCTTCCTTCCCTACCGTTTGGCACCAGCCTATGGTTTGGAAGAAGACTATCCAATAAACATAATAGGTGTACTCTCCTAATCCTAGGAGCACTCGCAACCTGAGAGAAAGTAAGGATAAAAGACAACCGAATAAACCTTATTCCTGTTTCTCCTGAACCAGAATCCATCCTCGAAAACGTTCCTTCGAGTTCGTATATAACCATACGATGGATTTATCCAATGGAATTGGATGTTCATAGTGATACGGGGTGTTCTGGAGAAATACAAAGGTGAATTAGGAGTGGCGATGAGATACGTGGTTTGGTCGTGAATGTAAATAGTCGCAATTTACTTTGCCCTCTTTCTAATCCCTTTATTTGTCTTTACTTATTACCTTCTGTACATCTAATTTAGGCTAATTGGTTTTCTTCATTCCCTATCTATCGGCACCTGCCTATGGTTTGGAAGAAGACTATCCAATAAGCGTAATAGGTGTACCCTCTCCTAATCCTAGGAGCCCTTACAACCTGAGAGAAGGTAAAAGGAAAAGACAACTGAATAAGCATATTCAATCTCTCCAGAACCAGAATCCATCCTCGAAGAAGTTCCTCCGAGTTCGTATATAACCATACGATGGATTTATCCAATGGAAGTGGATGTTCATAGTGATACGAGGTGTTCTGGAGAAATGCAAAGGGTAAGAGAAGGAGTGGTAATGATGTATGCAACTCGGACAATCCAAAAGCCGGTGTTATAAGAAAGTTCGGTCAACTGGGTCACTGAGTTATAGTCTAGGGTCGGGTCATGGTCGCAGTCAAAGAGAGAGAGAGAGTAGAAACACTCTGCGTGCACTCTAACCTAGATCAGAATGGTTAATCATTTTATCTGATCAGGAAACATCCCACAGTTTTCTCAAATTCTTCTCCAAACCTAAAAGGAGAATTAGCCGGAATCACCCGAGGAGTAATACAACTCATCAGTGGGAATCGGGATCCAACTATCATCGCATGATAACGTGATGGAAGCCACTCACGTTATCACACTCCAGAAGGTATGCGCAAGCCTGGCAAGTTTCCTGTATGTTTGAATCTCCCGATATGATTTTTATCCCAAGCGGCTTATGACCTTGACTAGGTCAACATATCATAAGTCGCTAGTCAAGTTCAACCCGTCATTATCCTAGATTAATTAGACCCACCCGTACGAGCCCTTGACTAGGTTAACATGACCGTACGACTGTCCTAACCAATCGTAAATCCATGCTACAGAAAAGTACTACAGAGCTACCGAACACTACGCCTTGACTAGGTCAACATACGTAGCACGAATACTAAGCAATACCCGTCTGAAATGATGGAAAGCTACGGCTGGTTTTTGGCGAAAAACCTTTAGCGTAATGAACTTGATATCGTTGAAGGAATCCAAGTGGTTTTATAAAAATATAGTGGCGAAAACCTTTGCTAAAGAGGTCACTCCCGGTGAAGGGGTCTCGGCTCTTTCCTCGTCGAATGAGGTGCAGGATATTCCAAACTGAATATCACGATGCAAAGCAAAAAGTAATCGACTATAGTGAATTATTACCCTGACACAAACCTCTGTCCAAGGGGTCACTCCCGATGAAGGGATCTCGGCCCTTGCCTCGTCGAATGAGGTGCTGGATATTCATAACCGAATACCACTGTGCAAAACAAAAGAGAACGTCCTTGGAATAACGGCTTTTTGAAAAATTGGTTCCAACAACATCAAATATAGGTTTGTTTTCCTAGCATTGATAAGAATCAACGCAGTCCCATCAATTGATCACACCAGAAAAGAACGAAAATATAATGTACGTATATGCCATCCGCATTCGCCACTTGGTCCCGTCATCACCCGTTAGGTTACTTAACTAACGACAGAGCGGGGACTGGACTAGCGCGGGTGCAAAACATATACAACATCTACTAGTATATATATCAATATGTAATAATCGCTTCAGGCATGATAAATGCAACATCACAAAAAAGTAATAAGCATCACAGAACAATACAGATAATCTGGGAGCCCCGGCTTTCACAGAGCCGCAAGTGAAACCCGATGTTCCCCTGGTCGTGTGGATAACCTGTGCAATGAAAACCTAGACCCCTACGAGCGCGGCAAGTTACCCGTCAAAACCTGAAGCGAGGCAGCCCCCTTCAGCAAAGTGAATGGACCACCCAGCACTTCACGGAATCCGGTAACTTGAGCACTCCTCCTTGGGTCAACCTGTACCCCCTACGAGTGCGGCGAACAGCCCGCCAATTCTAGAGTGAAGCCCCCTCCGTCTCAACGCCATGAAATGCGGGCCCGTTGCCCTCTAGAACCCGGCTATCCGTGCACCCCACCGTGGGGTAATCCTAGTACAGAAAAGAAAATATATACAACGGGTACATCGACCTCATCCCGGTCGTGCCCCAAAAGGATAATATACAAACAGGCACTGACGGCAATCCAAGTGTCGAACGCTCGCCCCGCAATATCAAATGTACAAATAAATCCAAACAGTACTAACATTGCACCAAGCTATCCACCACGACAAATCCGCAACATCACAACACAACACAGAACATCAACGCAAATGTCACGTTCGCAAAACCCGTCTAAAAGTACTATAGCAATCAGACAAGTTTTACCGATCAAATGACATTCACGGTCACAGATAAAAATGTAAAGTACTGTAAACTAACACATTTAAAATTCCGATCGACAAAACTTCCCGAAGTGGGGCCCCAAGCACAAATCCAGTACTCAAAATAAACTGGGCCAAAACTAAATTTTCCAGAAACCCCAGTTCCAAGATAAAGACCCAAAGAAAAATTTTGTGCAATGAAAACCCCAACACTGTTGCGGAACCGCGGCCAAAACATGGTTACGGCCGCGGTTCCGCGGTGTAACAGAAGAGTCATGCAACAATTTTTTTTCAATTGTCTTGTAAAGGCCTGCCTGTTTTTCTGAAACACTCAATATAATTTTTCGATGACAGACAAAAATTGACAGAAACTTTACAATTGGAATTGCGGTTTCGGAAATTTTGTTCGATCGGGCTTTTAAACATGTTAGAACAAGCTAATTAACGGTTAATGGGTGGCTCTGATACCATGTTGGGGTATGGCGGCGCCCCGGCCATCAAACCGACGCCGGATGCGGAACAAAAACTTTTTGCGGGACCGGCGCCACCGCAGCCCAAATACCCGGATCGTTCCATTAACCGTAAACTAGCAAAACTGTAAAGAGTTAGGAAAGATTATACTGATCGATCCGTGTCCTTCGATCTTCAATCCTCTCCCATATAGGGTTCCTAGGCACACTAAGGAGGTTCCACAAGGCATCAACCATGCCAAATTCAAATTTTTCCGGTGCCTAAGAAACCCTAATGCGATCGTTAACTAGAGAAAAGGCGAAACAACAAGCTAGTAAACAACTTTACTGATAAGTGAAAGAGACTACAACCTTTGTAGATCCGGTCCTCCACTTCCTTAGCTCCGTGATGATGTCCCTTCTCTGCGATCATCGGATCCCGGACTCTAGCGATGGTTTCGTCGAAGAAATGATCGGGCTAGGTCGTCGACTTCGATGCCGAAGATGATCTACGTCGAGGCAACTCAAGATCAAGCTCCAACTTCAACAAGTCATGAAACTTGTGAAGAAAACACCCTATACTACTTGGCAAGTGGTAGAGGATGAAGAAATAGGAAGTGGGTTCACTTTGGATTTGGATTTCTCACTTGATTTCATCACTTGACCTTTTTCTAGAAAGCTTTTCTTTTCTTCACTTGAAGAAGAAGATGAAGAAGAAGAAAAAGAATAATCAATTAAAATTAAATCAAGTGATGGTTATCATTTAGTAACCATGGGTGAGTGTAGAGAATAAACTAGGGTTTAGTTAAATGGTTAAGTTAAGAATAAAACCAAATGGCTTAGACTTTGTCAAAGGTGCTATGAAGCTTCATGAAGCTTCAAGTCAAAGTGAGAAAAGCCACCACCATTTTGTTTTTGTTTCTTGCCAAAATAAATGAAATAAAATAAATAATTAAGCAAAACCCTAACCATTTACCTAAACATAGTTTAAAGCATACATTCACCCAAGTTTACATGTATCATCAAACATGATACAAACTTGTGCATAAAAATATATCACATATACAATGTGCACTATCAAGTGAGAAAAACATCTTAAGTGAACCAATATTAGTTAATATAAAATAATATATCAAATATATAATTATACATTAAATCATTAAATCAACACTTGACTTAATGATCCGGTCATATTGCATATAACCGACTAATATCAAGTGTATCAATGTATCGAATCAACACTTGATTCAGTAACCCGGCTATATCATATATAACCGTCCAATGATACAAATCGCGAGAATAGAATACAGTATCACATACTGGTATTATTCTCGGTCCCGCACATATCTCATATGCGCTCCTATTTCGTTTCGCTTGAGCCAGTAAACCTCTGTGTAGGACTCTAAAGACTCGTCAATACGCCGGCAGTAGGTGATGATCATATCAATCACCCACAAGCCGCAAGTGGTCTGCTAAACTTAACGGCCACCCGGGTATTGAATGATTAGAAGATCAACGAGTAAGCCCGCTCACACTCCTGTGAATCCAACCAGTAACACTTACCGTACAGTCCGGTCTGTTCGTCTGATATGTCGCATATCTCGCCTAGGGGTGGTAAACGTCAGACCCCAATAGCTCGATAAGTCGTGTCGATATGAGGTCTATAACAGTTCGAGAAACTACTAGTAACACTTACCAGTAAATCTCAGCAACCCTAGCCAGGGAGTTTCGGTTATAGCCAATCAAACACATCGCAACATCAACTCCATATACCGGGAGAGACGAATCCCCTCCTAACGCTCATTGCCTCCATGTGATTCGGGACTGTACCCAAAAACCACCGTTTTGCACGCCCTCTTGGACGTGGTAAGGTGAAAATCAACGCACAGTGGGAATCACACAAGACTCTATGAAAATCTCGGGTCTACAGACTAACCTGTACCAGTGTCACCAGAGAACTGCCATCTGACGTAAGGTATATACCATCTGGGAGTTCTCAGCGAGTCCGTCCAGTGTACCCAGTCTCCACTGAGCACCCGTATATCATCTCTGATGTCAAACACCAATGGATATGGGATCATCCATCGCCCATCTGTATGGGTCGAGAAGGTATACACTAGTCTACTCTGGTATATCGATGCCCCGTCTCGATACACCCACGACTAGGGACCTTGAAGGATGTATTTATGGACTACCATGTCCCCACTAGTATGATCTGCATCATAGTCCAGGTAGTCAAGTACACATCCTAAGGGCTTTACCAACATGTAACAGAGAGACAATTATTGTACACGTTAAGGTAAAGAGCAACCAGATAGCATACTATCATGTCAAGCAAGAAAGTCCTCCCCATATATGTCCAAGCATCCACTACAATATACATCCTATGTATAGTAATGGCCTCTAGGGCATACATATAACTAACAATCTCCCACTTGCACTAGGGCCATCTGATAGCAGTGGTTGTAGTATCTCATACTCAACCATCCCATAAAAGTCTCTCTCTGGGAAAAGGCCTTTGTGAGTGGATCCGCCGTGTTGTCCCCTGAGTCTACTCTCCTAACCTCGACCTCCCTGGAGATCAACCATCTCCATGATCAGGTGATGCTGCCTCAGAATATGTCTGGGTCACTGATGGGACCAGGGTTCCTGGGCCAAAGCCACACTTCCATTGTCACACAATGGTAGGAACCTAGTTCATCTCATGAACCACTATACACCCAGACAGCCTCTTTGGTAGCATCTTAAGTAACGATGTATCCAGCCTTTATCGTCTAGTAAGCCACGGTATCTAGCTTGGAACTCTTCCAACATACCGTCCCTTTACTAAGGGTAAAGACAATGCCTGTGACTGACATTCAGTCTTCCTTATCACCCTGGAACACTTCCAGTGATTCTCCCTAGGATCAACTGATACCATCTCACTACAACTAGTGAGTATCTTAACATCCATTTAGATCTATCTCATAGATCCAAAACCCAGGATTTAGGAGGTATCACTTTGATCCTATATGGAGAATCATTGTGATAAGCGGAGATTGATCGAGCGTAGCATAGGAAACTCCTTCCCTATTATGTCATCCACGTACTCTACGAGGATCACCACCATACTCCCTACTACCTTTTTTGTATATACAAGGTTCATCTACCATTTTGATGAAGTAAAACTCTTTGACTACCACATCAAAACAGATGTTTCAACTCCGCGATGCCTGCTTTGTCACATAAAGCAACTTGTGTACGTTTCCGCTGCTCCCACTGTCTACGAAGCCCTCTGGCTGTGTACTTATAGACTCTCTCTTCTAAAATATCATTTAGAAGAGCAGTCATGACACCCAACCGCCAGATATCGTAGTCATGGTATGTAGCCGTGGCAAATAGGATCCGGATGGACTTAAGCATAGCCACTGGAAAAGGTTTCATCATTATCCACGCCTGGTCGATGATGAAAACCTTTAACAAGTCTAGCTTTGAAAGTCTCAACTTTTCCATCTACACCAAGTAATCTTCTCAAGATATACTTGCTCCTGATGGGGATTTAACCCTTCAGATATAGCAGCCAAAGTCTATACTTTGCTGGTGTACATGGATTCCATCTCAGATCGCTAAGCATCCAGCCATTCTTACAGAGTCCCTACTCTTGATGGCCTGCTCGAAACTAGTTGGATCATCATCTCATGATGCAATCCTCGCTCCCACTGTCATAGAGAAACCGAAGTATCTCTCAGGTGGATGAGGAACCCTATTATATCGGCGGATAGGCTGAGGTTCATTGGTTAGTATTGAATCCTTTGGTTCTATCAAATCATCTGCTGTAGTTTGTATAGCTGGAACCTTTCCAGTTCTACATTACAGACCTTGCCTTGAGCTTGTCCGGATTTTGCTTTTTAGACATAGGCCGGTCAACCCCAAATCTTAACTAGCTTAAGACATGGGCTCTTCCCATACCATATCTCATATGGAGTGGTAGGCTATGATCTGATTCGAACCTAATTCAATAGGTATGCAACTTCTCAAGTGCATAACCCCCAAAAGGAAACAGGTAACTTAGTAGTACTCATCATAGAGCGCACCATATCGAATAGGGTGCAATTGCTCCGCCCCAATATACCATCGTGCTATGGTGTATACGGAGGAGTAATGCTGAGAGAGAATCTCATTCTCTTTTAGAATAGTCCAGAAATTCTATGCACAAGTATTCTCCTCCTTGATCTCATCAAAGGAAATAATACTTATACCCGTATTGGTTCTCCACTTCTAACTTATATTCTATGAATATCTCAAAAGGTTCGGACTTGTGTTTCAACAGGAACATATGACTGAATCTTGAGAGATTATCAGAGAATGTAATGAAGTACAAAGAACCGGTCCTGGCATGTGTAGACGGAGAACCTTACATACATCATCATGTATCAGTCCCAAGAGTTTACTAACTCTTTCTCTGTTTCCAACAAACAGAGCTATGGTCATCTAATCTTTGTGACAAGACTGGCAAGTTTCATAAGATGTAAATTCAAACTGATTTAAATATGCATCTAAAATGTAACTTAAGCTAGTCGGGTCACATTGATATGACCTAGTCTACAATGCCTCAAGAAGGATTCGTTCATTTCTGAACTCTTCCTCTTGAGTGTGTTCCGTATACTAAGAACTGTAGTTTGATTTAGAACATCAATGCTTTTAGATAACGTGCCTGAACCGATCAACTTTTGATATAGGAAATGTTCAAAACATAATCCAACAATACAAAATTATATCCTTTCTTTATTAAATAAAGAGATTGATATGATTTTGTATATCAGGTTCGATATCTAATAGCATTTGTTCAGAATCAATGTATTTGGAAATACAGGGTGACAGTGACCAACAGACTTGGCTGCAACACTTGCACCGTTTTCTTTCTCATGAAACTTATCATCCGTTCTCAGTTCTTTACCTATCTGTAGCCTATGTAACAGATTACATATGCGGGATCCTGATCCGGTATCACATACCCAGGACGTAAAGGATACTGAGAAACAGTTCTCTGCAATGAACACACCCGAAGATGATGCATCAGTATGCACTTTCTTCGTTTGGACGGCACGGGAATTCTGGTAATCCCCTAATTCCTGCTCTGTCTTATAACAATTATAAGTTGGAGCGGGACCAACGTTCCCCAGCTCAGTATAACAAGCGGGTTCGGTCAATACATCCGTATTATTATCTTGATTAAAGCGTGATATGGTCGCTACCTGGAGAGAGAGAGAGAAGAAAATACTCAGCATGCACTCTTGCAAGAATAGATTGGTTATTATTTTATCTAATCAGGATGGCTCCCACTATTTTTATCAAATCTTCCTTCAAACCCTAAAAGGAAAGACTAGCCGGGATTAATTACACGCTACAAGTTCGCCAATCTTTCAGCCAGGCCAGTGTT
The DNA here is from genome assembly GCA_030015575.1 of Agapanthus africanus. Classification (NCBI taxonomy): domain Eukaryota; kingdom Viridiplantae; phylum Streptophyta; class Magnoliopsida; order Asparagales; family Amaryllidaceae; genus Agapanthus; species Agapanthus africanus. Next base: position 167,099,452 of record CM057345.1, read on the forward strand.
GGTACTTTGAGGGAGGTCCCCCGTGCTTTCGCATGAACCTAATTATAGTAAACCTCGTTTTCCCAGAGGCGTAACCTCGTTAACAGCTTTCTAGACACCTACTTGATCATCTAATTGTAATGTATAAAACTCTCCCAGGAGTAACAATTACTCGCAGCGGGTATCGGGATCCAACTATCTCACAGAAGGTATGCAATCTCATTGCAAATTTAAACACTTGAAATTCCCGATAATATTTTGCCCCTAGCGTGTTATGACCTTGACGCATGCCAAACAACCCATAGTCCGCTAGTCAAGTTCAACCCGTACATTTCTTGATTGAATTAAACCCACCCGCACGACCCTTGACGCATGCCAAACAACGCCGTGCGAATACCCTAATCCAATCGCATCGTATGCTAGCAGATAAGCACTAGTTAGCTACCGTACACTACGCCTTGACGCATGCCAAACTACCGTAGCACGAATACTAAATAGTACTTATCTGAAATGACAGAGGGCTACGACAGGTTTTTCTGAAAACCTATTGCGTAATGAACTTGATATCGTTGTAGAATCAAATGATTTTAAAATGGAGTGTTTTTTAGGATTTTCTAGTTTTGCTAAAGGGGTCACTCCCGGTGAAAGGATCGTCGGCCCTTTCCTCGTCGAATGAGGTGCGGGATATATCATATATATCACTGTGCAAAGCAAGAACTATAGAAGCAATCAAAAGACAAACCGAGGGGTGTAGCATCTGCCAGTTATTGCTAAAGGGGTCACTCCCGGTGAAGGGATCGTCGGCCCTTTACTCATCGAATAAGGTGCAGGATATATCATATATACCGCTGTGCAAAGCAAGAACTGTAGCTACTTGTTTTATTTTTGAAATTCGATTCTACAACATAAGCAAGGGTCGTCGTCTAGAGACGGCGCGCTACATCGGACCCCGGGTGTAGTGACAAATAAGCAAGGGTTTCATAGGATCCGTCTAGCTTCCTGGAATATAGGTTCCCTTACGGGTAGACTAATAGAATTAGTGGAGGTGATGATTAGGAGGAGAGTTGGTATTATGTGTTTGCAAGAAACTAAGTGGGTAGGTGAAAAGAGTAGAGTCATAGAGCCTTGGGGTTATAAGCTTTGGTATACGGGTAGAGATAAAAATCGTAATGGGGTAAGCATAATCATAGATAGACGGTTGCTTGAGGATGTAGTTGAGATTAGGAGAAAAGGTGATAGAATTTTACTGGTTAAGCTTATTCTAGGTGGAGAGATCCTTAATATTATTAGTGCTTATGCACCACAGATAGGTCTTGATGACGCTAGTAAGCGTCTATTCTGGGAGGATTTAGACGAGGTAGTGCAAAGTATACCTAGTGGAGAGAAGTTATTTATTGGTGGTGATCTTAATGGACATGTAGGTACTAGTCGTAGTGGGTTTGATACTATCCATGGATGTTTTGGTTTCGGACAAAGGAATGAAGTAGGTGACTCGATTCTAGATTTTGCTTTATCTTATGACATGATTTTAGCAAACACCTGGTTTAGGAAAAAAGAGTCCCACCTTATCACTTTTAGGAGTGGATCAAGTGCTAGTCAAATAGACTTTTTTCTGACGAGAAGAATAGATAGAGGTTGTTGTATCGACTGTAAGGTAGTGCCAGGTGAGAGTGTAACCACTCAACATAGACTTTTAGTTCTAGATTTTTGATTTAGAAGAGAACCTATGAAGATTAAACGTAAGGTAGAGCCTAAAATTAAATGGTGGCGATTGAAAGAAGGTAACCAAAAGGCTTTTATAGATCATGTAGTACAAGAAGCGGATTGGCAGTCGGAAGATGATCCAGACAAAATATGGAACAAAATGGTTAGTTGTATCAAGAAGGTAGCTAGAGATCTACTTGGTGAGTCGAGAGGTGGTGCTCCACCATCTAAGGACATATCATGGTAGAATGAAGATGTTAAGGCTGCTATTAAAATTAAAAGGGATTCTTATAAAGATTTGAAGAAAAGTAGAGATGTGGAGAGATTTGAGAAGTACAAAATGGCTAAAAAGGAAGTTAAGAAAGCTGTTCGAGAAGCTAAATCTAAGGTCTACAAATAGGTGTACGAGAAATTAGACACTAAAGAGGCTGCAAATGATATATACCGGATTGCTCGAATGCAGGAAAGGAAGACTAGAGACTTATGTGCGGTGAAGTGTGTCAAAAATGAAAATCAGAAGGTTTTAGTTCGAGATGAGGATATCAAGGAAAGATGGAGAGATTATTTTGACAAATTGTTCAATGAGAGCTTTACTAAGAATTTGGATGGACTTGTCATTCAATCTCAAGATATAAACCGCGATTTATGCGTAAAATAAGACTTCCTGAGGTTAAAGAAGCTTTGAACAGAATGGGTTTAAGAAAAGCGGTTGGTCCTGACGGGATTCCTATCGAGATTTGGAGATGCTTAGGAGAAATAGGCGTTAAATGGCTGACAGATCTGTTTAATAAGATTTGGCAGACAAAAAAGATGCTAAATGAATGGAGGAAAAGTATCCTTGTACCTATCTACAAGAACAAGGGTGACATTCAAAGTTGCTCAAACTACCGTGGAATAAAACTGATGTGTCACACCATGAAACTTTGGGAGAGAGTGATTGAACACAGGCTAAGGAAGGATATTAAGATAACAGAGAACCAATTTGGGTTCATGCCTGGACGATCGACGACAGAGGCGATTCATTTGCTTCGTCAACTTGTCGAGCGCTTTCGAGAGAGGAGAAGAGATTTGCATATGATATTTATTGATTTAGAAAAAGCATACGACAAGGTACCTAGAGAGGTATTATGGAGGACAATGATGAAGAAGGGGGTCCCCGTCAAGTATATTGACATAATCAAGGATATGTACGACGGAGTAGTGGCAAATGTCAGAACTTGCGGCGGCTTAACGAGTGATTTTCCGATTACTATTGGTTTACATCAAGGATCTGCATTAAGTCCATTCCTGTTTACCATCGTGATGGATGAGCTTACTAGAACTATCCAAGATGAGATACCTTGGTGTATGCTATTCGCTGATGATATTGTTCTAGTAAATGAGACGAAAGCAGGGGTTAATGCCAAATTGGAATTATGGAGGCAAACATTGGAAACTCGGGGATTCAGATTGAGCAGGTCCAAGACAGCATATATGCACTGCAAATTTAGTAGCCAGAGAAGTCAAAACCATATTGGTATAACATTTGAAGGACAAGAGATATCACCGAGCGACCAGTTTAGATATCTAGGTTCCATCATCCAAAAGAATGGGGAGATCGATAGTGATGTTAATCAAAGAATCCAAGCTGGTTGGTTGAAATGGAGGAGTGCAACAGGGATTTTGTGTGATCATAACTTTCCGTTAAAATTGAAAGGGAAGTTTTATCGGAGCGCTATTCGGCCTGCCTTATTATATGGTACAGAATGCTGGGCTCCTAAGAAGCATCATACACAGAAGATGCACGTAGCGGAGATGCGCATGCTTCGTTGGATGTGCGGTAACACTAGAAAAGATAAGGTGCGAAATGAGGATATTCGTGCAAAAGTTGGTGTAGCACCTGTGGAGGAGAAGATGCGGGAAAACCGGCTAAGATGGTTTGGTCATGTGCGACGCAGACCTATGGAAGCACCGGTTCGACGAATAGATACTCTTGATATGGGCAATGGCAAAAGGGCAAAATGGAGACCGAAGAAAACATGGATGGAGGTGATACGAAACGATATGGTTGCCAAAAGACTCAATGAAAGTATATTGTTCGATAGAAGTGAGTGGAGACAGAGGATTCATGTGCTGGACCCGGCGTGATTCTCATGTTGGTTCATGTAGCCTACCCCTTATGCTTGGGATAAAAGGCTCAGTTGTTGTTGTTGTTGTTGTTGTTGTTGTTGTTGTTGTTGATTCTACAACATCTTTAGGTTTCTTTTACTTTCATTAATCATATTAATGAAGTCCCATCATTTAAGTACCTAAACATCACAGATAAATACGACGTACACTTATGTCATCCGCATTCGCCTCGATGTCCCGTCTGCACCGTTAGGTTAGGTAACTAACGGCAGAGCGGGGCAGGGCTAGCGCGGGTGTAAAACATAAGCAACGTCTATATAGTATATCATATATACTATATATAGTATCCATCACAGCATATCAAATGATCACATCACAGATATCGCAGCAGAAGAATCATATGAAATATTGGATATACTAGGACGTCCGTGTTTTCTATACGAGCCTGTATAAAACACGGATTCCACGGTCGCGATGAATAGACAAACCCACAACCCTAGACCCCTACGAGAGCGGCAAGCAACCCTACCAATTCTAGAGTTAGGAGACCCGGACTCGACTCCTCGAGTTGGTCTCCCACTGGACTTCAGAACCCGGTTACTTATGCCCTCCTCCATGGGTCTATCCTAGTGCGGAAAAGTAAATAATATACAAAATGTGACATCTTCCGCAACCTGGAAGTGCCCCAAATAAAAGAATATTACATACAAGTTTTTTTTACATGAATGAAAATGAAAAATACTCATCTCACATAAAAAAAAACCCCGGCTATTCAAACACGACGATCCAATATAACATATCCAGCAACACATAACATCACATGTCATCAACGTAAGTAAATATGCGCATCCCAATTGTCGTTGACATATAGCAACAAAACCGGCGATATCACATATTACACTTATGGTCACAGAAAAGAAAGTGTAAAACTACAACAGTTGGAATCCGCAACCTCCTTAGACATCGCATGCCTAATTAAATGAATTCCTTAGACACCGCATGCCTAACAATTATAAACCCCGTATTTTAGTCTCATTATCGAAAACTCTTTTCAATATCAAGTCGGGCAATTCAACAAGATTCCCGACATCCTGATCGAATGCTCGTCGCAAATTTTAGTAGACGGCCGCACCCCCCGATACCGTCGACGAAGTGCACCAAGGCGGAACACCGCTACCGCAAGCACCCGAACGGATGCTTTCGGCGACGGAGTTCTCCTACAGTACCGTCGACGAAGTGCACCAAGGCGGAACACCGCTACCGCAAGCACCCGAACGGATGCTTTCGGCGACGGAGTTCTCCTACAGTCACTTGGTCGGGGCTATGGGGCGTAGCTGTCTATTAAGTTTACCGGCGAGTATCCGCTTACGCTACGCGATTGCGACGGACTTTTGATCGCATCAAAATTCCGTGGCAGCCGATCAAGTGAGACTAAACTGCTATGTTTATAACATTCATTCAGTTATCTCATAACTATTTGTGGATTCCAAATATTGCATCACATTCCAGATAAACAGAAAATGTTAAATTTTCCGATCGAACAGTCAAACACCCAAATTTTCCCGAAACAGCTCAATACACGAAATAAGTTTAAGAACATTCACTTCGTGCCACAGTACCAACGGTCCAGCCGTAGAAAGGTCAAGCCAACGCCTCACATGTGGCACGTCGTACTGCCCCAAACCCTAAGGTTCAAAGGGCAGTTCAAGACAGTCACATAATCTAGTTAAGGTTTGTTGTCTTCTAGAGGGTCCATCGCATTACTTGCACTACTTCGAACGTTCTTAAACTACGGAAAGATCCAGCACTTGGAAATTTCCCGACAGGGGAAAAAGTGGGTATTTATATCCGGTCGAACTTTTCAACATACTCTAAATTATCCGGAAGAACACATAGACAAAAATAGACAATCCGATCGAATCTACGAACTCCCAATACAACCTAGAAAACTCAACTTTTGAGTAAAATTTAAAAATTCCCATAAAATACAGCACTAAAAGATAGGCATTATTGTGCAAAGAAAATGACAAGATACTCCTAAATGGCCGCGGAACCGCCGCATATACCAGGTGGGGTCGCGGTTCCGCGGCGCTTTAGTCGAGTTAGGTGTACGTGCTTCACAGTAACTCCTAGAAAACCCGGCTGTATTTTTTGGATATTTTTAATTAGGAAAAAACCCAGTTTTGAAAAAATGTACAGAGAAGGGTTTTAAACTAGGGTTTCGGTTTCGATCGGACTTCTAACATCGTCTACTCATCGCCTAAGGCTCTAGCTTAGCTCTGATACCACTGTAGGGTTCCTAGGCACACTAAGGAGGTACCACAAGGCATCAACCATGCCAAATTCAAATTTTTCCGGTGCCTAAGAAACCCTAATGCGATCGTTAACTAGAGAAAAGGCGAAACAACAAGTTAGTAAACAACTTTACTGCTAAGTGAAAGAGACTACAACCTTTGTAGATCCGGTCCTCCACTTCCTTAGCTCCGTGATGATGTCCCTTCGCTGCGATCATCGGATCCCGGACTCTAGAGATGGTTTCGTCGAAGAAATGATCGGGCTAGGTCGTCGACTTCGATGCCGAAGATGATCTACATCGAGGCAACTCAAGATCAAGCTCCAACTTCACCAAGTCATGAAACTTGTGAAGAAAACACCCTATACTACTTGGCAAGTGGTAGAGGATGAAGAAATAGGAAGTGGGTTCACTTTGGATTTGGATTTCTCACTTGATTTCATCACTTGACCTTTTTCTAGAAAGCTTTTCTTTTCTTCACTTGAAGAAGAAGATGAAGAAGAAGAAAAAGAATAATCAATTAAAATTAAATCAAGTGATGGTTCTCATTTAGTAACTATGGGAGAGTGTAGAGAATAAACTAGGGTTTAGTTAAATGGTTAGGTTAAGAATAAAACCAAATGGCTTAGACTTTGTCAAAGGTGCTATGAAGCTTCATGAAGCTTCAAGTCAAAGTGAGAAAAGCCACCACCATTTTGTTTTTGTTTCTTGCCAAAATAAATGAAATAAAATAAATAATTAAGCAAAGCCCTAACCATTTACCTAAACATAGTTTAAAGCATACATTCACCCAAGTTTACATGTATCATCAAACATGATACAAACTTGTGCCCAAAAATATATCACATATACAATGTGCACTATCAAGTGAGAAATCTTAAGTGAACCAATATTAGTTAATATAAAGTAATATATCAAATATATAATTATACATTAAATCATTAAATCAACACTTGACTTAATGAACCGGTCATATTGCATATAACCGACTAATATCAAGTGTATCAATGTATCGAATCAACACTTGATTCGGTAACCCGGCTATATCATATATAACCGTCCAATGATACAAATCGCGAGAATAGAATACAGTATCACATACTGGTATTATTCTCGGTCCCGCACATATCTCATATGCGCTCCTATTTCGTTTCGCTTGAGCCAGAAAAGCTCTGTGTAGGACTCTAAAGACTCGTCAATACGCCGGCAGTAGGTGATGATCATATCAATCACCCACAAGCCGCAAGCAGTCTGCTAAACGTAACGGCCACCCGGGTATTGAACGATCAGAAGATCAACGAGCAAGCCCGCTCACACTCCAGTGAATCCAACCAGTAACACTTACCGTACAGTCCGGTCTGTTCGTCTGATATGTCGCATATCTCGCCCATGGGTGGTAAACGTCAGACCCAAATAGCTCGATAAGTCGTGTCGATATGAGGTCTATAACAGTTCGAGAAACTACTGGTAACACTTACCAGTAAATCTCAGCAACCCTGGCTAGGGATTTCCGGTTATAGCCAATCGAACACAGCGCAACATCAACTCTCTATACCGGGAGAGACGAATCCCCTCCTATCGCTCATTGCCTCCATGTGATTCGGGACTGTACCCAAAAACCACCGTTTTGCATGCCCTCATGGACGTGGTAAGGTGGAAATCAAAGCACAGTGGAAATCACACAAGACACTATGACGATTTCGGGTCTACAGAATAATCTGTACCAGTGTCACCAAAGAACTGCCATCTGACGTAAGGTATAATACCATCTGGGAGTTCTCGGCGAGTCCGTCCAGTGTACCCAGTCTCCACTGAGCACCCGTATATCATCTCTGATGTCAAACACCAATAGATATGGGATCATCCATCGCCCATCTGTATAGGTCGAGAAGGTATACGCTAGTCTACTCTGGTATATCGATGCCCCGTCTCGATACACCCACGACTAGGGACCTTGAAGGATGTACTTATGGACTACCATATCCCCACTAGTATGATCCGCATCATAGTCCAGGGAGTCAAGTACACATCCTAAGGGCTTTACCAACATGTAACAGAGAGACAATCATTGTACACGTTAAGATAAAGAGCAACCAGATAGCATACTATCATATCGAGCAAGAAAGTCCTCCCTATATATGTCCAAGCATCCATTACAATATACATCCTATGTATAGTAATGGCCTCTAGGGCATACATATAACTAACATCCCATAGCTTGTTGCGGCTGTCCTGGTGAAATCCGCTTTCCGGTCTCCTCGTCGGAATGGCACCACATCAACGAATCTTTATACGGGCTCCCGTCTCGAACCGAGGCAACTCGGACATGAAGTTTGCTAGCCGATATGTCCAAGAATGAAGTAAAGAAGATGTAGAATATTTTGTCTCAAGAGTGAAGTTGCCAATTTGGATGTAATGTGAGCAAAAGAATTTTTTAGCGAAGAAAAATCAAGCTTCCCAAAGAGAGAAGGAGCTCGGCCAATTTGCAGGAAATGCTTGCTGGAATTTTCAAATGGAGAGAGAGAGTGAGCCTTTTTAAGGAGCTCGGCCAAGGAACCAAAACAAAATGTTCTCTGGGGATTTTTTTATGAAGAGATGAGAATTGTGTCCAACTAAAAAAAACCCCACATACAAAATTAATCCATGTATATAAAAACCCAACAGCCATCTTCCAAATAAGGCATTAATTAAACCCCTCACCAAAAAAAAAACCACTGCACACCAAGCATGAACAGCCCATCCCAATCAAATGATGCCCATGTCTAATAAATGCAAACCATGTTCATGCTCCAAATTCACTGCAAACAAAAGGTCAAAGAGGCAAAATGGTAAAGGGGGAAATGTTCACATTAAACAGGATGTTTTAAGACCGGAAAAAGAAAACTGGTAACTCTCAAAATAATCCCGTAACGAATTACGAGATTACACCTCAACTGTAAATACATACCCGAATTTGTATTCCGACCGAATACAAATTCAATGAGACAAAAATATTCCTACACAATAATACAAGGGTCCGTCTTAAACCAAAGCCCGCTAGTATTATCCGTCCGATCCTGATCCGTGCACAAGTGCATGTATGATCGAACCCCGCCATATATCCATACGGCCTCTACAACGTTTCGCCCGAACTTGGGAAACTGTCTGTGGGGGACTCTAATGACTCATCAATACACTGGCACTGGGTATAACCACTAGCACGTCAGAGGTACTAGTTGCACATAACGGTTGCCCATGTATTGATCGGAAGGGAAGCTGACGAGCGTACTCATCCAGAAACCCTACTGAGCCTAACAGTGACAATATCCGTACAGTCCGGTCTGTTCGTCTATGAGTATCGCATATAGGGTCTAGGGGGCTGGTAAACGTCAGACCCCCAATAGCGGTATAAGTCGTGTCAGAGTGAAGCCCAGAACACCCTGAGATACTACTGGAATACCTACCAGTAAATCTCGATTACCCTATCCAGGGAATTCGTGTAATGGCTCTCCTAAACACAGCGCGATCTCACCCCCAATACCGGGAGAGACGAATCCCTGACGATCCGCTCACTGCCTCCATGTGGCTCGGGACTGTACCCAACTAAAATCTGTTTGCACGACTCCTTTGAGCTGTGGTAGGGTAGTAATCAAAGCACAGTGGGAACTCACACGAGACAAATGACGATCTCAGGTCGACAGACTAACCTGTACACATGTCACCAGGGAACTGCTATCTGACGATATGTATAATACCAACTAGTATGTTCCCGACGAGTCCTGTCCGGTGTACTCATAACCCAATGAGCACCTGCATACATCTTAGGTGAACCAACTGACACCAATGGCTTGTGAGACCGGCCACCGCCCCTCATCGGTGTCTCGACTGTATACACTAGTCCACTCTGGAGTATCGATACCCTGTCTCAAAACTCCTACGACTAGGGACACTTTAAGGATGTGCCTATAGACCCCACCTCCCACGTATATGATCACCATCATACTGCTGGCAGTCAAGCAAGAATCCCATGGGCTCTATCAATTTGCAATAGTGAACTAAAGCATGTACACGATAATAAAGACAAACCAGATAGCATACTATCATCTCGAGCAAGACTGTCATATCGGTATAGGCCCACCCTCAATCATTGCAATCACGTACCTGCGATCCAATAATTGACTTTGAGGGCACTATATCCAACACTATGTAAATTTATGGGATATCCTAAGGATTCACTAGGATATCTGTTCTACCACACTGAAGAACAGAAAATGTTTGTATCTCACCATGGTACCTTTTTGGAAAAGGATTTTCTTGCAAAAGAAACTAGTGGGAGTACGGTAGAGCTGAGAGAAATCCTTGAACCACAAAATGTAACTGGAGATTTGGAGGAACCACTAGATTCAGTAATCACAGACAAACCTCAGCCACTCCGCAGATCTGGAAGGATTTCTCATCCGCCCGAGAGATACTATGGTTTTCTCATAGACGGGGATCGAGAGAATTGCATATTGGAAGAAGATGATCCTACTAGTTTCAGGCAGGCTATTATCAGTAAGGACTCTGATAAGTGGCTGGATGCTATGCGATCCGAAATGGAGTCTATGTACACCAATAAAGTGTGGACCTTGGAAGTTGCTCCACCCGGGGTAAAACCCGTTGGATGCAAATGGATCTACAAAAGAAAGATTGGTGTAGATGGGCAGGTGGAAACCTATAAGGCTAGACTTGTTGCAAAAGGTTTTCGTCAAAGATCAGGATTGGACTATGACGAAACCTTTTCTCCAGTGGCTATGCTCAAATCCATTCGGATCCTATTTGCTATTGCTGCCTTCCATGACTATGAGATCTGGCAGATGGACGTAAAAACGGCATTTCTAAACGGTAGTTTGGAAGAGTGCGTTTATATGGGTCAGCCAGAAGGTTTTGTAGACAGTGGGAGCAGTGGGAAGGTGTGCAAGTTGCTTAAATCCATTTATGGATTTAAGCAAGGCATCGCGGAGCTGGAACATCTGTTTTGATGAAACAGTCAAAGAATTTGACTTCATCAAAAACGAGGATGAGCCATGTATTTATAAGAAGATTGTAGGACGAACTGTCGTATTTCTAGTCTTATACATGGACAACATTCTTTTGATAGGAAATGTTATTCCTTTGCTACAATTGGTCAAGTTGTTCTTATCACAAAGGTTCTCCATGAAGGACCTGGGTGATGCCTCGTACATTCTGGGGATCAGAATCTACAGAGATAGATCTAAGAGATTACTGGGACTTTCGCAGTCTAAATACATAGTGACCGTACTAAAGAGATTTAGAATGGAAGATTCCATGCACGGTAACATACCCACATTGTACGGAATCACCCTCTCCAAAGAGATGTCTCCCAAGACTGATGAAGAGAGGGTTCGCATAAGCACTATACCCTACGCTTCGGCGGTAGGATCTATAATGTAAGAGATACTATGTATAAGACCAGATGTAGCTTACGCACTAAGCATGGTGAGCCGGTATCAGTTGAACCCAGGTGAGAACCACTAGACAGTAGTGAAGAACATTCTCAAATACCTAAGAAGGACTAAGGAGATGTTCTTAGTTTTCGGTAATGGAGACCTTAAGGTCGAGTCCTTTACCGATTCAAGCATGCAGAGTGACAAGGATGACAGCAAGTCTGTCTCGGGTTTTGTGTTTACCCTCAACGGAGGGGCGGTATGTTGGAGGAGTTCCAAACAGGATACCGTCGCAGACTCGACGATGGAGGCTGAATACATTGCTGCGAGCGATGCCGCGAAAGAAGCGGTCTGGATGAAGAAGTTCATTGCTGAACTTCAAGTAATTCCGTCCATTGTTGATCCGATACCTTTATATTGCGATAACAATGGGGCTATAGCTTTAGTGAAGGAACCACGGTCCCATCAGAAATCTAGACACATCTTAAAGCGATATCACCTGATCAGGGAGATCATAGATCGCCAAGAGATCGAGGTCCGGAGAGTGAATACAAAAGAGAACACGGCGGATCCATTTACAAAGGCCCTCCCTCAAGCGTAGTTCGAGCGACTTTTTAAGATGTTGGGTATGCAGTATGCCAGCAGCTGGCCTTAGAGCAGACGTTGGGTATTCGGTACGCCAATAACTGGCCTTTAGTGAAAGTGGGAGATTGTTGTATATGTATGCCCTAGAGGCCATTATTATATATGTATACATGTGGATGATAGGGATATGTATGTACAGGATGATCTTGCTCAGTTATATAGTATATTATTTCAGTTGTCTTTATCAGGATATGTGTATTTGTTTTTATTGATACTTTATCCAGCTTGCACATATTGATAAAGAATTGATATAGTAGTATACTATTATGGTTTGACTTTATCTTAACATAGAATATGTTATATACGTTATTACATATTGTGGTTACATGTTGATAAAGCCCATAGGATCTTTCTTGACTTCCTGCGTTGATGGCGTTCATACTTATGGGAGCTAGGTAGTCTATAAGCACATCCTTAAATGTCCCAAGTCGAAGGAGTATCGAGATCGGGCATGTATACTCCAGAGTAAACTTGCGTGTACGTTTCTAGACCCCGGCGAGGGGCGGTGTATGGTTCCACAACCATTGGTGTGATCACCTAAGATTGTATACGGGTGCTCACTGAGGGTGAGTATACTGGACGGACTCGCTGAGAACCTCTAGATGGTATTATACCTATAGTCAGATAGCGGTTCTCTTGTGACATGTGTACAGGTTAGTCTTTGAACTTGAGATCGTCATTTGTCTCGTGTGAGTTCCCACTGTGCTTTGATCACTACCTTACCACGGCTCTACTGAGTCGTGCAAACAGGTTTTGGTTGGGTACAGTCCCGAGCCACATGGAGGCAGTGAGTGATTGTCAGGGATTCGTCTCTCCAGGTATTGGGAGTTGATATCGCACTGTGTTCGATAGGTCAGGACCATAAGACCTTGGCCAAGGTAGTTGGGATTTACTGATAGCTTGATCAGTAGTTTCCCGGATTGGTCCTAAGCCGAATCAGAATGAATTATCGGGTTATTAGGGTCTGACGCTTACCGCCCCAAGATCCGGTATGCGATACTCTTAGATGAAGAGATCGGACTGTACAGAGATTGTCACGGATAAGCTCAGTAGGGATCCGGATGAGTTTGCTCGTCGGCTTTCCTTTTCAACAGGTACCCGGGTAGCCGTTACGTATAGCTAGTGCCGCTGATGTGCTTGTGGTTATGGATTTATCCAGTAACGCACTGCCGGCATACTGTTGAGTCTTTAAAGTCCCATACAGAGGGTTTCTCTGCTTCGGACGAAACGATGTAGAGGCCATATGGTTTTACGGCAGGGTTCGATTGTAGGGTTTCCATAGCACCTAATCTTGGGTTTGGAAGCATCACACATGCCACAATAAAATTTTAATGAGGTGCTAAGCAAACTTAACTAGGAATCGAACTAGAAATTTAGGGTAACAACTAAAAGTATCACATACTATAAAGAATCTATCACTAAGTGGAGAGATTACAACCTTTGTAGACCTCCTTGAGTGACTCCTTGGATCTCCTAGAGTTTGGAACGGCTCGCTTGAATCCTTCCTAGTCCACGACGATCCAGCCAAAGTCCCTTTGCTCAAGCTTCTTTCTTCACTTGATCAATGGAGAAGTGTGGCTAACACCTTACACTAATTAGCTAAACTAGTATAGTATGAAGATGTGGTTTGCATTCTTACTTAAAAACCCTTTCTTTTTCTTTTCCTCGCTCTAAGTGAAACTCAAGAGAGCTTGAAGAAGGAGGAAGATGAAGATGGCAAAGCTTTTCTCAAGATAATGATAAATCTTATGTTTTAAAATTAAAAAAAGGATATATATGTGAGACACTCTCACATCCAACCATGGTTAAAACAAATATCTAGATATTTTGTGATGAGTTAAAAGAACAAAGGAAATTAAACCTAGGGTTAAGTCAATGATCAACCCTAGAAGAGTGTAGAAAGAATGAGTCATGAATAATTTCCTTTTTCTTTTTATCTCAAAACAAAAGGACATATATAAATTTGAACTATGTGAGTCTTGCATTGCCATCTTCTATGTATCAACAACCATGATACACATGCATGCATGTATGTATGCATTCATATCATCATGTGCATGTATATACATATATGCATACATCCAAAAAGAAAAAGTTTAACAAAATTGAGCTAAAAGTCATTATTAAATCAACACTTGATTTAATAAACCGGTCATATCGCATACGACCCGACCAATAGTAAACGCCCGATTAATATACGGTATCTCATACACGCATTTAATCGAGCTCCCGCGCATATCTCATATGCACACCACATCGTTTTGCCTGAGGTAGGAAACTTCTGTGTGGGACTCTAAGACTCGTCAATACGCCGGCAGTAGGTGATGATCACATCAAACACCCACAAGCCGCAAGCGGTCAGCGAAACATAACGGCCACCAGGGTATTGAGCGATCAGAAGAAAAACAAGCGAACCTGTCAAAACTCCATCGAGCCATCTGGCAACACTTACCGTACAGTCTGATCTCTTCGTCAAATATGCTGCATATCGAGTCTGGGAATGGTATCGTCGACCCCAATAACTCAATAAGTCATGCCGGTGTATGGCTTATAACAGATCGAGAAACTACTGATAACACTTATCAGTAAATCTCAGCAGCCCTGGGCAGGGACTTCCTGTTATAGCCAATCGTGCATAGCGCAACATCAACCCCCAATACCGGGAGAGACGAAACCCCTCCTATCGCTCATTTCCTCCATATGCCTCGGGACTGTACCCAAAATCCACCTTTTTGCATGACTCAGTAAAGCCGCGGTAGGGTGGAGATCAAAGTACAGTGGGAGGACACACAAGACTCTATGACAATCTCGGGTCTACAGACTAACCTGTACCAGTGTCACCTGAGAACTACTATCCTACGTGAGATATAATACCACATAGGAGTTCTCGGCGAGTCCGTTCAATGTACCCAGTCTCTACTGAGCACCCATATACAATCTTTGGTGTCAACACACCAGATGGATATGGGATCATCCATCGCCCGTCGCCTGGGAAAAGAATCGTATACGCTAGTCTACTCTAGAATATCGATACCCCATCTCGATACACCCACGACTAGGAACATTTCAAGGATATGCTTATAAACTACGGATGTCCCACTAGTATGATCCACATCATAATCTCAGTAGTCAAGAAAATATCCTAAAGGCTTTATCAACATGTACCAAATGAATAAAAGCATGATCAAGTGAACATGTCAAGATAAAGAGTTAACAAGATAGCATACTATCATGTCGAGCAAAACTGTCCTCTGAATACACACACACACACACACACACACACACACACACACACACACACACACCGGTACATACACTATCATATAATGGCCTCTAGGGCATACATATATCGAACAATCTCCCACTTGCACTAAGGCCAATTATTGGCGTATCTCATACCCAACATCTCAAAAAGTCACTCATGCTGCGGCTGAGGGAGGGCCTTGGTGAATGGATCCGCAGTGTTATCCTTTGTATCTACTCTCCTAATCTCGATCTCGTGGAGATCAACTATCTCCCGGATCAAATGATATCTCCTCAGGATGTGTCTGGACTTCTGATGGAACCTGGGCTCTTTGGCCAATGCCACAGCCCCATTATTGTCACAATACAATGGTATTGGATCAATAATGGTTGGAACTACTCCTAGCTCCGAGATGAACTTCCTCATTCAGACGGCTTCCTTGACAGCATCATTTGCAGCAATGTACTCAGCTTCCATCGTAAAGTCTGCAACGGTATCCTGTTTGGAACTCTTCCAACTTACCGTCCCTCTGTTGAGGGTAAATGCAAACCCTGAGATAGACTTGCTGTCATCTTTATCACTCTGGAAGCTCGAATCGGTAAAGGCCTCCATTTGGAGATCCCCGTTACCATACACCAAGAACAATTCTTTAGTCCTTCGCAGGTAATTAAGAATGTTCTTCACAGCAGTCCAATGATTCTCCCCTGGGTTTGACTGATACCTGCTTACTACACTCAGTGCATAAGCTACATCAGGGCGTGTACACAGCATTGCATACATTATTGATCCTACGGCTGAAGCGTAGGGAATAATGCTCATGCGAGCTCTCTCTTCATCAGACTTTGGACAATCGTCCTTGGAGAGAGTTACTCCATGGCAAGCGGGTAAGGCACCCCGCTTGGAGTCTTTCATACTAAACCTTTTAGGATGGTGTTGATGTACTTGGTTTGGGACAATCCCAATAACCGTTTGGATCTATCTCTATAGATCCGTATGCCCAATATGTACGTGGCATTACCCAGGTCCTTCATGGAGAACCTTAGTGATAAGAATGATTTGACCGACTGTAGCATAGGAATGTCATTTCCTATCAGAAGAATGTCATCCA
Source organism: Agapanthus africanus (assembly GCA_030015575.1). Taxonomy (NCBI): domain Eukaryota; kingdom Viridiplantae; phylum Streptophyta; class Magnoliopsida; order Asparagales; family Amaryllidaceae; genus Agapanthus; species Agapanthus africanus. Next base: position 167,115,960 of record CM057345.1, read on the forward strand.
CGTACAATACGAGGAATGCGACAGTTCTCCCTACAGTCTTCTTATAAACACAAGGTTCCTCTGGATTTTTGATTAAATCAAACTCTTTGATAACATCATCAAAACAGATGTTCCAACTCCGTGATGCCTTCTTTAATCCATAAATAGATTTAAGCAACCTACATGCTTTCCCGCTGCTCCCACTGTTAATGAAACCCTCTGGTTGATCCATATAAACGCATTCATCTAAATCACCATTTAGAAATGCAGTTTTAACGTCCATCTGCCATATTTCATAGTCGTAGTGAGCAGCAATAGCAAGTAGGATCTGAATGGATTTAAGCATGGCTACCGGAGAGAAAGTCTCATCTTAGTCCAGTCCTGGTCTTTGACGAAAGCCTTTCGCTACCAACCTTGCCTTATAGATCTCCACCTGTCCATCTACACCGATCTTTCTTTTAAAGATCCATTTGCACCCTACGGGTTTTACATTCTCCAAAGTCCATACTTTTTTGGTGTACATAGACTCCATTTCGGACCTCATGGCATCCAGCCACTTCACAGAGTCACCACTCGTGATAACTTGCTGAAAACTGGCAAGGTCATCATCAACCATGATGCAATCTTCTCTATTACCGTCAATGAGAAGACCGTAGTATCTCTTCGGTGGGCGAAAAGTCCTACCAAATCTACGGAGTGGCTGAGGTTCATAAGATTCTGTTGCAACATCAAGTTCAACCAAGTCGTCATTTGTAACTTGTGTTTCTAGAACCTCTTCTAGATCTACCACATTGCCATCAGTATCATTTGGAAAAATCTCATTTTCTAAAAATGTGGCATACTGAGAAACAATCACCTTTTGTTCTTCCTTGTGGTAGAAAGGATACCCAAACGAATGTTTCGGATATCCCATAAATATACACTTGACCGATCGTGTCTCGAGTTTTTCTGGATTCTGCTTTTTGACAGAAGCCGGACAACCCCAAATCTTAACTCGTTTAAGAGATGGTCTCTTCCCATACCATATCTCATATGGAGTGGTAGATACGGTCTTGGTTGGAACTTTGTTCAACAGAAAAGTTGCAGTCTCCAATGCATGCCCCCAAAAGGAGAAAGGTAACTCAGAATCACTCATCATGGATCGTACCATATCTAATAGGGTACGATTTCTCCGCTCTGACACACCGTTGTGCTGTGGTGTGTAAGGGGGAGTGAGCTGAGAGAAAATCCCATTCTCTTTTAGGAAGTTCAGGAACTCGGTACTAAGGTACTCTCCACCTCGATCTGATCGAAGTATCTTGATGCTCATTCTTGTTTGTTTTTCTACTTCAAGTTTGTACTACTTGAATTTCTCGAAAGCTTCAGACTTATGCTTTATTGAAAACACATGACCGAATCTTGAGAAATCATCAGTAAAAGTTATGAAGTAGGAAAAACCACCTCTTGCATGTGTAGACATTAGTCCACATACATCACTATGTATGAGGCCCAAGAGCTCAGTAGCTCTTTCTCCGTGTCCACTAAACGGAGTTTTGGTCATTTTAACTTTGATACAGGACTGACAAGTTGCATAAGATTTATACTTAAAAGGATTTAAATATCCATCTTTATGAAGCTTGTTTAGTCTTGTTTCATTAATATGACCAAGTCTACAATGCCAAAGAAAAGCTTCATTTATATCTGAAAATTTTCTTTTACTTGTGTGTTTAATGTTGAAAACTGTGTGTTGATTAAGGACCTCTATCCCGTTATTAAGTGTACCACAACCAATCAACCTTGATTTAGTTTAATGTTCATAACATTGTGTTGCACAGTAAAATGATATCCTTCATTGTCTAATAAGGAAACGGATATAATATTACAAAGCATACTTGGTACAAAATAACATGGGTTCAAAACCAATATACATCCCGACGGCAACCCTAGGTGATACTCTCCTACTGAAACTGCATGTACATTGGAACCATTTCCAACTTGGAGAGTATGATCACCTATCTTCAAAACTCTGCTATTTCTCAACGCCTGCACAGAATTGTAAATATGAGAACCCGAACCGGTATCTAATACCCAGAAAGCAGAGTTAATAGAAAAACAGTTTTCAATCACGAACACACCTGAAGCTGAAGCATCACCATGCTTCTTTTTCTTGAGTTCAAGGTACTCAGTACAGTTCCGCTTCCAGTGCCCCGTCTTCTTACAGTGAAAACATTCTCCCTTCCCCGAATCCGCAGCTTTGGATTTGTCTTTCCCTTCGCCTTCTTTATTCCTCCTCTCGGTTTGGTGAATTTCTTCTTATTCTTTCCCTTGGCCTTGGCTTTTGGGACGGAAGAGGAAGATTATCCAATAATCATAGAGGGGGACTTCGCTTTCAGCGTGCTCTCCGCACTTCTCAACATATTGAGAAGTTTAGGTAGTGATTTCTCCATGTCATGCATGTTGAAGTTCACTATGAATGGAGCAAAGGCGGAGGGAAGAGACCGTAGAACAATATCAGTATACTGTTCATTATCCATTTTCCATCCGAGGTCCTCAAGCTCTTCTATAAAAGCTATCATCTTAAAAACATGATCGCCTACTGGTGTGCCTTGAGCCATCCGCATCAGAAACAACTTTCGAGATGCTTCGTATCTCTGGGTCCGAGATTGCTCTCCATACATATCCATTGTATGGAGAAAGATGGATTGAACATCCATCTGCTCGTGTTGCTTTTGATGTGTATTGTCCATCGATGCAAGCGCGTGGCATTTGGCAGTAGCACAGTTAATATCCCACGTTTTGTAGATTTCTCTATCCGCAGTAGAAGATTCAGGTCCTGGGGTGGGCGGGGCTTTAGCAGTGAGGACATATGATACTTTATCATATGTGAGAGCAATGTTAATGTTTCTCAGCCAGTCTTTGTAGTTCGGTCCTGTCGGCTTGTTTTTATCTAGTAGAAGCTTAAGGCCTGTCATTGGTATCTGCCATTAAGAGAGAGAAAAGAATACACTCAGCGAAAGCTCTTGCAAAGATCAAATTGGTTATTATCTTGTCTAATCGATGTCTCCCAATGCTTTTATCAAATTTTCTTTAAAACCTTTAAAAAGAAAACTAGACAGGATTAATTACATTCTACAACTTCGCCAACCATTCAGCCAGGCCAATGTCGGTACTTTGAGGGAGGTTTCCCGTGCAGTCGCACGGACCTAATTAGAATAAATCTCGTTTTCCCAGAGGCGTAGCCTCGTTGACACCTTTCTAGACACCTAATGGGTTAGCTAATTGTAAAGTGCAAAACTTTCCCGGGAGCAACTCTTGCTCACAGTGGGATCGGGATCCTACTATCACATAGAAGGTATGCAATCTCATTGCAAATTTCAACTCTTGAAACTCCCGATATGGTTTTTACCCCTAGCACTCATGACCTTAACTACAGTCAACATATCATAAGTACTAGTCAAATTCTACCCGTCATTTCGTTATTAACTAGACCCACCCATATGATCCTTAACTATAGTCAACATAATCATATGAATTTCCTAACTAATCGCATCATATGCGGTGTAGGAAGACATCACTTAGCTACCGTACACTGCGCCTTAACTATAGTCAAAATACGCAGCACGAATACTAAGTACTCTACTTCCTAAAATGACGGAGGGCTGCGGATAGTTTTTAAGAAAACCTGTAACGCTTTGAACTTGATAACGTTGTAGAATCTAATGGTTTTAAAAGGAGTGGCTTAAGCTCCGCACTTTGAAAACTTGCTTTTTCATAAAAAGCCAAGTGGGTTTCAAATCCGATTCTACAACATCTTTTAGGTTCATTTTCCTTCTTTACATTAATCTCATTAATGTAGTCCCATCATTTAAGTCCTTAAGCCGTCACAGAAAAGAAACGAAAATATAACGTACGCTTATGCCACCCGCATTCGCCACAATGTTCCGTTATGCACCGTTAGGTTACTTAACTAACGGCATACCGGGACGGGACTAGCGCGGGTGCAAAACATAAGCAACGTCTATTATATATCATATATATAATATTCCATTCGTCTCAGATACATCAAGTGATCACATCATAGAATATAAGCAGCAGAAGCACATAAATGAAAATACAGGATGAACTAGGATGTTCGTATTTTGTACTTAGCCAACAATAGAAAATACGGATTCCACGGTCGTGATGAATAGCCAAGCCCACACCCCTAGACCCCTACGAGAGCGGCAAGTGACCCTACCAATTCTAGAGTTTAGGAGACCCGATCTCGACTCCTCGAGATGGCCTCCTACTGAACCCTAGAACCCGGTCACTTGTGCTCCCCTCCTTGGGTCTATCCTAATGCGGAAAAGTAAATAATATACAACAATGGTGACATCATTCTCAACTCGGAAGTGCCCCAAATAAAAGAATATTACATACAAATGAATTTTATATGAATGAAAAGAAAACTCTCATCTCACATAAAACCCCCGGCTATTCAATCCTGCACATCATATCACAGCAACACATAATATCACATATCATCAACGTAAGTAAGTATGCGTACCGCGATTTTCGTTGATGTATAGCAACGAAACTGGCGATACACCACATACTACACTTACGGTCGCAGAAAAGAAAATGAAAAACTACAATAATTGGAGTCTTCACTGCCCTTAGACAACATAAACCCGGGATATCACATATCCAAGATTTCATGCCTAATAATGTAAAGCTCGCATTTAGGTCTCACCCATGAAAACACCTTTTCAAAATAAGTCGGATAATTCAACAAGATTTCCGATTACACCTGAGACCGAAATGTTAGATTTACACGCAACAAATAAATTTGTAGAGTCCAATTATTGTATCGCATTCTCATAAACAAGGCGCGGTTAAAACGTTCGATCGAACGATCAATCACCTAAAGAATTCTCAGAAAGCTCAACACTTGAGCATTTTTAAAATATACCAGAGACTGCTGCAAGCACATACGGGCCAGCACAATAAGGCATAGTCCAAGCCTCACCAACGGCGCCGCGGAACCGCCGCAAAATGACCATTTTGGCCGCGGTTCCGTGGTCGTTTAGTCGAGTTAGGGCTTCGTTCTTCTTTTAGGACCATACAATACCCTGCACGATTTTCTGAGTATTTTTAATATGAAAAAATCCAACTTTTTGAAAAATTTCCAGTGAGCACCCTTCGGACGTCGTATTTCGTTCGTTCGAGATTTTTAACGTCGTCTAGGTTACTCTAAAGCTCTAGCTTGGCTCTGATACCACTGTAGGATTTCCATAGCACCTAATCTTGGGTTTGGAAGCATCACACATGCCACAATAAAATTTTAATGAGGTGCTAAGCAAACTTAACTAGGAATCAAACTAGAAATTTAGGGTAACAACTAAAAGCATCATATACTATAAAGAATATATTACTAAGTGGAGAGATTACAACCTTTGTAGACCTCCTTGAGTGACTCCTTAGACTTCCTAGAGTTTGGAACGGCTCGCTTGAATCCTTCCTAGTCCACGACGGTCCACCCGAAGTCCCTTTGCTCAAGCTTCTTTCTTCACTTGATCAATGGAGAACTGAAGCTAACACCCTACACTAATTGGATAAACTAGTATAGTATGAAGATGTGGTTTACATTCTCACTTAAAAACCCTTTCTTTTTCTTTTCCTCACTCTAAGTGAAACTCAAGAGAGCTTGAAGAAGGAGGAAGATGAAGATGGCAAAGCTTTTCTCAAGATAATGATAAATCTTATGTTTTAAAATAAAAACAAAAAGATATATATGTGAGACACTCTCACATCCAACCATGGTTAAAACAAATATCTAAATATTTTGTGATGAGTTAAAAGAACAAAGGAAATTAAACCTAGGGTTAAGTCAATGGTCAACCCTCGAAGAGTGTAGAAAGAATGAGTCATGAATAATTTCCTTTTCTTTTTATCTCAAAACAAAAACACATATATAAATTTGAACCATGTGAGTCTTGCATTGCCATCTTCTATGTATCAACAACCATGATACACATGCATGCATGTATGTATGCACTCACATCATCATGTGCATGTATATACATATATGCATACATCCAAAAAGAAAAAGTTTAATAAAAGTGAGCTAAAAGTCATTATTAAATCAACACTTGATTTAATAAACCGGTCATATCACATACGACCCGATCAATAGTAAACGCCCGATTAATATACGGTATCTCATACACGCATTTAATCGTGCTCCCGCGCATATATCATATGCACACCACATCGTTTTGCCTAAGCTAGGAAACTTCTGTGTGGGACTCTAAGACTCGTCAATATACCGGCAGTAGGTGATGATCACATCAAACACCTACAAGCCGCAAGCGGTCAGCTAAACTTAACGGCCATCCGGGTATTAAGCGATCAGAAGAAAAACAAGCGAACCTGTCAAAACTCCATCGAGCCATCTGGCAACACTTACCGTACAGTCCGATCTCTTCGTCAAATATGCTGCATATCGAGTCTGGGAATGGTATCGTCGACCCCAATAACTCAATAAGTCATGCCGGTGTATGGCTCATAACAGATCGAGAAACTACTGATAACACTTATCAGTAAATCTCAGCAGCCCTGGGCAGGGACTTCCTGTTATAGCCAATCGTGCATAGCGCAACATCAACCCCTAATACCGGGAGAGACGAAATCCCTCCTATCGCTCATTGCCTCCATATGCCTCGGGATTGTACCCAAAATCACCCTGTTTGCACGACTCGGTAGAGCCGTGGTAGGATGGAGTTCAAAGTACAGTGGGAAGACACACAAGACTCTATGACGATCTCGGGTCTACAGACTAACATGTACCAGAATCACCTGAGAACTGCTATCCGACGTGAGATATAATACCACTTAGGAGTTCTCGGCGAGTCCGTTCAGTGTACCCAGTCTCTACTGAGCACCCGTATACAATCTTTGGTGTCAACACACCATATGGATATGAGATCATCCATCGCCCATCACATGGGATAAGAATCGTATACGCTAGTCTACTCTAAAATATCGATGCCCCGTCTCGATACACCCACGACTAGGAACATCTCAAGGATATGCTTATAAACTACGGATGTCCCACTAGTATGATCCACATCATACTCTCAGTAGTCAAGCAAATATCCTAAGGGCTTTATCAACATGTACCAAATGAATAAAAGCATGATCAAGTGAACATGTCAAGATAAAGAGTTAACCAGATAGCATACTATCATGTCGAGCAAGACTGTCCTCTGAATATATATATATATATATATATATATATATATATATATATATATATATATACATATATATATACATACATACACACATACCGGTACATACACTATCATATAATGGCCTCTAGGGCATACATATATCCAATATCGATCACATACGTATACTTGTTCACGTATGATGTTCGGACGGATAATACTAGCAGGTTTTGGTTTAAGCCGGATCCTAGTATTATATTGTTGGATTATTTTCGTCTCTTTTGTATTCGTATTTTTCGGAATACGGATATGGGTATGTATATACGGTGAGGGGTATTCTTGTAATTTGTTACAAGAGTGCTTCTAGAAGAAGAAACCTCATTATTTGTTTTAACCATTTAGTTAAATGGTTAATTAGGTAGAGGTATGAGGTGTTGACTTTTATTAAATGAAGCATGTGTACTTGTTGACTCACTTAGTGAGTCATGGGTTACTATTGAGGCAATGTGGCATCTAGATATTTTGTGGGAAATATCTAGATATTTTGTGGTGGAGATAATTTTTTTATTATTAACTTGGGTTGCTTGCATTATTAGTCACAAGATTTAGCCATTCTTCACTTAATTCTTATGTTGCTCTCTACAACACTCTCATCTCCTCCAAGCTTCTCTTCTTCTACCTCGAACCCTAATAGTCTCATGTGTTGAGAAACCTAGGGTTCTTGAGACAAAACAATCTATCATCACTCTCTACATCCTCTAGGCTACTTAGATTAGCATACTAAGTAACCTAGTTACCTTAGTTTGAAGGTAGGAGCTCAAAGTAGACACTCTCGGGTGGATCATCTTTGACGTGAGGAAGCCGTCGATCAAGCTCAATCATAGAGGCCAATAGGAGCGTGCTAAAGGAGAGGAGTGAAGACCCGAAGGACTTGAGCCCCTTGGTATAAACTTTTTTCATAGTAGTTAGCTTCTTTAGTTGCTAGTTAGGTTTATGGTAAATCCGTTTTAGGGTTATTCTAGCGCCAATTTTAAACCGTTATAAAAAAATTTGTTCCGCAATCGGCCTCAGTTGACGGCCAGAGCATTAGCATAACCTTTCAGAGGAAATCAAAGCACAGTGGGAACCACAAAAGACACTATGATGATCTCGGGTCTACAGACTAGCATGTACAAGTGTCACCAAAGAACTGCTATCTGACGATAGGTATGGTACCATCTAGGAGTTCTTGGCGAGTCCAGTTCGGGGTACCCATTCTCCAATGAGCACCTGTGTACAATCTTTGATGTCAAACACCAATGGTTGTGGGATCAACCATCGCCCCATACAGGGTCAAGTAACGTACACACTAGTCTACTCTGGAATATCGATGCCCTGTCTCGAAACTCCCTCGACTAGGAACGGTTAAAGGTGATGGGTTCCTTAGCACCCTCACGGTGTTTACTAGGGCATCGAACGTGCCATTTCACAATTTTCTAGAGAGATGAAGAACCCGAATGAGGATCGAACAAGAGACTTAGGGTTTTCTAGATTGTGAACACTTTACAAACTAAAGAGAAGAAGGAATACAACCTTTGTAGACCGGTTCTTCACTTCAATAGCTCCGTGTAGTAGTCCCTTCGCTGCGATCACGAACTCCCAGACTCTAGAGAGGCTCCACAAGATGAACGGAACAAGCTTGCTTGAGGTCTTCGAGGCCGAAGATGATTTACATCGAGGAGACACTGGCCCATGCTACCTCTTCACTAATTGTAGATTAGTGAAGCAAACACCCTAAACTAAATGGCAAGTAGTAGAGGATGATGAAGTAGGAAGTGGGCTTACTTTAGTTTTATTTTTCTCACAAGGTTTCATCACTTAGAAAAAACCAGAGAGCTTTTTCTCAAGTGAGGAAGAAGAAGAAGTGATGAAGAAAATGAATGAGAGGGTGAGATTAGAACTGCAACCATGGTGAGTTAGTATCATGCCTAACTCATGTAGAGAATTAACCATAGTCTAAGCTTAAGGGTTGGGTTAACAAATATCTTAAGCAATGACAAAAGAGTGGACTTGGTCAATATTTTCTACAAGCTTCTCCAAGCTTCAACCATGACTCATTCCAAATCTTTTGTGAATTACTTAATGATAAATAAAACCCAAACATAAACCCTAGCATGGTATAAGTCTAATACATACATGTTGCAAGTGTAACCTAGCATGACACAATAATATATATCACATATATATTTTGTGTACAAATAGAAAACAATACATTTAACATATATCACATATATATCAATGTATCAAATGTGAGAAAAAGAAATACTTGAGTGATCTAATATTAGTTAATGTAATTCAATATATCAAATATATAATTCTACATTAAATTATTAAATCAACATTTGATTTAATAATCAGGCTATATTACATATAACCAACTAATATCAAATGCAACAACTTATCGAATCAACACTTGATCCGATAACCCGGTTATATCACATATACCCGACCAATATCACAAGTCGCGAGAATAGAATGCGGTATCACATACTCGCATTAATCTCTCTCCCGCACATATCACATATGTGCTCCTACTCAGTTTCGCATGAACCAGGAAACCTCTGTGTAGGACTCTAAAGACTCGTCAATACGCTGGCAGTAGGTGATGATCATATCAAACACCCACAAGCCGCAAGCGGCCTGCCAAACGTAACGGCCACCCGAGCATTGAGCGATCAGAAAATCAACAAGCAAGCATGCTCGTACTCCTGCGAATCCAATCAGTAACACTACCGTACAGTCCGGTCTCTTCGTCTGATATGTCGCATATCACAGCCTGGGGGTGGTATAACGTCAGACCCCAATAGCCTGATAAGTCATGCCGATGCAAGGTCCATAACGGTTCGAGAAACTATTGATAACACTTACCAGTAAATCTCAACAACCCTGCCCAGGGATTTCCTGTTATGGCCAATCGAGCATAGCGCAACATCAACTCCCAATACCGGGAGAGACGAAACCCCTCCTATCGCTCATTGCCTTCATGTGACTCGGGACTGTACCCAAAACCACATTTTTGCATGATATCTTGACCGTGGTATGGGGGAAATCAAAGCACGGTGGGAATCACACAAGACTCTATGACGATCTCGGGTCTACAGACTAACCTGTACCAGTATCACCAGAGAACTGCTATCCGACGATAGATATAATACCATTTACGAGTTCTCGGCGAGTCCGTCCAGTGTACCCAGTCTCCACTGAGCACCCGTGTACCTTCTCTGATGTCAATCACCAATGGATGTGGGATCATCCATTGCCCATCATATGGGTCGAGAAGCGTATACGCTAGTCTACTCTGGAGTATCGATGCCCTGTCTCGATACTCCCACGACTAGGAACATTTGAATGATGTACTTACCGACTACCCTGTCCCCACTAGTATGATCTGCATCATAATCCTGGTAATCAAGTACTCGTCCTAAGGGCTTTATCAACATGTAATAGAGAGACAATAAGTGTACATGTTAAGATAAAGTGCAACCAGATAGCATACTATCATGTCGAGCAAGAAAGTCCTCCCTATATATGTCCAAGCATCCACTACAATATACATCACATGTACAGTAATGGCCTCTAGTACATACATATAACCAACAATCTCCCACTTGCACTAAGGCCATTTGTTGCAGTATCTCATACTCAACAATTTAGCAGTGGTTGTAGTATTCCATACTCAACTATCCCATAGAAGTCTCTCTCGGGGTAAGGCCTTTGTGAGTGGATCAGCTGTGTTATCCTCCGCGTCTACTCTCCTATCCTCGATCCCTTGGAGATCATCCATCTTCCTGATCAGGTGATACTTGCCTCAGAATATGTCTGGAACGCTGATGGGACGATCGTTCCTTGGCCAAAGCCACAACTCCATTGTTGTCATAATAACAATTATTGGACACTCAATGGTAGGAACCATGTCCATCTCATGAACAAGAAATGCCCAGACAGCCACTTTGGCAGCATCATTGGTAGCAATGTATTCAGCCTTTATCGTCTAGTATGTCATGGTAACTATCTTGGAACTCTTCCAACATACCGTCCCTGCACTGAGAGTAAAGACAATGCATGTGACTGACTCTCAGTCGACCTTATCACTCTGGAAGCTCGAACCAACAACTTTCTTTTAGTGCTTCTCAAGTACTTAAGAATGTCCTCCACAGCTTTCCAGTGATTCTCCCAAGATCCGATTGATTCCTGATCACTACACCTAGTGAGTCATCTACATCTGGTCTGGTACATAACATCGCATACTCTGATAGAGCCTACTGCCAAAACATAGGTTATCCCTTGAACGCGAGCTCTCTCCAAATCAGTCTTGGAAGACATCTTTTCAGAGATAGTGATCCATGAGTAAGTGGGCGAACCACCACGCTTAGAATCATCCATACTAAACCCATTTAGTATGATGTTAATGTACCTTGATTTGGGACACTCCCAACATCCATTTAGATCTATCACTATAGATCATAATCCACAAGATATAGTACGTATCATCCAAATCTTTTATTGAGAATCCCCGTGATAAGAGGAGCTTGACCTAGTGTAGCATAGGAAACCATTTCCTATCAAGAGTATATCATCTACGTACTGTTAGTGTATATGCCCTAGAGGCCATTACTGTATCATACTAGTATGTATATTACTTGATGGAAGCTTGGGATATTCACAGTTGTACTGACAATCTTGCTCAATATAGTAGTATGCTACTTGGTTTGTCTCTGCTTTAATGTGTACATGTGTGTTTATTTATTATATCACATATACGCATTAGTAGAGCCCTTAGGATCTTTGCTTGATTACCGGCGTTGTGATGGCGATCACACTCGTGGGGGCTGGGTAATCTACAAGCACATCATTATACACGTCCCTAGTCGTGGGAGTATCGAGATAGGGCATCGATACTCCAGAGTAGACTAGCGTATGCGCTTCTCATCCCAGCACGGGAGACGGTCTGTCCCACAGCCGTCAGTACGTCGTACTTGAGATAGTATGCGGGTGCTCGTTAGGTTACGAGTACACTGGACAGGACTCGTCGGGAACTGATGGTTGGTATTATACCTATCGTCAGTTATCAGTTCCCAGGTGACATGAGTACAGCTTAGTCCGCTGACTTGACACTGTCACTTCGCCTCGAGTGTGTTCCCACTGTTCTTTGATTACTACCCTACCACGGCTCTACTGAGTCGTACAAACAGGTAGTAGTTGGGAGCAGTCCCGAAGCACTTGGAGGCAGTGACGGTTAGACAGGATTCGTCTCTCCCGGTATTGGGGGTTGACATCGCGCTGTGTCTAGGAGAGCCATTACACGAGTAGTCCCTGGCCAGGGCAAGCGAGATATACTGGTAGGTTTCCAGTGTTATCTCAGGGTGTATTGGGCTTCACTCCGACACGACTTGTACCGCTATTAGGGGACTGACGTTTACCGCCCCCTAGGCCCGCCATGCGATGTATCAGACGAACAGACCGGACTGTACGGAGATTGTCACATATAGGCTCAGTAGGAGTTCGGATGGGTGTACTTCATCGGCCTTCTTATCGACATCTACCTGGGGACCGTTACGTACAGCTAGTGCCGCTTGCGGTCTGTGGTTAAACCCACTGCCAGCGTAGTGTCGAGTCTTTAGAGTCCCACACAGAGAGTTTCCCTGCACTGAGCGAAACGTGTAGAGGCCGTATGGTTTTACGGCAGGGCTGCGATCACTTACGTACACTTGTGTGCGTATGGTGTTCGGGCAGGCAGTACTAGTAGGCTTTGGTTTAAGCCGGATCCTAGTATTGCACGAATGGATTTGTTTTGTCTTCTGCGCATCCGCATTCTACGGAATACGGATGCAGGTGTGTATGCACAGTTTTCTGGAGCGATGAAGGAGGAGGTGCCTCATTAGGGTTTTGGCAGTTGGTTCGGCCAAAACCGCTATGTGGCAGGCTCATTAGGGTTTTGACAGTTGATTCGGTCAAAACCATTTTGAGGCGGACTCATTAGGGTTTTGACAGTTCGTATTGGTCAAAACCATTATGAGCCGCGAACATCATTTACTAATCCTATTGGTGATAATCTTATGATGGCTAATTGCATTGACCATTTGACCCCGTTGACCTCTCTTGACTTTGTTGACCGGTTGACCGGGTTGACCATTGACTTTCAAGAGGGTTCTACACTTTTCTTTTCTTTTCCATTTTCTTTTGGATTATGATAATGGTCATTTCAAAGTAGCCATCAACTTTATCTTGATGGAATTGGTAATGATGTTGTTTTGCATTATTTGCAACCATGGTCTTTTCTTTTGTATCATAATATTATTCTCTTTCTCTCTCTTGAAAAGAGAAGCTCCATGGTTGCAAGAAAACCTCCTTCTTCTTCCTCCTCTTGATTTCTCCTTTGATCTCATGTGTTGAGAGAAAAAGGTTTCTACTTGACAAACACATCCATACATCTTCTCTACACAACCTAGGGCTTCTAGATTAGCTATCTCCTTGCCCTAGTTACCTCGGCTTGAGGTGGAGCTCGGTGTACATCTCTCGGGTGGATCGTCTTCGACTCAAGGAGGCCGCGGAGGTGACCGAAGTCCGGATCAACCATTGAGCAAGCGATGAGAAGAACAACAAGAAGAGTATAACTTCAAAGAAGAACAACAACAAGAAGAGAAGGAGTTCAAGTTGAGGTATAACCCCTAACCGAGTAGATACATCTCTTGTTAGGTTGCTAGTTTATAGTTTAGCAAAGATCCGGCTTTTACGGTCCATGTTACAAAGCTTAGAAAATTTTTTGATTTACCGTTTCCGCAACCCCGGAAGTACCGGGAGAGGTAACTTGGACCTAACAGTGGTATCAGAGCCTAACTAAACATAAACTAGCTTGGTAGTAAAGTGTATTGAAGTTCGAAACGGAAAAATCGAAAAAACCAAGTTATAAAAACCTGAGTTTCTGTTAAAACTTTTTCTGGTCAAAACAAAATTTGTTATAGCCCAAAAATCATCTCAGGGTTTTTAGAAGAAAACCACCAAAAACGAGGCAGCGACTCAACCAAAGCGCCGCGCTTCCGCGGCAAGAGCTGCGCCGCGCTTCCGCGGCAAGAGCAAGCTCTTGCCGCGGAACCGCGGCCGAATTGGTGAGTTACTGCATCGATTTTGGTGCAGTATGTTTCTGACATGGTTTTAGGATTTTTCAGATATATTATATGTGCCCAGATTTTCCAGAATAGAAATTTGTTTTTGGGGGCCTATAATTCCGTATTTTTTCCGAACTTCAATATACTTTGACTATAAAGGTTATATCTGTGATGTTCTTATGTATTGAACGTCGGCTAATCGCTATATGACGATTAGTCGGGGTTATACATATCTGTGATCTGTGATTGTTGTTGATGGTTTGTGTATATGAACTCGTTGGATTGTCGCGGATGAATAGCCGGGTGGATGTGAGATGAGAGTTTATTTTTCTTTCATTCATGTAATAAATTGTAAATTGATGTAATATTATTTGTTTGGCCGCACAACCGGGTCGGGGTTGTAGCCGTCATTGTATAATTCTTTTTACTGTTTTTGCTCCTAGGATAGACCCATGGAGGGGGTGCACAAACTACCGGGTAGCTCGAAGTGCCGAGTGGCCTACTCATGGCATTGAGGGAGGTTGCTTCGCTTCGGGTACTTGGCGGGTAGTTTGCCGCACCCGTAGGGGTCTTGGGTGGGGTTTTGGCTATTCATCGCGACCGTGTAATCCGTTTTTCGTTGCAAGCTCGAACGAATTGCGGGTTCCTAGTATATCCAAAGTGTTCATATGTGATCTGGATTGGCTATCATTGCTATATTGCTATATATAATAACTATTTAGGCGTTGCTTATGTTTTACAGCCGCGCTAGCCCAGACCCGCTCTGTCGTTAGTTAAGTAACCTAACGGGTGATGACGGGGCCCCGTGGCGAATGCGAATGGCATAAGCGTACGTCATATTTTGGTTGTTTTCTGCAATGGTAGGATTTAAATGATGGGACGCATTAAAAGAACTAATGCAAGAAAATAAACCTAAAAGACGTTGTTGGAACATTTTTCAAAAAGCTGTTATTGCAAGGACGTTCAATTTTTGTTTTGCATCGAGGTATTCATCTTATGAATGCCCAGCACCTCAGTCGACGAGGCAAGGGCCGAGATCCCTTCATCGGGAGTGACCCCTTGGACAAAACTTTGCGTCAAGGTAATAACTTCACTATAGTCGATTATTCTTGCTTTGCATCGAGGTATTCATCTTACGAATGCCCAGCACCTCACTCGACGAGGAAAGAGCCGAGATCCCTTCACAGGGAGTGACCTCTTTAGCAAAAGTTTTCGCCACTGTATTTTTCAAAAAAAAAAAAAAAAAAGTGCAATCAGGTTCCTTCAACGATATCAAGTTCATTACGTTAACGGGTTTTTTCGCCAAAAACCCAGCCGTAGCCCTCCGTCATTTCGGATTAATATTATTCAGTATTCGTGCTGCGTTTGTTGACCTAGTCAAGGCGTAGTGAACGGTAGCTAAATAATATTTTTCTGTGGATTGCAAATGTGATTGGTCAGGACAGTCGTGCGGCCTTGTTGACCTAGTCAAGGGCACGTACGGGTGGGTCTAATGCAATCAGGATTATGACGGGTAGAACTTGTCTAACAGTTTATGGCTTGTTGACCTAGTCAAGGTCATGAACAGTTAGGGGCAAAAACCACATCGGGAGTTTCAAAAGAACTAAAACTTGCAGATTTCGCATACCTTCTGGAGTGTGGTGACTAGAGTGGATTCCATCTAGGTTATCACACAATGACAGTTGGATCCCGATCCCACTGATGAGTTGGTTTACTCTCGGGAGATTATTTCACTTAACGATCAATGCTATAAACCTAGTAGGTGTCTAGAAAGGTGTTAGCGGGGCTACGCCCCCAGGGAAAAGAGGTTCTTTAATTAAGGAACTTCGCGAAAACGTTGGAAAACCTCCCTCGAAGTACCGACACTAGCCTGGCTGAAAGGTTAAGCAAGTATTGTGACGTGAATTAAAACCCGGCTAGTTCTTCTTTTAAAAAGGTTTTAAGAAGAATTTGAGGAAACAGTGGGAGACATCCTGGTTAGATAAATTAATAAACCAATCTAATCTTGCAAGAGCATACGCTGAGTGTTTCTTTTCTCTCTCTCCAGGCAGCAACCTTTTCACGCCCTAATCAAGATAATAAAATGTATCGCTTGACCGATCCGAATTCTTATTCGGGACTGGGGAAAGTTGGTTCAGCTCTAACTTGTGACAACAGTCATGAGTATGAGAATGGGAAAGAGGAAAGTATGGATTTCCAGGATACCCAGTTGAAGAAGAAGCATGGTTTTGCAACTACTTCAGGTGTTCTTGTAATTGAGAACTGTTTTACGGTCAGCCCTACCTCCTGGGTACTTGATACCGGATCAGGATCTCATATCTGTAATTTATTGCAGGGACTGAGAAAAAGTAGGATAGTTGCACCGGGTGATATGTCGCTCAGAGTAGCGAACGGAGCACAAGTTATTGCAGCAGCCGTCGGTGAATATCACCTAGTATTGCCAAATGGCAAGACTATGATTTTGAACGATTGCTACTATGTACCCTCCATGGTTTGCAACATCATATCAGTTTCTTTACTCGATAAAGATGGATATAACTTTGTTCTTGAAAAGAATATCATGAACATTTACCTTCATAAGGTACTGGTTGCAGAGGGTACACTGTGTAATGGTATCTACGTTCTAAATCAGAATACAGTTCTCAATATACAAAACGCACGCAAGAGGAAGAATTCAGATACGAATGAATCCTACTTGTGGCATTGTAGACTTGGTCATATCGGAGAGAAAAGACTGAGTAAGTTGCATAAAGATGGACTCTTGAATACGTTCGAGTTTTCATCTTATGGAACATGTCAGTCTTGTCTCAAAGGGAAGATGACCAAATCTCCGTTCACCGGACATGGAGAAAGAGCCACCGAGCTCTTGGGACTCGTACATAGTGATGTATGCGGTCCGATGTCTATACATGCAAGGGGTGGGTTCTCGTACTTCATCACATTCACTGACGATCTCTCTAGGTTCGGATATGTGTATCTGATGAAACACAAATCTGAAGCTTTTGAGAAATTCAAGGAATTCAGAAACGAAGTAGAGAACCAGACAGGCAAAAGTATCAAGATCCTCCGGTCGGACAGGGGAGGGGAGTACTTAAGCACGGAATTCCTAGATTACTTAAAAGAGAATGGTATTCTCTCTCAGCTTACTCCTCCTTATACACCACAGCACAACGGTGTTTCGGAGCGGAGGAATCGTACCCTACTGGATATGGTTCGCTCCATGATGAGTAATGCCGAGTTACCTCTTTCAGTTTGGGGACATGCGCTGTTGACAGCAGCATACCTATTGAATGATGTTCCGTCTAAATCAGTGCCTAAGACTCCGTTCGAGATATGGAATGGAAAGAGGCCATATCTTAAAAGATCTAAGATATGGGGTTGTCCGGCTTATGTTAAAACGCATAAACCGGATAAACTAGAGGCACGGTCAGTTTTATGTAAGTTTGTGGGATATCCAAAGAATGGTTATGGATATCTATTCTACCACACCGAGGAACAGAAGGTGTTTGTTGCTCAGCATGCCGTTTTCTTAGAAACGGAGTTTCTTGCAAAAGAAATTAGTGGGAGCACGGTAGAATTGGAAGAAATTCAGCGACCACAAACTGAAACTGAAAATTTGACAGAACCTCAGGATTCAATAACCCCAGACGAACCTCAGCCACTCCGCAGATCTGGTAGGATTTCTCATCCGCCCGAGAGATACTACGGTTTTCTCATTGACGGGGATCGAGAGGATTGCATCTTGGAAGAAGATGACCCTACCAGTTTCAGGCAGGCCATTATCAGTAGGGACTCTGATAAGTGGCAGGAAGCAATGCAATCCGAAATGGAGTCCATGTACGCCAATAAAGTGTGGACCTTGGATATTGCTCCACCTGGGGTAAAACCCGTTGGATGCAAATAGATCTACAAAAGGAAACTTGGTGTAGATGGGCAGGTGGAAACCTATAAAGCTAGACTCGTTGCAAAAGGTTTCCGTCAAAGACCTGGTTTGGACTATGACGAAACTTTTTCTCCGGTGGCTATGCTCAAATCCATTCGGATCCTACTTGCCATTGCTGCCTTCCATGACTATGAGATCTGGCAGATGGATGTTAAAACGGCTTTCCTAAACGGTTGTTTGGAAGAGTGCGTTTACATGGATCAACCAGAAGGTTTCGTAGACAGTGGGAGCAGCGGAAAGGTGTGCAAGTTGCTTAAATCCATTTATGGATTAAAGCAGGCATCGCGGAGCTGGAACATCTGTTTTGATGAGGCAATCAAGGAATTTGATTTCATCAAGAACGAAGATGAACCCTGTGTATATAAGAAGATTGTAGGACGAACTGTCGTATTCCTAGTCTTGTACGTGGACGACATTCTTTTGATAGGAAATGACATTCCTATGCTACAATCGGTCAAGCTGTTTTTGTCACAAAGGTTCTCCATGAAGGACCTGGGTGATGCCTCGTACATTCTGGGGATCAAGATCTATAGAGATAGATCCAAGAAACTGTTGGGACTTTCACAGTCCAGGTACATAGAGACCGTACTAAAGAGATTTAGTATGGAGGGTTCCAAGCGCGGTAACATACCCGCATTGCATGGAATTACCCTCTCCAAGAAGATGTCTCCTAAGACTGACGAGGAGAGGGTTCGCATGAGCACTATACCCTACGCTTCGGCGGTAGGATCTATAATGTATGCGATGCTATGTACAAGACCAGATGTAGCTTACGCGTTGAGCGCGGTAAGCCGGTATCAGTCAGACCCAGGGGAGGACCACTGGACAGCAGTGAAGAACATTCTCAAGTACCTGAGAAGGACTAAGGAGATGTTCCTGGTTTACGGTAATGGAGACCTCAGGGTCGAGTCCTTTACCGATTCAAGCTTCCAGAGTGACAAAGATGACAGCATGTCCGTCTCGGATTTTGTGTTTACCCTCAACGGAGGGGCGGTATGTTGGAGGAGTTCCAAGCAGGATACCGTCGCAGACTCGACGATGGAGGCTGAATACATTGCTGCAAGCGATGCCGCAAAAGAGGCGGTCTGGATTAAGAAGTTCATTAGTGAACTTCAGGTGGTTCCGTCCATTGTTGACCCAATACCTTTGTATTGCGATAACAATGGGGCTATAACTTTAGCGAAGGAACCAAGGTCCCATCAGAAATCCAGGCACATCTTAAGGCGGTATCACCTGATCAGGGAGATCATTGATCGACAGGAGATCGAGGTGCGGAGAGTGGACACAAAGGACAACACTGCGGACCCATTCACGAAGGCTTTACCCCAGACTCAGTTCGAGCGGCTGATCGATATGATAGGTCTTCGATACGCCAGTACATGGCCTTAGTGCAAGTGGGAGATTGTTAGTGTATATGCCCTAGAGGCCATTACTGTATCATACTAGTATGTATATTACTTGATGGAAGCTTGGGATATTCACAGTTGTACTGACAATCTTGCTCAATATAGTAGTATGCTACTTGGTTTGTCTCTGCTTTAATGTGTACATGTGTGTTTATTTATTATATCACCTATACGCATTAGTAGAGCCCTTAGGATCTTTGCTTGATTACCGGCGTTGTGATGGCGATCACACTCGTGGGGGCTGGGTAATCTACAAGCACATCCTTATACACGTCCCTAGTCGTGGGAGTATCGAGATAGGGCATCGATACTCCAGAGTAGACTAGCGTATGCGCTTCTCATCCCAGCACGGGAGACGGTCTGTCCCACAGCCGTCAGTACGTCGTACTTGAGATAGTATGCGGGTGCTCGTTAGGTTACGAGTACACTGGACAGGACTCGTCGGGAACTGATGGTTGGTATTATACCTATCGTCAGTTATCAGTTCCCAGGTGACATGAGTACAGCTTAGTCCGCTGACTTGACACTGTCACTTCGCCTCGAGTGTGTTCCCACTGTTCTTTGATTACTACCCTACCACGGCTCTACTGATTCGTGCAAACAGGTAGTAGTTGGGAGCAGTCCCGAAGCACTTGGAGGCAGTGACGGTTAGACAGGATTCGTCTCTCCCGGTATTGGGGGTTGACATCGCGCTGTGTCTAGGAGAGCCATTACACGAGTAGTCCCTGGCCAGGGCAAGCGAGATATACTGGTAGGTTTCCAGTGTTATCTCAGGGTGTATTGGGCTTCACTCCGACACGACTTGTACCGCTATTAGGGGACTGACGTTTACCACCCCCCCTAGGCCTGCCATGCGATGTATCAGACGAACAGACCGGACTGTACGGAGATTGTCACATATAGGCTCAGTAGGAGTTCGGATGGGTGTACCTCATCGGCCTTCTTATCGACATCTACCTGGGGACCGTTACGTACAGCTAGTGCCGCTTGCGGTCTGTGGTTAAACCCACTGCCAGCGTAGTGTCGAGTCTTTAGAGTCCCACACAGAGAGTTTCCCTGCACTGAGCGAAACGTGTAGAGGCCGTATGGTTTTACGGCAGGGCTGCGATCACTTACGTACACTTGTGTGCGTATGGTGTTCGGGCAGGCAGTACTAGTAGGCTTTGGTTTAAGCCGGATCCTAGTATTGCACGGATGGATTTGTTTTGTCTTCTGCGCATCTGCATTCTACGGAATACGGATGCAGGTGTGTATGCACAGTTTTCCGGAGCGATGAAGGAGGAGGTGCCTCATTAGGGTTTTGGCAGTTGGTTCGGCCAAAACCGCTATGTGGCAGGCTCATTAGGGTTTTGACAGTTGATTCGGTCAAAACCATTTTGAGGCGGACTCATTAGGGTTTTGACAGTTCGTATTGGTCAAAACCATTATGAGCCGCGAACATCATTTACTAATCCTATTAGTGATAATCTTATGATGGCTAATTGCATTGACCATTTGACCCCGTTGACCTCTCTTGACTTTGTTGACCGGTTGACCGGGTTGACCATTGACTTTCAAGAGGGTTCTACACTTTTCTTTTCTTTTCCATTTTCTTTTGGATTATGATAATGGTCATTTCAAAGTAGCCATCAACTTTATCTTGATGGAATTGGTAATGATGTTGTTTTGCATTATTTGCAACCATGGTCTTTTCTTTTGTATCATAATATTATTCTCTTTCTCTCTCTTGAAAAGAGAAGCTCCATGGTTGCAAGAAAACCTCCTTCTTCTTCCTCCTCTTGATTTCTCCTTTGATCTCATGTGTTGAGAGAAAAAGGTTTCTACTTGACAAACACATCCATACATCTTCTCTACACAACCTAGGGCTTCTAGATTAGCTATCTCCTTGCCCTAGTTACCTCGGCTTGAGGTGGAGCTCGGTGTACATCTCTCGGGTGGATCGTCTTCGACTCAAGGAGGCCGCGGAGGTGACCGAAGTCCGGATCAACCATTGAGCAAGCGATGAGAAGAACAACAAGAAGAGTAGAACTTCAAAGAAGAACAACAACAAGAAGAGAAGGAGTTCAAGTTGAGGTATAACCCCTAACCGAGTAGATACATCTCTTGTTAGGTTGCTAGTTTATAGTTTATCAAAGATCCGGCTTTTACGGTCCATGTTACAAAGCTCAGAAAAATTTTTGATTTACCGTTTCCGCAACCCCGGAAGTACCGGGAGAGGTAACGTGGACCTAACACGTACAATACGTGGAAGACAACCTTACTCTCTACAACCTTCTTGTATATACAAGGTTCATCTACTATTTTGATAAAGTCAAACTCTTTGACTGCCGCATCAAAACAGATGTTCCAACTCCGCGATGCACGCATTGATCCTGATGGACTTAAGCTTAGCTTTGAAAGTCTCAACTTTTTCATTTACACCAATAATCTTCTCAAGATCCATTTGCTCCCAATGGGTTTTACCCCTTCAAGTGCAACATGCAAAGTCATAATTTGTTGGTGTATATGGATTCCATCTTTGATCGCATAGCATCCTGCCTTTTCACAGAGTCCCCACTCGTGATAGCCTTCCCGAACCTGGTTTGACCATCATCTACCATGATGCAATCCTCGCTCCCACTGTCACCAAGAATACCGTAGTATCTTTCAAGTGGATGAGGAACCCTACCAGATTCGCGGAGAGGCTGAGGTTCGTTGGAGACTATTGAATCCTTTGGTTCTACCAAATCATCAGCTGTTAGTTTGTCTAGCTGGAATAGCTTCCAGTTCTACCTCACGACCATAAATTTCTTCATAAGAAATTCCTTTTCTAAAAAGGTGGCATGCTGAGAAACAAAACACCTTTTGCTCCTCAGAGTGGTAGAAGATATTCCCTCACAAATGTTTGGGATATCCTAACAAACTTGTACAGAACTGACCTTGCCTCGAGCTTATCCAGATTCTGCCTTTCAACATAGGCCGGACAACCCCATATCTTAACTCGTTTAATACATGGTCTCTTCCCATACCATATCTCATATGTAGCGGCAGGCACTGATTTGGATAGAACCCCATTCAATAGGTATGCATCTTCTCAAGTGCATAACACCAAATGGAAATAGGTAACTCAGCAGTACTCATCATAGAGCGCGCCATATCTCATAGGGTACGATACCTCCGCCCCGATACACCATTGTGGTGTGGTGTATACGAAGGAGTAAGCTGAGAGAGAATCACATTCTCCTTTTAGAAACTCTTGGAACTCCATGCCCAAGTATTCTTCTCCTCGATCACATCGAAGGACTTTAATACTTCCGCCCGTCTGGTTCTCATTTCAAGCTTACATTCCTTGAATTTCTCAAAGTTTCAGACTCATGTTTCAATAGGAACATATGTCCGAATCCTGAGAGAAGATCAGTGAATATAATGAAGTACGAAGAACCAACCTTGGCATTTGTAGACATAGGACCGTATACATCATCATGTATGCGTCCCTAGAGTTCACTAACTCTTCTCTATTTCCAGTAAACGGAGTATTGGTCATTTTACCTTTGAGACAAGACTGGCAAGTATCATAAGATGAAAATTCGAACAGATTCTCATATTCATCCTTATGTAACTTAGCTCGTCGTGTCGCATTGATATGACCTAGTCTACAATGCCACAAGAAAGATTCGTTCATTTCTGAACTACTCCTCTGTGTGTGTTCTATATACTCTGAACTGTGGTTTGATTTAAAACGTATATACTATTATCTAACGTGCCTGATCGAATCAACTCTTGATTCAGAAAATGTTCACAACATTATCCTCCAATACAGAATTACATCCTTCTTTAACTCATTAAAGAAACTGATATAATGTTGTATATCAGGTTCGGTACCTAATAACATTTGTTCAGGATCAATGTATCTTATACAAGGTGATATCTGCCAACTGGTTTGGATGCAACACTTGCACCATTCTCTAACTCTTAGAGATATATCACCCATTCCCAGTTCTCTACCTTTCTGTAGCCCATGTAATAGATTACATATGTAGGATCCTAATCTGGTATCTCATACCTAGGACGTAGAGAATATTGAGAAATAGTTCTCGGTAATGAACACACCGAAGAATATGCATCAACATACTTAATCCTCGATTGGGTGGCATGGGAATCCGGATATTCCCCTATTTCCTGCTCGGACTTATAACAATTAAAAGATAAAGCGGAACCAACATTCCCTAGCTCAGTATAATAAGCAGGTTCGGTCAATACATCCATATTATTATCTTGATTAAGGCGTGATATAGTCGCTACCAGGAGAGAGAGAGAGAGAGAGAGAAGAAAACACTCTCTGCGCTGGCTTCGCAAGATTAGATTAGTTATTTATTTTATCTAATCGGGATGGCTCCCACTGTTTTTATCAATCTTCCTTCAAGCCCTAAAAAGTAAGACTAGCCGGGATTAATTATATCCTACAAGTTCGCCAATCTTTCGGCCAAGCCAGTGTCAGTACTTTGAGAGAGGTTCCCCGTGCTTTCGCACGGACCTAATTAAAATAAACCTCGTTTTTCCAGGGGCGTAACCCCGTTAACACCTTTCTAGACACCTACTTGATCAGCTAATTGTAATGTGTAAAACTCTCCAGGAGTAACTCTTACTCGCAGTGGGTATCGGGATCCAACTATCCCATAGAAAGTATGCAATTTCATTGCAAATTTCAACACTTGAAATTCCCGATAATGTTTTGCCCCAAGCCTCATGTGACCTTGACAGAGGTCAACAAACCATAGGCTGCTAGTCAAGTTCAACCCGTCATTTCCTGATTGAATTAAACCCACCCGCACGACCCTTGACAGAGGTCAACAAGATCGTACGACTACCCTAATCCAATCGCATCATATGCTTGCAGATAAGCACTAATTAGCTAACGCATACTACGCCTTGGCTAAGGTCAACAAACGCAGCACGAATACTAAGAATCACTTATCTGAAATGACGGAGGGCTACGACAGGTTTTTAAGAAAACCTATTGCGTAATGAACTTGATATCGTTGTAGAATCGAGTGAATTTGAAAAAGGGGGTGTTTTTGAGGCTTTTACTAGTTTTGCTAAAGAGGTCAATCCCGGTGAAGGGATCTCGGCTCTTTCCTTATCGAATAAGGTGTGGGATATTTCACAAATACCACTATGCAAAGCAAAAACTATAGAAGCAATCAAAAAACAAACCGAGTGGGTTGTAGCATCTGCTAGTTTCGCTAAAGAGGTCACTCCCGGTGAAGGGATCTCGGCTCTTTCCTTATCGAATAAGGTACTGGATATTCTATAAGGAATACCATTATGCAAAGCAAGAACTAGAGAGCTACCAGTTTTTAAAACAAGTTTCTACAACATCTTTTAGGTTTCTTTTATTTTATTAATCTCATTAATGAATTCCCATCAAATTATGCTTCCTAAGCATCACATAAGAAACGAAAGCAGCAATATTTATTATATCTCATATATATATATAATATAGGCATTTGTCTCAGAACATATCAAGTGATCACATCACAGAATATCAGCAATAGAAGAATCACATATAAAATATTGGATATACTAGGAATTCCGTGTTTTATTTAAGCCAGTAAAAACGCGGGTTCCACGGTCGTGATGAATAGCCAAACCCACATCTTTAGACCCCTACGAGAGCGTCAAGCAACCCTACCAATTCTAAAGTTAGGAGACCCGGTCTCGACTCCTCGCGATGGTCTCCCACTGGACCCTAGAACCCGGTTACTTATGCTCCCCGTCTTGGGTCTATCCTAATGCGGAAAAGTAAATAATATACATCAATGGTGACATCATCCTCAACCCGGAAGTGCCCCAATAAAAGAATATTACATACAATGAATTTTACATGAATGAAACTAAAAACCCTCATCTCACATAAAAACCCAGGCTATTCAAAACACGACGATCCAATATAACATATCACAGCAACACATATCATCACATATCATCAACGTAAATAAATATGCGTATCCCAATTGTCATTGACATATAGTACCGAAACCGGCGATACACCACATATTACACTTATGGTAGCAGAAAAGAAAGTGAAAAACTACAGCAGTTGGAATCCGCAACCACCTTAGACATCATAAACCCAATGTATCACATACTTTGGATTTCATGCCTAACCAAATGAATTCCTTAGACATCACAAGCCTAACAATTATAAACCCCACATTTTAGTCTCGATATTGAAAACACTTTCCAATAGCCTGTCGGATAATTCAGCAAGATTCCCGATAATCTGATCGAATGCTCGTCGGAAACTTTAGTAGACAGCCACACACCCCGATGTCGTCGACGAAGTGCTCTAAGGCGGAATACTGCGGCCGCAAGCACCCGAACGGATGCTTTTTGGCGACGGGGTTCTCCTACAGTCACTTGGTCGGGGCTATGGGGCGTGGCTATCTAGTAAGGTTACCCGGCGAGTATCCGCGTACACTACGTAATTGCGACGGACTTTTGATCATCATCAAAATCCCGTGGCAACCGATCAAATGAGACTAAACCGCTAGATTTATAAAATTCAAACTAATTATCACATAACTTAATTAAAGTGGATTCCAAATATTTTATCACAATCACATAAAGCTAGGCGACGTTAAATATTTCGATCGAATCAACGAATTCCAAAAATTCCCAGAAGGCTCAACACTTAAGCATTGTTAAAGTTAATCAGAGACATACCACAGTACCTACGGACTTACAGCTGAAGGCCCGACCCAAACCTCTCAAGTGGCGCCGTGGATCCGCCGCCAAAACCATGTTTTAGCTGCGAATCCGCGGTCACTTAGACGGGTTAGGGTTTCGTTCTTCAGGTGTGTCCATAGAATTCTCTGCATGTTTTTCTGAATATTTTTAACATCGAAAAATCCAACTTTTGGAAAAATTTCCAGAAAGTGGGAAAATTAGGGTTTTCGGAGTTCGATCGGACTTTTAATTTCGCCTACGCAACGCCTAATGCTCTAGCTAGACTTTGATACCACTGATGGGTTCCTTAGCACCCTCACGGTGTTTACTAGGGCATCTAACATGCCATTTCACAATTTTCTAGAGAGCTGAAGAACCCGAACGAGGATCGAACTAGAGACTTAGGGTTTTCTAGATTGTAAACACTTTACAAACTAAAGAGAAGAGGGAATACAACCTTTGTAGACCGGTCCTTCACTTCAATAGCTCCGTGTAGTAGTCTCTTCGCTGCGATCACGAATTCCCGGACTCTAGAGAGGCTCCACAAGATGTACGGAACAAGCTTGCTTGAGGTCTTCGAGGCTGAAGATGATCTACGTCGAGGAGACACTAGCTCATGCTACCTCTTCACTAATTGTAGATTAGTGAAGCAAACACCCTAAACTAAATGAAAAGTAGTAGAGGATGATGAAGTAGGAAGTGGGCTCAATTTAGTTTTATTTTTCTCACAAGGTTTCATCACTTAGAAAAAACTAGAGAGCTTTTTCTCAAATGAGGAAGAAGAAGAAGTGATGAAGAAAATGAATGAGAGAGTGAGATTAGAATTGCAACCATGGTGAGTTAGTGTCATGCCTAACTCATGTAGAGAATAAACCATAGTCTAAGCTTAAGGGTTGGGTTAACAAATATCTCAAGCAATGAAAAAAGAGTGGACTTGGTCAATGTTTTCTACAAGCTTCTCCAAGCTTCAACCATGACTCATTCCAAATCTTTTGTGAATTACTTAATAATAAATAAAACCCAAATATAAACCCTAGCATGGTATAAGTCTCATACATACATGTTGCAAGTTTAACCTCGCATGACACAACAATATATATCACATATATATTTTGTGTACAAATAGAAAACAATACATTTAACATATATCACATATATATCAATGTATCAAATGTGAGAAAAAGAAATACTTAAGTGAGCTAATATTAGTTAATGTAATTCAATATATCAAATATATAATTCTACATTAAATTATTAAATCAACATTTGATTTAATAATCCGGCTATATTACATATAACCAACTAATATCAAATGCAACAACTTATCGAATCAACACTTGATCCGATAACCCGGTTATATCACATATACCCAACCAATATCACAAGTCGCGAGAATAGAATGCGGTATCACATACTCGCATTAATCTCTCTCCCGCACATATCACATATGTGCTCCTACTCAGTTTCGCATGAACCAGAAAACCTCTGTGTAGGACTCTAAAGACTCTTCAATACGCTGGCAGTAGGTGATGATCATATCAAACACCCACAAGCCGCAAGCGGTCTGCCAAACGTAACGGCCACCCGAGTATTGAGCGATCAGAAGATCAACAAGCAAGCATGCTCGTACTCCTACGAATCTAATCAGTAACACTACCGTACAGTCCGGTCTTTTTGTCTGATATGTCGCATATCACAGCCTGGGGGTGGTATATCGTCAGACCCCAATAGCCTGATAAGTCATGCCGATGCAAGGTCCATAACGGTTCGAGAAACTACTGATAACACTTACCAGTAAATCTCAACAACCCTGGCCAGGGATTTCCTGTTATGGCCAATCGAGCATAGCGCAACATCAACTCCCAATACCGGGAAAGACGAAACCCCTCCTATCGCTCATTGCCTTCATGTGACTCGGGACTGTACCCAAAAACTTCCTTTTTGCACGATCTCTTGACCGTGGTATGGTGGAAATCAAAGCACAGTGTGAATCACACAAGACTCTATGACGATCTCGGGTCTACAGACTAACCTGTACCAGTGTCACCAGAGAACTGCTATCGGACGATAGGTATAATACCATCTAGGAGTTCTCGGCGAGTCCGTCCAGTGTACCCAGTCTCCACTGAGCACCCGTGTATCTTCTCTGATATCAAACACCAATGGATGTGGGATCATCCATCGCCTATTATATGGGTCGAGAAGCGTATACGCTAGTCTACTCTGGAGTATCGATGCCCTGTCTCGATACTCCCATGACTAGGAACATTTGAAGGATATACTTACCGACTACCCTGTCCCCACTAGTATGATCCGCATCATAATCCTGGTAGTCAAGTACTCATCCTAAGGGCTTTATCAACATGTAATAGAGAGACAATAAGTGTACATGTTAAGATAAAGTGCAACCAGATAGTATATTATCATGTCGAGCAAGAAAGTCCTCCCTATATATGTCCAAGCATCCACTATAATATACATCACATGTACAGTAATGGCCTCTATGGAATACATATAACTAACAAAAGGATGTGCTTGCGGACTACACATGCCACACTAGTATGATCTGCATCATAGTCCTGGTAGTCAAGCCTACATCCTAAGGGCTTTATCAACATGTATCAGAGAGAAAGTATAAAAACCAAGTGTATATGTTAAGATAAAGAGAACCAGATATCATACTATCATGTCGAGCAAGAAAGTCCTCTATGTAACGACCCTGAATTTTTTGGACAAAATTTTTCTTCTTAAAGTACAGAAAGGGTTTGCATGCCTGAGCACAATTTAAAAGTTATACTTACTTAAGAACAGCAAGAAAACACTTGTAGCTCACGGTTAATGCCTTGCACTACTGTGACTTAGCCCCTGTGTTCGAAGCCCATCAGCCACATATTATTTTTCTGAATTTTTCTTTTAAACTTTTTGGAAGCCCAAAAGTTTACACGTGCATTACACGTAAAAATGAAAAGACAGAAAAAATAAACATGTGTAAAATGTTGTGTACACTGAGTAGGACAGGTGGCAAGAATCCAATGGCAAACCCCTCCCATTGGACCGGCGAGATCAGGAAAAGGGGCGGCGACGGCGGGTGGTCCTTAGGGAATGAGGCCCGTATTTTGTACACAAAACCCTTTGGCCTACTCCATTACCCCCCAAACTGTTTGTTTTCTCTGCAAATTAATAGAGACTTCAATTTCACCTTTAAATCCAATTATTTATGCATTTTAATTCAATCTTTCAATTCCAAAACCCTAATTCCACACTATAAATACAACCCCATACCCTAGCCCCTCTTCATTCTGAAACCTTTTGTCAAAATTCTCAAAAATTTCTAAGTCTAAGAAGAGTACAAGTCGAGTTAGCCCAAGGTCAATTTCCGGCGAGGATTCGAGACAATTACAGCGACCCCGCGATTACACGAAGGCTACCTTTCTCTTCCTCTACCTTCTCTCTATTCTTTTAGCAAGTAAGTCTCATCTCCCCTCTTCTCTTTCTACCATAAAAATTCTTCTTTTCAAAACTTGTAGGTAAGTGGAGTTATACCGACATTCGATTTTATAATCTTTAAAATTACATTTTTTCTTAAGAATCACTCATCCATATCATTATACCTTGCTTATTAATCATGAAACAAATAATTAGAACAATTTTCACCTTAAAATATCATGTTATGTACCATTAAATTGCGTTTTTCGTTTAAATACCATGTACTTTCTATACGACATCTTTTATTGTTTTGCTTAATATTACCTTTAGAAAACCTCACGAGGTAATGACCTACCTCTTACATACACATATCTTGATATAGCACGATTCTCTTGAAACATAACTTTTTTGGCAAAATACGACTTTTCGTCAAAATATCTTGAATTATAAAAACCCGTTTTCTTTAGAATAGTATTTCAAAATCTTTGCAATTATGCCTCTACAACCCATTTCGGGAAACCCTGTTTGGATGGTGAGGATTATCGCACATCCTCGGGACTAGTAAAGCGAGATGCAGACCTCCTCACGGAGCATACGATCTCGAAAGAATTTTAATACGATTTTTAAGAAAAACGAGATTTTCTACTTAATAAATAAAATTAATTTTTAATAATTATATTACCAAATTATATATTTTTAATATATAATAAAATTTCCATGTTTTCTAGAAAATAAACGAATGACAAGTTTCACTAAAATACCATCAAGTATCAATACAAAACAAAGTTTACATTAAAATACCTTGAATTATTCAAGCTATATATATTTTCACTAATATACCTCATTCTCTAAAATTCACATTCATAACAATTCTAAAAAATATAAATAATTACTCGAGATTTATTTTGAAAGTATATTAAAATCATTTTTCATAAAACCCCTCGAGTTATATAAAATTACATTAAGGACCCTAGTAAATATAGGTTTAAGTGGGACCAATTCTCTTGAGCCTCAGGAAGCCAGAGAAAGTGGGTGCTTACCTATTTAAGGTAAACTAAAATGGAGTTATCAATGGTAATTGTCCTGAAAAAAGACACAAATCCTGTCGTCCATGTGCAGCAGTTACCGATAATTCCCAAACCTAATTCAGGATCCAAATTCTGTTCTAAGTGTCTGACTCAAGTCTAAGTCCAAATCAATCTGAATCCAATTTATCAAACATGACTATTTGCATCTAAACCTGAATACAATATCAACATGCAACATGACTTGACTTGACCGAACCATGACTATGACTTGACTTTATTACATGACTACTTGATACATCCTGAAACTGTTTACATGAATAACTTATACCATGGTCTCGGTAAGTCTGATAATTACCAATCAATACAATATACATTACGGGGTTTAACGGGGTAGACTGGTACGGAATGTGTTAAAAGTGGCACGATGATGGACATTAAAATACGTCTACATGAACATCATGTGCTGTTGTCCCGTGGGTTTTGACGGGGCCTTGTACTACGGGTTACCATAGTCCACGGGAAAAGTTGGACTCCTCTCGTATACACTGATACCTTCTGTACCAAATTACAAACAACTGCGTTAGTATAACAAACATAAACCTGTATAATTTAACAGTTCTATTCTTTTTACTTGTCTATTCTACTCTTTCTTTTGGAACTTACCGAGCGCTAGTTCGCTGACAACATTCATGTCTCTTCTTTCTTTAGAATGTTCATCAGGAGGACCCGACTCTCAAGAGACCGAGCCCAGCCAGGACGATTTGGAGCAGTTCATAGAGGAGACAGACTTCTAGACTTTTACTTGTACTTATTTCTTTTCAGTTCATATGCCACTGTTTAGGCATCGCTTTCTATCATTGTACTTTTCTTTCAGTTGTATGTAAAGAATGGATATTAATAAAAAGTTGTTGTTTATATTACATTTCTTGTCATTCCTGCGCTTTACATTTATATTGCTTATTTATGCTTAACATGTTTACTTCTGAGTAAATACGTCGCGGCCCGTCACGTCTATTTCTCCATACACTGGAAAGCGGGTCGTAACATTCTATATATATGTCCAAGCATCCACTATATCATACAATAATGGCCTCTAGGGTATACATATTCCTAACAATATGGAGCTCTCGCAACTTGAGAGAAGGTAAAGAGAAAACAAAACCGAATAATCATATTCAATTTCTCCAGAACCGGAATCCATCCTCGATATGAAAACAAGTTTCTTCGAGTTCTTCGAGTTCGTATGTAACTATACGATGGCATACCAAAGAAATATGGATCTTCGTAATGATACGGAGTGTTCTGGAGAAATGCAAAAGGGAAGTAGGAGTAGCAGGGATATATGTGACTTTGTCGTGAATCACGACAATCCAAAGCCAAAGTGTATAAGAAGGTTCGGTTAACTTGGTTCATAAGTTTTAGTTTAAGGCAGGTCATGGTCGCTGCCAAAGAAAGAGAGAGAAAAGAAACACTCAGTATGCACTCTAATCTAGATTAAATTTGTTAATCACTTTATCTAATCAGGATGGCTCCCACTTTTTTCTCAAATTCTCCTTCAAACCCTAAAAGGAGAATTATTCGGGATCATCTGAAAATCACCCAAAGAGTAACACCTACTCATCAGTAGGAATCGGGATCCAACTATCATCGCGTGATAACCTGACGGAAGCCACTCAAGTCACCACATTCCAGAAGTATGCGCATGTCTGGCAAGTTTCCTTTATGTTTGAAACTCCCGATATGGTTTTTGCCCCAAGCGTCTTATGACCTTGATAAAGGCCAACAAATCATAAGTCGCAAGTCAATTTTAACCCGTCATTATCATGAATTACTCTAAACCAATCCGTATAACCCCTTGACAAAGGCCAACAAGGTTATATGACTGTCCTAGATAATCATATTACTATGCAACAGAAAAGCACTACATAGCTACCGAACACTACGCCTTGACAAAGGCCAACAAACACAACACGGATACTAGGTAATACCAATATGAAATGACGGAGAGCTACGGCTGGTTTTTGGCGAAAAACCTTTAACGTAATGAACTTGATATCGTTGAAGGAACTCGAGCAGTTTTTAAAAAGGAGTGGTTTAGGCTCCGCATTTTTAAAACAAGTGGTTTTGTAGAAAACCGATGGTTTTGTAGAAAACCGATGGTTTTGAAGAAAACCGAGTAGTTTATAGTCACGTAAACTTTTGTCAAAGAGGCCACTCCCTATGAAAGGATCTAGACTCTTTCCTCATCGAATGAGGTGCGGGATATTCCTAACTGAATACCTCGACACAAAACAAAAGTAAACGCCTATAGTTTTCAAAAAATGGTTCCAACAACATCGTTTAGGTTTTTTTCCCCTGCATTAATCAGAATTAATGCAGTCCCATCAATTAAACATATCATGCCAGAAAGAAACGAAAATAAGCACGTACATATATGATATCCGCATTCGCCACAAGGTCCCGGGTCTTCACCGTAAGGTTACTTAACTTACGGCATGGCGTGAATAGGACTAGCGCGGATGCAAAATATATATAACATCTACTATATATATATATATATATATATATATATATATATAATATGAACATTCGTCTTACGCATGATATCAAGTAACATCACAGAAGAATCACAGCAGAATCAAACACAGTATGAAAATGCGAATAATCTAGGAAAAATACATTTTAATGAAGCCAAATATGAAATGTAATTTTCTGGTCATGTGGATAGCCCGTAGTATCAGATCTTAGACCCCTATGAGTGTGGCAAACCACCCGCCAATCCTAGAAGCGAGGCAACCCCAATCAACGAAGTGAATGGGCCACCCAATACTTCCAAAATCCGGTGACTTGGGCACCACTCCGCGGGTCAATCCTATATCCCCTACAAGTGCGGCGAATAGCTCGCCAATTCTAGAGTAAGGCATCTCGGTCTCAACGCCACGAGATGGAGGCCCATTGCCCTTTAGAACCCGGCTACTCGAGCACTCCGCCGCGGGGTAATCCTAGTGCATGTAATGAAAACTTCAATATACAACGGTAACTATGTCCGCAACCTGGACACGCCCCAAAGAATAATACAATCCGCGATGACGGCAGTCCACATGTCAGACACTCGTCACGCAATATGAATATACATTACATCACAGAGAATTACATCTAATACTACATACACCGGGCTATCAATCGCGATAAATCCAATATAACCATAATCGCCAAAGCAATATCCATCACAGAACATGCAAACTTGCGAGTATCGATCCTGTAACCCTGTAAAATTAATACGTATAGCAATTAGACGATGTTTTACCAAATGTTATGATACACACAACCAACACAAAGCCCACGACAATCGAATACCGTACACAAATAGCTAACACTTCAATTTTCTAAAACACTGAAAATCAAGTGTGCTAAAAACCGAACAAAAATTCCATGCTAAAACGCACTCTGGGAGTCCGAAATGAGATTGGATTGAGCCAAAACTTCGTGGAGGACCTTAGCATGAAATTAACGTCAACCCGGAGGCACCTAAGGTGGTACCCACCCCCTAGGCCACCCTAAGGTGGCCCACGGGATAGGCAGACCCGAAACTGCCTTCTGAGGAAGTTTCGGGTCCCCACCCCCTAAATGCCACCATTTAGGTGGTCTCGGGGGTGTGGGCCCTCCTTAGGACCCTACGAGATGTCCCTAGGGTCCCCACGCACCTCCCTGGGGCTTCTCGGTCCAAATCGAGAGCCCGTAGGGAGTCAAGTTATCAATGCAATATGGAATTGCTCACTGGTTTAAGCACTGTTTTTGCGGGGCAAAAACCGGCGGCATTCGGAAGTCGTAACTATCTAATTTAGGGTGTTTGGATGGCTCTGATACCATTGAATGTTCTTAATGCCCTCCTCTCTAAGCCGCGGTCAATGCAGAATTCAAAAACAAAAATTTTCGTTGCACTAGAAACTAAAACCCAAGAATCGAACCAAACACTAAACTAGAAACAACACAAGATACAAATCACAATCTTTATAGCATCTTCATTTGCTCCAATTAGGTTGGACTCTAACATGCTCTCTAGAGCTCTGGTTCGCGTTTGCAAGTTGAAGATGATCACCCGAGATGATCACCCGATAGAACCAATCCAAGATCCGGCTTCACCTAGTGAAGCAACCGACGCTTCAAGCTCGCTAGGAATGGAGAATAGGGATGTAGAAATTTTCCACTATCCTTTTCTCTCAAAGAGAGCATCTAAAGAAGAAGGAGGAGGAGGTGAGGAAAGATAGCCATGGGCAAGTCAAGAAAAATGAGAGAATGAATGAAGACTAAAAAAGAGTGGAATGGTTTCATTCTTTTTTTACAACCATGCAAAATAAAATATCTTACAAC
Organism: Agapanthus africanus; assembly: GCA_030015575.1. Lineage (NCBI taxonomy): Eukaryota > Viridiplantae > Streptophyta > Magnoliopsida > Asparagales > Amaryllidaceae > Agapanthus > Agapanthus africanus. The sequence continues at coordinate 167,151,156 of CM057345.1, forward strand.
TAGTGAATAAACAAATGAAACCCATTCCTCTCTACATGTCTTCAACCATGCTCAATGCCACCTCACCCTCCACCTCATTTCATGAATATTCACAAATGAGGTGTCTATCTTCTAGAACAAATTCCGTATAAATACGGAATACAACCCGGTATACGTATCGAAATATATATACGCGTATTCGTATAAAAATACGAATAGCCAAGAGAGAAAATGAATGGTGAAAAATAATACTAGAATACATATATATAAATTATTAAATCAAAACTTGATTTAATAATCCGGTTTAATCCTAAGCCCCTAGTATTATCAATAGTCCGATTAAAGTCCGTGTAACATGTACATATATTTAATAGAACACATGTATGTACCAAATTACGTCATCTATATCATATTGTCTGAACCGGGAAAACGCTCTGTGTGGGACTCTAAAGACTCGTCCATACGCAGGCAGTGGGTTTAACCACAAGCACATCGGCGGCACTAGCTGTATGTAATGGCTACCCAGGTATAGAGCGAAAGGAAGGCCGACGAGTAAAAGCATCCGTACCCCTACTAAGCCTGTCTGTGATAATCTTCGTACAGTCCAGTCTATTCGTCTAAGAGTATCGCATATCAGGTTTAGGGGTGGATAAAGTCAAACGCCTAATAACGCGATATTTCATGTCGGTGTCAAGCCCATCACCCACTGAGAAACTATGGATCCAAATCAATAATTCTCGTCCACCTTGGCCAAGAATTTCTGGTGATAGCCACCCTTGCACAGCGCGACATCTACCCCAATACCGGGAGAGACGAATCCCCGATGATCCGCTCACTGCCTCCATGTGGCTCGGGACTGTACCCAACTAAAACCTATTTGCATGACTCTTTTAAACCGTGATAGGGTAGTAATCAAAGCACAGTGGGAACTCACACGAGACAAATGATGATCTCAGATCGACAGACTAACCTATACTCATGTCACCTGAGAACTGCTATCTGACAATAGGTATATACCATTTAGCATGTTCCCTACAAGTCCGTCTAGTGTAACTCATAACCTAATGAGCACCTATATACTGTCTTAAGTGACTAACTGACACCAATGGCTTATGATACCGGCCACAGCCCCTCGTCGGGGTCTCGAAAAGTATACACTAGTCTACTCCGAAGTATCGATGCCCTGTCTCGATACTCTCTCAACTAGGAACATTTAAAGATGTGCTTATGGACCGCCCAGCTCCCACGTATATGATCACCATCATAAAGCTGGTAACCAAGCAAGAATCCTATGGGCTCTATCAACATATAATAGTAATATGCAATACCACATAATGCATGTACATGATGATAAAGTCAAACCAGATAATATACTATCATCTCGAGTAAAACTGTTCTATCTGTATAGGTCCTCCCTCAATCATCACAATCTCCTGCCTGCGATTACAATAATTGACTTGAGTGCACTATAGCCAACAGAACATGTGCCCAATAGAGAAATCTAAAAAGATTCTCTAAAGCTGGTTTTAATGAAATTTTCAAAACTAAGCCTCGTTTTGTAAAAAATAGTATAAAATACCAAAATTTTCCTGAAAAGAAAAATAAACGAGATTAGGGCCCAGCTCTACAAAATGAAGTGGAGTTAAGTCCTAAAAATCCCCAAATACGAGATTTGATATTAAATTTGTCAGAGCAAAACCCTGTTGAATTAAAACTTCAAGAAATCCCCAAAGGGGAGAAGATCTGAAATTGAAATCAGAACAAAGTTTTGTGATAACAAATGAAGTCAGAACTTCAAAAAAATTCCTAAAAGGAATATGCTAAAGCTAAGGTCTGAGACCAAAAATGGAATTAATCTTCTAAAAATTTCTAAAGAACAATGTTCTAAAGGCAAGAGCTAAGCTCTGCTGAAGTAGACTCTTACTAAGAAAAATTTTAGTAGAGTGAGTCTACAATATAGATCTGTGAAAAATGAAGAACTAAGCTTCAAGAAACAGAGCTAAGCTCTAATGGAGAATAAAATTCTCAAGGAAGAAGAAAAGATGAAGGCGTAGCTATCACCTACGGCTTAATGCCCTATTTATAGAGTGATGGGGTCGATTCAGATTCCCCATATCCCAAGGCGGATCGGACGGCTAAAAGGCTGGACACCGTTGCACTCACGTGCAAGCCACGTGAGAACAACGGTGGGCGCATTTGTTCCCTTATAAAATGAGACAGCGCCTCACGTGAAAAGCATGTGAGCGTCGGCTTTCAAAGCACGTGGACACCTGTCTTTGATAGGATTAAATTCTAAGGCAACGCCTCACTTGAAAGGCACTTGAGCACCGGCGTGCAAAACACGTAAACGCCTGTCTTGGATAGGATTAAATCCTAAGGCAGCGCCTCAATGAAAGACACGTGAGCGCCGGCGTGCAAAGCACGTGGATACTTGTCTCTGGTAGGATTGAATCCTAGGGCCAGCGCCTCACGTGAAAGGCATGTGAGCGCCGGCGTGCAAAGCATGAGGGCACCTACATCTGTAAGAATTAAATTCTTCGGCTACGCCACGTGTATAGCATGTGAGCGTCAGCGTTCAAATTAGAGTAGTTTTGCTTCTGTAGAATTAAATAAGAAAAATATTCTCTGTTAAATAGAGAGCCGTTGGATCAAAAATCCAATGGTGATAACAAATAACCATCATCAAATGATAGAATTAAATTCTATTTGGGAAAAATATCTCCCTGATCAAATTAAATAAGATAGATATTCTCTGTTAAACAGAGAGCCAATGGATCAAAGATCCAATGGTCATTGAAAGATAAAATTAAATTCTATATATGAGAAAATATTTCCATGATTTTGTTAAAAACAAGAAAAATATATTCTGTTAAACAGAAAGCCACTGGATTAAAGATCCAACAGTGGACAAAATTCCGCGGATGATCTTTAAGATTAATTAAATCAATTAATATCTCTTAATGAAAGATTTTCTCAAACTAACCAACAAATTTTTCCTCACCTATATAAAGGACCTAAGACTTCAAGTCTCGGGAAGAGAATCAACCCCATAAGGTGATAGAAGCAAACAAAAACCGAGAATTCAATTCTCTTTCTGAAGAAAATTTGCTTGCTCCTCTCAAACCCTAGGTAAAGAAAAAAGCAAAGATCAAAATATCTTATTTGCCTATCATATATAGATATAAGGGTTTAACCCTCCAAAAAGAACTTAGTTCTTTCTCTGGATATGAGATCCGCAAGACAAATCTCTCATAAGTTTAGAATTTAATTCTCTTCGGGAAGATTTTGTTCTTCAGATTCAAGATTTAGGAGAAAAACTAGAGATGAGAAAAGAAATAGGAAGAAAAGAAATGGAACTTATATTCCAGGAATTTAATTTCTCCAAAAATAGGATTTAATCCTATATAAAAAACTTAGTTCTTATAAAAAAAAAGGAACAGAAGTACTTGATTCTCAAAAATTTGATCCCAGATCTCCAAAACAGAGATATTGGTGATCATTAATGGCCAAAACACCATTAATAGAAGTTTAACTTCTTTTCAAAAAAAATAAATAGAGATTAAATCTCTAAAGGTTCAGCACCTCACATGAAACACACGTGAGCGCCCATAAATAAAGGCTCGGCGCCTCACGTGATTCCTTACGTGAGCGCCCAAAAGATTCCCTGAAAACTTAACGTCTCACGTGCTCCACATGTGAGCGCCCGTAAATGAAAAACTCGGCGTCTCGCGTGCTCCACACGTGAGTGTTGTACAAAAGTGCTTAGCACTATATAGTCAAAGTGACTAAGTGGTTAACACTGATAGGGCAACGCCCAAGTCTGAGCGCCTCACGTGATACACCCGTGAGCGCCAGAACAACAATTAGATATTATATGCATAGTCAAAAGACTAAGTGCTTAGCACTAATATATGATGGAAAAAGCCCAAGCCTAAGCCCAAAATTGAATAAGTCTCTAAAATTTCACTGAACCCACATGGTTCCTTACAGCTGAGCCCATATGCTCTTCTGATGGATCTTAACAAATTTTAATGATCCTTAACTATATTTCTAAGTTGATCTTAGTCTTATATGAGACTAACGTATTCTTAGTTAAAATAAATTGAGCTCATATGCTCATATATTTAAATTGATCTTAATCTAAAACCAGATTAACGGTCCTTAAATAAAACAAAATATCCCCTGAACTGATGGAATATACAATCTAGGTTCAAACCAAAATATAAATGCACAGATTTGGACTAATCCGCGCCCTACGGGCAACAACATAAACTAGTCTTCATATACAATCAACAGGCAACCACATATAAACAAATATAACACGACACGAAGTGACCTAGCGGAGCAGGAGAAAGTTGTTATTGCAACGCGATAACATAATTAACTACAGCGGCTTGCACCTGCAGGGAAGAGCGTCCCCACAATCAAAAAACCACTCACAAACGAGGGGACATCTGATAAAGTCTGCTGTATCGATCGAATCTATCCAAACCTCCGATATATGGTGTCATAAATCAACTTAGTATTTTCGGAGAGGTAGATGGATACATCCAAATAGTATCTACCCCCAAATCTAGACAAGAAGATCCATTCCAGTTCATCTCTGTTTTCGGCGGTAAACAGCCCTAACTGTTATCCTCACGTGAGTTCCAGCTGCGTCTAAATACGACAACTGTTTTGGAAAATATACCCATTTTTGTATCGTCGTGAAGAACAGATCAGAATCTTTCTAGCACCGTCACACATTTTTAAAACACAATTATAGTTAAATTCCGTCGATTTTCAGGTTTCGAATATTATTAGAAACTTGTAGGTCTTTCGGTGTACTTATCCAAACAACTAATTTCCGTACGATTTAGATTTCTGAAGCTCTAGTTATGGTCATGTTAATATCAGGGTTTAGAACAGAAATTATGATTTCTGGACAGCAACTATTGGGTGTATTGCCGGACATATATCGGGTCATTCAATGCATTTCTAGGTCACCGAGTATATAGTAAAGTTATAGGTATGTTAATTGTTCATCTTTACATCTAAAGTTTATCCCAAACCGATATCAGAAGCTCAAGTTAAGTTGTATTTAAAAACAGTGTGCGAATCTGGACCGATTCTGTCCAGATTCGTGACTTAATTTTGTAACGCTGTTTTCTATAATTTACATCGATTTTCAGGAAATCGGTATAACTAAGAAAATCTAGATCTTTCGATCTATATATTCAAAACACTTGATTTTGCTCAAATTGGATATCGGCAGACCGAGTTATGTGTCTTCGAAGGTGGCCAGTAAAAACAGTTTTCTGATTTTAAAAACAGTGAGTAAAAACGACATAATTCCTAAACAGTTATTCGGTTCGATCTGAAATTTTTTCAACGCTCCTAGAAATGTGTTTAAGATCTTAATAAATTTTCTAGAGATTTACGGATGTCACGATTAATTTCTAAAAATTAATTTGAAGATAAAGGTGTTGTTATGGTCGTATTAGTATTTATTTGTATTTGTTTTCTTTAATGAAAAATTAAATATAATTAATTAAAATTTCAGCGACAAATAACATGAGTTAGAAAACAACATTACTTAACATGTTTAGAAAATGGTAAAGGGTATTTTAGAATAATAGTATAATATGTTTTATTAAAATAATACCAATTATTAAATTGGATTATCATAATATGGTTATATAAAGATAATTATGAATTTTGTTATGATAAAACCAATAATTTTGACCATGGCTAGTATAATTAAACTTAATGTTTTATTATGCTAATGTTTTCATTTAGATTTGCAAAAGGGATTAGGGTTTTTGTTTTTTTTATATGGCATGGCTACATCTTTTTTTGTATCATATTATTTGAAAGAGAAGGGGAACATGAAAGCATGGCACACCCATGCCCCCCATTCCTTCTTGCTCCCTCTTTTTTTCCTCTCCCATTCCCTTCCTCATTCTCTACAACTCCTTTCTCTCTCACTCTCATGGCTGCCCCCTCCCCTCTTTCACACTCTCACTCTCACAAACATAAACTCTTTCAATAATCCAAACTCACCTCAAGCTACTCCAAACTCAAGCTAGATCAAGTGGAAGCCCTCATCAACTCTTCAAGTGCTCCTTACAAGTTTTGGTTTCCTCCTTCATCTCTATATAGTGGTAAAAATCTCTCTTTTATCAAGTTTATCTAGTGTTTAAAGTTTCTATATGGTTTTGAGATTTCAAAAACTAGGATTTTTGTTATGTTTTAGTGTTTAAATCGTTTCTAGGATGTATTGGGGTCTTTGAAAAATAAATAAACTATTACATTGACCTATTTAGACCACCAGAAGATCACACAAGAAGCATGAGACCCTATTTCCAAATTTAGGCCGACCAAGTCGGGAATTGTAGCACTTTTGGTTGGCCAAACCATGGAGTTTTGGTCTGGGATTTTTACAAAAACTTGTACACACTTATATTGAACCCCTATGATACTTTGTTTTTCCCCAAATGCCACAAGCAAAATTTGGGAGTACTTTGGTTGGGTTTTGACGATGTTTTAAGATTTTTAAACTAGAGAATCCGTATTTTTAATTCTTGATGCGGTCTTTTGTATTAGAACGGAGAGTCCCGGGGTAATTCTTGGTGGTTAGCATACGGATGACTCATGTTGGTTCTAGGTTCTAACCTATGGACGTTCACTTGTTACTTCGAGGCTGGCTTGAATTCTTATGTGTGTTTGCATTATTATTTTTATGCTAGGTCCGATTGCGGAGACCTCCGATACGGTGACGAAGTGTAAGGTAGTCGTAAGATACGGCTAGCTTGATCTGCATTACTGTGAGTAGATTATATCTACGAGTGGGGAATCGAGTGGATGGCGTATAGCACCCCCGTGAAACATATTGATTATTATATCGTTGAATGTGCTTAGGATGCATGACACGGATGTTAGACTTGTTCGTTCTTTAGCAAATTTCTTTAGTATCTCTTAGTAGGTTTATTGTAGATACGCTTGGTAGATCACTAGCACAAATACTAATGATTTTCATGTTGCACGATCACAAACTCGCATGTACACTACACATCATTAGTACTACCATATCACGTAGAACTTGTCATGCTTACATATCATAGTAAGATCGATGTTATATACGATTTATATTAGGTGTGCGCATGAGACTTGAAGTCCGTATTGATTGTTGGGCGAGTACGTGGCTGGAGATCCATACTAGTTGTCGTGCGTGTATGTGACACGAGGTGTATGTACCGATCGTTGAGCGGGTGTGCAAACGAGATGTCCGCACCGGTGTTATATTTGTATGCGACTAGATATTCGTACTATTGATATTCCATTGCTACGGGTGTACGTAGACTTGATGTTCGTACTATTTATGCTATGTGTTTGGGTACGTAGATTAGATAAACATACCGATGATTATTATGATATGATGTAATAGAATATTTAATGGTTATCGTACAAGGCGAGATTCTGTACGATATGATATGATGATGATGATTAGCTGGATACGACCCTATTTTACTTGACTCGTGGAGTCTTACTATTTTACCCAGTTAGGAGATTATTCTGATATAACGATATTACCCATTTTCTAAATATAACGATTCATTTCATATTTTAAAAGTGATAATGAAATGATGTGCTACTTGAATTTTAAAGGGGTATATATATTTTAAAATATCGCAGCCTCCTTATTTTCAAACAAAATTTCGTTCTACTTTAAAAACATATAAGTGAGAATATTCGAAATAATTACCTATTTACTGTTTATTTACACTACACCTACGTTTATGTTATTCACTCACGTGTTTTTATCTTATTAGTTTTGCTACGCTCTTTTATCGTTACAAGATGTTTATTTTACTCATTTGCACTATTATATGTTACTGTCCGTGCTATGCCTGTAAGTGCACGGCGGCGCCCCGGCCGTCAATCCGACGCCGGAATGCGGAAACGGTGATAAACTTAAATTTTGCGGACTTTGCAAACCGGCACCACCGCGCACTAAACTCCGGATCGAACCATTAACTAGTCTACGCTACTAAAAGGAAAGGGAAGAGATGTATACCGACGATCCAAGTCCTCCGGTCTTCATCTCCACTCCGATCTCCTCGCGGGATCTCCGTCCATCTCCTCCTCGTCGGAAAAGGGCACCACATCGCCTTCGTCTTTTACGGGCTCCCGCCTCAATACCGAGGCAACTCGAGCATGAAGCCGGCAACTCGACATGCTCAAGATTCACTGTAGGAAGTGGTGTGTAGAATCGTAGTCTCTTTTTGGGGTATTGGAGTTGCCTTGATGGAGGAATAAGGTTAAAGGAAATTGGAGCTTTCAATTTTCCAAAAACAAGAAGAATGAGATGAAGAAATTTGTGTCATGCAAGAATGAAAAATTTCTCTCTTCCTCACTCATAGTGGCCGGCCTTCTCTTGAAAGAGAATGGTGGAGGGAACAAAACTAAATGATATGAGGGAGGTAAGTGTAGGAGAAGTATGTGGTGACCATATCCAAAGTCAATGAAAACTTCAACCATGCTATCACTTTAAACCCATACCTATATCAAATCACTCAATTCAAAAGCATGGAGCAAAGATATGAAAACTATCATAATCAAACAATATGCAAAGAAACCCCTCACAAAGTGTTATTTGCAAAACTGCAAATAACCCCCTCCATCGAAAAAGTCCGGCCGGGAAAGAACAAAGGAAAACCGGCCGGAACGGAATGCAAACTGGCAACTCCAGAAAACTGGTCCCGTAATAAATTACAGGAAAACCCCGATACTGTGCATACACACCCGCATCTGTATTCCGTCCGGATACAAATGCAAAAAGACAAAATCTACACTGTACTAAACTAGGACCGGCTTAAACCAAAGCCGGCTAGTATTATCCGTTCAATCCTGATCCGTGCAATACCGCACGTATCTGATCGAACCCTGCCATAAACCTATACGGCTACTAGTACAAACCGTCCGATCCTGATCCGTGCAATACCGCACGTATCTGATCGGACCCTGCCATATCTCCATACGGCCTCTACAGCGTTTCGCCCGAAAGCTGAGTAACTGAAAGTGTGGTGGACTCTAAAGACTCGTCAATACTATGGCTGTGGATTTAACCACTAGCACGTCAGAGGTATTAGCCAATACGTGACGGGCCACCAGCTATTGACCAAAAGGGACGTCGATGAGCGAACTCATCCTGACACCCTACTGAGCCTGTCAGTGACAATATCCGTGCAGTCCGGTCCGTTCGTCTATGAGTATCGCATGGCGGGCCTAGGGGGTTGGTAAAAGTCAGACCCCCAAAAGCGGTACAAGTCGTGTCGGAGTGTAGCCCAGAACACCCTGAGATACTACTGGAATACCTACCAGTAAGTCTCCTTGCCTTGGCCAAGGACTTTGTGTAATGGCTCTCCTAGACACAGCACGACCTCACCCCCAATACCGGGAGAGACGAACCCCTGAAGATACGCTCACTGCCTCCATGTGGCTCGGGACTGTACCCAACTAAAACCTGTTTGCACGACTCCTTTGAGCCGTGGTAGGGTAGTAATCAAAGTACAGTGGGAACTCACACGAGACAAATGACGATCCCCAGGTCGATGAACTAACCTGCACACATGTCACCAGGGAACTGCCATCTGACGTCTGGTATATGACCAACTAGCATGTTCCCGGCGAGTCCTGTCCGGTGTACTCATAACCCAATGAGCACCTGTATACATCTTAGGTGATCCAACTGACACCAGTGGCTTGTGAGACCGGCCACCGCCCCTCGTCGGGGTCTCGACTGTATACACTAGTCTACTAATGGAGTATCGATGCCCGGTCTCGAAACTCCCACGACTAGGGACCTTTTAAGGATATGCTTGTAGACCCCCAGCTCCCACTTATATGATCGCCCTCATACTGCTGGTGGTCAAGCAAGAATCCTAGGGGCTCTATCAACGTGTAATAGCGACGTGTCATGTCACCTAAAACAGTACACGATGATAAAGGTAAACCAGATAGCATACTATCATCTCGAGTAAGACTGTCCTACCGGGATAGGTCCTCCCTCAATCATTACAATCACGTACCTGTGACCTAATAATTGACTCTGAGGGCACTATCTCCAACAATCTCCCACTTGCACTCAAGGCTAATTATTGCGATGTCTCATACTCACAGCCCGTGTGATACCGAACATCCAACTCCTCTACTAGTCAGTCTCACAAAGCTCGTTTGCGGAACTATTGCGTTCGAGGAATAGCCTCAGTGAGTGGATCCGCTTAGATTTTTCTTTCTATGTCTCTCTATATCTCAAGTTCGCGGAGAAACCCATCTCCCGAAAAGAGCAATACCTGTCTTAGAATGTGTCTGGATGTCTGATGGGACATAGCTCATAAATGAACTCCAAATCCAAACTTCTTAGACTGTATCGTCAACTGAACTTAATCAGTATCCTGCGCGCCATGCCTCCCTCAGTATTGCCTTGGACCACCTGTCCAAAATACTGCCCCTCATCAGAAGGAAAACTATAACTCTGACAACCTCCTTGTCGTCCATGTCACCTTGGAAGCCTGGAATGATAACTGTCTCCTGAATGAGGCTGTCGTTATCATATCCCTAGAACATCCACTTATGTTCTAAAACTGCTTCCGACTGTTTCTCCAGGATTGGATTAATGTCAACTTATTGCATCTAGTGCAAGAACAACATCTGGTGTGGTACTTGACATCTCACGATTGACTCAATTGCCTGAGCAAGTGATCTGCCAATCATGCCCGTCCCTCTCCCCTTTAGTCTGTAAGACACCTTTGGAGAGGGTGACTCCATTACCTGCAGGTACACTACCGTGCCAGGAGTCGTCCATCCTAAATACTCTTAGAATGCTGTCAAGTACCCTGATTGGGAAACCACCCAAATCCAGATCTAAAACCATAGATCTAGTAACCAGTATGTCTGATATAAAATCCATTTCCTTTGTGGAGAAACAACTGTGTGACGACCAAAGTATAACCGATCGTAGTGTAGGAGTTTCTTTTCCTACTCTGTGTATATCATCCAAATACCAGGATATCACACCCTACTACCTTCTCAACAGATCCATCCCCTATTCTGATGAAGTCAAACCCATGACTGTCACGTCAGAAATAGATGATCTATCTCCGCTACATCTGCTCTAGTCTATAAATAGACATAAGCAACCTGTCCACCAATGCTTCCGCTGCTCCCACTGACTACGACAACCCTCTGGCAGAGTCATATACACGTACACTTCTGAAGCGAGTTCAGAACGACGCTATACTCATCCTCCCGCCGGGTCTCGCAGCCTGGAACAACAGCATTGGTAATTGTGGGTAAACAAGAACTTCCCCGTCACCGTCCTTGAGGCTACCGTAGTACCTCTCGGGTGCCTGAAGTTACCCACCATATCTGCGGAGTGGCCAATGGAATGTCAATCCAGATTGAATCTTTAGGTTCCTTATCAAATCTTCAGTAATCGTTTGTGGTTCTGGAATCACTTCCAGTTCTACCATACTCCCACTACTGTTTTCTGAAAAAATCCATTTTTAATAAAACTGTGGCGAGTCTAGAACAATATCGCTATTGTTCATCCAGATGGTAGAAAATCAACCCTCGTCACAGCTTGGGTCAACCCACAAACAGCCATTACAGAAACGTGCCTTGAGTTACCCAGTGTCTGGTTTTAATCATAAACCGGACAACTCCCCGTACCTTAACATCGTTAAGATATGAACTGTTCTATATCCAATATAGAAACAGAGGCACTGATTTAATTGAACCAGATCCAAATCATGCAACTGTCTCCAGTGCATGTCAACTAAATGGAAGGAGGCCGATCAGCGTTACTCAACTTAGGAATGCTTCTAATTATGAGTAATCTGAAAGAGAAGCAAGATCTCTTAATCATTACTGTCAACTGAATACCATACACAAGTATCTACATCTTCGATCTCTTTGAAGAATCCCGATACTTGCTATACCTGGTTCTCTACTCTATTCAAATACCTATAACTTCTCCAAATTCGGACCCTGTGTTTCCACGAAACACCTGTCTAAAAATTAGAGAAGTCATAAGTAAACTGAATGTAGTACGAGGACCAACCCCTCTGTCCTGATGGACCCTGGACAACATACAATACTCTGTATAAGTCCCTTGAGTCTGATAACTCATTCACTGTGTGTCGTAGGTTGAAAACTGTACTTATGGTTAAGAAGAATTACACCGCTGTTTAATGCTCCTTACCTAACCATCCACTGATATAGGTAAATGTCGTAGACATAATTTCAGAAAGGTATATCTCACTCTATGAAAATAGACGTACAGATATATCAATTTGAAATTGGTGCATAACAGCGGATATTCAAAACCAAATATTTGCCGACCGGCAAACAGCCCAGGTGATTTCCTCAAATATCACCGATTACAACGAATCCCGATATAATGAGGATGATCACCCAATTCCTAATAACCTACTCCCACTCATCATCTGTAAAACCATACAGATGTGAGAATCATACCTGGTAAATACATACCCTGGAGTAAGTATCTAATCGGGAAATCAGTTTTCTTTTAACAGTACACAGTGAAACTGAAACATTGAAATGTTTCGGTGGGGTATCCCGGTATTCTTAGTAATGCCTCTTCCATTATCCAAATTCACAACTATAACCGTATAATTCTTTGCCACCTCTCCAAATCCCTTCATATGTCTTCAGTCTTTACCTTCTGCACACCCCTTTAGGCCAAATGTTTTCTTCCTTCCCTACCGTTCGGCACCAGCCTATGGTTTGGAAGAAGACTATCCAATAAGCATAAAGGGTGTACTGTCCTAATCCTAGGAGCACTCGCAACGCGAGAGAAGGTGAAGATAAAAGACACCTGAATGTACTTTATTCCTATTTCTCCTGGACCAGAATCCATCCCCGAACTGGAACAAGTTCCATTCGAGTTCGTATATAACCATACGATGGAGTATCCAAATAAACTGTGGATCTTCGTAGTGATACGGAGTGTCCTGGAGAAATACAAAGGTGATGTGGGAGTGGTAACGAAATATTTGGCTTGGTCGTGAATATCTGTTGCAATTTACTTTGCCCTCTTACTAATCCCTTGCTTTGTCTGAACTTAATACCTTCTGCACACCATCGTTATGCTAATTGGTTTTCTTCATTCCCTACCGGTCGGCACCAGCCTAAGGTTTGGAAGAAGACAATCCAATTTGCGTAATAGGTGTACTACCCCTAAACCAAGGAGTACTCGTAACCTGAGAGAGGGTAAAAGGAAAAGACAACTGAATAATCCTATCCGTTTTCTCCAGAACCAGAAACCATCCTCGAATTCCTTCGAGTTCGTATCTAACCATACGATGGTTTTGTCCAATGGAAGTGGACGTTCGCAGTAATACGGGGTGTCCTGGAGAAAAGGGTAAAAGTAGGAGTGGCAATGAGGTCTGCAACTCTGACAATCCAAAAGCCAGTGTTAAGAAGGTTCGGTCAACTTGGTCACTGAGTCAAAGTCTTAGGGTCGGGTCAATGGTCGCTGCCAAAGAGAGAGAGAAAAGAAACACTCAGCGTGCACTCTAACCTAGATCAGAATGGTTACCAATTTATCTAATCTGGAAACCTCCCACTGTACCTCAAATTCTCCTCCAAACCTGAAAGAAGAATCAGTCGGGGTCACCCGAGGAGTAAACCAACTCATCAGTGGGAATCGGGATCCAACTCTCATCGCATGACAACGTGACGGAATCCGCTCACGGTATCACACTCCAGAAGGTATGCGCATATCTGGCAAGTTTCAGTACTTTTGAAACTCCCGATGTGATTTTTACCCCATGCTCTTATGACCTTGACTAAGGCCAACAAATCATAAGTCACATGTCAAGTTCTACCCGTCATTGTCCAGGTTGATTTGAACCCACCCGTACAAGCCCTTGACTAAGGCCAACAAGGCTATACGACTGTCCCAAACCAACGCATCTATCTATGCAGCATATGAATACCCAATAGCTACCAAACACTGTGCCTTGACTAAGGCCAACAAACACAGCTTGAATACTATTGACTACCCATATGAAACGACGGAGGGCTACGAATGGTTTCTGGCGAAAACCTTTAACGTAATGAACTTGATATCGTTGAAGGAACTGATAGCTTTTTAGAAAATATAGTGACGAAAACCTTTACTAAAGAGGTCACTCCCGGTGAAGGGATCTCGGCTCTTTCCCCGTAGAATGAGGTGCAGGATATTCCAAATGAATACCACGATGCAAAGCAAAAGTAATCGGCTATAGTGAAGTTAATGCCCTGACGCAAACTTCTATCCAAGGGGTCACTCCCGGTGAAGGGATCTCGGCCCTTGCCTCGTCGACTGAGGAGCAGGATATTCCAAATGAATACCACGATGCAAAACAAAAGTGAACGTCCTTGCAATAACAGCTTTTTGAAAAGTGTTCCAACAACATCAGAATAGGTTTGTTTAACTTGCATTGATCCGAATCAATGCAGTCCCATCAATAGATCACACCACAAAGAACGAAAATATATTGACGTACGTATATGCCATCCGCATTCGCCACTGGGTCCCGTCATCACCCGTTAGGTTAGCTAACTAACGGCAGAGCGGGGACTGGACTAGCGCGGATGAAAAACATATACAACATCTACTAATATATATACCAATATATTATATTTCGCTCAAGGCGTGAATAAAATGCAACATCACAGAAATGTACAGCATCACAGAACAATACAGATATCTGGGATCCCCGGGTTTCATAGAGCCACTACTGAAACCCGACGTTCCCCTGGTCGTGTGGATAGCCTGTGCAATGAAATCCTAGACCCCTACGGGCGCGGCAAGTCACCCGCCAAAACCTGAAGCGAGGCAGCCCCCTTCAGCGCCGTGAATGGACCACCCAGCACTTCACGGAATCCGGTAACTTGGGCACCCCTCCTGGGTCAAACCTGTACCCCCTACGAGTGCGGCGAATAGCCCGCCAATCCTAGAGTGAAGCCCCCTCCGTCTCAATGCCATGAGATGCGGGCTTGTTGCCCTCTAGAACCCGGCTATCCGTGCACCCCACCGTGGGGTAATCCTAGTACAGAAAGTAAAATATACATACAACGGGTACATCGACCGCAACCAGGTCGTGCCCCAAAAGAATAATACAATCAGGCAGTGACGGCAGTCCACATGTCGGACGCTCGCCCCGCAAAATCAAATGTACATAATACAACAATACAGTACTAGCATTGCATCCAGGCTATCCCCCACGACCGATCCGCAACATCACAGCATAAACATAGAACATCAACGTGAAAATCACGTTCGCAAATCCGTCTAACCGGGCTATAGCAGTTAGACCGGATTTACCGATCGAGTGACATTCACGGTCGCAGATATAATGTAAATACTGTGAAAAATGTGTTTAAAATATTCCGATTGATCAAACATTAACAAGTGGGCCCCCAAACAAAACTGTAGCAACCACAGAAAACCTGGGCCCAATTTTAATATTCCAAAAACCACATTTATCAATCAGGAACACACTGCAAAAATTTGGGGGGGTGAACAGTTAAATCCGCGGCGGAAACGCGGCCAAACCAGGGGTTTGGCCGCCCTTCCGCGGCGGTATGAGGAGTTCGTTGAACAAAATTTTTACAGTGACCTTAGAATTCCCTGCACATCACTCTGAGACAACCTGAAAAATTTTTGGACTCAAAAAAAATTCGACAGAAACTGATGTGGGAAAAATACGGGTTTTTGGACTTTTTGATCGATCGGAAATGCAAACACATTACACAAAGCTAGACTAAGTTAATGGGGAGGCTCTGATACCACTGTAAGTGCACGGCGGCGCCCCGGCCGTCAATCCGACGCCGGAGTGCGGAAGCGGTGAAAAACTTAAATTTTGCGGACTTAGCAAACCGGCACCACCGCGCACTAAACACCCGGATCGTAACCATTAACAAGTCTAAGCTAACAATAAGAAAGGGAAGAGATGTATACCGACGATCCAAGTCCTCCGGTCTTCATCTCCACTCCGATCTCCTCGCGGGATCTCCGTCCATCTCCTCCTCGTCGGAAAAGGGCACCACATCGCCTTCGTCTTTTACGGGCTCCCGCCTCAATACCGAGGCAACTCGAGCATGAAGCCGGCAACTCGACATGCTCAAGATTCACTGTAGGAAGTGGTGTGTAGAATCGTAGTCTCTTTTTGGGGTATTGGAGTTGCCTTGATGGAGGAATAAGGTTAAAGGAAATTGGAGCTTTCAATTTTCCAAAAACAAGAAGAATGAGATGAAGAAATTTGTGTCATGCAAGAATGAAAAATTTCTCTCTTCCTCACTCATAGTGGCCGGCCTTCTCTTGAAAGAGAATGGTGGAGGGAACAAAACTAAATGATATGAGGGAGGTAAGTGTAGGAGAAGTATGTGGTGACCATATCCAAAGTCAATGAAAACTTCAACCATGCTATCACTTTAAACCCATACCTATATCAAATCACTCAATTCAAAAGCATGGAGCAAAGATATGAAAACTATCATAATCAAACAATATGCAAAGAAACCCCTCACAAAGTGTTATTTGCAAAACTGCAAATAACCCCCTCCATCGAAAAAGTCCGGCCGGGAAAGAACAAAGGAAAACCGGCCGGAACGGAATGCAAACTGGCAACTCCAGAAAACTGGTCCCGTAATAAATTACAGGAAAACCCCGATACTGTGCATACACACCCGCATCTGTATTCCGTCCGGATACAAATGCAAAAAGACAAAATCTACACTGTACTAAACTAGGACCGGCTTAAACCAAAGCCGGCTAGTATTATCCGTTCAATCCTGATCCGTGCAATACCGCACGTATCTGATCGAACCCTGCCATAAACCTATACGGCTACTAGTACAAACCGTCCGATCCTGATCCGTGCAATACCGCACGTATCTGATCGGACCCTGCCATATCTCCATACGGCCTCTACAGCGTTTCGCCCGAAAGCTGAGTAACTGAAAGTGTGGTGGACTCTAAAGACTCGTCAATACTATGGCTGTGGATTTAACCACTAGCACGTCAGAGGTATTAGCCAATACGTGACGGGCCACCAGCTATTGACCAAAAGGGACGTCGATGAGCGAACTCATCCTGACACCCTACTGAGCCTGTCAGTGACAATATCCGTGCAGTCCGGTCCGTTCGTCTATGAGTATCGCATGGCGGGCCTAGGGGGTTGGTAAAAGTCAGACCCCCAAAAGCGGTACAAGTCGTGTCGGAGTGTAGCCCAGAACACCCTGAGATACTACTGGAATACCTACCAGTAAGTCTCCTTGCCTTGGCCAAGGACTTTGTGTAATGGCTCTCCTAGACACAGCACGACCTCACCCCCAATACCGGGAGAGACGAACCCCTGAAGATACGCTCACTGCCTCCATGTGGCTCGGGACTGTACCCAACTAAAACCTGTTTGCACGACTCCTTTGAGCCGTGGTAGGGTAGTAATCAAAGTACAGTGGGAACTCACACGAGACAAATGACGATCCCCAGGTCGATGAACTAACCTGCACACATGTCACCAGGGAACTGCCATCTGACGTCTGGTATATGACCAACTAGCATGTTCCCGGCGAGTCCTGTCCGGTGTACTCATAACCCAATGAGCACCTGTATACATCTTAGGTGATCCAACTGACACCAGTGGCTTGTGAGACCGGCCACCGCCCCTCGTCGGGGTCTCGACTGTATACACTAGTCTACTAATGGAGTATCGATGCCCGGTCTCGAAACTCCCACGACTAGGGACCTTTTAAGGATATGCTTGTAGACCCCCAGCTCCCACTTATATGATCGCCCTCATACTGCTGGTGGTCAAGCAAGAATCCTAGGGGCTCTATCAACGTGTAATAGCGACGTGTCATGTCACCTAAAACAGTACACGATGATAAAGGTAAACCAGATAGCATACTATCATCTCGAGTAAGACTGTCCTACCGGGATAGGTCCTCCCTCAATCATTACAATCACGTACCTGTGACTTAATAATTGACTCTGAGGGCACTATCTCCAACAATGCCGAGTTCACACGGACTAAAAGGGTACGAGTTTGACGATATTTATATTACTATGGATATGATGTGATGTGATATCAATCCTAAGAGATTGAATATGAGTGTGTGTGTGTGTATGAAAGGGAAAAATGATTTGGACATGGTGGATATGGCCGGGGATCCATAAGATATATTTATTGTGATCAATCCATAAGAGATTGAGGCAAGGAAAGACAAGATGTTGCCCGATGATATATGTGTGATCAATTCATGAATGATTAAGGGTAGTTGACACATGATGTCTATACGGATATATGTGAGGGGTCGATATAGATGTCCTGTACTGAGATGGATATTATATATATATAAGGGATCGATATAGTTGCCCTGCACTGAGATGGATATTATATATATATATATATAAGGGATCGATATAGATACCCTGCACTGATGAGATATATTATGCTATATATAGTAGCCGGACAGGACTGGTCCACAAGACAGTACTTGAATATTATTTTCATGCATCAATGTATTCTAAAGAGGTTTTCAAAGGAGTTATAGTCTCACTATTTCCACGTGTCTATGATCGACACAGACTTTGACAAAAGAAAACCTCTTTTTAAATAAATCATCTTCAAAAGGCGGGACGTATACCTTAAACAAAATGCATACCTTTTTTCACAAAACAACGTCTGCTACATGTGACACAATATATATATATATATGGCTATTTTGAAAGGATTTCATATACATACATCTTCCGGTTACTTTTATATGATTGCATATGGATGGATGCTATATATGTATTATAGTCTCGATTGTGTTATGTTTGGTCATGTGCTATAGATATTGTACTACATTTACGGTGATCGTGATTTGACACTGTTATATATGTATGCGGTGATTTATTGACGATTGATGATTGATAGCGTTTCGTTGCGCAGTTTTGTATTTACTTCCGTGACTCATATACTTTCAGATACTTGTGATTATGTTATGCCCATACCGGGCCAGATATTGATTACTTAATGTTAACATGATAACCATACACAGATTCATATTTCACATGTTAGGATAGCGGTACACGAGTTGTACATGAGAGCTTACTATCTTTATATTCCATCGCTCGAACTCTAGTTTCGACGCGTGCTTTTTACCCTATTTGATGTACACATTTATCCTATTTTAGTTGGTTCACCGTTTATCGATGCGACTTTTAGCATGTTGTATAATTCTACTCACGAGTTAACAACTCACTCCCATTGTGCCATAGTTCTTTGCAGATTTGACCGCTTGGATCCGTAGCGGCTTAGTTGACACATTTGCTATCTTTTAGACGTGGTTGTGTATATCTTGAGTTGGTGGATTATATTTTGTATCGGACTTTTCCTTGTACCTATTTGTATTTATAAATACTCCATCAAAGACCAAGTCTAGTATTGTCGAAACCTTAGAGTTGTATATTTTGTTATTGTCGGACTCGTGTGGAGTCGACTTGATATATATTTATGTTGTTTAATTTCTGCTTTATTGATTCTTCGCCCTTTGGCGTCGTATATTACTACATGGTTGTGATTCCGTTGTTTGGGCGTTGATTTAGCTCTCGTATGTGGGATGTTGCTATACTTTATATCATTGTACTCATTTTATTTGAAATTTACAAAGGAGGTGCTTTCCGTTTTACAAATAATCTTTCGAAATAAGCTTTACTTTTTACAAAACTTTTTTAAAACTTCATCTCTATCTATTATCATCTAATTTCCACTGATATATGATTTAGATTCCTGATTTTGGCTTACTTGGGTTACGATGGGGTCCACTTGACTTCATGTAATCCTTGTGCTGGTCATGTGCCTTTTTCGGGTCGTGATACATGTAATCAACTATTATATGCGAGAATTTAAACTAAACATAAGTTCTTTATATCAAACATTTTAAGTTAACAAAAATTACTTTGTCATGGGACTAATCGAAGCAGAAACAAGTATCGCTATCAACGAAGACAGGACAAGAGAAGGGAGATTTAACAAGAAAAAAAGAGACGGGGACATACTCGCGGTGCAAGTCGGTATAACAACCGGCTCACAATTTTCTATATCCTAACGACAGAAAGCAACTCTAACAGCTAGGAGACCCAAAGGAGACGAACTAGAAGAAAAGGAAGCTATGAGTTTTAGCCATTGATTTCCTTTGTGTGGAGGATTGAGGAGGAGGAAGGAAATAAATGAATATATAAAGAGGGATTTATGTTCACCATAATTCTTCATAATAATCTAATTTATTATAAATAAATTTTAGGAGTTAAAAGAAAGTAGAAATGAAAGGTCGTTTGTATATTATGAAAGGGTTTAAAATTGATAAAAAAATAATTATAAGATTAAGGGTTCGAACATGTAGACAACGAAACAACAGTGCAATGACTTAACCAATAGGCTACTGTTTCCCCCAATCAGAGCAAAACTCTGTTCAAATTCCAAGACGGGAAATGAAGCAACGCTTCTGTTTCCCCCAATCAGAGCAAGGCTCTGTTTTAAAAGAAGAAATTCAAATAAAAATAAAGGAAGTAACGCTTCAGATGACTTGCGCTCTGCGCTCGCGACACGTGTCAG
Organism: Agapanthus africanus; assembly: GCA_030015575.1. Classification (NCBI taxonomy): domain Eukaryota; kingdom Viridiplantae; phylum Streptophyta; class Magnoliopsida; order Asparagales; family Amaryllidaceae; genus Agapanthus; species Agapanthus africanus. Next base: position 167,171,792 of record CM057345.1, read on the forward strand.
CGCAGTTGCACTGCGCTCTGCGCTGCGCGACACGTGTCAAGCGCAGGTGCACTTGCGCTAACTGTGCCAGCACTAAATCAGAAATAAAATTCTGGAAAGATCTTTCCAATCTTATTAAAAACAAGAAGATTATCTTCTGTAAAACAGAGCCCTTGGATCAAAGATCCGACGGTGGGGAAATACCCAGATCAATCAGAGAAAGATCTCTTTAACTGATTTAACAAATCAATTGGCACTATATAAAGGCCCCTAGACTCCAAGTCTAGAATATACACAGATAGAGAGAAAAAGAACTCCTCTAAAAACTTTGAGAAGAATTCAAAAAGAAAGAAAAAAGGTAAACCTTTGAATAAAAGAAGATTTTCTTCTAAAAAGATCAAAGATCTAAGAACAAGATCAAGATCTTCAATAAAAAAAAATAATATAAAAAAAAGAAGTAATTTACTTCTTTATTAGATCTTTTGATCTATATAAAGGCATTGCCTTTTGATGAACCATCGGTTCTGGAATCTTGAGGTAGAACCTATAAAAAGACTCTTTCTTTGATCTAAATGTGATCAAGATGCGCTCTGCGCTACTGTACAGTGCCTTGCACTTTTGATTTGCGCTGTTGCGCTACTTGGATTGGCGCAAGTCACCAGAGAGCGCCACGTGTCAATCTGCGCTGCGCTCTTGGATTGGCGCACTGCACCAAAGCGCACCACGTGTCAGCAACGCAATAGCGAAGCGCACTGCGCTTGCGCTCACCAGAGCGTGACACGTGTCACCTCCACATGCGCTGGCGCCTTGCGCTCATTAATTGGCGCAAAGCGCCTGACAGGCCATGTGGCACGCTGTCAGACCATTAAATGCTCTGCATTATTATAAAGGGGCAGAGCCCAATTAAAAGGTCTAACAGACCAAAACAAATGCTCTGCATTATTAAAGAAAAGGGAAAGAGCCCAATTAAAAAGGCCTGACAGGCCAGAATAAATGCTATGCATTTAAATAAAAAGCCCAATGCTATGCATTGTTTAAAAAGGGCAGAGCCCAAGTAAAGGCTTAAACAGGCCAATCATGAACAAAATGTTAAACATTTTCAAATGGACTTAACCCAATTCTGGCCGTAAGTCCTCAAATTAAATTGAACCGAGCACAACTGCTCTTTCAAATCAATTTACATCCGGTTCGAGGGTACATCTCCGAACTCCTCTGATATTTGTCGTTGTAATCCTTCAACGTCGTCAGAGAGGTGACAGGTCCCGACAACCATATATTGCTACGGACTGTGGGGTCCTTAAACTCATGAACTAATGCGTCCTTAAACCAATATTCATCCCCAAAGTGGGAATGTTTGACCACCATGTCCCTAAACTGGCAATGGACCACCATGTCCCTAAACTGGAGTTGAACCACCATGTCCCTAAACTGGCAATGGACCACAATGTCCCTAAACTGGAACAATAAAGCCCCCAAATGCTCTTTTGTCGGATCTAAACGATCCCGTTAAGCTGATCTTAGTCTCAAATTAGACTAACGTGTCCTTAACGAACGTTTAAGTTGATCTTAGCCTCAAATATGGCTAACGTATCCTTAAACCAAAACCCCAAACCCAAATCTAAGAAAATATGGATTTGGACTAATCCACGTCCTACGGGCGACGAAATGAATTAGTCTCCGTATACAATCCACGGGCAACCACAAACAAAAAAAACACCCTCGACACGAACTGACCAGCTGGAGAAGGAGAAAGTTGTTACTGCGATGCGGTAATGTAATTAACTACAGGGGCTTGCGCCTGCAGGGAAGAGCGTCCCCACAATCAAAAACCCCTCAGACGAGGGGGAATCTGACGAAGTCTGCTACATCGGCCATATCCGTTTAAACCTTCGATACATGGTGCCATAAATCAACTTGGCATCTTCGGAGAGGTGGACGGATAGCATCAATTAGCATCTGCCCCGAATTTCAGGCGAGACGTACGTCGCGTCTCCGCCGCGTCTTTCGGAGGGGAACAGATTCTAGCACGCCCGGTGGGAGCTTTTCCTCTTTCCACTCCACACTTCGTGTGTCGTGTCCGCGAACGAATCGCGGTTTGCTGTGGTTGCATATGGATTTGAGATACTTAGATTTGGTGCCTTGCTCCGTGCAGAAGACAGAAGATCAATGGTTTCAAACTGCACTAACTGCAACGGCAACTCTCGCTCTGTCCCGTCTGGAAGAGTGACTTATGGGCCTCAAGCGGCCTCCATCTTCGCTATGCCGGTAGAACAGGTGACTCAGGCCACCACTGGACTGTTTTTCGGGACTATGCTCCCACCGATAAGCTTCAATGCCCCAATGTCGTCGCAAGAAGCTCCAAAGAAATCAGTCTTTGATCGGCTTACAACTACCGCGGCCCCTCTCAACGGGTCGCCCAAGTCCAATGCCTTAGCTTTCAGCAAACTGGGCCAAAACTCATGTGGGCCCATGAAGAAGCCTGCAATACCAGAAGGCGTTATCCCGAAGCGGATAGCCACCCCTGCTCCCAAAATCGTCAAGGCGGTTTCTCCTGCCAAAGGGTCGGTCTTTACAAGACTGACCGTCCTAACTCCAACTCCCACTCCGGCTACTCAAAGGACATCAGTCTTTAACAGGCTGACACCGGCAACAGCCCCTCACCTAAACAGGGGGCAAGACAAAGACATCCTCGCCACCGAACCAACTCCAACAGCTCGACACGCTCGATGTCGCCACTGGCGCCGAGTGAGAAAAGATGGGGGCAACTCCCCCTCTGGGCTAACCCCGCCGGCTCCGATGGTGGAAATCAATGCTGCTGTTCCGACTGGGAATAGCTTTGAACCGCTAAGAAGGATGCGCAAAAACTCGCCAGCTGCCGTATTGGAAATATCTCCTCCACCTTTGGATAATGCCCCGAAGGTGAAGCTGGAGCAGCCCCCTCAACGGCTGTCCTCTAAAATTTACAAGGTCTGGCGTCAAGTCCAAGACTCCGTAATGGATCAAGACTATCTCCGCCGACAAAAAAAGATGAAGGTTCAGCAGGAGAAGGACTACTCTGTCAAGCCAGAAAAAGCAACAGCTGGCTGGGTGCCCACTGCAACGGTTCCCTCAACGTCAATCACTCAAAAGAAAAGGAGGCCGCAAAAAGCCCCTGTGAACATGGCGAACCGTAAACGCGCTGAGCACAAACGCCCTAAGTCCGGGGGCATTGTGGTACATACCGTCTACATGGCGTCCGGGAAAGAGGATAGCCGTATATCCACAGGTCATCGACCGCTTACGCGATCAGTGACTAAAGCTCAAGAGCAGCAGCAGAAGCTCCAAGAAATGATGACTGCAATGGCCGCACTTACCGGGCCAAAAGAAAGCTCGGAGGCATCATCAGATCAGCGACAGGAGCAAGAAACCGATGCCGAATTCCTTCGCAGGATACTTGAAAAGAAGGACAAAGAGGCTGCGGAACAAGCAGCCAATATAAAACGAATGGCCCTTCTGTTCCAGGACATGGTGGGTATGATGATCCAGCGGGATCCTCCTGCTGAAGATCCTCCGATTGTCCTTGAAGATGACAGAGGAGAAACGTCAAATCCACCGCCGGCTCTTTCAACAGCCAAGGAGGAAACAATCTCTAAAGCTGCCCTGGATGAATATATAGCTCAGCAAATACGAGTTCACCAGGCAACTGAGGCAGCCGGTCAAGTTGTCAAAATGGGGCGACCATATCCGAGCTGGTATGATCAGATCAAGTACCCGCCAGGCTATACAATCCCAAAATTCCATGTCTATAAGGGGACTGGCAATCCCCATCAACATGTTGCCCAGTTCAGGGCACTTTATGGCAATACCGGCGGTGATGATAAACTTTTGCTTCGCCAGTTCGTCGGCAGTTTATCGGAAACGGCGTTTGAGTGGTACTCCGAACATCCGAATGACTCCGTCAAAACCTTCGCTGAAATGGAGTTGTTGTTCACTCTGCGATTCGCGAGCGCTGGCGAGCGTACTCCAATAACAGCTTTGATCAATGCAAGAGTAAAGCCGGGCGAAACTTGGGTTCAATATGCAATCCGATGGCGGAACTTGTGGTCGAAGTGCGAGCAGCGCATCGAAGAAGCACCAGCGGTGGGCATGTTCGTAGGTGTAAGTCGATGTGCAACACCCCACGACTTGCGGGGAGGCGGAAATATGAAAAACGATCTTGTTCTTTGCTTAAACATCGACTAACCGCATGAATCGAAGCTAAACGATAACTAACAACAAACATAGAAGTTCTAAACTACTATGTAAAGGGATTATACCTAAAGAACCGTGTCCTTCGTCTTTATGAACTCCACCTCCTCTTCGGCCTTCTCCAAGCAGTAGACGATCCACCACGAGAGCTAAACTCCAAGCTTTGCCTCTAAACTTGAGGTAACTAGGTATCTTTAAGTGCTAATCAAAGTACCTAGATGAAATAGGATATGGTTATGGATTAAGTAGTCTAACTAATCCTTGTACTCAACACATGAGAGGGGAGGATTAGGGTTTGAAGAGGGAGAGCTTGAGGAGAGAGAAGATGAACATAATAAATGAAGTGAGAATAATGAGTTATGATAATATATATCAAGCATTTCTTTTTATCAAGAAAAGAAAATAAATCAATTTAACAACCATGCTTGATAATATCTAGTGATGATTCATCTCCATGAATCATTAAGCATTTATGATGCATTAATGACATGGATGAATCATCCATATGACTCACTAATCACATTCATTGTATATGCCACCTAAACCCCCTTAGTCACCACCTTCTAGAAGCTTCTCGCGCAATTACGAGAACGCCCCTCCTTTCCGCACAAATACGGAAAAACTTTAGACTGTATAAATCCAATAACCGGATACCAGTAACTGGCTTAAACCAAAGCCGACTGGTAAAAACTGTCCGAAAGTCGTACGTGCATAAACACACGTATGCGTCCGAACCCTTGTCGTAAAACCATACGACCTCTATATCGTTTCGCCCGGAGTAGGGAAACTCTCTGTGTGGGACTCTAGAGACTCGACTACTACGCTGGCAGTGGGTTTAACCACAGACCGCAAGCGGCACTAGCTGTACGTAACGGTCCACAGGTAGATGTCGATAAGAAGGCCGATGAGGAAACCCATCCGAACTCCTACTGAGTCTGATATGACAATCTCCGTACAGTCCGGTCCGTTCGTCTAAGACTATCGCATATCGGGTCTAGGGGGGCGGCAAGCGTCAGTCCCCTAATAGCGGTATAAGTCGTGTCGGAGCGAAGCCCATTACACCCTGAGAAACTACTGGAACCTACCAGCAAATCTCGCTTGCCCTGGCCAGGGACTTTGCGTAATGGCTCTCTGACACAGCGCGATATCAACCTCCAATACCGGGAGAGACGAATCCTGTCTAACCGCCACTGCCTCCAAGTGCTTGGGACTGCACCCAACTGCTACCTGTTTGCACGACTCCTTTGAGCCGTGGTAGGGTAGCAATCTAAGAACAGTGGGACACACTCGAGGAGAAGTAGCAGTGTCAAGTCTGCGGACTATGCTGTACTCATGTCACCTGGGAACTGCTCACTGACGACTGGTATAAAACCAACCAACAGTTCCCTGTGAGTCCTGTCCGGTGTACCCGTAACTCAACGAGCACCTGCATACTATCTCCAGTACGACGTACTGACGGCTGTGGGACAGACCATCTCCCCAACTGGGATGAGAAGCGTACACACCAGTCTACTTCGGAGTATCGATGCCCTGTCTCGATAATCCAACGACTAGGGACCTGAATAAGGATGTGCTTGTAGACTACCCAGCCCCCACTAGTGTGACTGCCATCACAACGCTGGTAGTCAAGCAAGATCCTAAGAGCTCTATCAATACGTATACTCACATATTAAGATAGAAAAACCAAGTAGCATACTACCATGTTTTAGCAAGACTGTTATATACATGTGAATATCCCAAGCTTCCATTAAGTAATATACAAACTAGTATGATACAGTAATGGCCTTCTAGGGCATAAACACTAACAATCTCCCACTTGCACTAGGGCCATGTACTGGCGTATCGAAGACCGATAATCTCGAGTAGCCTCTCGAACTGAATCTGAGGTAGGGCCTTAGTGAATGGATCAGCAATGTTATCCTCTGTATTTACTCTCTTTACCTCGATCTCCCGGCAATCTACGATCTCCCTGATCAGGTGATACCGCCTTAAGATGTGTCTGGTCTTCTGATGGGACCTGGGTTCCTTCGCTAAAGCTATAGCGCCGTTGTTGTCGCAATACAGAGGTATTGGACTAACACTGGTAGGAACCACCTGAAGTTCTGTGAGGAACTTCTTCATCCAGACAGCTTCTTTTGCGGCATCGCAAGTAGCTATGTACTCCGCTTCCATCGTTGAGTCAGCAACGGTGTCCTGCTTGGAACTCTTCCAACAGACCGCCCCTCCATTGAGGGTAAAGACATAACCCGACATGGACTTGGAGTCATCCTTGTCACTCTGGAAGCCGGAATCAGCATAGGCCTCCATCTTGAGGTCCTTTCCGCCGTAAACCAAGAACATCTCCTTAGTCCTCCTCAGGTACTTGAGAATGTTCTTTACTGCTATCCAGTGATTCTCCCCTGGGTTTGCCTGATACCGGCTTACAACGCTCAATGCGTATGCTACATCTGGTCTGGTACATAACATCGCATACATTATAGAGCCCACCGCAGAAATGTAGGGTATAATCGACATGCGTTCCCTTTCCAAATCAGTCTTGGGAGACATCTCTTTGGAGAGGGTGATTCCGTGCCAAGCCGGTAGGTTACCGCGCTTAGAATCTTCCATACTGAATCTTTTCAATATGGTGTCTATGTACCTGGACTGTGAAAGTCCCAACATCCTCTTTGATCTATCACGATAGATCTGGATCCCCAGAATGTAGGTGGTATCACCCAGGTCCTTCATGGAGAATTTCTGTGACAAGAATCTTTTGACTGACTGTAGCATAGGAATATCATTTCCTATTAGGAGAATGTCATCCGCGTACAAGACGAGGAATACAACAACTCTCCCTACAATCTTACTGTATATGCATGGTTCATGTGGATTTTTGATAAAGTCGAATTCTTTGACAGTATCATCAAAACAGATGTTCCAACTCCGCGATGCCTGCTTTAGTCCATAAATGGACTTAAGCAGCTTACATACTTTACCACTGCTCCCACTCTGAATGAATCCCTCTGGCTGATCCATATAGACGCACTCTTCTAAATTTCCATTTAGAAAGGTCGTCTTTACGTCCATCTGCCAGATCTCATAATCGTGGAAGGCAGCAATAGCAAGAAGGAACCGAATGGATTTCAGCATAGCCACTGGAGAAAAGGTTTCGTCATAGTCTAAACCAGGTCTTTGACGGAAACCCTTTGCAACAAGTCTAGCCTTATAGGTTTCAACCTGTCCATCTACACCAATCTTCTTTCTGAAGATCCACTTGCATCCTACGGGTTTTACCCCATCCAAAGTCCATACTTTGTTAGTGTACATGGACTCCATTTCGGTCCGCATTGCATCCAGCCATTTTACCGAGTCGCCGCTCTGAATGGCTTGTTGGAAGCTAGTAGGGTCGTCATTATCAATGACGCAATCTTCTCGATCCCCGTCTATGAGAAAACCGTAGTATCTCTCGGGCGGATGAAACTGCCTACTACTTCTGCGGATAGGCGCTGGTATGTCCCTTTCTTCTGAAACTTCTTGTTCTACCAAACTTTCAGTAACAGCTTGTGGTTCTGGAATTTCTTCCAGTTCTACTGCGCTTCCACTCTTCTGATTTTCTAAAAATTCAGTTTCTAAGAAGCGGGCATGACGAGAAACAAAAACCTTTTGTTCCTCTGCGTAGTAGAAGCAATATCCCATGGAGTTCTTTGGATATCCCACAAACTTACACTCTACTGAGCGTGCCTCGAGCTTGTCCGGATGCTGCTTTTTTACAAAAGCTGGACATCCCCATGTCTTCAGGTACTGAAGATAGGGTTTCTTCCCACTCCACATCTGATATGGCGTGGTAGGCACAGTCTTGGTTGGAACCTTGTTCAAAAGATATGCCGCCGATTCTAGCGCATAACCCCAGAATGATCGCGGTAACTCAGCCTTACTCATCATGGAACGAACCATATCTAATAGGGTTCGATTCCTCCTTTCCGATACACCGTTGTGTTGTGGTGTGTATGGAGGAGTAAGCTGAGAGAGAATTCCTTTCTCTTTTAAGTAACCCAGGAACTCGGCACTTAAGTATTCACCACCTCGATCAGATCTCAGTGTCTTGATACTTTTGCCTGTTTGGTTTTCCACTTCATTCTTGTATTCTTGGAATTTCTCAAAGGCCTCGGATTTATGCTTCATCAAGAAGATATGTCCATACCTAGAGAAATCATCCGTAAAAGTAATGAAGTAGGAATAACCACCTCGCGCATGTGTAGACATCGGACCGCACACGTCACTGTGTATGAGTCCTAAGAGCTCGCTCGCTCTTACTCCGTGTCCAGTAAACGGAGTCTTTGTCATCTTTCCCATGAGACAAGATTCACAAGTGGCATAAGATTGATATTCAAACGGATTCAAATATCCTTCTCTATGTAACTTCGTTAATCGTGTTTCATTGATGTGACCTAGTCTACAATGCCATAAGAAAGCCTGATTCATTTCTGGAGACTTTCTTTTAAGTGTGTTCTGGACATTGAAAACCTGAGCTTGATTCAATACGTATATACCGTCATCTAATGTACCGGACCCAATCAGAACTTGATTTAGGTGGATGTGAACTACATCGCTTACGAATGTAAAGTCATATCCCTCTCTTGAAAGTGAGGACACTGATATGATAATACAAGTCAAACTAGGTACATACAGACAGTTACGCAGAATCAATATCTGCCCACTTGTCAAACCTAGGCGATATTCTCCCACGGATTCAGCGTCCACGCTCATTCCGTTTGCAACTCTGAGAGACAAATCACCTAACCTTATAACTTTACTGTTTCTCAAAGCATGTAATGAATTACAGATATGAGATCCTGCTCCGGTATCTAGTACCCAGGAAGTAGAGTTAATTGACAAACAGTTCTCAATTACAAACACACTTGAGGCTGAAGCCATAACATGCTTTGTATCCTGGCTACTGGCTTCCAAATCCCTGCAATCCTTCTGCAAATGTCCATTCCCATAACAATAGGAATATCCCTCCTTACCTATACCAAGTCCTGAAACTTTTTCTCTTCCCTTTCCTCCTACTTTGCTGACACCGTATATCGGCTTTGTAGAGGTCTTCTTCCTTTCACCCTTTACTTTCGCCTTGGATGAAGAAGAAGAAGGTCCCCTATTAAGCAGAGCTTGTGTCTCCCTGGTTTCTTTCAGGGTGTAGGTAGAGGGTAGGGATTGTGGAAATAAGTCAGTATATGACCTGTTTCCCAACGTGGTCTCCAGGTCCTTGAGCTCATTAATATAGCTAGTCATTGTAAGGACGTCGTCCCTTACAGATGACCCGTCAGCCGACCTCGCTTGAATTAAATCGTTCGAGGCCTCATATCTCGCAATATGAGATTGCTCTCCATATAAATCTTTGTTATGGAGAAAAATGGAAACAGAGTCCATCTTCTCGTGCTGCTTCTGGTATATACCATCAACTGAAGCCAACACGAGGCACTTGGCTTTCGCTTTATCCTTTTCCTTTGTCTGACGGATATCCATATCCGCGACGGTGGAAACTGGACCTGGGACGGCGGGATCTTGAGTAGTAATAGGGTGGTCCAGCTTGTCATAGGCAATGGTCATCTGGACAGACCTTTGCCAGTCATATAAGTTAGATTCAGTCAACTTGTTATCTAGATATAACCTAGTCATGGTCACAAGGTCGCTGCAATGAGAGAGGGAGAAGAAAACACTTTAGCATGATACTCTTGCAAGTTTAGATTGGTTTTTAATTTATCTAAACTGGATGGCTCCCACTGTTTCTCGAATCCTTCCTCAAACCATAAAAGAAGAATTAGCCAGGACTATTCTCACTGTACAATACTTGCTTAACCGTTCAGCCAGGCTAGTATCGGTACTTCGAGGGAGGTTTTCCAACACTTTCGCGAAGTTCCTTAATTAAATAACCTCTTTTCTCTGGGGGCGTAACCCCGCTGACACCTTTCTTGACACCTACTTGGTTTATAGCATTGATCGTTAAGTGATGAATCTCCTGATAAGTAGCATATACCCACAGTAGGATCGGGATCCAAATATCATCGTATGATAATGTTGAAGGAATCCTACCAACATTCATCAAACTCCAAATGGTATGCATCTCTTTGCAAATTTCAGTTTCTTTAGAAATTCCCGATATAGATTTTTGCCCCATGTTCTTATGACCTTGACGAAAGCCAACAAATCATAAAACACATGTCAAGTTCTGCCCATCATTATCTTGTTAATTTGAACCCACCCGTATATACCCTTGACGAAAGCCAACAAGGTTATACGACTGTCCCAAACCAACTCATCTATCTATACAACAAATGAATACCCTAGCAGCTACCAAACACTATGCCTTGACGAAAGCCAACAAACATAGCTTGAATACTACTGACCATCCATAAGAAATGACGGAGGGCTACGACTGGTTTTGGCGAAACCGTGAACGTAGTGAACTTGATATGATCGAAGGAACCTGATAGCTTTTTAAAAGGAGTGGTTAAAGCTCCGCAATTAAAAATTCTGCTCTTTTAAAATAACCGAGTGGTTTCTTTTAAATTGTTCCAACGATTCAGCTTTTTGGTTTATTCTCTTTGCATTATAAATAATGCATCCCATCATTAACCTATCATTGCAGAAAACAACGAAAATACAACGTCCTCTTATGCCACCGCATTCGCCACGGGGTCCCGTCATCAACCGTTAGGTTACTTAACTAACGGCAGAGCGGGGGCTGGGCTAGCGCGGGTGTAAAACATAAGTGACGTCTAAATAGCTATCATATATAGATATTGTACATTCGTCAGACGCAATAATAGGCATTCCAGATCACAGATGAACTTTATTGGATTTGCAAGCAATCCGTGTTTGTTTTGAGCCTGCAACAAAAGACGGATTACACAGTTGTGATGAATAGTCATTACCCCACCCAAGACCCCAACGGGTACGGCAAACTACCCACCCGGCAGTTTGTGCACCCCACCTTGGGTCTGTCCTAGGAGCAAAAATAGTAAAATGAAATAATACAACGGTGGCTACAACCGCAACCTGGATGTGCCCTGCAGAATAATATTACAATAAATTACATTTACATCAAATGAATTAAATAATAACCCATCACATAACCCCGGCTATACATCACAACAGTCCAACACAGTTCATATACACAAACAGTAAAAACCATTACAGAAATATGCAACCCCCTGCCAACCGACATACTAGCAGTTAGGGGAGGTTTACGAACACATTATACAAACACAGATATAATCCAACAAGCAAATACTGTATAATTTCGATCGATTAAACACTTTTAATTTTGCTCCAATACTTCTCTGTAAATCTGAAACCTGAGCAAAAATTAAAAATTCCAGAAAATACCAAATATCCCAGAGAACCAACACAGAAAAATTGGGTTCCTGAATCGCCAACTCGGCAGCGGAATCGCGGCGGATCGGTGGGATCCGCCGCGGTTCCGCGGCACTTTAGGCGATTAAGGGTCCCAATTTTCTTGGGTGTTCTTCTACTGTCTTTTCAAGCTTTCTGAACATCCCTGAAAAATTTTTGGACTTCATTTAAAAATCGACAGAAACTTATGATTTCGGGCTTTTCCGGTTTCGTTTTTTCCGTTCGAAATTCATACAAATTTGCAAGTAAGTTATTTATTGTTTAGCGAGGCTCTGATACCACTGTAAGTCGATGTGCAACACCCCACGACTTGCGGGGAGATGGAAATATGAAAAACGATCTTGTTCTTTGCTTAAACATCGACTAACCGCATGAATCGAAGCTAAACGATAACTAACAACAAACATAGAAGTTCTAAACTACTATGTAAAGGGATTATACCTAAAGAACCGTGTCCTTCGTCTTTATGAACTCCACCTCCTCTTCGGCCTTCTCCAAGTAGTAGACGATCCACCACGAGAGCTAAACTCCAAGCTTTGCCTCTAAACTTGAGGCAACTAGGTATCTTTAAGTGCTAATCAAAGTACCTAGATGAAATAGAGTATGGTTATGAATTAAGTAGTCTAACTAATCCTTGTACTCAACACATGAGAGGGGAGGATTAGGGTTTGAAGAGGGAGAGCTTGAGGAGAGAGAAGATGAACATAATAAATGAAGTGAGAATAATGAGTTATGATAATATATATCAAGCATTTCTTTTTATCAAGAAAAGAAAATAAATCAATTTAAAAACCATGCTTGATAATATCTAGTGATGATTCATCTCCATGAGTCATTAAGCATTTATGATGCATTCATGACATGGATGAATCATCCATATGACTCACTAATCACATTCATTGTATATGCCACCTAAACCCCCTTAGTCACCACCTTCTAGAAGCTTCTCGCGCAATTACGAGAACGCCCCTCCTTTCCGCAAAAATACGGAAAAACTTTAGACTGTATAAATCCAATAACCGGATACCAGTAACTGGCTTAAACCAAAGCCGACTGGTAAAAACTGTCCGAAAGTCGTACGTGCGTAAACACACGTATGCGTCCGAACACTTGTCGTAAAACCATACGACCTCTATATCGTTTCGTCCGGAGTAGGGAAACTCTCTGTGTGGGACTCTAGAGACTCGACTACTACGCTGGCAGTGGGTTTAACCACAGACCGCAAGCGGCACTAGCTGTACGTAACGGTCCTCAGGTAGATGTCGATAAGAAGGCTGATGAGGAAACCCATCCGAACTCCTACTGAGTATGATGTGACATCTCCGTACAGTCCGGTCCGTTCGTCTAAGACTATCGCATATCGGGTCTAGGGGGCGGCAAGTGTCAGTCCCCTAATAGCGGTATAAGTCGTGTCGGAGCGAAGCCCATTACACCCTAAGAAACTACTGGAACCTACCAGCAAATCTTGCTTGCCCTGGCCAGGGACTTTGCGTAATGGCTCTCTGACACAGCGCGATATCAACCCCCAATACCAGGAGAGACGAATCCTGTCTAACCGCCACTGCCTCCAAGTGCTCGGGACTGCACCCAACTGCTACCTGTTTGTACGACTCCTTTGAGCCGTGGTAGGGTAGCAATCTAAGAACAGTGGGACACACTCGAGGCGAAGTAGCAGTGTCAAGTCTGCGGACTATGTTGTACTCATGTCACCTGGGAACTGCTCACTGACGACTGGTATAAAACCAACCAACAGTTCCCTGTGAGTCCTGTCCGGTGTACCCGTAACCTAACGAGCACCTGCATATTATCTCCAGTACGACGTACTGACGGCTATGGGACAGACCATCTCCCCAACTGGGATGAGAAGCGTACACTCTAGTCTACTCCGGGGTATCGATGCCCTGTCTCGATAATCCAACGACTAGGGACCTGAATAAGGATGTGCTTGTAGACTACCCAGCCCCCACTAGTGTGACTGCCATCACAACGCTGGTAGTCAAGCAAGATCCTAAGAGCTCTATCAATACGTATACTCACATATTAAGATAGAAAAACCAAGTAGCATACTACCATGTTTTAGCAAGACTGTTATATACATGTGAATATCCAAAGCTTCCATTAAGTAGTATACAAACTAGTATGATACAGTAATGGCCTTCTAGGGCATAAACACTAACAGTAGGCACCCTAGACCCTTATGCAACTATTTCACAGTTCATGATGTTCTTTAAACTGACCACGTTCCAGGCTTTAATTGATAAGCTAGCCCAGATGGATCAAATGGGTCACAGACCGTCTCCTCCGAAGCCGGAACCCCGAAACGACAAGGGTAAAGGGAAGGCGACCTTCGTTGCGAACACCCAACAGCAGCCCAGTGCCCCAAAACTAGCGGATCAACTGGAAGAGAGACGGCGGTATTATAATGAGAAAATGAAGCGCCCTTACTCATTCCCGCGGGATAAAACGAAGAGGCTGTTCGAGATGGCGATGTGCAATAGGCTTATCTATCTCCCGAATCCAAGGAGACCACCGCAACCCAGCGAAGTGAATAATCCCAATTATTGCCCTTACCACCAAACGGTAAGTGACCCGATCGAGGATTGCTTCGTCTTTAAGGGATGGATAGAGGATCAGTACCTACAAAGCAAGTTTGCGCTGTCTGAAAAGTGGAAAGTAAACCCACCACAGCCGCACACTCCAAAGAAGACGGGCACGCCGGGGGCAACTTGTTCTTTTGTTGAAGAAGCTCCATGGGAGGTCGTGCTTTCCGCCAAAACCAAAAAGATGTTGAATGATCTCTAGACATGCCTGGCGATCAGATGGAAGAACCCGTTGGAACCTGAGATCATCAAGGGGATGCTGAAGCCGCGCCCAACTCCAAAGATTGGTGATAACCAAAATGCTCACACTCAGTCGTCAAAATCTTCGAAAAAGAAGAAGAAGTCCAAAAAGCCCATGAAGCCTGGCGACAAGCGCACAGACTTACAGAAACAGATTGATGCGCTGGAGGAATATAATCAGAAGGCGCGGACTCCCATCACGCTCCAAGAGTTCCTCAACCACGTCTTTCAGGAGGAAGATCATGGAGAAAGCTCGTCGGATAAATCTGAGGGTTACGTAGCAAGTTGTCATGTGATCTTTCACTCGTTTACAGACGATGAAAAGGCTTCTCGCACAGAGAAACTGGGGGCAGGGCCCAAACCAGAACTTCTAGGACCATCAGACGAAATGATTGATACATTCCTAAACGAAGCCCGTCATGAAAGCAAAGCCAGTCGAGAGCGTGAACTGGCTATATTTGAAAAGGCCAAACGCCAACGACTGGAGGAAAAGGTCGAGACGCCCCGAATGGAGCAAAGCGTCCCTATCGCCAGCAAAAGCAAGCTTAAAGTAAGGAAACGATTCGCTAGGGCCCTGGCAATAGGAATGAAGTTGCCCTCTTTCAAAGGAAATCCCCCTGGCAATATACGTCTTGATGAAGCGGAAATACATCTTAACTTCTGTTTATACCATCAAAGGATTGCACACCCTACCGAGGAGTGCATAGCTTTTAAAAACTGGTGGCAGGGATATATTGTCCATCGACAACACGTTCAACGAGTGAAGCGCAAGGCTTTTCGGAAACAAAAAAGCACGACAGATGAGCACGAAAGAGCTGCTGGCAACTGTCACATAGCCGACACCAAGGGATTGCAAGTTATCATCTTTGGAAGCGACTCTGACGAAGAAATCGCACTCAGCCCTCTCTTCAAGGAATCTACCTCCGGCACAAAACATGTGAAGATTTGTGGCAAAATTTAGCTGCGTAATCATACGTTGACCCATGACCGAAACGTCTTTAAACTACTACCGCAGCATCCTCAGGCTGACGTGATAAAAAAAAGGAAAAAAAATAAAAATAAATAAAAATAATAATAAAAATGGTATGTCCATAAGCAAAATGGGCACGGATGAAAACCCGAAAGGGCTCCGTGAGTAAAAACAACAGGGCTACCGGCAAGTGTTCGTGAAAACCCGAAAGGGCGCGACCTCGTTAAAAAAAAAGGAATAAAAAGAATTTAAAAAAAAGACGGTATGTCCATAAGCAAAATGGGCACGGATGAAAACCCAAAAGAGCTCCGTGAGTAAAAACAGCAGGGCTACCGGCGAGTGTTTATGAAAACCCGAAAGGGCACAACCTCGTTAAAAGACACTTACAGGGTCCTCTCGACCTTGTAAGGAGAAACCACCCGCGTGAGATCCTTACGACTCACAAGGGAGCAACACACTTAGGGATCCTCACGATTCCTAAGGAGAAATTACACTTGCGAGATCCTCACGACTCGTAAGGAGAACTCTCTTATGGGACCCTCACGGCTCATAAGATTTGAAAGTCTTAAGTTACAGAGACCTGAACCTGTTCTTAAGCAAACCCCCCACAACCTTCGATAATGCCCTACAAGTGGCTCAATACTGACCCTTGCATACAATCCACGGGCACTAATAAACATTTCCCTAACAAAGTCCCACCCATGAGTAGGGATATGTCCATATGGTGAACAACCCTTGTGAGTCCTCTCGACTTATAAGGAGAAAGCACACTTGTAGGATCCTTACGACTTATAAGAGAACATACACTTAGGAATCCCCACGATTCCTAAGGAGAAAACACACCTACAAGATCCTCACGACTTGTAGGGAGAAATACCTTTGTGAGACCCTTACGGCTCATGAAGTCAAAAGCCTTAGTCGACAGGATCCTAACCCTGTTTACTAAGCCACCTTTGTTCGGCATCAACAGAGGCAAATGATGATTCGCTCCTAGCAATATCCCAGTTGTAGCGGTGCTGATGCCGAAATCGGTGTCTAATCCCAGGCTTACAGCGAAAAGCCAGCAAGCCACACATGCATACGAAATAGCCGAAATGATGGGGAAACTTGCAACAAAATCAGCAAGTAAAAATGTATGCATACAAAATAGCCGAAATGATTGGGCAACTCGCAATAAAAAGCAGCGAGTAAAAATAAAATAAATAGTCGAAATGATTGGGCATCGTGAAAAAATAGCCGAAATGATTGGGCAATCACGACCTTCGCGATATAAAAAGCTGAAATGACAGAGCATCGCGGAAAGAAATAAAATAAAAATATATATATATATAATGAAATTTATGCCCTACAGACGATATCACAGCAATCCCTGTATACAATCCAGGGGCACAAACGAAGAAGGAAACACGTCTTCCCTCCCATGCTCCATCAAACAACGGAGCCAAGTCTTGACGGTAACTCATATAAAACATGAAAGACGATCAGAGATCATCTCGCACCAGTGCGGAGTGGTCACCACCTCGACGTCCGTCTCAATATAACAGACGAGATGTCACGACAGCGTTCTTCCTCCAACAGGATTCGGACGTGACAAAGCAAACGAAGCAAAAGCCAAATTCTTAGCTTCAGGGTCTTGAAGGTAACTCATATAAAACCTGAAAGACGATCGGAGATCATCTCGCACCAGCGCGGAGTGGTCACCACCTCGACGTCCGTCTCAATACAACAAACGAGATGTCACGACAGCGTTCTTCCTCCAACAGGATTCGGACGTGACAAAGCAAACGAACCAAAGGCCAAATTCCTAGCTTCAGGGTCTTGACAGTAACCCATATAAAACCTGAAAGACCATCAGAGATCATCTCACACCAGCACGGAGTGGTCACCACCTCGACGTTCGTCTCGATACAGCAGATGAGATGTCATCCCAGCATTCTTCCTCCAACAGGATTCAGACGCGACAACTTAACAAACGGAGCCACGGCAAAATCCCTAGTTCCAAATCTCGACGGTTCACCAGCAACCTAAAGACAACCACGACATTCGTCTCAATACAGCAGACGCAATGCCAGCAAACGAAGCGAAGGCCAAATTCCTAGCTTCAAGGTCTTAACGGCAAGTCATATGAAGCCTGAAAGACAATCGGAGATTATCTCGCACCAGTGCGGAGTGGTCACCACCTCGACGTTCGTCTCGACACAGCAGACGCAATACCAGCAAACGAAGCGAAGGACAAATTCCTAGCTTCAGGGTCTTAACGGCAAGTCATATAAAGCCTGAAAGACTATCGGAGATCATCCCACAACAGCGCGGAGTGGTTATGACTCATCGGGGCTCTCCAAAATGAGCCTAACCTCAAGTAAAAAGCGGCATGGCAAAATTCCTAACGATTGCTCTTCCGACGGTCAAACTGCCTAGGAGGATTGCTTGAAGACGTCCTGTCCAGCCCCCGAAGGGATCAGAGACACGACAGTCGCAAGGCTACTCGAACAGCAAGATTTCCTATCGAGGAATGCATCAGCCAACGCGACGGTACGACGGACAAAATCCTAAGTACCATAGACCCTAACGGACCTCTGTCATAAAGAGCAGAGATTAACTGTGATGTTAGGATATTCTTGTGAGAAATGCTCAATTCATCTCGACTCGTAAGGAAATTAGTGTCTTTGCGAGAAATGCTCGATTCGTCTCGACTCGTGAGGAAAAGCCTTAGGCAGCGGGGATTAAAAAACCTGTTTCCTAAGCACTGGGGCCCTGCAAGTCGATCCAAAATAGACTCTTGCATACTATTCACGGACCACACTCTCCAAAGTCGAATCTCGACAAGGAGGGAAACAACCGCTTACAAGTCCTCTCGACTTGTAAGAGGGAAAATTCTCTAGTGAGATCCTTACGACTCTCAAGAGAAAACGCACTTAGGTGTCCTCACGGCCCCTAAGGAGAAAATACACCTACGAGATCCTCTCGATCCGTAGGGAGAAAAGTCTTTATGAGACCCTCACGGCTCATAAAGTTGAAAAGCCTTAGGTAGCAGATCTGAACCTGCTTCTTAAGCCATCACTACTCCCCAAAGTATTCAAGACGGGATGTTCTATATCACCTACAGGCTACGCTTACTTGAGGAATATGCCAATAACAAAGAGGAAAATAGAAAGAAGAAGGCAAAAGATTTGTCATTCATATTCGGAAAGTTCTTACATCAATGAGGACAATAAACAAAAGCATCATTATTGAAATGTTTACAATGGCAAAACCTCAGATCCAGGACATGGATTGAGGAACTCGAAAGTGACCTTGTCCAAGACTTTCCAAGCCTGACGAACCATCCTAGTGTGCTTTCTTTCGCGAGCACGAGCGTCGGGATCCCCGCTGATATCCTCCACCCTCCAATAAGCAGCAAGTATGGCGAACTGTTGACAGGCCTGGTGCAGGAGGTCGACAAGATTGTCTCGCCGTCTCTTCGAGATCAGGTTCATCAGATACACCGAGTGCACCTTATCCTCGGCGGCATCTAACGCCCTGAGCGGCACACCGGGAAAGAATATGGGAAGCGCTTCCCAAATTGCTCCCACAATAAGCTTCAGGAGAGGGGAGCGTCGAGGAAGCAGTTGACCGTCATAGGCGTCGAAGCGACTCATAATTTCGGCACACTCATCATTTGTGAGTTCTCGGTTCTGAGGACGGCTGAGTCGGCGAATGTCTCCATAAGAGATGATCTCATCAAGGTCATACACGTGGGCGTCCATTACCCCTGTAAAAGAAAATCAACGAAATCAGCATACGAACTGATTAAGCAATTTTTGATTCAAAACAAGCGCAGGAAATTAAACTCCCCGAGAGCAATGCTCTACAGACAGGAGTGACATCCGTCAATGTCAGTTATGAAAGGAGTTTAAAAAAATCCCCCGAGAACATTGAGAGCTCTGCCCTGAAAAAATGATATAATTCATCTAAAAAATAAATTCCTTTTAGAGAGTAAAGGCTCTATTATTGGAACCTTAAAATGGTTCTCTTTAGATCAAAGATCTATATAGAGCAAAGCTCTGTTAATGGGTAAAACCCTGGTTTCTTAAAAAATTTTAAAATATACCTAAGTTTCAACAGAGTTTTACTCTTGAAAAGTTCTTAAAGCCTAAGAGCAATGCTCTGAATAAGAGATAATTCTCAAGGAGGTGATGAAAATCATCTAAGAGACCAAAGGTCCTATTTATAGGCATTGAGAGCCGTTTCAACTTCCAAAAGATGGCGCGACGGTTGGAATTCTTCCACCACTGCGCTCACGTCTGGGGCCACGTAAGCGCAACGGTGGGGGGCATTTGTTTCCCCCAATAAGAGCAAAGCTTTGTTCAAATTCTAAGGCGGGAAATGAAGCAACGCTTCTGTTTCCCCCAATCAGAGCAATGTTCTATTTTAAAAGAAGAAATTCAAATAAAAATAAAGGAAGCAACGCTTCAGATGACTTGCGCTCTGCGCTGCGCGACACGTGTCAAGCGCAGTTGCGCTGCGCGACACGTGTCAAGCGCAGGTGCGCTTGCGCTAACTGTGCCAGCACTAAATCAGAAATAAAATTCTGGAAAGATCTTTCCAATCTTGTTAAAAACAAGAAGATTATCTTCTGTAAAACGGAGCCCTTGGATCAAAGATCCGACGGTGGGGAAATACCCCAGATCAATCAGAGAAAGATCTCTTTAACTGATTTAACAAATCAATTGGCACTATATAAAGGCCGCTAGACTCCAAGTCTAGAATATACACAGATAGAGAGAAAAAGAACTCCTCTAAAAACTTTGAGAAGAATTCAAAGAGAAAGAAAAAAGGTAAACCTTTGAATAAAAGAAGACTTTCTTCTAAAAAGATCAAAGATCTAAGAACAAGATCAAGATCTTCAGTAAAAAAAATAAATAAAAAAAAGAAGTAATTTACTTCTTTATTAGATCTTTTGATCTATATAAAGATATTGCCTTTTGATGAACCATTGGTTCTGGAATCTTGAGGTAGAACCTCTAAAAAGACTCTTTCCTTGATCTAAATGTGATCAAGATGCGCTCTGCGCTACTGTACAGTGCCTTGCACTTTTGATTTGTGCTGTTGCGCTCCTTGGATTGGCGCAAGTCACTAGAAAGCGCCACGTGTCAATCTGCGCAGCGCTCTTGGATTGGCATACTGCACCAGAGCGCGCCACGTGTCAGCAGCGCAATAGCGCAGCGCAGCGCACTGCGCTTGCGCTCACCAGAGCGTGACACGTGTCACCTCTACATGCGCTGGCGCCTTATGCTCATTAATTGGCGCAAAGCGCCTGACAGGCCATGTGGCGCGCTGTCAGACCATTAAATGCTCTGCATTATTATAAAGGGGCAGAGCCCAATTAAAAGGTCTAACAGACCAAAACAAATGCTCTGCATTATTAAAGAAAAGGGACAGAGCCCAATTAAAAAGGCCTGACAGGCCAGAATAAATGCTATGCATTTAAATAAAAAGCCCAATGCTATGCATTGTTTAAAAAGGGCAGAGCCCAAGTAAAGGCTTAAACAGGCCAATCATGAACAAAATGTTAAAAATTTTCAAATGGACTTAACCCAATTCTGGCCGTAAGTCCTTAAATTAAATTGAACCGAGCACAACTGCTCTTTCAAATCAATTTACATCCGGTTCGAGGGTACATCTCCGAACTCCTCTGATATTTGTCGTTGTAATCCTTCAACGTCGTCAGAGAGGTGACGGGTCCCGACAACCATATATTGCTATGGACTGTGGGGTCCTTAAACTCATGGACTAATACGTCCTTAAACCAATATTCGTCCCCAAAGTGGGAATGTTGGACCACCATGTCCCTAAACTGGCAATGGACCACCATGTCCCTAAACTGGAGTTGGACCACCATGTCCCTAAACTGGCAATGGACCACTATGTCCCTAAACTGGAACAATAGAGCCTCCAAATGCTCTTTTGTCGGATCTAAACGATCCCGTTAAGCTGATCTTAGTCTCAAATTAGACTAACGTGTCCTTAACAAACGTTTAAGTTGATCTTAGCCTCAAATATGGCTAACGTATCCTTAAACCAAAACCCCAAACCCAAATCTAAGAAAATACGGATTTGGACTAATCCACGTCCTACGGGCGACAAAATGAATTAGTCTCCGTATACAATCCACGGGCAACCACAAACAAAACAAACACCCACGACACGAAGTGACCAGCTGGAGAAGAAGAAAGTTGTTACCGCGATGCGGTAACGTAATTAACTGCAGGGGCTTGCGCCTGCAGGAAAGAGCGTCCCCACAATCAAAAAACCCTCAGACGAGAGGGAATCTGACGAAGTCTGCTATATCGGCCACATCCATTTAAACCTTCAATACATGGTGCCATAAATCAACTTGGCATCTTCGGAGAGGTGGACGGATAGCATCAATTAGCATCTGTCCCGAATTTCAGGCGAGACGTACGTCGCGTCTCCGCCGCGTCTTTCGGAGGGGAACAACTATAAGTTGTTTCTTGTATATATTCAACAAGTATTAAATATATACTAGATTCCGAAAAGAAACTCGTATTTTAATAAAGAAAGATAATACGATGGTATAGCAATTTTATGGTCGTTACAGTCACAAAGACACAATTTCTCTTCTACTTGAAAATAATGGCATAATGTCTCAAAAAAAAATTCTTTTGTATCATATTTAAGATTTTTTCTGTAATCTTTTTAAGAGTTAGGTAGTTTATGAATAATAGCATGAATATGGAATGTTTTAAGAGAAAGACCAAGTTAACGAATTTTGGTAAGATAATTATGTAATTCGTATAAGGAATGGTCTTATTATCGGTAAATTTAAAATCTATATACTTGTTTACAAAAAAGTTCTTCTTGTTGGGTTTACCTAGCACCTCATCAAGGTTTTAGAAGTATCACATATGCCAAAATCAAATTTTTAAGGTGCTAAGTGAACTTGCAAAGAATCATAACTAGAAATTTAGGGTTTCTTTTGACTAAGCATCACATGCAAAAGAAAAAGTATCACTAAGAGTAGAGATTATAACCTTTGTAGACCTCCCTTGGTGACTCTTTGGCACTTTGAGAGTTTGGAACGGATCGATGGAAGTCTTCCTAGTCCACGATGATCCACCCGAAATCCCTTTGCCCAAAGCTCCTTGCTTTACTTGATATGTGAATGAAGTAGAGCAAACACCCTACACAAATGGGCTAGATGTGTGTAGTATGATGATGTGCTTTGTATTCTATAATCAAAACCCTTTCTTTTTATCAATTTAACTCAAAGAAATTTTCAAGAGAGGAAGAAGAAGATGGTGGCTAAGCTTGAGCTCAAAAGAAAATGATATGAGTGAATTATTGAAATGAGAAAAGAATAATCCATATTAATCCTTCTCACTTCAACCATGGTTAGTAATTATTTAAATATTTACTTATTGAGTTAATTTTCCAAAGGAGAATTAACTCATGGTTAAATGTTAGGTGAGGTTTAGTCAAAGATGATAAATATCAACCATGAATGAATTATCATTTCCATTAACTCAAAATTATAAATATATATATAATTACTTCAATATGGGTCTTGCATTGCCACCAAATATGTATCAACAACCATGATACAATGTATGTATGTATGTGTCCTTGCACATCATCATGTGCATACATGCATGCATACAAAAATAGAAAAAAGGGTTTAATAAAAGAATTAATCTAAAAGTCATTTGTTAAATCAACACTTGATTTTGCAAACCGGTCATATCACATACGACCCGACCAATAGAAAATGCCCGATTAATATACGGTATCACATATCCGTATTTAATCGGGTCCTCGCGCATATCTCATATGCACACCACATCTTTTCGCCTGAGCCAAGAAATTTCATTGTGGGACTCTAAGACTCGTCAATACGCCGGCAGTAGGTGATGATCATATCAAACACCCACAAGCCGCAAGCGGTCAGCTAAACGTAACGGCCACCCGGGTATTGAGCGATCAGAAGAAAACCAGCGAAGCTGTTAAAACTCCCGTCGAGCCAACATGCAACACTTACCGTACAGTCCGGTCTCCTCGTCAGATATGTTGCATATCGAGTCAAGGGATGGAATCGTCGACCCCAATAACTCAATAAGTCGTGCTGATGTATGGCTCATAATAGATCGAGAAACTACTGATAACGCTTATCAGTAAATCTCAGCAGCCCTAGCCAGGGACTTCCTGTTATAGCCAATCGAGCATAGCACAACATCAACTCCCAATACCGGGAGAGACGAAACCCCTCCTATCGCTCATCGCCTCCATGTGCCTCGGGACTGTACCCAAAGTCCACCTGTTTGCACGACTCAATAGAGCCGTGGTAGGGTGGATATCAAAGTACAGTGGGAGAACACACAAGACTCTATGACGATCTTGGGTCTACAGACTAACCTGTACCAGTTGTAAGTGCACGGCGGCGCCCCGGCCGTCAATCCGACGGCCAAATGCGGAAGCGGTGATAAACTTTAATTTTTCATGAACTGGCACCACCGCGCACTAATACCCGGATCGAACCATTAACTAGTCCTAGCTAACTACAAGAAAGGGAAGAGAG
Organism: Agapanthus africanus; assembly: GCA_030015575.1. Taxonomy (NCBI): domain Eukaryota; kingdom Viridiplantae; phylum Streptophyta; class Magnoliopsida; order Asparagales; family Amaryllidaceae; genus Agapanthus; species Agapanthus africanus. The sequence goes on from CM057345.1 coordinate 167,195,778, forward strand.
ATATACCGACTGATCCAAGTCCTCCGGTCTTCTCGTCGTCGTCCCGATCTCCTGCGGAATGTCCTGTCTCCACCTCGTCGCTGGAAGTGCACCACATCGCCTACTTCTTTTACGGGCTCTCACCTCAATGCCGAGGCAACTCGGGCACGAAGCTGGCTAGTCGACATGCCCAAGATTTGCTGTAGAATATAGTGTAGAGGCTATGTCTCATTTTGGGATTCATGGAGGTGCCATTTTGGTGGAAGGATGATACAAGAATTATGTGGAGGAACTAGGGGATTTTTGGAGCATGAAATGAACAAAATTCCATTATCCAAAAATTTGGACAGCCCTTGCCAAGTCTTGGCCGGCCATGACATGGTGGTGGGGCGAGAAAAGAATGAATCATAAGAGAGCCACACCAAGGAATGAGTGTTAGCCAATAATCAAGGAGAGAGAAAAAGGGGTACCATGAGAGATAATGATCACACCATAATTCCAACACTCAACTAACAACCATCTCTCATCATCAACAATCATGTCCACAAAAGTCATGCCATCATGACACAAAGAAAGTCAAGCATGGTCAAAGGATGGTGCACCATCATGATAAAACAAAAAGCAAAGACCCCCTCTACAAATACTTATTTGCAACAATGCAAATAAGCCTTCCTCCACCAATCTTCGGCCAATGAACGATACAAAGGAAATTGGCCGAAACGGAAAGCAAACTAGCAACTCCAGAAAACTGGTCCCGTAATAAATTACAGGAAAACCCCGATACCGTGCATACACACCCGCATTTGTATTCCGACCGAAATACAAATGCAATGAGACAAAATCTACACTGTACTATACTAGGATCCGGCTTATACCAAAGCCGGCTAGTATTATCCGTTCGATCCTGATCCGTGCAATACCGCACGTATCTGATCGAACCCTGCCATATATCCATAGGGCCTATAGTACAAACTGTCCGATCCTGATCCGTGCAATACCGCACGTATCTGATCGGACCTTGCCATATCTCCATATGGCCTCTACAACTTTTCGCCTGAAAGCTGAGTAACTGAATGTGGGGGACTCTAAAGACTCGTCAACACCTTGGTTGTGGATTTAACCACTAGCACGTCAGAGGTATAAGCCAATACGTAACGGGCTACCAGGTACTGACTAAAAGGGACGTCTGCGAGCGAACTCAGCCTGACAACCCTACTGAGCCTGTCAGTGACAATATCCGTACAGTCCGGTCCGTTCGTCTATGAGTATCGCATGGCGGGCCTAGGGGGTTGGTAAAAGTCAGACCCCCAAAAGCGGTACAAGTCGTGTCGGAGTGTAGCCCAGAACACCCTGAGATACTACTGGAATACCTACCAGTAAATCTCCTTGCCTCGGCCGAGGGCTTCGTGTAATGGCTCTTCTAGACACAGCACGACCTCACCCCCAATACCGGGAGAGACGAACCCCTGAAGATACGCTCACTGCCTCCATATAGCTCGGGACTGTACCCAACTAAAACCTGTTTGCACGACTCCTTTGAGCCGTGGTAGGGTAGTAATCAAAGTACAGTGGGAACTCACACAAGACAAATGACGATCCCCAGGTCGATGAACTAACCTGTACACATGTCACCAGGGAACTGCCATCTGACGTCTGGTATATGACCAACTAGCATGTTCCCGGCGAGTCCTGTCCGGTGTACTCATAACCTAATGAGCACCTGTATACATCTTAGGTGATCCAACTGACACCAGTGGCTTGTGAGACCGGCCACCATCCCTCGTCGGGGTCTCGACTGTATACACTAGTCTACTCTGGAGAATCGATGCCCTGTCTCGAAACTCTCACGACTAGGGACCATTTAAGGATATGCTTATAGACTGCCAGCTCCCACGTATATGATCGCCCTCATACTGCTGTTGTCAAGCAAGAATCCTAGGGGCTCTACCAACGTGTAAAAGCGACTTGTAAGGTCACCTAAAGCAGTACACGATGATAAAGGTAAACCAGACAGCATACTATCATCTCGAGTAAGACTGTCCTACCGGGATAGGTCCTCCATCAATCATTGCAATCACGTACCTGTGACCTAATAATTGACTCTGAGGGCACTATTGTAAGTCCATGCTACCTCTCCCGGTACTTTCGGGAATGCGGAATTTGGTAAAAAACGATTTTTACGGAGGTGGTAACATGGACCTAAAACCCGGATCTTGGTTAAACATCTATCTAACAACCTAACTATGAGTTTCTAGCTACTCGGTTAGGGGGTTATACCTTGTTGTCTTGAAATCCTTCGTCTTCAAGCTCCGATGGTGGTCCGGACCGGCTTCTTCTCATCGTCTCCGTACGCCGAAGATAGATCCACCTGAAAGCTCCAACCTTTAGCTCCTTCTTCGTTCTTTGAAGAAACTAGTTCACTTGGTTTGCTAAACCTAGTGAACTAGAATGAGTAGAGAAGAGTTTGTATGGGATTTTATCTATGGTTCTTGATTCTCAACTCATGAGACAAGAGAACCATAGAAACAAGAGAGGGAGGAAGAGGTTGAGGGTGAGAGCAAAAGGAGAGCTCAAGAACAAGAGAGAGAATGAGCAAGAAAGAATATGAGGCTCTCTTTTGTCTTTCACCCTCTCATAATCCAAAGCAATCATAACTCATCATACTAACAAAAGTCTTATGTGATGGTTGAAGCAACCATAACCATATCATTTCATGCACTCATTTTACACAAATGAGCAAGCAAGCAAAAGTCTTTGCCATGAAATGATGGTTATGGTTATCATGATGGTCAACTAGTCAAGCCTAGTCAACCGGTCAACAAAGTCAACAAGTCAACAAAAGTCAACAAAGTCAACAACCATGTCACCATAATACTTAATTAGTATAATAGTTAATCACATATCATATACTCATTAGGGTTGAGCAAAAAGTCAAATAGTCAACGGTCAACTGTCAACAACCCTAATGAGAATCCGCTGCTTCTGTCTCCCTGTCAACTGTGCATACACACCCGCATCCGCGTTCCGAGGAACACGAATGCAAACTGGATAAATCCAATCCCATAAGGTACACTAGGATCTGGCTTAAACCAAAGCCCGCTAGTGTAAACTGTCCGGACACTGTACGCGCACAAGTGCACGGATGTGACCGAACCCTGTCGCAAAACCATGCGACCTGTCGCAATACCATGCGACCTCTACTCTTTTGCCTAAAGGCGAAAAGCTTTCTGTGTGGGACTCTAAAGACTCGACACTACGCTGGCAGTGGGTTTAACCACAGACCGCAAGCGGCACTAGCTGTGCGTAACGGTCCCCAGGTAATGCCGACAAGAAGACCGACGAGGCGAAACCCATCTGAACTCCTACTGAGCCTGAGTGTGACATTCTCCGTACAGTCCGGTCTGTTCGTCTGATACATCGCATGGCGGGCCTAGGGGGCGGTAAACGTCAGTCCCCCAATAGCGGTACAAGTCGTGCCGGAGCGAAGCCCAAAACACCCTGAGATAACACTGGAAACCTACCAGTATATCTCGTTTGCCCTGGCCAGGGACTACTCGTGTAATGGCTCTCCTAGACACAGCGCGATGTCAACCCCCAATACCGGGAGAGACGAATCCTGTCTAACCATCACTGCCTCCAAGTGCTTCGGGACTGCACCCAACCACCACCTGTTTGCACGACTCCTTTGAGCCGTGGTAGGGTAGTGATCAAAGTACAGTGGGAACACACTCGAGGCGAAGTGACAGTGTCAAGTCAGCGGACTAAGCTGTACTCATGTCACCTGGGAACTGATAACTGACGATAGGCATAATACCAACTAGTCAGTTCCCGACGAGTCCTGTCCAGTGTACCCGTAACCTAACGAGCACCCGCATACTATCTCAAGTACGACGTACTGACGGCTGTGGGACAGACCGTCTCCCACACTGGGATGAGAAGCGCATGCGCTGGTCTACTCCGGAGTATCGATGCCCTGTCTCGATAGTCCTGCGACCAGGGACATGCATAAGGATGTGCTTATAGATTACCCGGCCCCACTAGTGTGACGGCCATTACATTGCTGGTAATCAAGTAAAGATCCTAAGGGCTCCACTAATGTGTATAGGCGATATACAAAAATAAACACATGTATACATTGAAGTAGAAACAAACCAAGTAGCATACTACTATTTTGAGCAAGATTGTACATACAAGGTGAATATCCCAAGCTTCTATTAAGTAATATACAAACTAGTATGATACAGTAATGGCCTCTAGGGCATATACACTAACAATCTCCCACTTACACTAAGGCCATGTACTGGCGTATCGAAGACCTATCATCTCGATCAGCCGCTCGAACTGAGTCTGGGGCAGGGCCTTGGTGAATGGATCTGCAGTGTTATCTTCTGAAGCGACTCTCCGAACCTCGGTCTCCTGGCGATCTACGATCTCCCTGATCAGGTGATACCGCCTTAAGATGTGCCTGGATCTCTGATGGGACCTGGGTTCCTTTGCTAAAGCTATAGCCCCGTTGTTGTCGCAATACAGAGGTATTGGATCAACAATGGACGGAACCACCTGAAGTTCTTTCAAGAACTTCCTCATCCAGACAGCTTCTTTTGCGGCATCAGATGCAGCGATGTATTCCGCTTCCATCGTCGAGTCTGCAACGGTTTCCTGTTTGGAACTCTTCCAACACACCGTCCCTCCATTGAGGGTAAAGACAAAACCCGACATGGACTTGGAATCATCCTTGTCACTCTGGAAGCTGGAGTCAGCAAAAGCCTCGATCTGGAGGTCTTTTCCGCCATACACCAAGAACATCTCCTTAGTCCTTCTCAGATACTTGAGAATGTTCTTTACCGCTATCCAGTGTTTCTCCCCAGGGTTTGACTGATACCGTCTTACCACACTCAGTGCATAAGCTACATCCGGTCTGGTACACAACATCGCATACATTATAGAGCCTACCGCAGAAGCGTAGGGTATAATAGACATGCGATCCCTCTCCAAATCAGTCTTGGGAGACATCTCATTAGAGAGGGTGATCCCGTGACAAGCCGGTAGATTACCGCGCTTGGAATCTTCCATACTGAATCTCTTCTGTATAGTGTCGATGTACCTGGACTGTGAAAGTCCTAATATCCTCTTGGATCTGTCACGGTAGATCCGGATACCCAGAATGTACGAGGCATCACCCAGGTCTTTCATGGAGAACTTGTGTGACAAGAACCCCTTGACAGATTGTAGCATAGGAATGTCATTTCCTATTAAGAGAATGTCATCCACGTATAAAACGAGGAATACTGCAGTTCTCGCTACAAATCTACTATAGATGCATGGTTCATCTGGATTTTTGATAAAGCCAAATTCTTTGACCGTCTCATCAAAGCAGATGTTCCAACTCCGCGATGCCTGCTTTAGTCCATAGATGGACTTAAGCAACTTGCACACCTTTCCGCTGCTCCCACTCTGAATGAAACCCTCTGGCTGGTCCATATAGACACACTCCTCTAAATTTCCATTTAGAAAGGCTGTCTTTACATCCATTTGCCAGATCTCATAATCGTGGAAGGCAGCAATGGCAAGAAGGATCCGAATGGATTTCAGCATGGCTACTGGAGAAAAGGTTTCGTCATAGTCCAAGCCAGGTCTTTGACGAAAACCCTTTGCTACCAGCCTAGCTTTATAGGTCTCAACCTGTCCATCTACACCAATCTTCCTTTTGAAGATCCACTTGCATCCTACGGGTTTTACCCCGTCTGGAGCAATGTCCAACGTCCATACCTTGTTGGTGTACATGGACTCCATTTCGGTCCGCATTGCATCCAGCCATTTCACTGAGTCAACGCTCTGAACGGCCTGCTGGAAGCTAGTAGGCTCATCATATTCTATGATGCAATCATCTCTATCCCCGTCTATGAGAAAACCGTAGTATCTCTCGGGCGGATGAGACTGCCTACTACTCCTGCGGAGCGGCGTAGGAATGTCCTGTTCTGTTGAACCCTCTGGTTCCACTAACCTTTCAGTAATAGTCTGTGGTTCTGGAATTTCTTCCAGTTCTACTGCGCTCCCACTGATTTCCTTTTCCAAGAACTGGTGTTCTAGAAAGTGGGCATGACGAGAAACAAGAACTTTTTGTTCCTCTTCGCAGTAGAAGAAATATCCCTTGGAATTCTTTGGATATCCCACAAACTTGCACAGTACTGAGTGTGCCTCGAGCTTGTCCGCATGCTGCTTTTTGACAAAAGCTGGACTTCCCCATGTCTTAATGTGATTAAGATGGGGTCTCTTCCCACACCACATCTCAAATGGCGTAGTAGGCACAGTCTTAGTGGGAACTCGGTTCAAAAGGTATGCGGCTGATTCTAGCGCATATCCCCAGAATGATCACGGCAACTCAGCGTTACTCATCATGGACCGCACCATATCCAATAGGGTGCGGTTCCGTCTCTCCGATACACCGTTATGTTGCGGGGTGTATGGAGGAGTAAGCTGAGAGAGAATTCCGTTCTCTTTTAAATAGTCCAGGAACTCGGCACTTAAGTATTCTCCACCTCGATCCGATCTTAGAATCTTAATACTTTTGCCGGTCTGTTTCTCTACTTCATTCTTATACTCCTGGAATTTTCCAAAGGCCTCGGACTTATGTTTCATTAAGAAGACATAACCGTACCTTGAGAAGTCATCCGTAAAAGTAATGAAGTAAGAATGTCCACTTCGGGCATGTGTAGACATTGGACCGCACACGTCACTGTGTACGAGTCCCAAGAGCTCGCTCGCTCTTACTCCATGTCCAGTAAACGGAGTCTTTGTCATCTTTCCTTTGAGACAGGATTGACAAGTGGCATATGACTGATATTCGAACGCATTCAAATACCCTTCTGTATGTAACTTCGTCAACCTTCTCTCATTGATGTGACCCAATCTACAATGCCATAAGAAAGTCTGATTTATTTCTGGAGACTTTCTTTTGTGTGTATTCTGGATATTAAACATCTGTGGTTGGTTTAACACGTATATACCATTACTCAATGTACCTGACCCAATCAGAACTTGATTAAGGTGAATGTTTACAACATTACTTACAAACGCAAATTCATAACCTTCTTTAGAAATTAAAGATACAGAAATGATATTACAAGTTGCGTTGGGTACAAAAAAGTAATTACGCAAAACCAAAACATGTCCATCTGACATTCCCAGGTGATAGTCCCCCACGGCTTTAGCATCCATGCTAGCTCCGTTCGCAACTCCAAGGGTCATGTCACCTGCCTTCAAAACCCTACGGTTTCTCAACGCCTGCAAAGAATTACAGATATGAGATCCTGATCTGGTATCCAATACCCAGGAAGTAGAGTTTATTGAAAGACAGTTTTCAATAACATACACACCTGAAGCTGAAGCTGCAACCTGCTTCAATTCCTGTGTTCTGGCCTTCCAGGCCCTGCAATCATTCTTCCAGTGTCCTTTCTTATGACAATAGAAGCATTCTTCCTTATCCACAAGCTTTCCCGCCAACTTTGTTGCTTTTGCTTTTCCCTTCGTATCCACTTTACTAACACCGCCCCTTGGTTTGGCGGGGGCTTTCTTCTTCTTTCCCTTGGCTTTCGCCTTGGACCTAGAAGAAGATGATCCTCCTACAAACAAAGTGGATGTTTCCCTACCTTTCTGTAGGGTGCCCTCTGCGCTCCTCAGCATGTTGAGGAGCTCTGAAAGTTCAACCTCTTTTTCTTGTAAGTTGAAGTTCAGTATAAACTGGGCGTAAGTGGAAGAAGGGACTGGAGAACTATATCCGTATATAGCTCACTCTCCAATGTGATCCCTAGGTCTGCGAGCTCCTCAATGTAGCCGATCATCTTTAGCACGTGCTCGGCTACTGATGATCCGACGGCCATTCTTGTCGAAAATAACTTCTTCGATGCTTCGTATCTTGCGATACGAGATTGCTCTCCATACAGTTCTTTTGTATGAAGCAATATGGATTCCATGTCCATATTCTCGTGCCTCCTCTGATGTTCGTTGTCCATCGAGGCAAGCAGGAGGCATTTGGCCTTCGCGCTATCAATCTCCCAAGTCTTGCGGATTTCCTTATCCGCGACGCTGGAAGTTGGACAGGGACAGAGGGAGCTTTGGTGGTAAGAAGATACCCCAGCTTGTCGTAAGTGATTGCTATCTTGACATTCCTGAGCCAATCTTTGTAGTTTGGCCCTGTCAGTTTGTTTTTATCTAGGAGTAACTTAAGTCCAGTCATGTTGATTGGTCGCTGCAAATAGTAGAGAGAAGAAGAAACACTCAGCATGATGCTCTTGCAAGTTTAGAGTGGTTTTTAGTTTGTCTAAACAGGATGGCTCCCACTGTTTCTCGAATCCCTCCTCAAACCATAAAGGAAGAATTAGCCGGGATCAATCCCACCGCACAATACTTGCTTAACCGTTCAGCCAGGCCGGTGTCGGTACTTCGAGGGAGGTTTTCCAACGCTTTCGCGAAGTTCCTTAATTAAAGAACCTTTTTTCCCTGGGGGCGTAGCCCCGCTAACACCTTTCTAGGCACCTACTAGGTTTATAGCATTGATCGATTAGTGAGAAATTTCCCGAGGAGTAGCATATACTCACAGTAGGATCGGGATCCAAATATCATCGCGTGACGAAACTGAAGGAATCCTACCAGAATCATCACACTCCAAATGGTATGCAAATCTAGCAAGTTTTAGTACTTATGAAACTCCCGATGTGGATTTTTGCCCCATGCTCTTATGACCTTGACTTTGGCCAAAATATCATTAGTCACATGTCAAGTTCTACCCGTCATTATCCAGGTTAATTTGGATCCATCCGTACCTACCCTTGACTTTGGCCAAAATGGCAGTACGACTGTCCCAAACCAACGCATCTATTTATGCTACACATGAACACCCAATAGCTACCAATCACTGTGCCTTGACTTTGGCCAACATACACAGCTTGAATACTATTGACTATTCATGTGAAACGACGGAGGGCTACGGATGGTTTTGGCAAAACCGTGAACGTAGTGAACTTGATTTGGTCGATGGAACGAGATAGCTTTTAAAAGGAGTGGCTCAAGCTCCGTATTTAAAAGTTGGTTTTGAAAAGAACCGAGTGGTTTTTCGAAAGTGTTCCAACGACTTTAACTTGGTTTATTATCTTGCATTAGTTCTTTTAATGCGTGATATTCTTGCATTAGTTCTTTTAATGCGTCCCATCATTTAATCCTACCATTGCAGAAAACAACCAAAATATGACGTACGCTTATGCCATTCGCATTCGCCACGGGGCCCCGTCATTACCCGTTAGGTTACTTAACTAACGACAGAGCGGGGGCTGGGCTAGCGCGGCTGTAAAACATAAGCAACGCCTAAATAATATCATATATAGATATACTGCAATGATAAACATTTCAGATCACAGATGAATACATTGGATATACTAGGAATCTGTAATTCGTACGAGCCTGTAACGAAAGACAAATTACACGGTCGCGGTGAATAGCCAAATACCCTACCCAAGACCCCTACGGGTGCGGCAAACTACCCGCCAAGTACCCGAAGCGTAGTAACCTCCCTCATCTCCTATGAGTAGGCCACTCGACACTTCGGCATACCCGGTAGCTTGTGCACCCCCTCCGTGGGTCTATCATAGGAGCAAAAACAGTAAAAAGAAATTATACAATGACGGCTACAACCCCGACCCGGTTGTGCGGCCATACAAATAATTATTACATCAATTTACAAATTTACATGAATTGAAAGAAAAGAAAACTCTCGTCTCACAACCCCCGGCTATTCACCCGCGACAATCCAACATATTCATATACACATTCCAGCACATTACAGATCACAGATTTGTATAACCCCCACTAATCGACATATAGCGATTAGTAGACGTTCAATACAAATATCACATTACAGAAAAACCCGTTAGCTTAAGTCTTTTAGAAGTTCGATCAAAAATACGGATTTTCAGGACCCTAAAATAAAATTTTCGTTCTGGAAAATCTGGGTTGAAAATATATATTCCAAAAATCCCAAAATACCCCACTGAGTAAACTGCAAAAAAGAAAACCCTTGACCGAGTCAACTCGGCCGCGGTTCCGCGGCGGGAGCGTGCTCCCGCCGCGGAAACGCGGCGCTTTGATCGAGTCAGGGGCCCAATTTTTTGCAGTTTCTTTAAAAAAGCCTGAGTCGATTTTAGGTGTATTTCAAAAAAGTTTTCCAGCACTTTTAAAATCGACAGAAACTTGAAAATCTTGGGGTTCGTTTTCGGGACTTTTCTTTGATCGATCTTCTAGTTACTTGCTAACATGTTAGATAGAGTTTAACTAGGCTCTGATACCACTGTAAGTCCATGCTACCTCTCCCGGTACTTTCGGGAATGCGGAATTTGGTAAAAAATGATTTTTACGGAGGTGGTAACATGGACCTAAAACCCGAATCTTGGTTAAACATCTATCTAACAACCTAACTATGAGTTTCTAGCTACTCGGTTAGGGGGTTATACCTTGTTGTCTTGAACTCCTTCGTCTTCAAGCTCCGATGGTGGTCCGGACCGGCTTCTTCTCGTCGTCTCCGTACGCCGAAGATAGATCCACCTGAAAGCTCCAACCTTTAGCTCCTTCTTCGTTCTTTGAAGAAACTAGTTCACTTGGTTTGCTAAACCTAGTGAACTAGAATGAGTAGAGAAGAGTTTGTATGGGATTTTATCTATGGTTCTTGATTCTCAACTCATGAGACAAGAGAACTATAGAAACAAGAGAGGGAGGAAGAGGTTGAGGGTGAGAGCAAAAGGAGAGCTTAAGAACAAGAGAGAGAATGAGCAAGAAAGAATATGAGGCTCTCTTTTGTCTTTCACCCTCTCATAATCCAAAGCAATCATAACTCATCATACTAACAAAAGTCTTATGTGATGGTTGAAGGAACCATAACCATATCATTTCATGCACTCATTTTACACAAATGAGCAAGCAAGCAAAAGTCTTTGCCATGAAATGATGGTTATGGTTATCATGATGGTCAACTAGTCAAGCCTAGTCAACCGGTCAACAAAGTCAACAAGTCAACAAAAGTCAACAAAGTCAACAACCATGTCACCATAATACTTAATTAGTATAATAGTTAATCACATATCATATTCTCATTAGGGTTGAGCAAAAAGTCAAATAGTCAACGGTCAACTGTCAACAACCCTAATGAGAATCCGCTGCCTCTGTCTCCCTGTCAACTGTGCATACACACCCGCATCCGCGTTCCGAGGAACACGAATGCAAACTGGATAAATCCAATCCCATAAGGTACACTAGGATCTGGCTTAAACCAAATCCCACTAGTGTAAACTGTCCGGACACTGTACGCGCACAAGTGCACGGATGTGACCGAACCCTGTCGCAAAACCATGCGACCTGTCGCAATACCATGCGACCACTACTCTTTTGCCTAAAGGCGAAAAGCTTTCTGTGTGGGACTCTAAAGACTCGACACTACGCTGGCAGTGGGTTTAACCACAGACCGCAAGCGGCACTAGCTGTGCGTAACGGTCCCCAGGTAATGCCGACAAGAAGACCGACGAGGCGAAACCCATCTGAACTCCTACTGAGCCTGAGTGTGACATTCTCCGTACAGTCCGGTCTGTTCGTCTGATATATCGCATGGCGGGCCTAGGGGGCGGTAAACGTCAGTCCCCCAATAGCGGTACAAGTCGTGCCGGAGCGAAGCCCAAAACACCCTGAGATAACACTGGAAACCTACCAGTATATCTCGTTTGCCCTGGCCAGGGACTACTCGTGTAATGGCTCTCCTAGACACAGCGCGATGTCAACCCCCAATACCGGGAGAAACGAATCCTGTCTAACCGTCACTGCCTCCAAGTGCTTCGGGACTGCACCCAACCACCACCTGTTTGCACGACTCCTTTGAGCCGTGGTAGGGTAGTGATCAAAGTACAGTGGGAACACACTCGAGGCGAAGTGACAGTGTTAAGTCAGCGGACTAAGCTGTACTCATGTCACCTGGGAACTGATAACTGACGATAGGCATAATACCAACTAGTCAGTTCCCGACGAGTCCTGTCCAGTGTACCCGTAACCTAACGAGCACCCGCATACTATCTCAAGTACGACGTACTGACGGCTGTGGGACAGACCGTCTCCCACACTGGGATGAGAAGCGCATGCCCCGGTCTACTCCGGAGTATCGATGCCCTGTCTCGATAGTCCTGCGACCAGGGACCTGCAAAAGGATGTGCTTATAGATTACCCAGCCCCACTAGTGTGACGGCCATCACATTGCTGGTAATCAAGAAAAGATCCTAAGGGCTCCACTAATGTGTATAGGCGATATACAAAAATAAACACATGTACACATTGAAGTAGAAACAAACCAAGTAGCATACTACTATTTTGAGCAAGATTGTACATACAAGGTGAATATCCCAAGCTTCCATTAAGTAATATACAAACTAGTATGATACAGTAATAGCCTCTAGGGCATATACACTAACAATCTCCCACTTGCACTAAGGCCATGTACTAGCGTATCGAAGACCTATCATCTCGATCAGCCGCTCGAACTGAGTCTGGGGCAGGGCCTTGGTGAATGGATCTGTAGTGTTATCTTCTGAAGCGACTCTCCGAACCTCGGTCTCCTGGCGATCTACGATCTCCCTGATCAGGTGATACCGCCTTAAGATGTGCCTGGATCTCTGATGGGACCTGGGTTCCTTTGCTAAAGCTATAGCCCCGTTGTTGTCGCAATACAGAGGTATTGGATCAACAATGGACGGAACCACCTGAAGTTCTTTCAAGAACTTCCTCATCCAGACAGCTTCTTTTGCGGCATCAGATGCAGCGATGTATTCCGCTTCCATCGTCGAGTCTGCAACGGTTTCCTGTTTGGAACTCTTCCAACACACCGCCCCTCCATTGAGGGTAAAGACAAAACCCGACATGGACTTGGAATCATCCTTGTCACTCTGGAAGCTGGAGTCAGCAAAAGCCTCGATCTGGAGGTCTTTTCCGCCATACACGAAGAACATCTCCTTAGTCCTTCTCAGGTACTTGAGAATGTTCTTTACCGCTATCCAGTGTTTCTTCCCAGGGTTTGACTGATACCGGCTTACCACACTCAGTGCATAAGCTACATCCGGTCTGGTACACAACATCGCATACATTATAGAGCCTACCGCAAAAGCGTAGGGTATAATAGACATGCGATCCCTCTCCAAATCAGTCTTGGGAGACATCTCTTTAGAGAGGGTGATCCCGTGACAAGCCGGTAGATTACCGCGCTTGGAATCTTCCATACTGAATCTCTTCAGTATAGTGTCGATGTACCTGGACTGTGAAAGTCCTAATATCCTCTTGGATCTGTCACGGTAGATCCGGATACCCAGAATGTACGAGGCATCACCCAGGTCTTTCATGGAGAACTTGTGTGACAAGAACCCCTTGACAGATTGTAGCATAGGAATGTCATTTCCTATTAAGAGAATGTCATCCACGTATAAAACGAGGAATACTACAGTTCTCGCTACAAATCTACTATAGATGCATAGTTCATCTGGATTTTTGATAAAGCCAAATTCTTTGACCGTCTCATCAAAGCAGATGTTCCAACTCCGCGATGCCTGCTTTAGTCCATAGATGGACTTAAGCAACTTGCACACCTTTCCGCTGCTCCCACTCTGAATGAAACCCTCTGGCTGGTCCATATAGACACACTCCTCTAAATTTCCATTTAGAAAGGCTGTCTTTACGTCCATTTGCCAGATCTCATAATCGTGGAAGGCAGCAATGGCAAGAAGGATCCGAATGGATTTCAGCATGGCTACTTGAGAAAAGGTTTCGTCATAGTCCAAGCCAGGTCTTTGACGAAAACCCTTTGCTACCAGCCTAGCTTTATAGGTCTCAACCTGTCCATCTACACCAATCTTCCTTTTGAAGATCCACTTGCATCCTACGGGTTTTACCCCGTCTGGAGCAATGTCCAACGTCCATACCTTGTTGGTGTACATGGACTCCATTTCGGTCCGCATTGCATCCAGCCATTTCACTGAGTCAACGCTCTGAACGGCCTGCTGGAAGCTAGTAGGCTCATCATATTCTATGATGCAATCCTCTCTATCCCCGTCTATGAGAAAACCGTAGTATCTCTCGGGCGGATGAGACTGCCTACTACTCCTGCGGAGCGGCGTAGGAATGTCCTGTTCTGTTGAACCCTCTGGTTCCACTAACCTTTCAGTAATAGTCTGTGGTTCTGGAATTTCTTCCAGTTCTACTGCGCTCCCACTGATTTCCTTTTCCAAGAACTGGTGTTCTAGAAAGTGGGCATGACGAGAAACAAGAACTTTTTGTTCCTCTTCGCAGTAGAAGAAATATCCCTTGGAATTCTTTGGATATCCCACAAACTTGCACAGTACTGAGTGTGCCTCGAGCTTGTCCGCATGCTGCTTTTTGACAAAAGCTGGACTTCCCCATGTCTTAATGTGATTAAGATGGGGTCTCTTCCCACACCACATCTCAAATGGCGTAGTAGGCACAGTCTTAGTGGGAACTCGGTTCAAAAGGTATGCGGCTGATTCTAGCGCATATCCCCAGAATGATCACGGCAACTCAGCGTTACTCATCATGGACCGCACCATATCCAATAGGGTGCGGTTCCGTCTCTCCGATACACCGTTATGTTGCGGGGTGTATGGAGGAGTAAGCTGAGAGAGAATTCCGTTCTCTTTTAAATAGTCCAGGAACTCGGCACTTAAGTATTCTCCACCTCGATCCGATCTTAGAATCTTAATACTTTTGCCGATCACCTATCCAAAATACTGCCCCTCGTCAGAAGGAAAAACTATAACTCTGACAACCTCCTTGTCGTCCATGTCACCTTAGAAGCCTGGAATGATAACTGTCTCCCGAATGAGCCTGTCGTTATCATATCCCTAGAACATTAACTTATGTTCTAAAACTGCTTCCGACTGTTTCTCCTGGATTGGATCAATGTCAACTTATTGCATCTAGTGCAAGAACAACATCTGGTGTGGTACTTGGCATCTCATGATTGACTCAATTGCCTGAGCAAGTGATCTGCCAATCATGCACATCCCTCTCCCCTTTAGTCTATAAGACACCTTTAGAGAGGGTGACTCCGTCACCTGCAGGTACACTACCGTGCCAGGAGTCGTCCATCCTAAATACTCTTAGAATGCTGCCAAAGTACCCTGATTGGGAAACCACCCAAACCTAGATCTAAAACCATAGATCTAGTAACCAGTATGTCTGATATAATATCCAAGTCCTGTGTGGAGAAACCACTGTGTGACGACCAAAGTATAACCGATCGTAGTGTAGGAGTTTCCTTTCCTACTCTGTGTATGCCATCCAAATATCATGATATCACACCCTACTACCTTCTCAACAGATCCATCCCCTATTCTGACGAAATCAAACCTATGACTGTCATGTCAGAAATAGATGATCTATCTCCGCTATATCTACTTTAGTCCATAAATAGACATAAGCTACCTGTCCACCAATGCTTCCGCTGCTCCCACTGACTATGACAACCCTCTGGCAGAGACATATACACGTACACTTCTAAAGCAAGTTTAGAACGACGCTATATTCATCCTCCTGCCGGGTCTCACAGTCTGGAACAATAGCAATGGTTGTTAGTGTATATGCCCTAGAGGCCATTACTGTATCATACTAGTTTGTATATTACTTAATGGATGCTTGGGATATTCACCTTGTATATACAATCTTGCTCAAAATAGTAGTATGCTACTTGGTTTGTTTCTACTTCAATGTGTACATGTGTTTATTTTTGTATATCGCCTATACACATTAGTAGAGCCCTTAGGATCTTTGCTTGATTACCAGCGATGTGATGGCCGTCACACTAGTGGGGCTGGGTAATCTATAAGCACATCCTTATGCAGGTCCCTGGTCGCAGGACTATCGAGACAGGGTATCGATACTCCGGAGTAGACCAGCGCATGCGCTTCTCATCCCAGTGTGGGAGACGGTCTGTCCCACAGCCGTCAGTACGTCGTACTTGAGATAGTATGCGGGTGCTCGTTAGGTTACGGGTACACCGGACAGGACTCGTCGGGAACTGACTAGTTGGTATTATACCTATCGTCAGTTATCAGTTCCCAGGTGACATGAGTATAGCTTAATCTGCTGACTTGACACTGTCACTCCGCCTCGAGTGTGTTCCCACTGTACTTTGATCACTACCCTACCACGGCTCAAAGGAGTCGTGCAAACAGGTAGTGGTTGGGTGCAGTCCCGAAACACTTGGAGGCAGTGACGGTTAGACAGGATTCGTCTCTCCCGGTATTGGGGGTTGACATCGCGCTGTGTCTAGGAGAGCCATTACACGAGTAGTCCCTGGCCAGGGCAAACGAGATATACTGGTAGGTTTCCAGTGTTATCTCAGGGTGTTTTGGGCTTCGCTCCGGCACGACTTGTACCGCTATTGGGGGACTGACGTTTACCGCCCCCTAGGCCCGCCATGCGATGTATCAGACGAACAGACCGGACTGTATGGAGAATGTCACACTCAGGCTCAGTAGGAGTTCAGATGGGTTTCGCCTCGTCGGTCTTCTTGTCGGCATTACCTGGGGACCGTTACGCACAGCTAGTGCCGCTTGCGGTCTGTGGTTAAACCCACTGCCAGCGTAGTGTCGAGTCTTTAGAGTCCCACACAGAAAGCTTTTCGCCTTTAGGCAAAAGAGTAGAGGTCGCATGGTATTGCGACAGGTCGCATGGTTTTGCGACAGGGTTCGGTCACATCCGTGCACTTGTGCACGTACAGTGTCCGGACAGTTTACACTAGCGTGCTTTGGTTTAAGCCAGATCCTAGTATACCTTATGGGATTGGATTTATCCAGTTTGCATTCGTGTTCCTCGGAACGCGGATGCGGGTGTGTATGCACAGTTGACAGGGAGGCAGAGGCAGCGGATTCTCATTAGGGTTGTTGACAGTTGACCGTTGACTATTTGACTTTATGCTCAACCCTAATGAGAATATGATATGTGATTAACTATTATATTAATTAAGTATTATGGTGATATGGTTGTTGACTTGTTGACTTTTGTTGACTTGTTGACCG
Organism: Agapanthus africanus; assembly: GCA_030015575.1. Lineage (NCBI taxonomy): Eukaryota > Viridiplantae > Streptophyta > Magnoliopsida > Asparagales > Amaryllidaceae > Agapanthus > Agapanthus africanus. Next base: position 167,212,865 of record CM057345.1, read on the forward strand.
GTTGACTAGGCTTGACTAGTTGACCATCATGATAACCATAGCCATCATTTCATGGCAAAGACTTTTGTTTACTTGCTCATTTGTGTAAAATGAGTGCATGAAATGATATGGTTGTGGTTGCTTCTAACCATCACATAAGACTTTTGTTAATATGATGAGTTATCATTGCTTTGGATTATGAGAGGGTGAGAGACAAAATACTTGCTCATTCTTTCTTGCTCATTCTCTCTCTTGTTCTTGAGCTCTCCTCTTGCTCTCACCCTCAACCTCTTGCTCCCTCTCTTGATCTATGGTTCTCTTGTCTCATGAGTTGAGAATCAAGAACCATAGATAAAATCCCATTCTATTTCTTCTCTACTCATTCTAGTTCACTAGGTTTAGCAAACCAAGTGAACTAGTTTCTTCAAAGAACGAAGAAGGAGCTAAAGGTTGGAGCTTTCAGGTGGATCTATCTTCGGCGTACGGAGACGACGAGAAGAAGCCATCGGACCACCATCGGAGCTTTGAAGACGAAGGAGTTCAAGACAAGCAAGGTATAACCCCCTAACCGAGTAGCTAAAACTCATAGTTAGGTTGTTAGATAGATGTTTAACCAAGATCCGGGTTTTAGGTCCATGTTACCATCTTTAAGAAAATCGTTTTCTACCAAATTCCGCATTCCCGAAAGTACCGGGAGAGGTAGCATGGACTTACAGTGGTATCAGAGCCTAGTTAAACTCTATCTAACATGTTAGCAAGTAACTAGAAGATCGATCAACGAAAAAGTCCCGAAACGAACCCCGGAATTTTAAACTTTCTGTCGATTTTAAAAGTGCTGGAAAACTTTTTTAATATACACCATAAATCGACTCAGGCTTTTTTAAAGAAACTGCAAAAATTTGGGCCCATGACTCGATCAAAGCGCCGCGGTTCCGCGGCGGGAGCACGCTCCCGCCGCGGAACCGCGGCCGAGTTGACTCGGTCATGGGTTTTATTTTTTGCAGTTTGCTAATTGGGGTATTTTGGGATTTTTAGTATATGTATTTTCAACCCAGATTTTCCAGAACGAAAATTTTATTTTGGGGTCCCGAAAATCCGTATTTTTGATCGAACTTCTAAAAGACTTGAGCTAACGGGTTTTTCTGTAATGTGATATTTGTATTGAACGTCTACTAATCGCTATATGTCGATTAGTGGGGGTTATACAAATCTGTGATCTGTAATGTGCTGGAATGTGTATATGAATATGTTGGATTGTCGCGGGTGAATAGCCGGGGGTTGTGAGACGAGAGTTTTCTTTTCTTTCAATTCATGTAAATTTGTAAATTGATGTAATAATTATTTATATGGCCGCACAACCGGGTCGGGGTTGTAGCCGTCATTGTATAATTTCTTTTTACTATTTTTGCTCCTAGGATGGACCCATGGAGGGGGTGCACAAACTACCGGGTATGCCGAAGTGTCGAGTGGCCTACTCATAGGAGATGAGGGAGGTTACTACGCTTTGGGTACTTGGCGGGTAGTTTGCCGCACCCGTAGGGGTCTTGGGTGGGGTATTTGGCTATTCACCGCGACCGTGTAATCTGTCTTTTGTTACAGGCTCGTACAAATTACAGATTCCTAGTATATCCAATGTATTCATCTGTGATCTGAAATGTTTATCATTGCAGTATATCTATATATGATATTATTTAGGCGTTGCTTATGTTTTACAGACACGCTAGCCCAGCCCCCGCTCTGTCGTTAGTTAAGTAACCTAACGGGTAATGACGGGGCCCCGTGGCGAATGCGAATGGCATAAGCGTACGTCATATTTTGGTTGTTTTCTGCAATGGTAGGATTAAATGATGGGACGCATTAAAAGAACTAATGCAAGAATATCACGCATTAAAAGAACTAATGCAAGATAATAAACCAAGTTAAAGTCGTTGGAACACTTTCGAAAAACCACTCGGTTCTTTTCAAAACAACTTTTAAATACGGAGCTTGAGCCACTCCTTTTAAAAGCTATCTCGTTCCATCGACCATATCAAGTTCACTACGTTCACGGTTTTGCCAAAACCATCCGTAGCCCTCCGTCGTTTCACATGAATAGTCAATAGTATTCAAGCTGTGTATGTTGGCCAAAGTCAAGGCACAGTGATTGGTAGCTATTGGGTGTTCATGTGTAGCATAGATAGATGCGTTGGTTTGGGACAGTCGTGCTGCCATTTTGGCCAAAGTCAAGGGTAGGTACGGATGGATCCAAATTAACCTGGATAATGACGGGTAGAACTTGACATGTGACTTATGATATTTTGGCCAAAGTCAAGGTCATAAGAGCATGGGGCAAAAATCCACATCGGGAGTTTCATAAGTACTGAAACTTGCTAGATTTGCATACCATTTGGAGTGTGATGATTCTGGTAGGATTCCTTCAGTTTCGTCACGCGATGATATTTGGATCCCGATCCTACTGTGAGTATATGCTACTCCTCGGGAAATTTCTCACTAAACGATCAATGCTATAAACCTAGTAGGTGCCTAGAAAGGTGTTAGCGGGGCTACGCCCCCACGGAAAAGAGGTTCTCTAATTAAGGAACTTCGCGAAAGCGTTGGAAAACCTCCCTCGAAGTACCGACACCGGCCTGGCTGAACGGTTAAGCAAGTATTGTACGGTGGGATTGATCCCGACTAATTCTTCCTTTATGGTTTGAGGAGGGATTCGAGAAACAGTGGGAGCCATCCTGTTTAGACAAACTAAAAACCACTCTAAACTTGCAAGAGCATCATGCTGAGTGTTTCTTCTTCTCTCTCCTAATTGCAGCGACCTAATCGACATGACTGGACTTAAGTTACTCCTAGATAAAAACAAACTGACAGGGCCAAACTACAAAGATTGGCTCAGGAATGTCAAGATAGCAATCACTTACGACAAGCTGGGGTATCTTCTTACCACCAAAGCTCCCCCTGTCCCTGGTCCAACTTCCAGCGTCGCGGATAAGGAAATCCGTAAGACTTGGGAGATTGATAGCTCGAAGGCCAAATGCCTCCTGCTTGCCTCGATGGACAACGAACATCAGAGGAGGCATGAGAATATGGACATGGAATCCATATTGCTCCATACAAAAGAACTGTATGGAGAGCAATCTCGTATCGCAAGATACGAAGCGTCGAAAAAGTTATTTTCGACAAGAATGGCCGTCGGATCATCAGTAGCCGAGCACGTGCTAAAGATGATCGGCTTCATTGAGGAGCTCGCTGACCTAGGGATCACATTGGAGAGTGAGCTATACACGGATATAGTTCTCCAGTCCCTTCCTTCCACTTACGCCCAGTTTATACTGAACTTCAACTTACAAGAAAAAGAGGTTGAACTTTCAGAGCTCCTCAACATGCTGAGGAGCGCAGAGGGCACCCTACAGAAAGGTAGGGATACATCCACTTTGTTTGTAGGAGGATCATCTTCTTCTAGGTCCAAGGCGAAAGCCAAGGGAAAGAAGAAGAAGGCCCCCGCCAAACCAAGGGGCGGTGTTAGTAAAGTGGATACGAAGGGAAAAGGTAAAGCAACAAAGATAGCGGGGAAGCTTGTGGATAAGGAAGAATGCTTCTATTGTCATAAGAAAGGACACTGGAAGAATGATTGCAGGGCCTGGAAGGCCAGAACACAGGAATTGAAGCAGGTTGCAGCTTCAGCTTCAGGTGTGTATATTATTGAAAACTGTCTTTCAATAAACTCTACTTCCTGGGTATTGGATACCGGATCAGGATCTCATATCTGTAATTCTTTGCAGGCGTTGAGAAACCGTAGGGTTTTGAAGGCAGGTGACATGACCCTCAAAGTTGCGAACGGAGCTAGCATGGATGCTAAAGCCGTGGGGGACTATCACCTGGGAATGTCAGATGGACATGTTTTGGTTTTGCGTAATTGCTTTTTTGTACCCAACGCAACTTGTAATATCATTTCTGTATCTTTAGTTTCTAAAGAAGGTTATGAATTTGCGTTTGTAAGCAATGTTGTAAACATTCACCTTAATCAAGTTTTGATTGGGTCAGGTACATTGAGTAATGGTATATACGTGTTAAACCAACCACAGATTTTCAACGTCCAGAATACACACAAAAGAAAGTCTCCAGAAATAAATCAGACTTTCTTATGGCATTGTAGATTGGGTCACATCAATGAGAGAAGGTTGACTAAGTTACATACAGAAGGATATTTGAATGCGTTCGAATATCAATCGTATGCCACTTGTCAATCTTGTCTCAAAGGAAAGATGACAAAGACTCCGTTTACTGGACATGGAGTAAGAGCGAGCGAGCTCTTGGGACTCGTACACAGTGACGTGTGCGGTCCAATGTCTACACATGCCCGAAGCGGACATTCTTACTTCATTACTTTTACGGATGACTTCTCAAGGTACGGTTATGTCTTCTTGATGAAACATAAGTCCGAGGCCTTTGGAAAATTCCAGGAGTATAAGAATGAAGTAGAGAAACAGACCGGCAAAAGTATTAAGATTCTAAGATCGGATCGAGGTGGAGAATACTTAAGTGCCGAGTTCCTGGACTATTTAAAAGAGAACGGAATTCTCTCTCAGCTTACTCCTCCATACACCCCGCAACATAACGGTGTATCGGAGAGACGAAACCGCACCCTATTGGATATGGTGCGGTCCATGATGAGTAACGCTGAGTTACCGCGATCATTCTGGGGATATGCGCTAGAATCAGCCGCATACCTTTTGAACCGAGTTCCCACTAAGACTGTGCCTACTACGCCATTTGAGATGTGGTGTGGGAAGAGACCCCATCTTAATCACATTAAGATATGGGGAAGTCCAGCTTTTGTCAAAAAGCAGCATGCGGACAAGCTCGAGGCACGCTCAGTACTGTGCAAGTTTGTGGGATATCCAAAGAATTCCAAGGGATATTTCTTCTACTGTGAAGAGGAACAAAAAGTTCTTGTTTCTCGTCATGCCCACTTTCTAGAACACCAGTTCATAGAAAAAGAAATAAGTGGGAGCGCAGTAGAACTGGAAGAAATTCCAGAACCACGGACTATTACTGAAAGTTTAGTGGAACCAGAGGGTTCAACAGAACAGGACATTCCTGCGCCGCTCCGCAGAAGTAGTAGGCAGACTCATCCGCCCGAGAGATACTACGGTTTTCTCATTGACGGGGATAGAGAGGATTGCATCATAGATTATGATGAGCCTACTAGCTTCCAGCAGGCCGTTCAGAGCGTTGACTCAGTGAAATGGCTGGATGCAATGCGGACCGAAATGGAGTCCATGTACACCAACAAGGTATGGACGTTGGACATTGCTCCAGACGGGGTAAAACCCGTAGGATGCAAGTGGATCTTCAAAAGGAAGATTGGTGTAGATGGACAGGTTGAGACCTATAAAGCTAGGCTGGTAGCAAAGGGTTTTCGTCAAAGACCTGGCTTGGACTATGACGAAACCTTTTCTCCAGTAGCCATGCTGAAATCCATTCGGATCCTTCTTGCCATTGCTGCCTTCCACGATTATGAGATCTGGCAAATGGACGTAAAGACAGCTTTTCTAAATGGAAATTTAGAGGAGTGTGTCTATATGGACCAGCCAGAGGGTTTCATTCAGAGTGGGAGCAGCGGAAAGGTGTGCAAGTTGCTTAAGTCCATCTATGGACTAAAGCAGGCGTCGCGGAGTTGGAACATCTGCTTTGATGAGACGGTCAAAGAATTTGGCTTTATCAAAAATCCAGATGAACCATGCATCTATAGTAGATTTGTAGCGAGAACTGTAGTATTCCTCATTTTATACGTGGATGACATTCTCTTAATAGGAAATGACATTCCTATGCTACAATCTGTCAAGGGGTTCTTGTCACACAGGTTCTCCATGAAAGACCTGGGTGATGCCTCATACATTCTGGGTATCCGGATCTACCGTGACAGATCCAAGAGGATATTAGGACTTTCTCAGTCCAGGTACATTGACACCGTGCTGAAAAGATTCAGTATGGAAGATTCCAAGCGCGGTAACCTGCCGGCTTGTCACGGGATCACCCTCTCTAAAGAGATGTCTCCCAAGACTGATTTGGAGAGGGATCGCATGTCTATTATACCCTACGCTTCTGCGGTAGGCTCTATAATGTATGCGATGTTGTGTACCAGACCGGATGTAGCTTATGCACTGAGTGTGGTAAGCCGGTATCAGTCAAACCCTGGGGAGAAACACTGGATAGCGGTAAAGAACATTCTCAAGTACCTGAGAAGGACTAAGGAGATGTTCTTGGTGTATGGCGGAAAAGACCTCCAGATCGAGGCCTTTGCTGACTCCAGCTTCCAGAGTGACAAGGATGATTCCAAGTCCATGTCGGGTTTTGTCTTTACCCTCAATGGAGGGGCGGTGTGTTGGAAGAGTTCCAAACAGGAAACCGTTGCAGACTCGACGATGGAAGCGGAATACATCGCTGCATCTGATGCCGCAAAAGAAGCTGTCTGGATGAGGAAGTTCTTGAAAGAACTTCAGGTGGTTTCGTCCATTGTTGATCCAATACCTCTGTATTGCGACAACAACGGGGCTATAGCTTTAGCGAAGGAACCCAGGTCCCATCAGAAATCCAGGCACATCTTAAGGCGGTATCACCTGATCAGGGAGATCGTGGATCGCCAGGAGATCGAGGTTCGGAGAGTCGCTTCAGAAGATAACACTGCAGATCCATTCACCAAGGCCCTGCCCCAGACTCAGTTCGAGCGGCTGATCGAGATGATAGGTCTTCGATACGCCAGTACATGGCCTTAGTGCAAGTGGGAGATTGTTAGTGTATATGCCCTAGAGGCCATTACTGTATCATACTAGTTTGTATATTACTTAATGGATGCTTGGGATATTCACCTTGTATATACAATCTTGCTCAAAATAGTAGTATGCTACTTGGTTTGTTTCTACTTCAATGTGTACATGTGTTTATTTTTGTATATCGCCTATACACATTAGTAGAGCCCTTAGGATCTTTGCTTGATTACCAGCGATGTGATGGCCGTCACACTAGTGGGGCTGGGTAATCTATAAGCACATCCTTATGCAGGTCCCTGGTCGTAGGACTATCGAGACAGGGTATCGATACTCCGGAGTAGACCAGCGCATGCGCTTCTCATCCCAGTGTGGGAGACAGTCTGTCCCACAGCCGTCAGTACGTCGTACTTGAGATAGTATGCGGGTGCTCGTTAGGTTACGGGTACACTGGACAGGACTCGTCGGGAACTGACTAGTTGGTATTATACCTATCGTCAGTTATCAGTTCCCAGGTGACATGAGTACAGCTTAATCTGCTGACTTGACACTGTCACTCCGCTTCGAGTGTGTTCCCACTGTACTTTGATCACTACCCTACCACGGCTCAAAGGAGTCGTGCAAACAGGTAGTGGTTGGGTGCAGTCCCGAAGCACTTGGAGGCAGTGACGGTTAGACAGGATTCGTCTCTCCCGGTATTGGGGGTTGACATCGCGCTGTGTCTAGGAGAGCCATTACACGAGTAGTCCCTGGCCAGGGCAAACGAGATATACTGGTAGGTTTCCAGTGTTATCTCAGGGTGTTTTGGGCTTCGCTCCGGCACGACTTGTACCGCTATTGGGGGACTGACGTTTACCGCCCCCTAGGCCCGCCATGCGATGTATCAGACAAACAGACCGGACTGTACGGAGAATGTCACACTCAGGCTCAGTAGGAGTTCAGATGGGTTTCGCCTCGTCGGTCTTCTTGTCGGCATTACCTGGGGACCGTTACGCACAGCTAGTGCCGCTTGCGGTCTGTGGTTAAACCCACTGCCAGCGTAGTGTCGAGTCTTTAGAGTCCCACACAGAAAGCTTTTCACCTTTAGGCAAAAGAGTAGAGGTCGCATGGTATTGCGACAGGTCGCATGGTTTTGCGATAGGGTTCGGTCACATCCGTGCACTTGTGCACGTACAGTGTCCGGACAGTTTACACTAGCGGGCTTTGGTTTAAGCCAGATCCTAGTGTACCTTATGGGATTGGATTTATCCAGTTTGCATTCGTGTTCCTCGGAACGCGGATGCGGGTGTGTATGCACAGTTGACAGGGAGGCAGAGGCAGCGGATTCTCATTAGGGTTGTTGACAGTTGACCGTTGACTATTTGACTTTATGCTCAACCCTAATGAGAATATGATATGTGATTAACTATTATATTAATTAAGTATTATGGTGATATGGTTGTTGACTTGTTGACTTTTGTTGACTTGTTGACTTTGTTGACTTGTTGACTTTTGTTGACTTGTTGACCGGTTGACTAGGCTTGACTAGTTGACCATCATGATAACCATAGCCATCATTTCATGGCAAAGACTTTTGTTTACTTGCTCATTTGTGTAAAATGAGTGCATGAAATGATATGGTTGTGGTTGCTTCTAACCATCACATAAGACTTTTGTTAATATGATGAGTTATCATTGCTTTGGATTATGAGAGGGTGAGAGACAAAATACTTGCTCATTCTTTCTTGCTCATTCTCTCTCTTGTTCTTGAGCTCTCCTCTTGCTCTCACCCTCAACCTCTTGCTCCCTCTCTTGATCTATGGTTCTCTTGTCTCATGAGTTGAGAATCAAGAACCATAGATAAAATCACATTCTATTTCTTCTCTACTCATTCTAGTTCACTAGGTTTAGCAAACCAAGTGAACTAGTTTCTTCAAAGAACGAAGAAGGAGCTAAAGGTTGGAGCTTTCAGGTGGATCTATCTTCGGCGTACGGAGACGACGAGAAGAAGCCATCGGACCACCATCGGAGCTTTGAAGACGAAGGAGTTCAAGACAAGCAAGGTATAACCCCCTAACCGAGTAGCTAAAACTCATAGTTAGGTTGTTAGATAGATGTTTAACCAAGATCCGGGTTTTAGGTCCATGTTACCATCTTTAAGAAAATCGTTTTCTACCAAATTCCGCATTCCCGAAAGTACCGGGAGAGGTAGCATGGACTTACAATGGTAAGTCTGGGTAAACAAGAACCTCCCTGCCACCGTCCTTGAGGCTACCGGAGTACCTCTCGGGTGCCTGAGGTTACCCACCGTATCTGTGGAGTGGCCAATGGAATGTCAAACCAGATTGAATCTTTAAGTTCCTTATCCAATCTTCAGTAATCGTTTGTGGTTCTGGAATCACTTCCAGTTCTACCATACTCCCACTACTATTTTCTGAAAAAATCCATTTTTAATAAAACTGTGGCGAGTTTAGAACAATATCGCTATTGTTCATCCAGATGGTAGAAAGTCAACCCTCGTCATAGCCTGGGTCAACCCATAAATAGCCATTACAGAAACGTGCCTTGAGTTGTCCAGTGTCTGGTTTTAAGCATAATCCGGACAACTCCCCGTACCTTAACATCGTTAAGATATGAACTGTTCTATATCCAATATAGAACCAGAGGCACTGATTTAATTGAACCAGATTCAAATCATGCAACTGTCTCCAGTGCATGTCAACCAAATGGAAGGAGGCCGATCAGCGTTACTCAACTTAGGAATGCTTCCAATTATGAGTAATCTGAAAGAGAAGCAAGTTCTCTTTATCATTACTATTAACTGAATACCATATACAAGTATCTACAACTTCGATCACTTTGAAAAATCCTGATACTTGCTATACCTGGTTCTCTACTCTATCCAATACCTATAACTTCTCAAAATTCGGACCCTGTGTTTCCACGAAACACCTGTCTAAAAACTAGAGAAGTCATAAGTAAACCGAATATAGTACGGGAACCAACTGTTGGAGATAGTGCCCTCAGAGTCAATTATTGGATCACAGGCACGTGATTGCAATGATTGAGGGAGGACCTATCCCGGTACGACAGTCTTACTCGAGATGATAGTATGCTATCTGGTTTACCTTTATCATCGTGTACTGCTTCAGGTGACCTTACAGGTCGCTATTACACGTTGATAGAGCCCCTAGGATTCTTGCTTGACTGCCAGCAGTATGAGGGCGATCATATACGTGGGAGATGGTAGTCTATAAGCACATCCTTAAATGGTCCCTAGTCGTGGGAGTTTCGAGACAGGGCATCGATTCTCCAGAGTAGACTAGTGTATACAGTCAAGACCCCGACGAGGGGCGGTGGCCGGTCTCACAAGCCACTGGTGTCAGTTGGTTCACCTAAGATGTATACAGGTGCTTATTAGGTTATGAGTACACCGGACAGGACTCGCCGGGAACATGCTAGTTGGTCTTATACCTGACGTCAGATAGCAGTTCCCAGGTGACATGTGTACAGGTTTGTTCATCGACCTGGGGATCGTCATTTATCTCGTGTGAGTTCCCACTGTACTTTGATTACTACCTTACCACGGCTCAAAGGAGTCGTGCAAACAGGTTTTAGTTGGGTACAGTCCCGAGCCACATAGAGGCAGTGAGCGGATCTTCAGGGGTTCATCTCTCCCGGTATTGGGGGTGAGGTCGCGCTGTGTCTAGGAGAGCCATTACACGAAGTCCTTGGCCAAGGCAGGAGATTTACTGGTAGGTATTCCAGTAGTATCTCAGGGCGTTCTGGGCTACACTCCGACACGACTTGTACCGCTTTTGGGGGTCTGACTTTTACCAACCCCCTAGGCCCGACATGCGATGCTCATAGACGAACGGACCGAACTGTATGGATATTGTCACTGACAGGCTCAGTAGGGTGTCAGGATGAGTTCGCTCATCGACGTCCCTTTTATTCAATAGCTGGTGGCCCGTTACGTATTGGCTTATACCTCTGACGTGCTAGTGGTTAAATCAACAGCCATTGTATTGACGAGTCTTTAGAGTCCACCACACTTTCAGTTACTCAAGCTTTCGGGCGAAACGCTGTAGAGGCCGTATGGAGATATGGCAGGGTCCGATCAGATACGTGCGGTATTGCATGGGTCAGGATCGGACGTTTTGTACTAGTGGCCGTATGGATATATGGCAGGGTTCGATCTGATACGTACGGTATTGCACGGATCAAGATCGGACGAACATTACTAGCCGGCTTTGGTTTAAGCCGGATCCTAGTATAGTACAGTGTAGATTTTGTCTCATTGCATTTGTATCCGGACGGAATACAGATGCGGGTGTGTATGCACAGTATCGGGGTTTTCCTGTAATTTATTACGGGACCAGTTTTCTGGAGTTGCCAGTTTGCATTCCGTTCCGGCCGGTTTTCCTTTGTTCTTTCCCGGCCGGACTTTTCCGATGGAGGGGGTTATTTGCAAGTTTGCAAATAACATTTTGTGGAGGGTTTATTTGTGAGATGAGAGATTATGATAGCATCTTTGATTCCCTCCATCACTTGCATTTAATGAGATTTGAAGGGTTATGGTTTGGGTGTAACATTGTTATGATGATGTTTGTATATGGACACCTCCTTACTTTATCCTACCATTACCTCCCTTCATGCTTGATTTATCCCTCCACCATTCTCACATTAGCAAAAGGGCCGGCCACAAATTTGGGAGAGGAGAGAAAATGAGAGGTTTCATTTTTGGTGAAAGAAATTAATCATCCATCTCATTTTCATTGCTACCAAAATCCCCAAGTTCATATCTTGTTGATTCCTCCATCAAGGCAACATAACCCCAAAGAGACAAGCATCATCTACACTACATTCTACAGCACTTCTTGGGCATGTCGACTTGCCAGTTTCATGCCCGAGTTGCCTCGGTATAGAGGCGGGAGCCCGTAAAAGATGCAGGCGAGGTGGTGCCCTTCCGGCGAGGAGGCGACGACCGGAGTTTCCGCGGGAGATCGGGACGATGACGAGAAGACCGGAGGACTCGGATCACTCGGTATATCTCTTCCCATCTTGTAGTTAGCTAGAACTAGTTTAATGGCCCGATCCGGGGTTTAGTGCGCGGTGGTGCCGGTTTGCAAAGTTCGCAAAATTAAAGTTTATCACCGCTTCCGCATTTGGCCGTCGGATTGACGGCCGGGGCGCCGCCGTGCACTTACAGTGGTATCAGAGCCTCGCCATTAACTTCGTCTAGCTTCGTTTGATGTGTTTTGCATTTTCGATCGACCAAAATTCCAAAACTTGCATTTTTGTTCACATCAGTTTTCTGTTGAAATTTTTTGGTCTCGAAAAATTTTTCAGGTTGTCTCAGAATGATGTGCAGGGAGTTCTAAGACTGCTGTAAAAAATTCGACGCAGTGACTCGATCACTGAAGCGCGGAACCGCGGCCAAACCCCCCCTTGGGCCGCGGTTCCGCCGCACATTGGTGTCGTCACTGCATCATTTTTTTCCAGTGGGCTTCTGGGCTAATTTTAGGGGTTTTGGAATATTAAAATTGGGCCCATATTTTCTGTGAGTGCTACAGTATTGCTTGGGGGCCCACTTGTTAATTTTTGATCGATCGGATATTTTAAACACATTATTTCACAGTATTTACATTATATCTGCGACCGTGAATGTCACTCGATCGGTAAATCCGGTCTAACTGCTATAGCCCGGTTAGACGGATTTGCGAACGTGACTTTCACGTTGATGTTCTGTGTTTTTGCTGTGATGTTGCGGATCGGTCGTGGGGGATAGCCTGGATGCAATGCTAGTACAGTTTCTGTTGTATTATGTACATTTGATATTGCGGGGCGAGCGTCTGACATGTGGACTGCCGTCACTGCCTGTTTGTATTATTATTTTGGGGCACGACCAGGTTGCGGTCGATGTACCTTCTGTATGTATATTTTACTTTCTGTACTAGGGTTACCCCGCGGAGGGGTGCACGGATAACCGGGTTCTAGAGGGCAACGGGCCCGCATCTCAGGGCACTGAGACGGAGGGGGCTTCAGTCTGGAATTGGCGGGCTATTCGCCGCACTCGTAGGGGGTACAGGTTGAACCAGGAGGGGTGCCCAAGTTACCGGATTCCGTGAAGTGCTGGGTGGTCCATTCACGGCGCTGAAGGGGGCTGCCTCGCTTCAGGTTTTGGCGGGTGACTTGCCGCGCCCGTAGGGGTCTAGGATTTCATTGCACAGGCTATCCACACGACCAGGGGAACGTCGGGTTTCAGTAGTGGCTCTATGAAACCCGGGGATCCCAGATATCTGTATTGTTCTGTGATGCTGTACATTTCTGTGATGTTGCATTTTATTCACGCCTTGAGCGAAATATAATATATTGGTATATATATTAGTAGATGTTGTATATGTTTTTCATCCGCGCTAGTCCAGTCCCCGCTCTGCCGTTAGTTAGCTAACCTAACGGGTGATGACGGGACCCAGTGGCGAATGCGGATGGCATATACGTACGTCAATATATTTTCGTTCTTTGTGGTGTGATCTATTGATGGGACTGCATTGATTCGGATCAATGCAAGTTAAACAAACCTATTCTGATGTTGTTGGAACACTTTTCAAAAAGCTGTTATTGCAAGGACGTTCACTTTTGTTTTGCATCGTGGTATTCATTTGGAATATCCTGCTCCTCAGTCGACGAGGCAAGGGCCGAGATCCCTTCACCGGGAGTGACCCCTTGGATAGAAGTTTGCGTCAGGGCATTAACTTCACTATAGCCGATTACTTTTGCTTTGCATCGTGGTATTCATTTGGAATATCCTGCACCCCATTCTACGGGGAAAGAGCCGAGATCCCTTCACCGGGAGTGACCTCTTTAGTAAAGGTTTTCGTCACTATATTTTCTAAAAAGCTATCCGTTCCTTCAACGATATCAAGTTCATTACGTTAAAGGTTTTCGCCAGAAACCATTCGTAGCCCTCCGTCGTTTCATATGGATAGTCAATAGTATTCAAGCTGTGTTTGTTGGCCAAAGTCAAGGCACAGTGTTTGGTAGCTGTTGGTTATTCATATGCAGCATAGATAGATGCGTTGGTTTGGAACAGTCGTACTGCCTTGTTGGCCAAAGTCAAGGGTAGGTACGGGTGGATTCAAAACAACCTGGAGAATGACGGGTAGAACTTGACATGTGACTTATGATTTGTTGGCCAAAGTCAAGGTCATAAGAGCATGGGGTAAAAATCACATCGGGAGTTTCAAAAGAACTGAAACTTGCCAGATATGCGCATACCTTCTGGAGTGTGATAACGTGAGCGGATTCCGTCACTTTATCATGCGATGAGAGTTGGATCCCGATTCCCACTGATGAGTTAGTTTACTCCTCGGGTGACCCCGACTAATTCTTCTTTCAGGTTTGGAGGAGAATTTGAGGTACAGTGGGAGGTTTCCTGATTAGATAAATTGGTAACCATTCTGATCTAGGTTAGAGTGCACGCTGAGTGTTTCTTGTCTCTCTCTCTCTGGCAGCGACCATTGACCCGACCCTAGACTATGATTCAGAGACCAAGTTAACCGAACCTTCTTAACACTGGCTTTTGGATTGTCAGAGTTGCAGACCTCATTGCCACTCCTACTTTTACCCTTTTCTCCAGGACACCCCGTATTACTGCGAACGTCCACTTCCATTGGACAAAGCCATCGTATAGTTAGATACGAACTCGAAGGAATTCGAGGATGGTTTCCGGTTCTGGAGAAAACGGATAGGATTATTCAATTGTCTTTTCCTTTTTGCCTCCTCTCAAGTTACGAGTACTCCTTGGTTTAGGAGATAGTACACCTATTACGCAAATTGGATAGTCTTCTTCCAAACTTTAGGCTGGTGCCGAACAGTGGGGAATGAAGAAAACCAATTAGCATAACGATGGTGTGTAGAAGGTATTAAGATTAAGACAAAGCAAGGGATTAGTAAGAGGGCAAAGTAAATTGCGACTGATATTCACGACCAAACCAAGTATTTCTTCGCCAATCCTAAATCACCTTTGTATTTCTCCAGGACACTCCGTATCACTACGAAGATCCACAGTTTATTGGATAATCCATCGTATGGTTATATACGAACTCGAAAGGAACTTGTTCCAGTTCGGGGATGGATTCTGGTCCAGGAGAAATAGGAATAAGGTTTATTCGGTTGTCTTTTATCTTCACCTTCTCTCGCATTGCGAGTGCTCCTAGGACTAGGACAGTACACCCATTATGCTTATTGGATAGTCTTCTTCCAAACCATAGGCTGGTGCCGAACGGTAGGGAAGAAAGAAAACCAATTGGCCTAAAGGGGTGTGCAGAAGGTAATGACTAAAGACATATAAAGGGATTTGGAGAGGTGGCAAAGAATTATATGGTTATAGTTGTAAATCTGGATAATGGTAGAGGCATTACTAGGAATACCAGGACACCCCATCGAAACATTTCAATGTTTCAGTTCAACTGTGTACTGTTAAAAGAAAACTGATTTCCCGATTAGACACTTGCTCCAGGGTATGTATTTACCAGGTTTGATTCTCACATCTGTATGGTTTTACAGATGATGAGTGGGAGTAAGTTATTGGGAATTGGGTGATCATCCTCATTATATCGGGATTCGTTGTAATCGGTGATATTTGAGGAGATCACCTGGGCTGTTTGCCGGTCGGCAAATATTTGGTTTTGAATATCCGCTGTTGTGCACCAATTTCAAATTGATATATCTGTACGTCTATTTTCATAGAGTGAGATATACCTTTTGATATTATGTCGATGACATTTACCTATATCAGTGAATGGTTAGGTAAGGAGTATTAAACAGCGGTGTAATTCTTCTTAACCATAAGTACAGTTTTCAACCTACGACACACAGTGAAAGAGTTGTTAGACTCAGCGGACTTATACAGAGTATTGTATGTTGTCCAGTGTCCATTAGGACAGAGGGGTTGGTCCTCATACTATATTCTGTTTACTTTTAACTTTTCTAGTTCTTAGACATGTGTTTCGTAGAAACACAGGGTCTAAGTTTTGAGGAGTTATAGGTATTTGAATAGAGTAGAGAACCAGGTATAGCAAGTATCGGGATTCTTCAAAGTGATCGAAGATGTAGATACTTGTGTATGGTATTCAGTTGATAGTAATGATAAAGAAAAATTGCTTCTCTTTCAGGTTACTCATAATTGGAAGTATTCCTAAGTTGAGTGACGCTGATCGGCCTCGTTCCATTTAGTTGACATGCACTGGAGATAGCTGCATGATTTGAATCTGGTTCAATTAAATCAGTGCCTCTGGTTCTATATTGGATATAGTACAGTTCATATCTTAACATTGTTAAGGTACGGGGAGTTGTCCGGCTTATGATTAAAACCAGACACTGGACAACTCAAGGCACGTTTCTGTAATGGCTGTTTGTGGGTTGACCCAGGCTATGACGAGGGTTGACTTTCTACCATCTGGAAGATCAATAGTGATATTGTTCTTAACTCGCCACATTTTAAAAGGAAATGGTTATTTTTCAGAAAATAGTAGTGGGAGTATGGTAGAACTGGAAGCGATTCCAGAACCGCAAACGATTACTGAAGATTTGATAAGGAACCTAAAGATTCAATCTGTTTTGACATTCCATTGGCCACTCCGCAGATAAGGTGGGTAACTTCAGGCACCCGAGAGGTACTCCGGTAGCCTCAAGGACGGTGACAGGGAAGTTCTTGTTTACCCACACTTGCCATTGTTGTTGTTCCAGGCTGCGAGACCCGGCAGGAGGATGAGTATAGCGTCGTTCTAAACTAGCTTTAGAAGTGCACGTCTATATGACTCTGCCAGAGGGTTGTCGTGGTCAGTGGGAGCAGCGGAAGTATTGGTGGACATCAGGCTTATGTCTATTTATAGACTAAAGCAGATATAGCGGAGATAGATCATCTATTTCTGATGTGAAGTCATAGGTTTGACGTCATCAGAATAGGGGATGGATCTGTTAAGAAGGTAGTAGGGTGTGATGTCCTGGTTTTGGATGACATACACAAAGTAGGAATTGATATTCCTATACTACGATCGGTTATACTTTGGTCGTCACACGGTGGTTTCTCCACAAGGGACTTGGACATTATATAAGACATACTGGTTACTAGATCTATGGTTTTAGATCTAGATTTGGGTGGTTTCCCAATCAGGGTACTTTGACAGCATTCTAAGAGTATTTAGAATGGACGACTCCTGGCATGGTAGTGTACCTGCAGGTAATGGAGTCACCCTCTCTAAAGGTCTCTTATAGACTAAACTAGAGAGGGACGTGCATGATTGGCAGATCACTTGCTTAGGCAATTGAGTCAATCATGAGATGTCAAGTACCACACCAGATGTTGTTCTTGCACTAGATGCAATAAGTTGATATTGATCCAATCCTGGAGGAACAGTCGGAAGCAGTTTTAGAACATAAGTGAATGTTCTAGGGATATGATAACGGCTGCCTCCTTTAGGAGACGGTTATCATTCCAGGCTTCCAAGGTGACATGGACGACAAGGAGGTTGTCAGAGTTATAGTTTTCCTTCTGACGAGGGGCAGTATTCTGGACAGGTGATCCAAGGCAATACTGAGGGTGGCATGGCGCAGGATACTGATTAAGTTCAGTTGACGATACAGTCTTAGAAGTTTGGATTTGGAGTTCATTTATGAGCTCGGTCCCATCAGACATCCAGACACTCTAAGACAGGTATTGCTCATTTCGGGAGATGGCTTTCTCCGCGAACTTGAGATATAGAGAGACATAGAAAGAAATTTCAAGGCGGATCCACTCACTGAGGCTATTCCTCGAACACAATAGTCTTCCAAACAGGCTTTGTGAGACTGACTAGTAGAGGAGTTGGGTGTTCGGTATCACACGGGCTGTGAGTATGCGACATCGCAATAATTAGCCTTGAGTGCAAGTGGGAGATTGTTGGAGATAGTGCCCTCAGAGTCAATTATTGGATCACAGGCACGTGATTGCAATGATTGAGGGAGGACCTATCCCGGTACGACAGTCTTACTCGAGATGATAGTATGCTATCTGGTTTACCTTTATCATCGTGTACTGCTTCAGGTGACCTTACAGGTCGCTATTACACGTTGATAGAGCCCCTAGGATTCTTGCTTGACTGCCAGCAGTATGAGGGCGATCATATACGTGGGAGCTGGTAGTCTATAAGCACATCCTTAAATGGTCCCTAGTCGTGGGAGTTTCGAGACAGGGCATCGATTCTCCAGAGTAGACTAGTGTATACAGTCGAGACCCCGACGAGGGGCGGTGGCCGGTCTCACAAGCCACTGGTGTCAGTTGGTTCACCTAAGATGTATACAGGTGCTCATTAGGTTATGAGTACACCGGACAGGACTCGCCGGGAACATGCTAGCTGGTCTTATACCTGACGTCAGATAGCAGTTCCCAGGTGACATGTGTACAGGTTAGTTCATCGACCTGGGGATCGTCATTTATCTCGTGTGAGTTCCCACTGTACTTTGATTACTACCCTACCACGGCTCAAAGGAGTCGTGCAAACAGGTTTTAGTTGGGTACAGTCCCGAGCCACATGGAGGCAGTGAGCGGATCTTCAGGGGTTCGTCTCTCCCGGTATTGGGGGTGAGGTCGCGCTGTGTCTAGGAGAGCCATTACACGAAGTCCTTGGCCAAGGCAGGAGATTTACTGGTAATATTCCAGTAGTATCTCAGGGTGTTCTGGGCTACACTCCGACACGACTTGTACCGCTTTTGGAGGTCTGACTTTTACCAACCTCCTAGGCCCGACATGCGATGCTCATAGACGAACGGACCGAACTGTACGGATATTGTCACTGACAGGCTCAGTAGGGTGTCAGGATGAGTTCGCTCATCGACGTCCCTTTTAGTCAATAGCTGGTGGCCCGTTACGTATTGGCTTATACCTCTGACGTGCTAGTGGTTAAATCCACAGCCATTGTATTGACGAGTCTTTAGAGTCCACCACACTTTCAGTTACTCAAGCTTTCGGGCGAAACGCTGTAGAGGCCGTATGGAGATATGGCAGGGTCTGATCAGATACGTGCGGTATTGCACGGGTCAGGATCGGACGTTTTGTACTAGTGGCCGTATGGATATATGGCAGGGTTCGATCTGATACGTGCGGTATTGCACGGATCAGGATCGGACGAACATTACTAGCCGGATTTGGTTTAAACCGGATCCTATTATAGTACAGTGTAGATTTTGTCTCATTGCATTTGTATCCGGACGGAATACAGATGCGGGTGTGTATGCACAGTATCGGGGTTTTCCTGTAATTTATTACGGGACCAGTTTTCTGGAGTTGCCAGTTTGCATTCCGTTCCGGCCGGTTTTCCTTTGTTCTTTCCCGGCCGGACTTTTCCGATGGAGGGGGTTATTTGCAAGTTTGCAAATAACATTTTGTGGAGGGTTTATTTGTGAGATGAGAGATTATGATAGCATCTTTGATTCCCTCCATCACTTGCATTTAATGAGATTTGAAGGGTTATGGTTTGGGTGTAACATTGTTATGATGATGTTTGTATATGAACACCTCCTTACTTTATCCTACCATCACCTCCCTTCATGCTTGATTTATCCCTCCACCATTCTCACATTAGCAAAAGGGCCGGCCATAAATTTGGGAGAGGAGAGAAAATGAGAGGTTTCATTTTTGGTGAAAGAAATTAATCATCCATCTCATTTTCATTGCTACCAAAATCCCCAAGTTCATATCTTGTTGATTCCTCCATCAAGGCAACATAACCCCAAAGAGACAAGCATCATCTACACTACATTCTACAGCACTTCTTGGGCATGTCGACTTGCCAGCTTCATGCCCGAGTTGCCTCGGTATAGAGGCGGGAGCCCGTAAAAGATGCAGGCGATGTGGTGCCCTTCCGGCGAGGAGGCGACGACCGGAGTTTCCGCGGGAGATCGGGACGATGACGAGAAGACCGGAGGACTCGGATCACTCGGTATATCTCTTCCCATCTTGTAGTTAGCTAGAACTAGTTTAATGGCCCGATCCGGGGTTTAGTGCGCGGTGGTGCCGGTTTGCAAAGTTCGCAAAATTAAAGTTTATCACCGCTTCCGCATTTGGCCGTCGGATTGACGGCCGGGGCGCCGCTGTGCACTTACACCAACCCCTCTGTCCTGATAGACCCTGGACAATGTACAATACTCTGTATAAGTCCGCTGAGTCTAACAACTCTTTCACTGTGTGTCGTAGGTTGAAAACTGTACTTATGGTTAAGAAGAATTACACCGCTGTTTAATGCTCCTTACCTAACCATCCACTGATATAGGTAAATGTCACAGACATAATTTCAAAAAGGTATGTCTCACTCTATGAAAATAGACGTACAGATATATCAATTTGAAATTGGTGCATAACAGCGGATATTCAAAACCAAATATTTGCCGACCGGCAAACAGCCCAGGTGATTTCCTCAAATATCACTGATTACAATGAATCCCGATATAATGAGGATGATCACCCAATTCCCAATAACTTACTCCCACTCATCATCTGTAAAACCATACAGATGTGAGAATCATACCTGGTAAATACATACCCTGGAGCAAGTGTCTAACTGGGAAATCAGTTTTCCTTTAACAGTACATAGTGAAACTGAAACATTGAAATGTTTCGATGGGGTATCCCGGTATTCTTAGTAATGCCTCTTCCAGATTCACGACTGTAACCGTATAATCCTTTGCCACCTCTCCAAATCCCTTCATATATCTTTAGTCATTACCTTCTGCACACCCCTTTAGGCCAAATGGTTTTCTTCCTTCCCTACCGTTCGGCACCAACCTATGGTTTGGAAGAAGACTATCCTATAAGCATAATGGGTGTACTGTCCTAATCCTAGGAGCACTCGTAATGCGAGAGAAGGTGAGGATAAAAGACAACCGAATAAACCTTATTCCTATTTCTCCTGAACCAGAATCCATCCCCGAACTGGAACAAGTTCCTTTTGAGTTCGTATATAACCATACGATGGAGTATCCAAAAACTGTGGATCTTCGTAGTGATACGGAGTGTCCTAGAGAAATACAAAGGTGATTTAGGATTGGCGAAGGAATATCTGGTTTGGTCGTGAATATCTGTTGCAATTTACTTTGCCCTCTTACTAATCCCTTGCTTTGTCTTAACTTAATACCTTCTGCACACCATCGTTATGCTAATTAGTTTTCTTCATTCCCCACCGTTCGGCACCAGCCTAAGGTTTGGAAGAAGACTATCCAATTTGCGTAATAGGTGTACAATCTCCTAAACCAAGGAGTACTCGCAACCTGAGAGAAGGTAAAAGGAAAAGACAACTGAATAATCCTATCCGTTTTCTCCAGAACCTGAAACCATCCTCGAATAAATTCTTTCGAGTTCGTATCTAACCATACGATGGTTTTGTCCAATGGAAGTGGACGTTCGTAGTAATACGGGGTGTCCTGTAGAAAAGGGTAAAAGTAGGAGTGGCAATAAGGTGTGCAACTCTGACAATCCAAAAGCCAGTGTTTAAGAAGGTTCGGTCAACTTGGTCACTGAGTCATAGTCTTAGGGTCGGGTCAATGGTCGCTGCCAAAGAGAGAGAGAAAAGAAACACTCAGCGTGCACTCTAACCTAGATCAGAATGGTTACCAATTTATCTAATCAGGAAACCTCCCACTGTACCTCAAATTCTCCTCCAAACCTGAAAGAAGAATTAGTCGGGGTCACCCGAGAAGTAAACTAACTCATCAGTGGGAATCGGGATCCAACTATCATCGTATGATAACGTGACGGAATCCGCTCACGGTGTCACACTCTAGAAGGTATGCGCATATCTGGCAAGTTTCAGTTCTTTTGAAACTCCCGATGTGATTTTTGCCCCATGCTCTTATGACCTTGACTTTGGCCAACAAATCATAAGTCACATGTCAAGTTCTGCCCGTCATTCTCCAGGTTGATTCGAATCCACCCGCACAAGCCCTTGACTTTGGCCAACAAGGCTATACGACTGTTCCAAACCAACGCATCTATCTATACTGCATATGAATAACCAACAGCTACCAAACACTGTGCCTTGACTTTGGCCAACAAACACAGCTTGAATACTATTGACTACCCATATGAAACGACGGAGGGCTACGAATGGTTTCTGGCGAAAACCTTTAACGTAAAGAACTTGATATCGTTGAAGGAACGGATAGCTTTTAAAATATAGTGACGAAAATGTTCGCTAAAGAGGTCACTCCCGGTGAAGGGATCTCGGCTCTTTCCCCATAGAATGAGGTGCAGGATATTCCAACTGAATACCACGGTGCAAAGCAAAAGCAATTGGCTATAGTGAAGTTAATGCCCTGACGCAAACTTTTTGTCCAAGGGGTCACTCCCGGTGAAGGGATCTCGGCCCTTGCCTCGTCGACTGAAGAGCAGGATATTCCAACTGAATATCATGATGCAAAACAAAAGTGAACGTCCTTGCAATAACAGCTTTTTGAAAAGTGTTCCAACAACATCAGATTAGGTTTGTTTTTAACTTGCATTGATCCGAATCAACGCAGTCCCATCAATTGATCATACCACAAAGAACGAAAATATACTGATGTACGTATATGCCATCCGCATTCGCCACTGGGTCCCGTCATTACCCGTTAGGTTAGCTAACTGACGACAGAGCGGGGACTGGACTAGTGCGGATGCAAAACATATACAACATCTACTAATATATATACCAATATATTATATTCACTCAAGGCGTGATAAAAAATGCAACATTACAGAAAATGTACAGCATCACAGAAACAATACAGATATCTGGGATCCCCGGGTTTCACAGAACCACTACTGAAACCCGACGTTCCCCTGGTCGTGTGGATAGCCTGTGCAATGAAATCCTAGACCCCAACGGGCGCGGCAAGTTACCCGTCAAAACCTGAAGCGAAGCAGCCCCCTTTAGCATCTTGAATGGACCACCCAGCACTTCACGGAATCCGGTAACTTGGGCACCCCTCCTGGGTCAACCTGTACCCCCTACGAGTGCGGCGAATAGCCCGCCAATCCTAGAGTGAAGCCCCCTCCGTCTCAATGCCATGAGATGCGGGCTTGTTGCCCTCTAGAACCCGGCTATCCGTGCACCCCTCCGCGGGGTAATCCTAGTACAGAAAGTAAAATATACATACAACGGGTACACCGACCGCAACCTGGTCGTGCCCCAAAATAATAATACAAACAGGCAGTGACGGCAGTCCACATGTCGGACGCTCGCCCCGCAATATCAAATGTACATAATACAACAAAAAACTGTACTAGCATTGCATCCAGGCTATCCCCCACGACCGATCCGCAACATCACAGCAATACATAGAACATCAACGTGAAAATCACGTTCGCAAATCCGTCTAACCGGGCTATAGCAGTTAGACTGGATTTACCGATCAAGTGACATTCACGGTCGCAGATACAATGTAAATACTGTGAAATAATGTGTTTAAAATATCCGATCGATCAAATTTTAACAAGTGGGCCCCCAAGTAATACTGTAGCACATCAATAAATTCTGGGCCCAAAATTATTATTCCAAAACCCCAATTTTAACCCCAGAAAGATACTGTAGAAATTTGGTGCAGGGAACCCAACAGTGTGCGGCGGAACCGCGGGCCAAAGGGGTGTTTGGCCGCGGTTCCGCGCTCCTACTGTAGAGTTGTTGCATCGAATTTTTACAGAATTCTTATTTTTTCTAGTAGATCACTTTTCTGTAACCTGAAAAAAATTTCGACACCAAAAATTTTCAACAGAAAACTGATGCAAGCCAAAAATGCGGTTTTGGGATTTTGTTCGATCGGAATTGTAAAACACATTAAACCAAGCTAGACTAAGTTAATGGCGAGGCTCTGATACCACTGTAAGTGCACGGCGGCGCCCCGGCCGTCAATCCGACGGCCAAATGCGGAAGCGGTGATAAACTTTAATTTTTCATGAACTGGCACCACCGCGCACTAATACCCGGATCGAACCATTAACTAGTCCTAGCTAACTACAAGAAAGGGAAGAGAGATATACCGACTGATCCA
Organism: Agapanthus africanus; assembly: GCA_030015575.1. NCBI lineage: Eukaryota > Viridiplantae > Streptophyta > Magnoliopsida > Asparagales > Amaryllidaceae > Agapanthus > Agapanthus africanus. The sequence goes on from CM057345.1 coordinate 167,236,648, forward strand.
AGTTCTCCGGTCTTCTCGTCGTCGTCCCGATCTCCTGCGGAATTTCCTGTCTCCACCTCGTCGCCGGAAGTGCACCACATCGCCTACTTCTTTTACGGGCTCCCACCTCAATGCCGAGGCAACTCGGGCACGAAGCTGGCTAGTCGACGTGTCCAAGATTTGCTGTAGAATATAGTGTAGAGGCTATGTCTCATTTTGGGATTCATGGAGGTGCCATTTTGGTGGAGGGATGATACAAGAATTATGTAGAGGAACTAGGGGATTTTTGGAGCATGAAATGAACAAAATTCCACTATCCAAAAATTTGGACAGCCCTTGCCAAGTCTTGGCCGGCCATGACATGGCGGTGGGGCGAGAAAAGAATGAATCATAAGAGAGCCACACCAAGGAATGAGTGTTAGACAATAATCAAGGAGAGAGAAAAAGGGGTACCATGAGAGATAATGATCACACCATAATTCCAACACTCAACTAACAACCATCTCTCATCATCAACAATCATGTCCACAAAAGTCATGCCATCATGACACAAAGAAAGTCAAGCATGGTCAAAGGATGGTGCACCATCATGATAAAACAATAAGCAAAGACCCCCTCCACAAATACTTATTTGCAACAATGCAAATAAGCCTTCCTCCACCAATCTTCGGCCAATGAACGATACAAAGGAAATTGGCCGAAACAGAAAGCAAACTAGCAACTCCAGAAAACTGGTCCCGTAATAAATTACAGGAAAACCCCGATACTGTGCATACACACCCGCATTTGTATTCCGACCGAAATACAAATGCAATGAGACAAAATCTACACTGTACTATACTAGGATCCGGCTTATACCAAAGCCGGCTAGTATTATCCGTTCGATCCTGATCCGTGCAATACCGCACGTATCTGATCGAACCCTGCCATATATCCATACGGCCTATAGTACAAACTATCCGATCCTGATCCGTGCAATACCGCATGTATCTGATCGGACCTTGCCATATCTCCATACGGCCTCTACAACTTTTCGCCCGAAAGCTGAGTAACTGAATGTGGGGGACTCTAAAGACTCGTCAACACCTTGGTTATGGATTTAACCACTAGCACGTCAGAGGTATAAGCCAATACGTAACGGGCTACCAGGTACTGACTAAAAGGGACGTCTGCGAGCGAACTCAGCCTGACAACCCTACTGAGCCTGTCAGTGACAATATCCGTACAGTCCGGTCCGTTCGTCTATGAGTATCGCATGGCGGGCCTAGGGGGTTGGTAAAAGTCAGACCCCCAAAAGCGGTACAAGTCGTGTCGGAGTGTAGCCCAGAACACCCTGAGATACTACTGGAATACCTACCAGTAAATCTCCTTGCCTCGGCCGAGGGCTTCGTGTAATGGCTCTCCTAGACACAGCACGACCTCACCCCCAATACCGGGAGAGACGAACCCCTGAAGATACGCTCACTGCCTCCATGTGGCTCGGGACTGTACCCAACTAAAACCTGTTTGCACGACTCCTTTGAGCCGTGGTAGGGTAGTAATCAAAGTACAGTGGGAACTCACACAAGACAAATGATGATCCCCAGGTCGATGAACTAACCTGTACACATGTCACCAGGGAACTGCCATCTGACGTCTGGTATATGACCAACTAGCATGTTCCCGGCGAGTCCTGTCCGGTGTACTCATAACCTAATGAGCACCTGTATACATCTTAGGTGATCCAACTGACACCAGTGGCTTGTGAGACCGGCCACCGCCCCTCGTCGGGGTCTCGACTGTATACACTAGTCTACTCTGGAGAATCGATGCCCTGCCTCGAAACTCTCACGACTAGGGACCATTTAAGGATATGCTTATAGACTGCCAGCTCCCACGTATATGATCGCCCTCATACTGCTGGTGGTCAAGCAAGAATCCTAGGGGCTCTACCAACGTGTAAAAGCGACTTGTAAGGTCACCTAAAGCAGTACACGATGATAAAGGTAAACCAGACAGCATACTATCATCTCGAGTAAGACTGTCCTACCGGGATAGGTCCTCCATCAATCATTGCAATCACGTACCTGTGACCTAATAATTGACTCTGAGGGCACTATCTCCAACACCAGTGTCACCTGAGAACTGCTATCCGACGATAGATATAATACCACATAGGAGTTCTCTGTGAGTCCGTTCAGTGTACCCAGTCTCCACTGAGCACCCGCATACAATCTTTGGTGTCATCTCACCAGATGGATATGGGATCATCCATCGCCCATCATATGGGACAAGAATAGTATACGCTAGTCTACTCTGGGATATCGATGCCCCGTCTCGATACACCCACGACTAGGAACAGTTCAAGGATATGCTTATAAACTACACATGCCCCACCAGTATGATCTGCATCATAGTCACAGTAGTCAAGCAAATATCCTGAGGGCTTTATCAACATATGCAAATGAATAGAAGCATGATCAATTCAACATGTCAAGATAAAGTAAACCAGATAGCATACTATCATGTTGAGCGAGAAAGTCATCTAAAATCTTATATACATGTCCAAGCATCCACTATACATATAATGGCCTCTAGGGCATACATATATCTAACAATCTCCCACTTGCACTAAGGCCAGTTATTGGCGTATCTCATACCCAACATCTCAAAAAGTCACTCATGCTGCGGCTGTGGAGGGGCCTTGGTGAGTGGATCCGCTGTGTTATCCTTTGTATATACTCTCCGAATCTCGATCTCCTGGCGATCTACTATCTCCCGGATCAAATGATATCGCCTCAGGAAGTGTCTGGATTTCTGATGGGACCTTGGTTCTTTGGCTAACGCCATAACTCCATTATTATCACAATACAATGGTATTGGATCAACAATAGTTGGAACTACTCCTAGTTCCGCGATGAACTTCCTCATCCAGACGGCTTCCTTGGCAGCATCATTTGCAGCAATATACTCAGCTTCCATCGTAGAGTCTGCAACGGTATCCTGTTTGGAACTCTTCCAACTAACCGCCCTTCCGTTGAGGGTAAATACAAATGCTGAGATAGATTTGCTGTCATCCTTATCACTTTGGAAGCTGGAATCGGTAAAGGCATCCATCTGGAGATCCCCATTACCATACACCAAGAACAATTCTTTAGTCCTTCGTAAGTATTTAATAATGTTCTTCACTTCTATCCAATGTTTCTCCCCTGGGTTGGATTGATACCTGTTTACTACAGCTAGTTCATAAGCTACATCAGGGCGAGTACATAACATCGCATACATTATAGATCCTACGGCTGAAGCGTAGGGTATAACGCTCATGCGAGCTCTCTCTTCATCAGTCTTCGGACAGAAGTCTTTGGAGAGAGTGATTCCATGACAAGCAGGCAAGGCACTGTTCCCCTCCGAACACAGAGACGCGACCGCGTAGGTTCGTCTTGCCTGAGATTCGGGGCAGATGCTATTTGGTTTTATCCGTCCACCTCTCCGAAGATGCCAAGTTGATTTATGGCACCGTGTATCGGAGGTTTAGACGGATGCGGCCGATGTAGCAGACTTCGTCAGATTCCCCCTCGCTTGAGGGGTTTTTGATTGTGGGGACGCTCTTCCCTGCAGGCGCAAGCCCCTGCAGTTAATTATGCTACCGCACGCGGTAACAACTTTCTCCTTCTCCAGAATTTCACTTCGTGTCGTGGGTGTTTATTTTGTTTGTGGTTGCCCGTGGATTGTATACGGAGACTAATTTATGTTGTCGCCCGTAGGACGTGGATTAGTCCAAATCCATATATTCTTAGATTTGGGTTTGGGGTTTTAGTTTAAAGATACGTTAGCCATCTTGAGGCTAAGATCAACTTAAACGTTCGTTAAGGATACATTAGTCTAATCTCCAGACTAAGATCAACTTAACGGGATCGTTTAGATCTGACAAGAGAGCAATTAGCTCTATTGTTTAGTTTAATGACATTGCGGTCGATTTCTAGTTTAGGGATGTGGTGGTCCAATGTTAGTTTTAAGACGTTGCGGTCAAGGTTAAGGACATCATAGTCCATGGATTTAGGGACTCCACAGTCCGATGTTAGTTTTAAAACATCACGGTCAAGGTTAAGGACATCATAGTCCGTGGATTTAGGGACTCCACAGTCCGATGTTAGTTTTAAGACATCACGGTCAAGGTTAAGGACATCATAGTCCGTGAGCTTAAGGACCTTACAGTCCGATGTTAGTTTTAAGACATCACAGTCAAGGTTAAGGACATCATAGTCCGTGAGCTTAAGGACCTCACCGTCCGATGTTAGTTTTAAGACATCACGGTCAAGGTTGAGGACATCATAGTCCATGAGTTTAAAGACCCCACACTCCGTAGCAGTGTGTGGTTGTCGGGGCCCATCACCTCTCTGACGACGTTGAAAGATTACAACGACGGATGTCAGAGGAGTTCAGAGATGTACCCTTGAACCAAAGTTGATTAAGGGATCTATAGTCCGATTTGGGACTAAAGTCTGTTTTAAAGTTTAAGGATACGTTAGCCATTTTTGAGGCTAAGATCAACTTAAACGGGATCGTTTAGATCCGACAAAAGAGCATTTGGACTCTATTGTTCCAGTTTAGGGACATAGTGGTCCATTGTTCCCATTTTGGTGACGGATATTAGTTTAAGGACACGTTAGCCATATTTGAGGCTAAGATCAACTTAAACATTTGTTAAGGATACATTAACCTAATTGCCAGACTAAGATCAACTTAACAGGATCGTTTAGATCCGACAAGAGAGCATTTGGGGGCTCTATTGTTCCATTTTAGGGACATAGTGGTCCATGTTCCAGTTTAGGGACATGGAGGTCCATTGTTCCAGTTTAGGGACGTAGTGGTCCATTTAATGTATGGCCATCGGGACCCGTCACCTCTCTGAAGTCGTTGAAGGATTACAACGATAGGTGTCAGAGGAGTTCAGAGATGTACCCTTGAACCAAAATTGATTTAAGAGAGCAGCCGTGCTCAGTCAATTTAATTTGAGGACTTATGGCCATGATTGGGCTAAATCCAGTTGAGAATGTTTAACATTTTTATTTGTGGTTGGCCTGTTAGGCCTTGGCTAGGGATTTGCCCCAGTTTAATAATGCACTGCATTTTATTTAGGCCTGTAAGGCTTATTTGATTTGGGCCCTGTCCCTTTTAATAGTGCATAGCACTTTGTTTGGTCTGATAGACCTTCTTTTATTGGGCTCTGCCCTTTTATTAATGCGGTGCATTTAATGTTCTGACAGTGCCACGTGGCTTGTCAGGCGCTTTGCGCCGATTGAGGAGCGCAAGGCGCAAGTCCATGGGGAGGTGACACGTGTCACGCTCTGGTGAGCGCAAGCCAGTGCGCAGTGTGCTGCTCCAGTGCGCTGCGCTGTTGCGCTGCTAACACGTGGCGTGCTCTGGTGAGTTGCGCCAATTTCCGAGAGCAATGCTCTATTTTTTAAAAGCGCATAGCGCAAGTTGTTCTGGAGCTGACACGTGGCGCTCTCTGGTGGCTTGCGCCAACCCAGGAGCACAACAGTGCAGATTTACAAGTGCAAAGCACTGTTTTAATATCTTGATCCAATTTTGGATTCAAGAAAAGAATCTTTTTAAGATTCCAGAACCAGTGGTTTATCAAATGGCAATGCCTTTGTTATTTATTATATTTTTTATTGAAGATCATTGATCTTGTTCTTAAATCAATAATCTATTCAGAAGAAATTCTTCTTTTTATAAAGGTTTTACCTTCTTTTTCCTTTCTGAATTCTTCTCCAAATTCTTTAGAGGAGTTCTCTCTTTGTTTCTGTGTGTTTTTTTCCTCTCTGTGTTGATGTTTTGAATTGGGGTCTAGGGGCCTTTATATAGTGCCCATTAATTTGTTTAATTTGTTAAAGAGATCATTCTCTGAGTGATTTGGGGATTTTTCCCCACCGTTGGATCTTTGATCTAAGGGCTTCTGTTTTATAGAAGACAATCTTCTTGTTTTAACAAGAACAGAAAGATCTTACTGGAATTTTAATTCTGTTTGGCGCAAACGCATCTGTGCTTGACACGTGTCGCGCAGCGCAACTGCGCTGACAAGTGTCGTGCAGCGCAACTGCGCTGACAAGTGTCGCGCAGCGCAGAACGCAGCACAACTGCGCTAGCGCAATTGCGCTGACACGTGTCGCGCAGCGCAGAGCGCAAATCAGCTGAAGCGTTGCTTCTTTTATTTTAATTTAAATTTTATTATCTTTTTTTAAAACAGAGCTTTGCTCTGATTGGGGGAAACAGAAGCATTGCTTCACTTCTCTCCTTGGGATTTGAACAGAGCTTTGCTCTGAAAAGGAGATTTTCCCCTTTATTATTATTATTTATTTATTTATTTATTTATTTATTTTCTTTTTATTGTTATTATTTTATAAGGAGTGGGTTTTGAGCCAAAATTTTGGCGGGAACAAATGCCCCCCACTACTTTGCCCACGTAAGTATGTACGTGGGTGAAGTAGTGCAAAGTAAAGCATGGCCATGGAATCGAAGGCTTAGGAGACAAATTTAGGGTCCTTGTAGCCTAAGACTTTTCAACTTCATGAGCCGTGAGGGTCTCACAAAGACTTTTCTCCCTACGAGTCGAGAGGATCTCGTAGGTGTATTTTCTCCTTAGGGGTCGTGAAGACTCCTAAGTGTGTTTTCTCTTATAAGTCGTAAGGATCTTATAAGCGAATTTTACCCTCTTACGAGTCGAGAGGACCCGTAAGCGGTTGTTTCCCTCCTTATCGAGATTCGACTTCGGAGAGTGAGACCCGTGGATAGTATGCAAGAGACCGTTTTGGGCCAACTTGCAGGATCCCAGTGCTTAGGAAACAGGTTTTTAATCCCAGCTGCCTAAGGCTTTTCCTCACGAGTTGAGACGAATCGAGCAGTTCTCGCAAAGACATCAATTTCCTCACGAGTCGAGACGAATCGAGCATTTCTCGCAAGAATATCCTAACGTCACAGTTAACCTCTGCTCTTTACGACAGAAGTCCGTTAGGGTCTGTGGTACTTAGGGTTTTGGCCGTCGTACCGTCGCATCAGCTGATATATTCCTCTATAGACAATCGCGCTGTTCGAGTAGCCCTGCGACTGCCGTGTCTCTGATCTCTTCGGGGGCTGGACAAGACGTCTTCAAGTGATCTTCCAGGTAATCTTACCGTCGAAAGAGCAAGCGTAAGGATTTTGCCATGCCGCTTTTTACTTGAGGTTATGCTCATTTTGGAGAGCCCCGATGAGTCATAACCACTCCGCGCTGGAGTGGGATGATCTCCGATAGTCTTTCAGGTTTTATGTGAGTTGCCGTCAAGACCCTAAAGCTAAGAATTTGGCCTTTGCTTCGTTTGCTGGTATCGCGTCTGCTGTATCAAGACAAATGTCGCGGTTGTCTCTAGGTTGCTGGTGAACCGTCGAAGTTTGGAACTAGGGATTTTGCCGTGGCTCCATTAGTTTGATTGTCGCGTCTGAACCCTGCTAGAGGAAGAACGCTGGGGTGACATCTCGTCTGCTGTATCGAGACGAACGTCGCGGTTGTCTCTAGGTTGCTGGTGAACCGTCGAGGTTTGGAACTAGGGATTTTGCCGTGGCTCCTTTTGGTGATGTTGCGTCTACTGTATCGAGATGAACGTCGAGATAGTGACTACTCCGCGCTTATGCGAGATGATCTCCAATTGTCTTTCAGGCTTTACATGACTTGCCGTTAAGACCTTGAAGCATGGAATTTGGCATTTGCTTCGTTTGCTGGCATTGCGTCTGCTGTATCGAGACGAATGTCGCGGTTGTCTCTAGGTTGCTGGTGAACCGTTGAGGTCTGGAACTAGGGATTTTGCCATGGCTCCTTTAGTTTGATTGTCGCGTCTGAACCCTGCTAGAGGAAGAACGCTGGGGTGACATATCGTCTGCTGTATCGAGACAATCGTCACGGTGGTGATCACTTCATGTTGGTATGAGATGATCTCCGATTGTCTTTCAGGCTTTATATGACTTGCCGTTAAGACGTTGAAGCTAGGAATTTGGCCTTCGCTTCGTTTGCTTTGGTGTGTCCGAATCCTGTCGAAAGAAGAACGCTGTTGTGGACATTGCGTCTGCTGTAACGAGACGAATGCTGAGGTGGAGCTAGGATTTCGCCGTCACCTCGCTTTGCTGACCATGGGGTCTTTCGTTAACGTTAAATCTGCATCCTGCTGGACTGCGGAAGAACGCTGTCGTTGACATCTCGTCTGCTGTATCGAGACGAATGCTGAGGTGGAGCTGGGATTTTTCCGTCACTCCGCTTAATTTCGACCATGAGGTCTTTTGCTGACGTTGCATCTGCATCCTGCTGGACTGCAAAGGAATGCCATTGTTGACATCTCGTCTGCTGTAACGAGACGAATGCTGAGGTGGAGCTGAGATTTTGCCGTCACTCCACTTAATTTCGACCATGAGGACTTTTGCTGACGTTGCATCTGCATCCTGCTGGACTGCGAAGGAACGCCATTGTTGACATCTCGTCTGCTGTAACGAGACGAATGCTGAGGTGGAGCTGGGATTTTGCCGTCACTCCGTTTGATGGTGTAACATCTGTGTCCTGTTGGAATGAGGAGGCACACCGTTGTTGGTCTCCAGGCTGTAGATGTGGCCATTGAGATTTAGAAATAGGGGCTTTGCCGTGGTTCTGTTTCGTTGCGACTCTGAGGTCGATTGTTGACGTCACGTCTGCATCTGGTTTGAGTGCGAAGAAACACCATTGGTGATCTCTAAGTTGTCGATATTGACGTCGAGAACCTGAAGCTAGGGATCTTCCTTTGCTTCATTTGTCGACATTGTGTCTGCAATATTGTGACAAATGTCGAGGTTGTCTCTAGGTTGTCTATGAACCGTCGAGATTCGGCCTCGCTTTCTGATGGAGCCTGTTGGGAAGGTACGGTTCCCTCTTTGTTTGTGCCCCTGGATTGTATACAGGGATCGATGTGATCTCACCTGTAGGGCAAAAAGTTTCATTCTTTCATTTTTTTTTATTCTTTCCGCGATGCTCTATCATTTCAGCTTTTATATCGCGAAGGTCGCGATTGCCCAATCATTTCGGCTATTTTTCGCGGTGCCCAATCATTTCGGCTATTTCTTTTTCACTCGCTACTTTTTATTGCGAGTTGCCCCATCATTTCGGCTATTTTTTTTATTTTACTCGCTGCTTTTTATTGCGAGTTGCCCTATCATTTCGGCTTTTTTGCATGCATACATTTTTACTTGCTGATTTTGTTGTAAGTTGCCCCATCATTTCGGCTATTTCATATGCATTTTTAACTTGCTGATTTTTTTATTGCGAGTGTGGAACTTGAAATCTGATGCCAATCTTAGCATCAGCATCGCTTACGACTGGAATATTGCCAGGAGCGAATCATCATTTGCCATGAAAGGACTTGGAATTTGATACCGGTTTAGGTATCAGTATCGCTACAACTGGGATATTGCCAGGAGCGAATCATCATTTGCCTCTGTCGATGTTGAACAAAGGTGGCTTAGTAAACAGGGTTAGGATCCTGTCGACTAAGGCTTTTGACTTCATGAGCCGTAAGGGTCTCACAAAGGTATTTCTCCCTGCGAGTCGTGAGGATCTCGTAGGTCCGTTTTCTCCTTAGGAATCGTGAGGATTCCTAAGTGTATGTTTCTCTGTAAGTCGTAAGGATCCTACAAGAGGGTTTTCTCCTTGTAAGTTTAGAGGACTTACAAGGGTTGTTCATCATGCGAACATATCCCCAGTCACGGATGGGACTTGGTTAGGGAAATGTTTATTCACGCCCGTGGATTGTATACAAAGGTCAGTATTGAGCCACTTGTAGGGCAATATCGAAGGTGGTGGGGGGTTTTGCTTAAGAACAGGTTAAGGTTTCTGTAACTTAAGACTTTCAAGTCTTATGAGCCGTGAGGGTCCCATAAGAGAGTTCTCCTTACAAGTCGTGAGGATCTCGCAAGTGTAATTTCTCCCTAGGAATCGTGAGGATCCCTAAGTGTGTTGCTTCCCTGTGAGTCGTAAGGATCTCACGCGGGTGGTTTCTCCTTACAAGGTCGAGAGGACCCTGCAAGTGTCTTTTAACGAGGTTGCGCCCTTTCGGGTTTTCACAAACACTCGCCGGTAGCCCTGTTGTTTTTACTCACGGAGCCCTTTCGGGTTTTCATCCGTGCCCGTTTTGCTTATGGACATACCGTCTTTTTTTTCTTTCTTTTTTTTTACTCTTTTTTCTAACGAGGTCGCCCCCTTTCGGGTTTTCACGAACACTCGCCGGTAGCCCTGCTGTTTTTACTCACGGAGCCCTTTCGGGTTTTCATCCGTGCCCATTTTGCTTATGGACATACCGTTTTTTTTTTTGTTTTTTTTTAAATTTTTATTATTTTTTTATCACGTCAGCCTGAGGATGCTGCGGTAGTAGTTTAAAGACGTTTCAGTCATTATCCAGTTTTAGGACATAGTGGTCCATCGTTAGTTTAAGGACATTTCGGTCCGACGCCAGTTTTAGGACATAGTGGTCCGCCGTCGCCGTATTTGAGGCGAATCTCTAGTTTACTGACTTTTTGGTCTATGAGGCTTTCCCTATAAATGAGCATGATGCCCCCGGCGTGTCCACCTTTTTAGGAGCATGAGGCTGTGGCGGCCTCACCTTCCAGTTTTCGGACAACGCGAATTTGCCTTGCTGGTATTGGTCCTCAATCCAGCCTTTGAAAACGTAGCAGTTTTCGATCGGATGGCCCAATACTTGGTGGTAAGGGCAGTAATTAGGATCGTTGACATCGCCTGGCTACAACGGACGTTTTGGACTCGGCAAATTGATGAGTCTGTCGCGCACTGCCAGCTCGAACAGTCTCCTTGTTTTGTCTTGAGGAAACGAGTAAAAACGTCCTAGCCTCTCCTCGAGAGATATGCGTGGACGCATATTGTTTTGACGAACAACCGGTCTAGGGCCACTCGATTGTTGTTGAGTGTTGGCGAAGAAGGTCGTTTTTTCCAAACACTTAAAGGAGTCACAGTCTTCAGTAGGATGTGTGATCTTCTGATGATATAAGCAGAAGTTAGGATGCATCTCTACTCCACCGAGAGTGTTTTCTTCAGAGGGTGGTAGCTTCATCCCCATAGATATGGCTTCAGCGAACCTTTTCCTCGTCTTGAATTTGTTTTTATCCGCAGCGGATGTCTTTTGATTTGACGGGAGTGCCTCGACTCCTTCGTCTAGTCTCCGGTGTTTGGCTCCTTCCAGTATGGCCATCTCACGCTCTTGATTGGCTTTAACTTTCAGACGAATCTCATTCAGGAAGGCCTCGATCAACTCGTCTGACGGCCGCAGAATTTCTGGTTCAGGGTCCGCCCTCGGTTTCTCGGCGCAAGGAGCCTCTTTATCATCCGCCAATGAGTGAGAGATCACATGACAAGTTTCCCCCAGTGCGTCCGTCTTCTTTGGAGTGTGCAGCTGTGGTGGGTTTACCTTCCACTTTTCAGACAGCGCAAACTTGCCTTGTAGGTACTGATCCTCGATCCATCCCTTAAAGACGAAGCAATCCTCGATCGGGTGACTTACCGTTTGGTGGTAAGGGAAATAATTGGGATTATTGAGATCGCCTGGCTGCGACAGACGTTTGGACTCGGCAGACTGATGAGTCTGTTGCGCACTGCCAGCTCAAACAGTCTTCTTGTTTTATTCTGAGGAAATGAGTAAGGACGTCCTAGCCTCTCCTCGAGGGATGGGCGTGGACGCACGTCATTTTGGCGAACGACCGGCCTTGAGTTGCTCGGCTGCTGTTGAGCATTGGCGATGACGATCACTTTCCCTTTTCCTTTCTCATTTCGAGAGTCTGGTTTTGGAGGAGACGGTCCATGGCCTATCTGGTCCAGTTGGGCTAATTTGTCGATCACGACCTGGAAGGTGGTCGGCCTGAAGAACATCATGAATTGCGAGATGGTCGCTTGCGGATCGAGAGTGCCCATGAACATACCTACCGCAGGTGCCTCTTCTATGCGTTGTTCGCATTTCGACCATAGGTTTCCCCACCGTGTTGCGTATTAGACCCAGGTTTCGCCGGGCCTTATCCTGGCGTTAATCAGCGCTGTTATCGGGGTGCGTCCACTAGCACTCGCGAATCTTTGTGTAAACAGTAGCTCCATTTCTGCAAATGTTTTAACAGAGTCGTTAGGTAGCTCTGAATACCATTCAAAGGCTATTTCCGCTAAGCTGCCGATGAATTGGTGAAGCAGCAGCTTGTCATCGCCTCCAGTGTTGCCGCATAAGGCCCTGAATTGAGCGACATGCTGATGTGGGTTCCCTATCCCCTTATATACGTGGAATTTAGGGATCGTATATCCCGACGGGTAACTGATTTGGTCATACCAGCTCGGATATAGTCGCCCCGTTTTTACGACCTGACCGGCTGCCTCAGTCGCCTGATGAACCCGTATCTGTTGAGCTATATATTCGTCCAGGTCAGCTTTGGAAATTGTCTCCTCCTTGGCTGTTGACAAAGCCGGTGGAGGATTCGACGTTTCTCCCCTGTCATCTTCAAGGACGATCGGAGGATCTTCAGCAAGAGGATCTTGTTGGATCATCATACCCACCATGTCTTGGAACAGGAGGGCCATTCGCTTTATGTTGGCCGCTTGTTCCGCAACCTCTTTGTCCTTCTTCTCCAATATCCTGCGAAGGAATTCAGCGTCAGTTTCCTGCTCCTGGAATTGATCCGAGGACGCTTCGGGGCTTTCTTTTGGCCCAGTGAGTGCGGACATCGCATTCATCATTTCTTGGAGCTTCTACTGTTGCTCCTGAGCTTTGGTCACTGGCCGTGTAAGCGGTCTATGACCTGTAAATGTATGGCTGTCCTCTTTACCAGACGCCATGTAGACGGTATAGACTACAATGCCCCCAGACTTAGGGCGTTTGGGCTTGCCGCCTTTGGCATTTGCCGCAGGCGTAGGGACCTTCTCCGGCCTTCTTCTCTTGTGGGCCGTTGAAGTTGAAGGGGCCGTTGCAGCGGGCACCCTGGCAGTTGTCGTCCTTTGCTGTTTGTCAGGACGGTTCTTTTCTTCCTGCACTTTCTCCCTTTTCTGCCGATGGGAGGGATCTTAAACGATTACTGAGTCCTGCACCCATCGCCAGACCCTGTAAATCTTGGAGGACAGCCGTTGAGGGGGCTGCTCCGGCTTTGTTCCCGCAGCACTCTCCGTAGGTGGAGGAGATCTTTTCAGGGTAGCAGTCGGAGAGTTCCTGCGTACCCTCCTTAGCGGTTCAAAGTTGTTCCCAGTCTGAACAGCAGCATTAATTTCCACCATCGGAGCCGGTGGAGTTAGCCCTGAGGGGGAGTTGCCCCGGGCCTTCCTTACTCGGCGCCAGTGGCGACGTCGAGCGTATCGAGCTGTTGGGACTGGCTCGGCGATAGGGATAGTTTCGTCTTGCCCCCTGTCCGAATGAGGCGCTGCCGGTGTCAGCCTCTTAAAGACTGATGTTGTCCTTTGAGTGGCGATGTTCAATCTGTCAAAGACAGACCCTCGAGCAGGAGCAGGAGTTGGAATGGTCAGCCTTGAAAAGAACGACTCTTTAACAGGAGAAGCCGCCTTGACGACTTCAGGAGCAGAGGTGGTTATCTTCCTCGGGACGGCCATTTCAGGGTTGATGGGCTTCTTGGCGGGCCCATCGGAATTCTGGTTCAGCCTGGTAAAGACAGAGGCTGCCGGCCTGATATTGGACGACCCGTTGAAAGGGGCCGTTGTAGCAGTGAGCCGATCGAAAACCGACTACTTGTGCGCTTCCGGTGCGGGCACTGGAATGGTGAAGCTTGCAGGCGGGAGCATGGTCCCGAAGAAAAGACCGGTGGTGGCCTGCGTCACTTGTTCCACCGGCATGGCAAGGATGGAGGCCGCTTGAGGCCTATAGGCTACACCTCCAGGTGAGGCGGAGCGTCGGTTGAATTGGCATTTAGAACAGCTCGAGCAGTTGGATGCCATTGATGCTTGATTTCTGCGCCAGGCAAAAGTCCAAATCTTAGTAACTTGAAACCCAAAGGCAACCATTAACAAACCGTGATTCGTTCGCGAAGACGACACACGAAGTGTGGAGTGGAAAGAGGAAAAGGTCCCACCGGGTGTGCCAGAATCTGTTCCCCTCCGAACACAGAGACGCGACCGCGTAGGTTCGTCTTGCCTGAGATTCGGGGTAGATGCTATTTGGTTTTATCCGTCCACCTCTCCGAAGATGCCAAGTTGATTTATGGCACCGTGTATCGGAGGTTTAGACGGATGCGGCCGATGTAGCAGACTTCGTCAGATTCCCCCTCGCTTGAGGGGTTTTTGATTGTAGGGACGCTCTTCCCTGCATGTGCAAGCCCCTGTAGTTAATTACGCTACCGCATCGCGGTAACAACTTTCTCCTTCTCCAGAATTTCACTTCGTGTCGTGGGTGTTTGTTTTGTTTGTGGTTGCCCGTGGATTGTATACGGAGACTAATTTATATTGTCGCCCGTAGGACGTAGATTAGTCCAAATCCCTATTTTCTTAGATTTGAGTTTAGGGTTTTAGTTTAAGGATACGTTAGCCATCTTGAGGCTAAGATCAACTTAAACGTTCGTTAAGGATACGTTAGTCTAATCTCCAGACTAAGATCAACTTAACGGGATCGTTTAGATCCGACAAGAGAGCAATTGGCTCTATTGTTTAGTTTAATGACATTGCGGTCGATTTCCAGTTTAGGGGCATGGTAGTCCAATGTTAGTTTTAAGACGTTGCGGTCAAGGTTAAGGACATCATAGTCCGTGGATTTAGGGACTCCACAGTCCGATATTAGTTTTAAGACATCACGGTCAAGGTTAAGGACATCATAGTCCGTGGATTTAGGGACTCCACAATCCGACGTTAGTTTTAAGACATCACGGTCAAGGTTAAGGACATCATAGTCCGTGAGCTTAAGGACCTCACAATCCGATGTTAGTTTTAAGACATCACGGTCAAGGTTAAGGACATCATAGTCCGTGAGCTTAAGGACCTCACCGTCCGATGTTAGTTTTAAGACATCACGGTCAAGGTTAAGGACATCATAGTCCATGAGTTTAAGGACCCCACAGTCCGTAGCAGTGTGTGGTTGTCGGGGCCCGTCACCTCTCTAACGACGTTGAAGGATTACAACGACGGATGTCAAAGGAGTTCAAAGATGTACCCTTGAACCAAAGTTGATTAGGGGATCTATAGTCCGATTTAGGACTTAAGTCTGTTTTAAAGTTTAAGGATACGTTAGCCATTTTTGAGGCTAAGATCAACTTAATCGGGATCGTTTAGATCCGACAAAAGAGCATTTGGACTCTATTGTTCCAGTCTAGGGATATAGTGGTCCATTGTTCCCATTTTGGGGACGGATATTAGTTTAAGGACACGTTAGCCATATTTGAGGCTAAGATCAACTTAAATATTTGTTAAGGATACATTAGCCTAATTGCCAGACTAAGATCAACTTAACAGGATCGTTTAGATTCGACAAGAGAGCATTTGGGGGCTCTATTGTTCCAGTTTAGGAACATAGTGGTCCATGTTCCAGTTTAGGGACATGGAGGTCCATTGTTCCAGTTTAGGGACGTAGTGGTCCATTTAATGTATGGCCATTGAGACCCGTCACCTCTCTGACGTCGTTGAAGGATTACAACGATAGGTGTCAGAGGAGTTCAGAGATGTACCCTTGAACCAAAATTGATTTAAGAGAGCAGCCGTGCTCAGTCAATTTAATCTGAGGACTTATGGCCATGATTGGGCTAAGTCCAGTTGAGAATGTTCAACATTTTTATTTGTGGTTGGCCTGTTAGGCCTTGGTTAGGGCTTTGCCCTAGTTTAATAATGCACTGCATTTTATTTAGGCCTGTAAGGCTTATTTGATTTGGGCTCTGTCCCTTTTAATAGTGCATAGCACTTTGTTTGGTCTGATAGACCTTCTTTTATTGAGCCCTGCCCTTTTATTAATGCGGTGCATTTAATGTTCTGACAGTGCCACGTGGCTTGTCAGGCGCTTTGCGCCGATTGAGGAGCGCACAGCGCAAGTCCATGGAGAGGTGACACGTGTCCCGCTCTGGTGAGCGTAAGCGCAGTGCGCAGTGCGCTGCTCCAGTGCGCTGCGCTGTTGCGCTGCTAACACGTGGCACGCTCTGGTGAGTTGCGCCAATTTCAGAGAGCAATGCTCTATTTTTTAAAAGCGCATAGCGCAAGTTGTTCTGGAGCTGACACGTGGCGCTCTCTGGTGGTTTGCGCCAACCCAGGAGCGCAACAGTGCAGATTTACAAGTGTAAGGCACTGTTTTAATATCTTGATCCAATTTTGGATTCAAGAAAAGAATGTTTTTAAGATTCCAGAACCAGTGGTTCATCAAAAGGCAATGCCTTTGTTATTTATTATATTTTTTTTATTGAAGATCTTTGATCTTGTTCTTAGATCAATAATCTATTCAGAAGAAATTCTTTTTTTTATAAAGGTTTTACCTTCTTTTTCCTTTCAGATTTCTTCTCCAAATTCTTTAGAGGAGTTCTCTCCTTGTTTCTGTGTTTTTTTTCTCTCTGTGTTCATGTTTTGAATTGGGGTCTGGGGGCCTTTATATAGTGCCCATTAATTTGTTAAATTTGTTAAAGAGATCATTCTTTAAGTGATTTGGGGATTTTTCCCCACCGTTGGATCTTTGATCTAAGGGTTTCTGTTTTACAGAAGACAATCTTCTTGTTTTAACAAGAACAGAAAGATCTTACTGGAATTTTAATTCTGTTTGGCGCAAACGCATCTGCGTTGACACGTGTCGCGCAGCGCAGAGCAACTGCGCTGACGCAACTGTGCTGACACGTGTCGCGCAGCGCAGAGCGCAAGTCAGCTGAAGCGTTGCTTGTTTTATTTTAATTTGAATTTTATTATCTTTTTTTAAAACAGAGCTTTGCTCTGATTGAGGGAAACAGAAGCATTGCTTCACTTCTCTCCTTGGGATTTGAACAGAGTTTTGCTCTGAAAAGGAGATTTTCCCCTTTATTATTATTATTATTATTATTATTATTATTATTATTATTATTTATTTATTGATTTATTTTTTCTTTTTATTATTATTATTTTATAAGGAGTGGGTTTTGAGCCAAAATTTTGGCGGGAACAGGCACCACGCTTGGAATCTTCCATACTAAACCTTTTTAGGATGGTGTCTATGTACTTTGATTGAGACAATCCCAATAACCTCTTGGATCTATCTCTATAGATCCTTATGCCTAAAATGCATGAGGCATCACCCAGGTCCTTCATGGAGAACCTTTGTAATAAGAATAGTTTGACCGATTGTAGCATAGGAATATTATTTCCTATCAGGAGAATGCCATCTACGTACAATACGAGAAATGTGACAGTACTCCCTACAATCTTCTTATAAATGCATGGTTCATCTATATTTTTGATAAAATCAAACTCTTTGATTGTATCATCAAAGCAGATGTTCCAGCTCCGTGAGGCCTACTTTAATCCATAAATGGATTTAAGCAATCTACATGCTTTCCCGCTGCTCCCACTGTCAATGAAGCCCTCTGGCTGATCCATAAAAACGCATTCTTCTAAATCACCATTTAGAAATGCAGTTTTAACGTCCATCTGCCAGATTTCATAATCATAGTGAGCAGCAATAGCAAGTAGGATCCTAATGGATTTAAGCATTGCTACTGGAGAGAAAGTTTCATCATAGTCCAATCCTGGTCTTTGACGAAAACCTTTCGCTACTAGCCTTGCTTTAAAGGTCTCTACCTGTCCATCTATACCAATCTTACTCTTAAAGATCCACTTGCACCAGACGGGTTTTATCCCAGGAGGCGCAACGTCGGATCTCATGGCTTCTAGCCACTTCACTGAGTCACCACTCGTGATAGCTTGCTGAAAACTAGTAGGGTCATCATCATCCATGATGCAATCTTCTCTATCACCATCAATGAGAAACCCATAGTAACTCTCTGGTAGGCGAGAAGTTCTACCAGATCTCCGGAGCGGCTGAGGTTCTTGAAGTTCTACTGAAACATCAGTTTCAACCAATTCGTCCTGAGTAATTTGTGTCTCTAGAACCTCTTCTAGTTCTACCGCATTGCCAACAGTACTATCTGTAAAGATTTCATTTTCCAAAAATGTGGCATGCTGAGCAACAAACACTTTTTATTCCTCCTTATGGTAGAATAGATATCCATAAGAATGTTTTGGATACCCCACAAATTTACACATGACCGATCGTGTCTCGAGTTTGTCTGAATTCTGCTTTTTAACAAAAACCGGACAACCCCAAATCCTAACTTTTTTAAGAGATGGTCTCTTCCCATTCCATATCTCATATGGAGTGGTAGACACGGTCTTGGTTGGAACCCTGTTTAACAGATACATCGCTGTCTCTAATGTATGCCCCCAAAAGGAAAGCGATAACTCAATATCACACATCATGGATCGTACCATATCTAATAGGGTACGATTCCTCCGTTCTGACACACCATTGTGCTGTGGTGTGTAAGGAGGAGTGAGCTGAGAGAGAATCTCATTCTCTTTTAAGAAGTCTAAAAACTCTGTACTTAAATATTCTCCACCTCGATCTGATCGAAGTTTCTTGATGCTCAAACCTATTTGTTTTTCTACTTCAAGTTTATACTCCTTGAATTTCTCGAAAACTTCGGATTTGTGCTTTATCAAAAACACGTGTCCGAATCTTGAGAAATCATCAGTAAAAGTAATAAAGTATGAAAAACCACCTCTAACATGTGTAGACATTGGTCCACATACATCACTATGTATGAGGCTTAAGAGTTCCACAGCTCTTTCTCCGTGTCCAGTAAACGGAGTTTTGGTCATTTTACCTTTGATACAAGACTGGCAAGTCGCATAAGATTTATATTCAAAAGGATTTAAATATCCATCTTTATGTAGTTTGTTTAGTCTTGTTTCATTAATATAACCAAGTCTCTAATGCCAAAGAAAAGCTTCATTTATATCTGAAAACTTTCTTTTATCAGTATGTTGTATATTGAAAAATGTGTGTTGGTTCAGGACGTAAATACCGTTATTTAATGTACCATACCCAATCAACTCTTGATTCAAGTTAATGTTCATAACATTATTTTGCAATATAAAATTATATCCTTCATTTTCCAACAAAGAAATGGATATTATATTACATAGCATACTTGGTACAAAATAACACGGGTTCAAAACCAAAATACAACCCGAAGGCAACCCAAGATGATACTCTCCCACGGATACAGCATGTACATTGGAACCATTTCCAACCCGCAGAGTATGGTCACCTGTCTTCAAAACTCTACTATTTCTCAATCTATGCATACAATTGCAGATGTGAGAACCAGAACCGATATCTAATACCCAAGATGCAGAGTTTAAAGAAAAACAATTTTCGGTTACAAACACACCTGAAGTGGAAGCATAAGCATGCTTCTTCTTCTTGAGATCAGCAAGATACACAGCACAGTTGCGTTTCCAATGTCCTGACTTGTGGCAGTAAAAACATTCTCCTTTCCCGCTTCCCGCAGCCCCGGATTTGTCTTTCCCCTTTGCCTTTTTAACTCCACCTTTCTGTTTGATGGACTTCTTCTTTTTCTTTCCCTTGGCCTTGGCTTTTGGGACTGAAGAGGAAGATAGCCCAGCAAGCAGAGCGGGAGTCCTCGTTGTTTTCAACGTGCTCTTTGCACTTCTCAACATATTGAGAAGTTCAGGTAATGATTTCTCCAAATCATTCATATTAAAGTTCACTATGAACGGAGCAAAGGCAGGGGGGAGAGACTGTAGAACAATATCTGTATACTGCTCATTGTCCATGGTCCATCCCAGTTCCTCAAGTTCTTCTATAAGACCAATCATCTTTAAAATATGGTCTCCTACTGATGTACCAGGGGCCATTCGCATCTGAAATAGCTTTCAAGATGCCTCGTATCTTAAAGTACGAGATTGCTCTTCATACAAGTCCTTTGTGTGAAGAAAGATGGATTGCACATCCATATTCTCGTGTTGCTTCTGATGGATATTGTCCATAGAAGCAAGCACGAGGTACTTGGCCGTGTTACAATCAGTATCCTAAGTTTTTCGGATCTCCCTATCCGAGATAGATGATTCAGGTCCTGGGACGGATGGGGCATTGGTTGTGAGGACATATGATACTTTATCATATGCAAGTGCGATGTTCAAGTTCCTCAACCATTCTTTATAGTTCGGTCCAGTCAGTTTATTTTTCTCTAGTAGAAGCTTAAGTCCCGTCATAGGTATCTGCCATTAGGAGAGAGAAAAGAATACACTCAGCGAAATGCTCTTGCAAAGAATTAGATTGGTTATTATCTTATCTAATCGATATCTCCCACTGCTTTAATCAAATTTTCTTTCAAAACCTGAAAAGAAAACTAGCCAGGATTAATTACATTCTACAGTTTCGCTAACCGGTCAGCCAGGCCAGTGTCGGTACTTTGAGGGAAGTTCCCCGTGCTTTTGCACGGACCTAATTAAAGTAAACCTCGTTTTCCCAGAGGTCAAAACCCCGTTAACACCTTTCTAGACACCTACTGGATCAGCTAATTGTAAAGTGCAAAATTCACCTGGAAGTAACACTTACTCACAGTGGGATCGGGATCCAACTATCATATAGATGGTATGCAATCTCATTGCAAATTTCAACTCTTGAAACTCCCGATATGGTTTTTACCCCTAGTTACTTATGACCTTGGCTATGGTCAAAATATCATAAGTACTAGTGGTCAAAATATCATAAGTACTAGTCAAGTTCTACCCGTCATTTCGAGATCAACTAGACCCACCCATATGACCCTTGACTATGATCAACATAATCACATGAATGTCCTAACTGATCGCATCATATGCTTTGTAGGAAGACGTCACTTAGCTACCGTACACTACGTCTTGACTATGATCAAAATACGCAACACGAATACTAAGTACTCTGCTTCCTAAAATGACGAAAGGTTGCGGATGGTTTTTATGAAAACCTTTAACGCTTTGAACTTGATCTCGTTGTAGAATCAAAACAGTTTTATAAAAGGAGTGGCTTAAGCTCCGCATCTTTTGAAACTTGCATTTTTCATAAAAAGGCCGAGTGGATTTCAAATCTGATTCTACAACATCTTTTAGGTTTCTTTTTCTTTACATTAATCTCATTAATGTAATCCCATCGTTTAAGTTCTTAAGCCATCACAGAAAAGAAACGAAAATAGAACGTACACTTATGCCATCCGCATTCGCCACAGTGTCCCGTTATGCACCGTTAGGTTACTTAACTAACGGCATAGCGGGGCGGGACTAGTGCGGGTGTAAAACATAAGCAACGTTTATTATATATCATATATATAATAATAATCCATTCGTCTCAGATACTAAGTAATCACATTACAGAATATCAACAGCAGAAGCATATATGAAAATAAAAGGATATCTAGGATATCCGTATTTTGTATTTAGCCAACAATAGAAAATACGGATTCCACGGTCGCGATGAATAGCCAAGCCCACACCCCTAGACCCCTACGAGAGCGGCAAGTGATCCTGCCAATTCTAGAGTTTAGGAGACCCGGTCTCGACTCCTCGAGATGGCCTCCTGATCAGTCGAAAATATTGTATATTTTAGCCGGCAATTTCCTTAACATTTGCATACACATAGAAGTGGTCAGCATTCATATTCTACATATTAACAAATCTGTCACAAAATATGAGATTTCATGTAGTAGACTTTTAAACCGACACTTTAAAGGAAATTAACCGCATTTCATGGCATCGCATCATTTCTGTATTTGCGCAACACTTGTCTTGAGTCTATGCAGGAAAATACGGAAGAAAAATCAAAGAGCTGATCAACATTACACCAACTCCATACTTTCAGATCTGGTAGCAATGAAGAAGGAATTAGACAATTCTCTATATCAGAAAAATGTCCATACATCTGGCCCAGAAACAACCAGAAAGCCCAAGCTTCAAGGCTCCAAGAGCGCCGCGCTTCCGCGGCATAAGATGGCTTGAGCCGCGGAAACGCGGCGGTTCTGCCACGTCAGCCGTTCACTTTTTGGTCATAATTCTCAGCTCGGGACCCACACCTCATTGTGATACTTCAAATCCCATAATTCTCTCGAAGCTACTGCCAGATCAGCAAAGAAGATTAAGAAGGCTAATCCTAAATTAAGCTCCTAATTAATCCTCTTCTAGAAGCTCCCTCCTAACTAATCACCTCTAGAAGCTTCTCCTCTAACTAACTTTTGGAGGGAAATTTGAATTCTCTCAACAAACTTTTGGAGGGAAACTTAGAATTTGAAATCCTAGATCTAGGGTTAGTTATCTATAAATAGGAACCTAGACCTAGGGTTAAAGGCTAATCAATAACCATTGGTTCATTCTACACCATTTTCTTCCACAAGTCTCGTGACAAGGCTTGTGCGAAACCCTAACCCTAATTCCACTCCAAATCCAAGATCTTGAGTACCAAATCAAGCGAGAAGCCTTCAACCTTTTAGGAGCCGAGCCGATCTTCAATCGGGCAAGTGATCCAAGCCGATCCGCGATCCACGGAGACGAGCGAAGCCAAGTCGACGATCGAATTCTTCCTCTTGTAGTTCTTGAGCGAATGTAATGGAATTGTTGATATAAATAAAAGGTGAATTTCTTTAATCTTGCTTTCTTTTAATTCTTGCATCATGATTAGATCTCAATTTGTAATTGTTGTTCTTGTTGTGATGTGTGAGTAAAACTCCGCTCGTAAAGGAGTCGAGACGATTGTAGAATGATGATGTAACAAATCTTAATACTATTTTTAAGTCCTACGAGTTTTGTAAACCCTAGCAAGTTCAAGAATCGATGACCTAGTTTCGTAGCGATGCTTTCTTGATTGCGATCGCTCGAAATTAGGGATCTATGATCGTTTCTTGAATTTACTAGAGGCTAGAATATGAATGGTATCAATGAAAGAACAAAAGATAAAATGAAACCCTAGTTTCACAAGAAGTCTCTAATTCTCATCGATTATCATCGATCTAGTATCAATTCATCGAAGGATAAAAATACGTAATTGTAAGATTACATCACATCTATAGATCCGATCGATTCCTACGAGCCTCATTTCGATTCTTGATATTTGGTTTGGAAAAATTATCAAACGATCAATTCTTGATTCTATCTTTTAATGCTTTCTTAGATCTAGTTTTTCTAATTCTTGAACTTCAAATATAAATCTTGAATTGTTTTGTTTTCTTTCTTTAAAGTTTCGACTCATCTAAATTCGAAAGACGAAAGATTACACTTTCCCTGTGGACGATCCGCACTCACTAACAATCTAAACTCGTGCCGTTGCCGGGGATAGTGCGCTAATAGTTCGTATTTTGAAATTTGAGTTGAACATTTTATTTCATCATAATTTTTTGATCTAAACTCGTGCAAACACTAATACGTGTTGTTGTGATTTGATTGCGAGGAAATCTGGAATCATTGGAGCTGTGGAAAAATTTTTCTGAAACATCCAGAGAGCATTATAGGTGAACAGGAGCTTGTGCACAAATTTCTGTGCACTGATCCCAAAATAGCACCGCCCATCCGCGGCATATACCCCTTATCCGCGGCGGAAGCGCCGCAACATTAGCTCCTCTCTGCATCAATTTTGCTCTGTAAGCTTAAATCTTTCTTATCTCTTACCACATCTACTCCAATTGACAATTTCTTGCAGGTTTCTTTGCAAATAAATCGCAGCGCCGCAAAAGCTAAATAAAATTTGTGCGTGTTTTGATTCTTTTGGTTGTTTGCATATTAATACGGAAATTAAGGGGCACGACCAAATCCAAATTAGGTGGGGATTTCATTACCCTTCCTAGGCCCCGAAAATCACAAACTTGCATCTGCATTTACCCTCATTAATTAAAAGAAATCTAGAGATGACTCTAAGGACCGTCGCGCTCAATTAGGACAAGAGAAGGCCGTGGGTAATTCATTGCTTATCCGCGTTTTCTTGTGGTGCCTAAGGCGAGTGTGTCTAAGGCTAGTGGTTATTAATTAGGCCCACTGTAGTGGTGGTTCCTTCCCACTTACCTGGCACTTATCCGGCCACAGGGGGACAAAGAGGCAGTGGAGGATTTATCCTGCGACTTGTCTTTTGGCAGTTAGGAGCGGTCTAGAGCCAGACCTAGGTGACCCCTAGATTTTAGGGTTTTTTGTGTTGCATTTGTTGTGTTGCATCATTTTTTAAAAATCCGTATCAATTTTCAAAGCAAACACCGCGTACATCATTTCCCCTAATTATAAATTCACGCTGCCACTTGTACTAACCCATTTTAGTACAAGATAGGCTGGACAACAGGATTCTAGTGCCTGTTTAGTCCGCGTCCCCCGATCGACCCAAAAGTCGGTATTTCTACATTTACCCTTTCTTTTACCCACCACCACACCCATATCGATGGATCCACCTCCATCGAACTTCTTTTCCACTACTCTGCCGCCGTCCGTTGGTGCGCAGATTCCACCTCGCATCTCTCTCCAAGAGAGGTGTTATCCAACACGAGGCCCACTTTCCACCTGTCTATCCATTCCACCAGCCAACGGGGAAAATTTTCAAATAAAACCCCAATACATCAACCTTCTACCAAAATTTCACGGTCTCGAGTCTGAAGACGCATACGTGTTTATCACGAAATTTGAAAATGTATGCGCAATGATGGGTACTTCACAGCTTTCTGTGGATGCTTTCCGTCTTCGTCTTCTTCCATTTACCTTGTGCGATTTAGCCGAGAAGTGGCTATATAACACTACCGCACATTCCATTTCAAATTGGGACGAATTCGTCAAAGCATTCCTTAAGAAATTTTACCCACATCACAAAACAGCTCGAATCCGTAGCGAAATCTATCAATTCACCCAGCTTCCAAATGAAACATTTTCAAAATGTCTTGAACGTTTCAAGGATCTGTTAGTCCAATGTCCACATCACGGCATCCCGAGATGGGAACTGTGCCGAATCATTTATGAGGGAATTACTCCTTACACAAGACAGACCCTTGAATCCATGTGTCAAGGCAACTTCATGACCAAAGATGATTGGGAAGCCTGGAACTTTTTAGAAGATTTCGCTGAAAAATCTTTACAGTGGGAGGGTGTGAGTCAATCATCTAGGGATGGCAATGATATTTCCATAGGAATTAGAGCTGACATTTCGGCTATACAAAAGAAACTTGAGACTATGGAAAACAAATTTTTAGCCGCCCTAAGTCAAATATCACTCTCCAAAACTGTATGTGGCTGTTGTTCTGATCCGTCTCACTTGACGGAAGAATGTCCGTTTTCAGGTCCTGAGTATACCAATGCATCATTTCAAAGACCTAGAAACAATCAATCTTCCTCCACATATGATCAGGGTTGGAGGAATCACCCTAACTTTGATTGGAACCAATCCCAATTTCAAAACACGGTTCCAACCCAAAACAATTTCCAAGGGGCCCCTCCACCACAACAGCAACCACCACAATTGAGTCAGCACCCCTTTCAAGCACAAAATTTTCAAAATCCGGTCAACACTTTTGCACCATCTAGTCCTTTGCAGTTGACCGGAACGGATGAATCCTATTCAATTGCACAATGCATGAATTTGGTCTTAACAAATATCATGCAAGTTTCGGCTGAAATGAAGTCTTCTGTCGATTATATAAAGAAAAACTCTGCGTCCCAAAGCGAGAGTATTAAATCGATGGAAGAAGAAATTGCACGTTTAAAAGCTGAAATGAGTGCAAGAGAGAAAGGGAAACTTCCAGCTCAACCTTTACCCAATTCTAGCTATTTACATGATGTGGATACAATCACGTTGAGATCTGGAAGAGTGCTTGACACTCATGTTGGGGAAGAGTTTGATGATACTGATAAATCAATCAATAACACCCCGGCTGAGACCTTTCCTCACACACACACTTCTGACCCCAGTTCTTCTACCCCACCATCTTCTTCCGAGCCTTTTCTCCATTTCCCAAAAGGCTCGCCACTACAGCCCACCTCTTTTACCCCTCCACGGACGATCCCCACTTCTATTTTGGGATCGATTCCACAAACACTTCCTTCTCCTATGATGGACCCAGCACTTATTGCCAAAGCACCTTATCCTAATCGGTTAAGGGCTAACACACCGAGTCCACATATGGAGAAGATTATGAACATTTTTAAGCAAGTAAACACCAACATCCCTCTCCTAGATGCCATCCAACAAGTTCCGTCTTATGCGAAAACTCTTAAGAACTTGTGCACTAGGAAGAGGAAGACTCAAGTGCCCAAGAAGATTTTTATGGAAAAAACAATAGACACGGCTTTCCCCCAACAATTACCGAGGAAACGTAAGGATCCAGGATATCCTACTATTTCCGTTTCTATTGGGGAAAAACACATCAACCGTGCTCTACTAGACCTTGGCGCTAGTGTTAACTTGCTTCCATATTCTGTTTATGAGCAACTAGGAATCGGAGAGTTGAAGCCAACCAATTGCACTCTCCAGATGGCTGACCGATCAATCACCAAACCTAGGGGTGAACTGGAGGATGTGTTAATAAAAATCGGAGAATTTATATTCCCGGTAGATTTTATTGTAATTGATACACAACCTGTAGCGAACCCACGGAATCAAATTCCGGTGATTTTAGGTCGCCCCTTTTTGGCCACTTCCAATGCTATTATCAACTGTCGTAACGGTTCTATGACCCTATCTTTCGGGAATAGGTCAATAGAGCTGAACATTTACAAGTTGGGAAGTGTACCCTCCGAACCTACTGCTCAGGTCTGTTCTGTCGACTTAATGGATGTCGACAGCAGCGAATTTGATGATCCTCTTTATACTGATCTTGACTCTTTTCATACGTTGTTGTTTGACCCAACTATGTATCATACACATACGGACTTTTCCACCGAGATGTCCGGGTCAACAAATAACACTGATTATGAACTGTTTTTAGAGTATGAAGATCACCCCGCACTTTGTGATGACATTATTCACCGGGGTATTGATGGAACTTTTGAGGAAATTTTCGCTGATGAACTCGCATTTTTAAATGACACGGGTGTTGAGATGAATCATCTCCAAATCACTGAAATTGAACCTCCACCCCTTCTTTTGACTTGTAAAAAGAATGCGAGTTATCCATCATATTCACTGCATCGTCTCTCCAAAATGAGACGCACACACAATCTCTTCCACCACTTAACCTTTCCCCACTTCTTCTTCCACCAACCAGAGCACTGCATTGATAAAATTTTTGAATGGTTGGTGTTGACATTCGGTCTTTGCAAAGCTTGGCATCGACCAATGAGTTTTTGACCCCCTCATATGATTTTCAAAGATTAATATTGCATAACTCAAGTTTGGGGGGGTATGTTTTTCTGGCTCCTAAAAAGAAAATTTTACAAAATTTTGAGCAAAAAAATAAGTTTCGGGGAGGGTCTTCACTTAAATATTTTGCCCCCACTAATAAATTCCTCCCAGACTTACAGGTTTTGTAGATTTAGCAGAAGGCAACAGTGAGGACACTGTTGAAAACAAGTTTGGGGGAGGTTTGTGCTTATTTACGCATCATTTGCATCATACATTGCATAAGCACAAAACATTTTCGAAAACCTATAAAAATTTAAAAATTTTCAAAAATTTAAAAATATTTTTTGTACATAAATAAGATAATGAAAGTTTAGATAATGAAAAGTTACATCCATGAGATTAGAAAAATGTAAGAAAACTAAGAAAATTAGAAGTTTTCTTATACGAACTAGTAATAAGTAGTTATGAGCCGTTGTCCCAAGGGTTAGTAAGATGAAGGACGTCACTAATCTGAGGATAAAAATAAGTCTGAAAAATAGTTTCTATTCTGGAAGCCAAACATTTTGAACGTTGCTACCCTGCTATTCGCACTTACACACGTCTTGAAGCCTGGGATAGTAGAGGATACCTTGAAATGCTCTTGTCTTAAAGCCAAAAGTATGAAAAAAAAAATATGTGTTTTAAAGTGGTGAGAAAAATGGATACTGGTTTTGTTATCACCAAGGGCAATAAAAATATATAGCAAAAAGGTGCTTCTTCACCTAGTGCCCCAAGGTCAACTGGTCTGGGAGTCACTGCTATGCCTGAGGTGGTGCAAGACGAGGAAAATACACCAAGCATGCAAGCACATTAGTAATCGGTCGGTTAGTACCTCAAGAAGTATTGACGGTCGCATGAAAGTGTGTAAGCAATCTCGTTTGCCAAGAAGTACTGAGGCCGATGGGCAAGGGTATGATAGCTTGAATTGAATTCTCCGGGTGTAGGGATGTCTTTACACACACGCAGGGTGATATGATCGATGTTTGGAATAAAGATAGGAATGAAGAATAAGACGATGTTTTATTGAGGGAGGACGTGATTTCTGACATCTTTTCATGACCATTAAGATAGGGCTCATGACAACCGAAAAGCTAGCTTAGTTGGAAACCCTAATTTTCAAAGCTTTTCTTTTACAATTCTCTTCTTTAAATGTAATATTCATGATCTTGCTTTTATTATTGGATTTTGTGGGTGCAATCCGCTGAAAACCCTCAGGAGACAACACTCCTCCTACTAGGGACACCTAGAGGTTTAAAGGCTTGTTGCACGTGCTCAGTGCAATCGTGTTGCCTACGAAAGTGTGCTAGTTAGTTTTTCTCTTTCTTTATTTTCTCCTTCTCTTTTTAATAAAACATTCGCTCGAGACGATCGAAATTAAGTTTGGGGGTATTTGATCAGTCGAAAATATTGTATATTTTAGCCGGCAATTTCCTTAACATTTGCATACACATAGAAGTGGTCAGCATTCATATTCTACATATTAACAAATCTGTCACAAAATATGAGATTTCATGTAGTAGACTTTTAAACCGACACTTTAAAGGAAATTAACCGCATTTCATGGCATCGCATCATTTCTGTATTTGCGCAACACTTGTCTTGAGTCTATGTAGGAAAATACGGAAGAAAAATCAAAGAGCTGATCAACATTACACCAACTCCATACTTTCAGATCTGGTAGCAATGAAGAAGGAATTAGACAATTCTCTATATCAGAAAAATGTCCATACATCTGGCCCAGAAACAACCAGAAAGCCCAAGCTTCAAGGCTCCAAGAGCGCCGCGCTTCCGCGGCATAAGATGGCTTGAGCCGCGGAAACGCGGCGGTTCTGCCACGTCAGCCGTTTCACTTTTTGGTCATAATTCTCAGCTCGGGACCCACACCTCATTGTGATACTTCAAATCCCATAATTCTCTCGAAGCTACTGCCAGATCAGCAAAGAAGATTAAGAAGGCTAATCCTAAATTAAGCTCCTAATTAATCCTCTTCTAGAAGCTCCCTCCTAACTAATCACCTCTAGAAGCTTCTCCCTCTAACTAACTTTTGGAGGGAAATTTGAATTCTCTCAACAAACTTTTGGAGGGAAACTTAGAATTTGAAATCCTAGATCTAGGGTTAGTTATCTATAAATAGGAACCTAGACCTAGGGTTAAAGGCTAATCAATAACCATTGGTTCATTCTACACCATTTTCTTCCACAAGTCTCGTGACAAGGCTTGTGCGAAACCCTAACCCTAATTCCACTCCAAATCCAAGATCTTGGAGTACCAAATCAAGCGAGAAGCCTTCAACCTTTTAGGAGCCGAGCCGATCTTCAATCGGGCAAGTGATCCAAGCCGATCCGCGATCCACGGAGACGAGCGAAGCCAAGTCGACGATCGAATTCTTCCTCTTGTAGTTCTTGAGCGAATGTAATGGAATTGTTGATATAAATAAAAGGTGAATTTCTTTAATCTTGCTTTCTTTTAATTCTTGCATCATGATTAGATCTCAATTTGTAATTGTTGTTCTTGTTGTGATGTGTGAGTAAACTCCGCTCGTAAAGGAGTCGAGACGATTGTAGAATGATGATGTAACAAATCTTAATACTATTTTTAAGTCCTACGAGTTTTGTAAACCCTAGCAAGTTCAAGAATCGATGACCTAGTTTCGTAGCGATGCTTTCTTGATTGCGATCGCTCGAAATTAGGGATCTATGATCGTTTCTTGAATTTACTAGAGGCTAGAATATGAATGGTATCAATGAAAGAACAAAAGATAAAATGAAACCCTAGTTTCACAAGAAGTCTCTAATTCTCATCGATTATCATCGATCTAGTATCAATTCATCGAAGGATAAGAATACGTAATTGTAAGATTACATCACATCTATAGATCCGATCGATTCCTACGAGCCTCATTTCGATTCTTGATATTTGGTTTGGAAAAATTATCAAACGATCAATTCTTGATTCTATCTTTTAATGCTTTCTTAGATCTAGTTTTTCTAATTCTTGAACTTCAAATATAAATCTTGAATTGTTTTGTTTTCTTTCTTTAAAGTTTCGACTCATCTAATTCGAAAGACGAACGATTACACTTTCCCTGTGGACGATCCGCACTCACATACTAACTACAATCCGACACCGTAGTTGATTGCGGTCAATTAATTTTTGATTGTGATTTCTTTACAATTTTATACTACACATCAAGAATTCTTTTCAATCACCTCCCACTGAACCCTAGAACCCGGTCACTTGTGCTCCCCTTCTTGGGTCTATCCTAATGCGGAAAAAGTAAATAATATACAATGATGGAAACATCTTCCTCAACCCGGAAGTGCCCCAAATAAAAGAATATTACATACAATTGATTTATACATGAATGAAAATAAAACTCTCATCTCGCATAAAAAACCCCGGCTTCTATCGCGACAATCCTGCACATCATATCTCAGCAACACATAATATCTCATATCATCAACGTAATCAAGTATGCGTATCCCGATTGTCGTTGATGTATAGCAACGAAGCCGGCGATACCCCACATACTACGCTTACGGTCACAGAAAATAAAGTGTAAAACTACAACATTTGGAATCCACAATTTCTTTAGACATCGTAAATCCGAAATATCACATAATTCGCATTTCATGCCTAATTATATGAATTCCACATATTGTATCACATTCCAGATAAATAGACAGTATTAAACTTTCCGAACGAATAATCAAATATCCAAGATTTCCTAATTAGCTCAACACTTGAGCGGAGTTCAAAAATCCTAGAATGTGTCACAGTAGCAGTGGTCCGGCCGTAGAAGGGTCAAGCCAACACCTCACATGTGGCACGCCCGTACTGCCCCAAACCCTAAGGTTTAGAAGCGGTTCAGACGGTCACATAATCGAGTTAAGGTTTGTGTTCTTCTAGAGGGTCCACCACATTACTTGCACGTATTTCCGAAAGATTTAAACTCGAGAAAAATTCAACACTTGAAAGTTTTTCGTGCCGGGAAAAAGTGAGTTAATAATATCCGTTCGAACTTTTTAATACTTTCTAAATTACCTGAAAACAGCACGAAATTAAATTTTCCGATCGAATCAACGAATCCAAAATAATCCCCAGAACACTCAACACTTGAGTCAGATTAAAAATACCCAAAAATATGTACAAGCAACTGTAGTCATTACTGTACAAAAATGATAAAATATTGCTTCAGTACGGCCGCGGATCCGCGGCCCAAGCAGGGTCTGGCCGGGGTTCCGCGGCGGTTTGTACGGAATATGGTATCGTTTTTTACAGAAATGCTTAGATTTCCCTGCTGAATTTTTTAAGTATTTTTAATACAGAAAAAATCACTTTTTTAAAATTTGTCCAGAGAGGGGTCTAAATTTGTATTTCGTGGTTCGATCGGAGTTTTAACTTCGCCTAAACATCGCCTAAAGCTCTAGCTTGGCTCTGATACCATTGTTGGGTTTACCTAGCATCTCATCAAGGTTTTAGAAGCATCACATATGCCAAAATCAAATTTTTAAGGTGCTAAGTGAACTTGCAAAGAATCATAACTAGAAATTTATGGTTTCTTTTGGCTAAGCATCACATGCAAAAGAAAAAGTATCACTAAGAGTAGAGATTCCAACCTTTGTAGACCTCCCTTGGTGACTCTTTGGCACTTTGAGAGTTTGGAACGGATCGATGGAAGCCTTCCTAGTCCACGATGATCCACCCGAAGTCCCTTTGCCCAAACCTCATTGCTTTACTTGATATGTGAATGAAGTAGAGCAAACACCCTACACAAATGGGCTAGATGTGTGTAGTATGATGATGTGGTTTGTATTCTATAATCAAAACCCTTTCTTTTTATCAACTTCACTCAAAGAAATTTTCAAGAGAGGAAGAAGAAGATGGTGGCGAAGCTTGAGCTCAAAAGAAAATGATATTAGTGAATTATTGAAATGAGAAAAGAATAATCCATATTAATCCTTCTCACTTCAACCATGGTTAGTAATTATTTAAATATTTACTTATTGAATTAATTTTCCAAAGGAGAATTAACTCATGGTTAAATGTTAGGTGAGGTTTAGTCAAAGATGATAAACATCAACCATGAGTGAATTATCCTTTCCATTAACTCAAAATTATAAATATATATATAATTACTACAATATGAGTCTTGCATTGCCACCAAATATGTATCAACAACCATGATACAATGTATGTATGTATGTGTCCATCCACATCATCATGTGCATACATGCATGCATACAAAAATAGAAAAAGGGTTTAATAAAAGAATTAATCTAAAAGTCATTTGTTAAATCAACACATGATTTTGCAAACTGGTTATATCACATACGACCCGACCAATAGAAAATGCCCGATTAATATACGGTATCACATATCCGTATTTAATCGGGTCCCCGCGCATATCTCATATGCACACCACATCTTTTCGCCTGAGCCAAGAAACTTCATTGTGGGACTCTAAGACTCGTCAATACGCCGGTAGTAGGTGATGATCATATCAAACACCCACAAGCCGCAAGCGGTCAGCTAAACGTAACGGCCACCCGGGTATTGAGCGATCAGAAGAAAACCAGCGAAGCTGTCAAAACTCCCGTCAAGCCAACTGGCAACACTTACCGTATAGTCCGGTCTCCTCGTCAGATATGTTGCATATCAAGTCTAGGGATGGAATCGTCGACCCCAATAACTCAATAAGTCATGCTGATGTATGGCTCATAACAGATCGAGAAACTACTGATAACGCTTATCAGTAAATCTCAGCAGCCCTGGCTAGGGACTTCCTGTTATAGCCAATCGAGCATAGCACAACATCAACTCCCAATACCGAAAGAGACGAAACCCCTCCTATCGCTCATCGCCTCCATGTGCCTCGGGACTGTACCCAAAGTCCACCTTTTTGCACGACTCAGTAGAGCCGTGGTAGGGTGGATATCAAAGTACAGTGGGAGGACACACAAGACTCTATGACGATCTTGGGTCTACAGACTAACCTGTACCAGTGTCACCTGAGAACTGCTATCCGACGATAGATATAATACCACATAGGAGTTCTCTGTGAGTCCGTTCAGTGTACCCAGTCTCCACTGAGCACCCGCATACACTCTTTGGTGTCACCTCACCAGATGGATATGAGATCATCCATCGCCCATCATATAGAACAAGAATAGTATACGCTAGTCTACTCTGGAATATCGATGCCCCGTCTCGATACACCCACGACTAGGAACAGTTCAAGGATATGCTTATAAACTACACATGCCCCACTAGTATGATCTGCATCATAGTCACATTAGTCAAGCAAATATCCTGAGGGCTTTATCAACATGTGCAAATGAATAGAAGCATGATCAAATTAACATGTCAAGATAAAGTAAACCAGATAGCATACTATCATGTTGAGCGAGAAAGTCATCTAAAATCATATATACATGTCCAAGCATCCACTATACATATAATGGCCTCTAGGGCATACATATATCTAACACTTCTCTCCTGAATTTTCGGTCTTGTATTTTTCTTCAAGTGCCTCCCACAATTCCTTCGCCGTTTCTATGTGTTGGTAAACATCGAACAAAGTCTCCGCCATTGAATTTAGGATGTGGCCCTTGCAAAGATAATCATCTTGTTCCTATTTCTGCTGCTTCCTGCTTTGTGTGAGCATTTCATTCTCTTCATTTTTCGGTACAGTGGGCTTCGGAGTAGTGAGTATATAGACGATTTTAAGATTTGTTAGAAGGAAATGAACCTTCTTCTTCCAGCGCTTAAGGTTGGTACCGTTGAAGCAGTCGAGTTTGATAAGTTTATGACTTGTTATCTTCATCGTACATGTTTCCGATACCATTGATAAACACGGAAAATTGCTTTAAATTGTTGTTGCACTAATTGAATACAATGGCTAAAAAACACAATAAATTGAGTCGAGCCACGTAATCGCTATCTTTAAAGCAATTTTCACTCCCTAAAATGCAACAGGGGTTTGTGCGAATTGCTTACAGGATACAACAACCCAATCTTGTGTTTCAATCCTCGCGTTGCACTCGCAAAGAATTGCTCCGAAAACTTGATCTTTTAGTCCAAAAAACCAAATAGAGAAGAGAAGAAAATAATTGTTATTGTGTCTATGGAGCAAACAAAACAAGTTGGTATAAATAAGAGTTGAAAGAATACGAATGGAATCTTTTCATCATTTGAATTCAAAATTTAAATCCTCATAACTACCTATAACTCCCATAACTATCCCTTCCAACAAAATGTAAGGGAGATTTAATTCCAATAAAATACGAGGAAGATTTGAGTTCAAATGAGTTTGATCATGATCAACCATAAAAAACCAAAATAGAAATTTCAATTTATTGAAATTACTTATATTATACAAATAATATAGCACACGTTACCACTAGCTAATCAAAGCAGTTTTGTAGGGAGATGAAGGGTTCCTGGAGGAAGAGGAAGAAAATGAAGAGGGAAGAAGAGGGGGGGTGGCTCAGTGTCGAGCTCGGTCGGAATGGGGATGAGCAGTAGTAAAAATTTTAAAGTTAGGAGTAAGGGGTTGTTTGTTTGCAAGGAATTACCAAAACTTATGGGAATTGGGGGAATAAGACACTTTCACCAAAACAAAGAGGCATGGAATTGTCATTTCTTTGTTTGTCTACATGGAATAGGAATTGCAAGTTTTGGGAATTGACATAATCAAAATGGAAATTCCAAATCAAAGTTTTTTTTATAGAATTGTCTATTCCCAAAGGCACATAGGATTAAATATATTATTTTATTTAGGAAAAGTTATGGTTACCTACTTTCTCTCTTTCTCTCTCTTTTTTTTTATCCAGTTCCCAAAACTCAATTTCCACTTTTCTTTTTGCCACCAAATAAAGGAAAATATTGAAGAAAGCAAAAACCATTCCAATTCTTTAAATAAACAAGGGTATGAAAATTCCAAGAGACAAAAAAATTTGTTTGTAAGGCCTCATTGGCCATTTTTGTTTTTTTGATTCCAGCTAACAAGTATCCCCTGTGAGAAGAATGTTAAAATGAAGAAAAATAAATTTTGGTTATGAAGAAGTTGCTGTATAAAGAAATTAAAAGGGTAAAATATTTTTGTGGAACCGACATGTGTCATTATTCTATTAGTGGAACCTGCTGCACGCTTTCCAAAATGCAAACAGGAAGCACCGAAGTATTATCCACAAAAACAAAAATGAGCTCCCATTATTCCCTTCATCAGTAAAGATGATTGATGTATTGTTTAATGATTTTTTACGTGATGGTTTTTAATAAGAAGGATAGCTATGTTAGGTATTTTGACCAATTATTCATAGCATTCCTTCTTTAATGTCTTTTTCTTCGCAACACCACAAGCATGTTTAGCGGTGTCAAAAATGACCCGCAACCTTTCTGACCAAACTGACCGTAAAACATGAGTCGTGTCAAAAGTTTACTATCCATCTAAAATTACCTATATTTGACCCATCCGTTAAAAAAAGCCCATCAGTGAATTCACTGACCTATGGGTTCATGATTTTACCCAGCTCATGTTCATGATGAAATTAAGGACGAACAGTATACTGTGGAGGCTTAGGTAATGTTAAGCTATCCAATATTGCTTTTATTTTGAAATTTGCATGTTTATCTTCATGTTTTCATGTGTAAAGAATATAAATTTTTTTAAAAAACTTTTTGAAAATTTTCTATTATGTATAATGCAAATCAACCGCTAGTCCACTCGTTGATGATCCATTTATTCGTATACGGGTTACTTGCACACCCACATGCTGTTTACAAGACGGATGATGGATGGACTCGTATTTTCTTAGCATCCATTTAAGTTCTGGTTATTTTGCACATATACCGATTTACATACAATCTGTTATGGCAAATCCTCCAGTAGCTTGTAATGTAGTTGCCCATTATATCTACAGGGGATACGGTGTATACAGTGTCACTGTAGGAATTTCTATCAGTGGCAAGACACATTGCACAATAATTTTGATAGGTTCGCAATACTATTGGTTGAAGTATAGTATATGTGTGTAAAGGTGTCATATGAGAGAATTTACACCCTTCATGATTTATTTCATCGATTGGCATTTATCATCTTCATCATCTAAGATGCAGATACACCAAATTTCATATGATTCTATCACCTTTTCACCGTTAATTTAGTGTGTGCAAAATCTACGGTTTACCAACAATAGAACTTTTTACATTGCTAATTTATCCGTGAAAAAGCGGTAGAATCATATAAAATTTGGTGTATCCATATCTTAGATGATAAAGATGATGATGATGGATGCCAATCGTTGAATAAAATATTGCAAGGTGTATTTTTTCGATGCCCTAATCAAAAACCCTCATAGGGCCTCTTTTCTTCATTATTCTCTTTCTACACACACACTAACGGTAAACACCACGCGATACAGCAGTTTTAGGAATAATCTATTGTTAGTTATATGTATGCCCTAGAGGCCATTACTGTACATAGGATGTATATTGTAGTGGATGCTGGGACATATATAGGGATGACTTTCTTGCTCGACATGATAGTATGCTATCTGGTTGAACTTTACCTTAACGTGTATGCTGATTGTCTCTCTGTTACATGTTGGTAAAGCCCTTCAGATCTGTACTTGACTACCTGGACTATGATGCGGATCATACTAGTGGGGACATGGTAGTCCATGAGTACATCCTTCAGAATCCCTAGTCGAGGGTGTATCGAAACGGGGCATCGATATACCAGAGTAGACTAGCGTATACCTTCTTGACCCATACAGATGGGCGATGGATGATCCCATATCCATCGGTGTTTGACATCAGAGATGATATACGGGTGCTCAGTAGAGACTGGGTACACTGGACGGACTCGCGGAGAACTCCCAGATGGTATTATACCTCACGTCAGATGGCAGTTCTCTGGTGACACTGGTACAGAGTAGTCTGTTGACCCGAGATCGTCATAGAGTCTTGTGTGGTTCCCACTGTGCTTTGATTTCCATCTTACCACGTCCAAGAGGGCGTGCAAAACGGTGGTTTTTGGGTACAGTCCCGAGTCACATGGAGGCAATGAGCGATAGGAGGGGATTCGTCTCTCCCGGTATAGGGAGTTGATGTTGTGCTGTGTTCGATTGGCTATAACAGGAAATCCCTGGTCAGGGTTGCTGAGATTTACTGGTAAGTGTTACCTGTAGTTTCTCGAACAGTTATAGACCTCATATCGACACGACTTATCGAGCTATTGGGGTCTGACGTTTACCACCCCTAGGCGAGATATGCGACATATCAGACGATCAGACCGGACTGTACGGTAGTGTTACTGGTCGGATTCACTGGAGTGTGAGCGGGCTTGCTCGTCGATCTTCAGATCGCTCAATACCCGGGTGGCCGTTACGTTTAGCAGACCGCTTGCGGCTTGTGGATGCTTGATATGATCATCATCTGCTGCCGGCGTATTGACGAGTCTTTAGAGTCCTACACAGAGGTTTCCTGGCTCAAGCGAAACGAAATAGGAGC
This sequence comes from Agapanthus africanus, assembly GCA_030015575.1. Lineage (NCBI taxonomy): Eukaryota > Viridiplantae > Streptophyta > Magnoliopsida > Asparagales > Amaryllidaceae > Agapanthus > Agapanthus africanus. Next base: position 167,274,492 of record CM057345.1, read on the forward strand.
GCATATGAGATATGTGCGGGACCGAGAATAATGCGTGTATGTGATACCGTATTCTATTCTCGCGATAAATATATCGAATGGTTGTATGCGATATAACCTAGTTATCGATTCAAGCGTTGATTCGATAAGCCGATATATTGTATACTAGTCGGTTGTGTGCGACATAACCGGGTCATTGAATCAAGTGTTGATTTAATGATTTAATGCATATTTATATATTTGATATATTACTTTGCATCAACTAGTATCGGTTTACTTAAGATGGATTTTCTCACTCGGATGGGCGCATTGTATATGTGATATACTTTTGTGCACTTGATTGTATCATGTTTGATAATACATATCATGCTAGGGTTCAAGTGTAAAGATTAAACCTTGGTTAATGAAATGGTTAGGGTTTATTATTTATTATTCATTTATCTTATTTAATTATCCTTTTTATTTTTGATAAATGAATAAAAGAAAAGAGAAAAGAATGGTGGCTAATTTTGTTCTTTAGTTGAAGCTTCATGAAGCTTTGTTCAAGTCAACCATTCTTATCTCATCCTTAACCCTAACCATTCCCACTAACCATGATTCATTCTCTACACTTGACTCTAGTTAAAATTATGATAAGAATTCATTTTCTCTTCTTATTCTTTTAACTTATCATAACATTTCTTCTTCTTCTTCCTTGCTTCAAGTGAAGAAAAGCTTACCTCATCAATGGTGATTGATGTTTTTGAGTGAGAAATCCAATTCTAAAGTAAACCCACTTCCTATTTCTTCATCCTCTACTTCTTGCCAAGTAGTAGAGTGTGTTTACTTCACAAGTTTCTTGACTTGGTGAAGTCGGAGCTTGATTTAGCGATGCCTCGACGTAGATCATCTTCGGCATGGACATCGACGACCTAGCTTGCCCATTCTCCGACGAAGCCGATCCTAGAGCCCGGATTTGACTTGGACAGCGGAGAGGACTTCGTTGCGGAGCTATGGAGGTGGAGCACCGGATCTACAAAGGTTGTATTTCCATTTTCTCATTAGTTAAGTGTTAACTAGTTCATTGTTCGCCTAGACATCTAGTTATCGATCCGTAGTTTAGGGTTTGTAGGCACCGTAAAATTCGAAATTGGCATGGTTGATGCCTTGTGAGACCTCTCTTGTGTGCCTAGGAACCCTACAGTGGTATCAGAGCTACTAGGCATTGGATGTCGACCTATGGGGGGTTCTCACTGTGTGACAGTGTGGCGAAACATAGGCTCTTATCCCCAGGGTGTCCCGAGACCGGAAGGTGTTCCGGCGGGTAGTAGTCCTCGCGAGGGGGCATGCGTAAAAAGTAGTTGCTGAGGGACCCGTTGGTGCCACGGTGACCCCATTGGATGGGGTGGCTACCTGACTTTCATTGGTATCAGAGCCTAGCTAGAGCCTTAGGCGAAGTCCAGACGGAATCTGAAATCCGATCGAACCGAAACCCTACCCGGAAGAATGCTCTCTGTACTTTTTTCAAAACAGTGCATTTTTCCATATTAAAAATATTCAGTAAAATCAGCAGGAAATTATAAGGAAAACTGCAAAATTCGTGTTCATGATTCCATCATTGCGCCGCGTTTCCGCGGCACGAGCATGGCTCGTGCGGCGGAAACGCGGCCGTATTGTCGTTTTGCGCATAAAATTTTGTGCAGTAATTCCTCTTTTGCTGTGATGATTTTCCTGGGATATTTTAATATTTATTATACAGTTGAGTTTTCAGGGGTTGTTTTGGGTTTTCGTGAGTTCGATCGGATTATCAAATTTTGTCTGTGTGGCTTTCCGGATAAATTTTAGAATATGTTAAAAAGTTCGACCGGATATAAATACCCAATTTTTCCCCTGTCGGGAAATTTCCAAGTGTTGGATTTTTCCGCAGTTTAACGACGTTCTAAGTAGTGCAAGTAATGCGATGGTCCCTCTAAAAGACACAAACCTTAACTCGATTATGTGACCGTCTTGAACTGCCCTTTGAACCTTCGGGTTTTGGGCAGTACGGCGTGCCACATGTGAGGCGTTGGCTTGACCCTTCTACGGCTGGACCGTTGGTACTGAGGTACGAACTGAATGTTGTTAGACTAGTTTCATGTGTTGATCTGTATCGGGAAAACTTGGGTGTTAGAATGTTCGATCGGAAAGTTTAACATTTTCTGTTTATCTGGAATGTGATACAATAATTGGAATTCACAATAGTTATGTGATAACTGAATGAATATTATAAACGTAGCAGTTTAGTCTCACTTGATCGGTTGCCACGGAATTTTGATGTGATCAAAAGTCCGTCGCAATCACGTAGCGTACGCGGATACTCGCCGGGTAAACTTAATAGACAGCTTCACTCCATAGCCCCGACCAAGTGACTGTAGGAGAATCCCGTCGCCGAAAGCATCCGTTCGGGTGCTAGCGGTAGCGGTGTTCCACCTAGGTGCACTTCGTCGACGGTATCGGGGGTGTGGCCGTCTACTGAAGTTTGCGACGAGTATTCGATCAGACTGTCGGGAATCCTGTTGAATTGCCCGATTTGATATTGAAAAGAGTTTTCGATTTTGAGACTAAAATGCGGGGTTTATAATTGTTAGGCATGTGATGTCTAAGGTATTCATTTGATTAGGCATGCGATGTCTATGCAGATTGCGGATTCCAACTGTTGTAGTTTTACACTTTCTTTTCTGTGACCGTAAGTGTAATATGTGATATCGCCGGTTTCGTTGCTATATGTCAACGACAATTGGGATGCGCATATTTACTTACGTTGATGACATGTGATGTTATGTGTTGCTGGATATGTTATATTGGATCGTCGTGTTTGAATAGCCGGGGGTTTTTATGTGAGATGAGTGTTTTTTCATTTTCATTCATGTAAAAACTTGTATGTAATATTCTTTTATTGGGACGCTTCCAGGTTGCGGAAGTTGTCACCGTTTGTATATTATTTACTTTTCCGCACTAGGATAGACCCAAGGAGGAGGGCACAAGTAACCGGGTTCTGGAGTCCAGTGGGAGACCAACTCGAGGAGTCGAGTCCGGGTCTCCTAACTCCAGAATTGGTAGGGTTGCTTGCCGCTCTCGTAGGGGTCTAGGGGTGTGGGTTTGGCTATTCATCACGACAGTGGAATCCGTGTTTTATACTGGCTCCTATTGAAAACACGGACGTCCTAGTATATCCAATATTTCATATGTTTCTTCTGCTGCGATATCTGTGATGTGATCATGTGATGTTCTGTGATAGATACATATATAGTATATATGATATATTATATAGACGTTACTTATGTTTTACACCCGCGCTAGCCCTGCCCCACTCTGCCGTTAGTTACCTAACCTAACGGTGCACGAGGGGACATCGAGGCGAATGCGGATGGCATAAGTGTACGTCATATCTATCTGTGATGTTTAGGTACTTAAATGATGGGACTTCATTAATGTGATTAATGAAATAAAAGAAACCTAAGATGTTGTAGAATCGAATTTCAAAATTAAAACAGGTAGCTACAGTTCTTGCTTTGCATAGCGGTATATGTGATATATCCTGCACCTTATTCGATGAGGAAAGGACCGAGATCCCTTCACCGGGAGTGACTCCTTTAGCAATAACTGGCAGATGCTACACATTCGGTTTGTCTTTTAATTGCTTTTAAGTGTTTTTGCTTTGCACAGTGATATATATGATATATCCCGCACCTCATTCGACGAGGAAAGGACCGACGATCCCTTCACCGGGAGTGACTCTTTTAGCAAAACTAGAAAAGCCTCAAAAACACTCCATTTCAAAATTCATTCGATCCTACAACGATATCAAGTTCATTACGCAATAGGTTTTCAGAAAAACCTGTCGTAGCCCTCCGTCATTTCAGATAAGTTGTATATAGTATTCGTGCTGCATTTGTTGGCTTTCGTCAAGGTGCAGTGTGCGGTAGCTATATGCTGCTTATCTGCTAGCATATGATGCGATTGGATTAGGGTATTCGTACGGCGTTGTTTGGCATGCGTCAAGGGTCGTGCGGGTGGGTTTAATTCAATCAGGAAATGTACGGGTTGAACTTGACTAGCGGGCTATGGTTTGTTGGCTTTCGTCAAGGTCATAGCACGTTAGGGGCAAAATATTATCGGGAATTTCAAGTGTTGAAATTTGCAATGAGATTGCATACCTTCTATGAGATAGTTGGATCCCGATACCCGCTGCGAGTAAGTGTTACTCCTGGGAGAGTTTTATACATTACAATTAGCCGATCAAGTAGGTGTCTAGAAAGGTGTTAACGAGGTTACGCCTCTGGGAAAACGAGGTTTACATTAATTAGGTTCGTGCGAAAGCACGGGGGACCTCCCTCAAAGTACCGACACTGGCCTGGCTGAAAGATTGGCGAACTTGTAGTGTGTAATTAATCCCGGCTAGTCTTTCCTTTTAGGGTTTGAAGGAAGATTTGATAAAAAGCAGTGGGAGCCATCCTGATTAGATAAAATAATAACCAATCTATTCTTGACAGAGCGCACGCTGAGTGTTTTCTTCTCTCTCTCTCCAGGTAGCGACCATATCACGCCTTAATCAAGATAATAATACGGATTATTGACTGAACCCGCTTGTTATACTGAGCTGGGGAACGTTGGTCCCGCTCCAACTTATAATTGTTATAAGACAGAGCAGGAAATTGGGGAATACCAGATTTCCCGTGCCGCCCAAACGAAGAGAGTGCATGTTGATGCATCATCTTCGGATTTGTTCATTATACAGGACTGTTTCTCAGTATCCTTTACGTCCTGGGTATATGATACCGGATCAGGATCCCAGATATGTAATCTGTTACATAGGGCTACAGAAAGGTAGAGAACTGAGAACGGGTGATAAGTTTCATGAGGCAGAAAACGGGGCAAGTGTTGCAGCCAAGTCTGTCGGTCACTGTCACCCTGTATTACCAATACATTGATTCTGAACGAATGTTGTTAGATACCGAACCTGATATACAAAATCATATCAGTCTCTTTATAAGTAAAGAAGTGATAAAATTTTGTATGGTTGGATAATGTTTTGAACATTTCCTATATCAAAAGTTGATCGGTTCAGGCACGTTATCTAAAAGCATTAATGTTCTAAATCAAACTACAGTTCTTAGTATACAGAACACACACAAGAGGAAGAGTTCAGAAATGAACGAATTCTTCTTGAGGCATTGTAGACTAGGTCAGATCAATGTGACCCGACTAGCTAGAGTTACATATAGATGCATGTTTAAATCAGTTTGAATTTACATCTTGTGAAACTCGCCAGTCATGTCACAAAGATAAGATAACCATAGCTCCGTTTACTGGAAACAGAGAAAGAGTTACTGAACTCTTGGGATGATACATGTTGATGTATGTAGGTCCCCTGTCTATACATGCCAAGACTGATTCTTTATACTTCATTATATTCTCTGATAATCTCTCAAGATTCAGTCATATGTTCCTGTTGAAACATGAGTCCGAACCTTTTGAGATATTCACAGAATATAAGTGAGAAGTAGAGAACCAATAAGGGTATAAGTATTATGTCCTTTGATGCGATCAGGGAGGAGAATACTTGAGCACGAAATTCCTGGACTATTCTAAAGGAGAATGAGATTCTCTCTCGGCATTACTCCTCCGTATACACCATAGCAGGATGGTATGTCGGGGCGGAGCAGATACACCCTATATGATAAGGTGTGCTCTATGATGAATACTACCGAGTTTCCTATTTTCTTTTGGGAGTTATGCACTTGAGAAGCTGCATACCTATTGAATAGGGTTCGAATCAAATCAGTTGCCTACCACCTCATATAAGATATGGAAAGGGAAGAGCCCATGTCTTAAGCTAGTTAAGATTTGGGATTGTCCGGCCTATGTCTAAAAGCAAAATCCGGACAAGCTCGAGGCAAGGTCTGTTATGTAGAACTGGAAATGTTTCATCTATACAAACTGCAGCTAATGATTTGATAGAGCCAAAGGATTTAGTAGAATCCAACGAACCTCAGCCTCTCCGCCGATCTAGTAGGGTTCCTCACCCACCTGAGAGATACTTCGGTTTCTCTATGACAGTGGGAGCGAGGATTGCATCATGAGATGATGACCCAACTAGTTTCGAGCTGGCCATCAGGAGTAAGACTCTGTAAGAATGGCTGGATGCTTAGCGATCTGAGATGGAATCCTTATACACCAACAAAGTATGGACTTTGGTTGCAATATCTGAAGGGTTAAATCCCCATCAGGAGCAAGTATATCTTGAGAAGATTACTTGGTGTACATGGAAAAGTTGAGACTTTCAAAGCTAGACTTGTTAAAGGTTTGCAACATTGACCAGGTATGGATCATGATGAAACCTTTTCTAAGGATCTAAGCTTAAGTCCATCCAGATCCAACTTACCACGGCTACATACCATGACTACGATATCTGGTGGTTGGGTGTCATGACTGCTTTTCTAAATGAAGTTTTAGAAGAGTGCGTCTATAAGTACACAGCCAGAAGGCTTCGTAGACAGCGGGAGCAGCGGAAACATGTGCAAGATGCTTTATAGGATAAAGCAGGCATCGCGGAGTTGGAAAATCTGTTTTGATGAAGTAGTCAAACAGTTTGACATCATCAAAATGGTAGATGAACCTTGTATAAACAAAAAGGTAGTAGGGAGTATGGTGATGATCCTCGTAGAGTACGTGGATGACATACTCTTGATAGGGAAGGAGTTTCCTATGCTACGCTCGATCAATCTCCGCTTATCATAATGACTCTCCACATAGGATCAAAGTGATACCCACTAAATCCTGGATTTTGGATCTATGAGATAGATCTAAATGGATGTTAGGATTCTCACTAGTTGTAGTGAGATGGTATCAATCGATCCTGGGGAGAATCACTGGAAGTGTTCCAGGGTGATAAAGACGACTGAATGTCAGTCGCAGGCATTGTCTTTACCCTCAGTAAAGGGACGGTATGTTGGAAGAGTTCCAAGCTAGATGCCGTGACATACTAGACGATAAAGGCAAGATACATCGCTACTTAAGATGCTACCAAAGTGGCTGTCTGGGTGTATATTGGTTCATGAGATGAACTTAGTTCCTCCCATTGTGTGACAATGGAGTTGTGGCTTATGCCAAGGAACGTCCGTCCCATCAGTGATCCAGACATATTCTTAGGCAGTATCACCTGATCATGGAGATAGTTGATCTCCAGGGAGATCGAGGTTAGGAGAGTAGACTCAGAGGACAACACAGCGGATCCACTCACAAAGGCCTGTTCCCAGAGAGAGACTTTTATGGGATGGTTGAGTATGAGATACTTCAAACCACTGCTACAGATGGCCCTAGTGCAAGTGGGAGATTGTTAATTATATGTATGCCCTAGAGGCCATTACTGTACATAGGATGTATATTGTAGTGGATGCTGGGACATATATAGGGATGCCTTTCTTGCTCGACATGATAGTATGATATCTGGTTGAACTTTACCTTAACGTGTATGCTGATTGTCTCTCTGTTACATGTTGGTAAAGCCCTTAGGATCTGTACTTGACTACCTGGACTATGATGCGGATTATACTAGTGGGGACATGGTAGTCCATGAGTACATCCTTCAAAGTCCCTAGTCGAGGGTGTATCGAGACGGGGCATCGATATACCAGAGTAGACTAGCGTATACCTTCTTGACCCATACAGATGGGCGATGGATGATCCCATATCCATCGGTGTTTGACATCAGAGATGATATACGGGTGCTCAGTAGAGACTGGGTACACTGGACGGACTCGCCGAGAACTCCCAGATGGTATTATACCTCACGTCAGATGGCAGTTCTCTGGTGACACTGGTACAGAGTAGTCTGTTGACCCGAGATCGTCATAGAGTCTTGTGTGGTTCCCACTGTGCTTTGATTTCCATCTTACCACGTCCAAGAGGGCGTGCAAAACGGTGGTTTTTGGGTACAGTCCCGAGTCACATGGAAGCAATGAGCGATAGGAGGGGATTCGTCTCTCCCGGTATAGGGAGTTGATGTTGTGCTGTGTTCGATTGGCTATAACAGGAAATCCCTGGCCAGGGTTGCTGAGATTTACTGGTAAGTGTTACCTATAGTTTCTCGAATAGTTATAGACCTCATATCGACACGACTTATCGAGCTATTGGGGTCTGACGTTTACCACCCCTAGGCGAGATATGCGACATATCAGACGATCAGACCGGACTGTACGGTAGTGTTACTGGTCGGATTCACTGGAGTGTGAGCGGGCTTGCTCGTCGATCTTCAGATCGCTCAATACCCGGGTGGCCGTTACGTTTAGCAGACCGCTTGCGGCTTGTGGATGCTTGATATGATCATCATCTGCTGCCGGCGTATTGACGAGTCTTTAGAGTCCTACACAGAGGTTTCCTGGCTCAAGCGAAACGAAATAGGAGCGCATATGAGATATGTGCGGGACCGAGAATAATACGTGTATGTGATACCGTATTCTATTCTCGCGATAAATATATCGAATGGTTGTATGCGATATAACCTAGTTATCGATTCAAGCGTTGATTCGATAAGCCGATATATTGTATACTAGTCGGTTGTGTGCGACATAACCGGGTCATTGAATCAAGTGTTGATTTAATGATTTAATGCATATTTATATATTTGATATATTACTTTGCATCAACTAGTATCGGTTTACTTAAGATGGATTTTCTCACTCGGATGGACGCATTGTATATGTGATATACTTTTGTGCACTTGATTGTATCATGTTTGATGATACATGTCATGCTAGGGTTCAAGTGTAAAGATTAAACCTTGGTTAATGAAATGGTTAGGGTTTATTATTTATTATTCATTTATCTTATTTAATTATCCTTTTTATTTTTGATAAATGAATAAAAGAAAAGAGAAAAGAATGGTGGCTAATTTTGTTCTTTAGTTGAAGCTTCATGAAGCTTTGTTCAAGTCAACCATTCTTATCTCATCCTTAACCCTAACCATTCCCACTAACCATGATTCATTCTCTACACTTGACTCTAGTTAAAATTATGATAAGAATTCATTTTCTCTTCTTATTCTTTTAACTTATCATAACATTTCTTCTTCTTCTTCCTTGCTTCAAGTGAAGAAAAGCTTACCTCATCAATGGTGATTGATGTTTTTGAGTGAGAAATCCAATTCTAAAGTAAACCCACTTCCTATTTCTTCATCCTCTACTTCTTGCCAAGTAGTAGAGTGTGTTTACTTCACAAGTTTCTTGACTTGGTGAAGTCGGAGCTTGATTTAGCGATGCCTCGACGTAGATCATCTTCGGCATGGACATCGACGACCTAGCTTGCCCATTCTCCGACGAAGCCGATCCTAGAGCCCGGATTTGACTTGGACAGCGGAGAGGACTTCGTTGCGGAGCTATGGAGGTGGAGCACCGGATCTACAAAGGTTGTATTTCCATTTTCTCATTAGTTAAGTGTTAACTAGTTCATTGTTCGCCTAGACATCTAGTTATCGATCCGTAGTTTAGGGTTTGTAGGCACCGTAAAATTCGAAATTGGCATGGTTGATGCCTTGTGAGACCTCTCTTGTGTGCCTAGGAACCCTACATCTATGAAAATGACATTTATCCGAAAAGCGGTGATAGTCCATGGCATTTATTTGCGAAAAACAAAGTACATGCTATTTATCCGAAAAAACGGCGGAAGACCATTGTTTTTATCTATGAAAAACAAATTTCATGGTATTTATCTGAAATCGATGAAAGTTCATGTTATTTATTTGTGAAAAACAAAGTCCATGATTTTTTTTCTTCTAAAAAATGGTGAAAGTCAATGTTATTTATTAGTGAAAAACAAAGCCCATGGTATTTATCCCCAAAACATTGAATGTGAAGGGTATTTATTTGTAACAAACAAAGTCCATGACGTTTATTCGAAATAGGATGAATATGCATGTGTTTATTTATAAAAAACGAAGTCAATGGTATTTATTCGAAAAATGCTCAAAGTTTCTGGTATTTTTGTGAAAATCTAGTGTGTTTTAAGTAGATGGCAGAACGGTAATTACTATAAAGTTCTGCCATCACAAAGATGAAAAACAATGAAATTCAATGTTATTTATTTGTGAAAAAAGTCCATGATACTTATCAGGAAAACAGTTAAAAATATTCAATGGTATTTATGTGAAAAAGTGAAAGTACATAGTATTTGTTCGTAAACAACAAACAGACCTCAATTATTTTGAGGTTCTCCCATGAGGAAAGTGAAAAAAGCAAAAGTCCCTTCTATTTATCTGTGAAAACAAAATTCACAATATTTATTTGTACACATTAAACTCACGGTATTTATTTGAAAAACGTTGAAAATCCATGGTATTTTATTTGTTAAGAACAAAGTCCATAGTGTTTATCTGAAAAACGGTGAAAGTCTATGGTATTTATTTGTAACAAAGTTCATGGTATTTATCTGAAATTTTTTGAATCTGTATAATATTTATTTATAACAAACAAAATTCATAGTATTTATCACGATTGAAAGTTCATGGCATTTTAGTTAAAGAACTGGTGGAATTTCAAGTTGACTGTGGAACCGTAACTATTGTGAACTACTTTTATCACATTCATGAATCATTTTATTTTTTTTTATTTTATTGAACTGTATCATATCATTTTTTTTAAAAAGATACAATCAATAAAGGCTTTTCTTAATTATTTATGCAAGAAGGTAAACTTAGGCGGGTTAAGTTGGGGTTTTTATTAAGTGGGGCCCACATACCATCTTTTTGGCTTCAAAAGATGAAGCAGATTCGGGGTGTCTATGGGGCCGGCCCGGCCCGATCTGGCCAGGAGCCCGCCGGGCCAAACGGTCTTCGGGCCGAGCCTGGCCCGGGTTGACCGGGCTTCGGGCTGGGCTTAGACCAGGCCCGAAGCCCTCAAACCCGGTCTGTGGCCCGGCTTGGGTCGGACCGTCCGGTTTAAAAACTTCAAAAAAAATTTTAAAAAATTTAAAGCAAATTTTTATTTTTATGAAAAAAAAATTGAAAATTATTTTAACATGGACTCCGTATGGGTCCCGGGGCAGACCTAGATATTTAATTAATTAAAAAATATTTTTAAGGGGGGCATAAATTGGTAAACCTTACCTCTCATGCAATTGCCAAAAAAATTAAAAATACAATTCAATAAAAAAACTAACTGATTAGCTTATATCGGTCTTTACTCTTCATCGATGTCGGGGTCTTCAATACTCTTAACGTGTTGTCTAATTTCTGCATCGAACCAATATTTTTGACACACTGTGATCTCCAATGCGTCATCCGACAGTCTCGCTCTCTTGTTGCTCAGAACTCTATTAACGGCACTAAAAGCAGACTCCAAAACTACTGTGAATATCGAAGTTGTTAGTAAATCACGAGCCGTGGCAGAAAGCACAGGATACATGTGTCGATTTGTTTTCCACCAATCCAAAATATCAAGATTATCTATTTGATCCGCGGTGAGAAAATTACTGAAATCAGTTTTCAAATACATTTTAAGCTCATTATAAGTAGAAATAGAAACGGTTATTCTTTGATTTTTCTGCTGTAAAAACTGAAATATTCCTTTTTTAGAAGTTTACTATGAAAAGGAAGATTAAGAAGAAGTTCTGTTTTGACTGTATTGTGCATCAAATACGGCATACAATTTATGCAAATAAGAATATAAAATATTTTTATAATCTTTAGTACCTAAGTTTTCATGGTATCCATCTAATAAAAAAAATAAATTATCTTTTTTAAGTTTAGAATTAAAAACAGATGCTAAACAAAATATGCAGAAACTTTTCGCCAATATTTATTCAATTTCGTAAGCATTCTATATAACATTCCAGCAAATGCACTTTCAGGATCAATTACATGCTCATTAATAATTTTACTAATATAAAATAACTGTTCTACCGATAAACATATAGTAAGATAATAAACACCAGATAAACATTTAGTTGTATTGTAAAATATTTCTAAAAATTTCAAAACATAATCACAAGCAAACCAATCATAATCCTCTAAATTATTATTGGGCATTTGTTCCTCATAAAATAAAGTAATGTGCTAACGATATTTTAAAACACATTTCAACATCTCATAAGTGGAATTCCGCCTAGTTGGAATATTGAATTTGAAAGATCTAAATTTTAAATTTCACTGGGTATAAATTTGCTTAAAAATTTATTTTCGGGGTTCAGAGGTTTCAATAAATATCATTGCATCTTTAACTTTCAATAAATGAGAATCAATTATAGTTAGACCATCACGCACAATTAAATTTAAAATATGACATGCATATTTTTAATGAAATAATTCCCCATTCAAAACAGGATTTAAATTACTTTTTAAAATTGCTATAGCAGAATTATTATTAGTGGCATTATCAAAACTAGCAAAAAATATTTTATTTTGAATATTATATTTACGTACAGTAGTCAAAATACAATTATTTATATTATTTCCACTATGTGGATGCTCCGTTTTTGAAAAACCAATAATTATTTTATGTAAAAATCAATTATTATCAATAAAATGTGCAGCAACACAACATTTTGTAGTCCAAAGATCAGAAATTAATGCAATTTTACTCTTAAAATTTGCAAAAATATCAATCAAATTGGTTTTACCATCATAATTTTTTTTTAAAACATCACTTCTAAGTGTTGTTCTGGATACTCTTTGAAATGCTGGATTATATGTATTTTTACGAATCTATCAAATTTTTCGTTTTCTGCAAAACCAAATGATTGTTCAGCATGTATAATATATCTTACAAGTTCTCTTCTATTAGTATCTTGTAAATAAGAAAAACTAGTAAAAGAGTTACACGACATATTTAGAGTCGTCTGCCGAGATCAGGTTTTTCGTATTTGATTAAATATCTTTTTAGATGGGTAGTTCTACCTGAACTGACACAAGTAAAATCTGCTTGGCAATGAGTGCAAATTGCCCGCTCGCCTTTACCTGCAACTGTTTGTACTATAAAATATTTCCAAATATCAGAAGTTTTAGCTCTATCATCTTTAGGGGCAGAATCACTTGCTTCAAGAACGGTAGGAGCAGGAACTTCTTCAAGGACATTACTTTGTGAAGCAACAGGGATCTCATAATTAGAAAATTCATAATTAGGAGAATAAGAATCAAAATTAGTTTGCAGCATATTGGTTAATCTCTGTCTCACTTGTAAATCCATATCGATTTGAAATGAACGTCTCCGTGAAAATGAAGCACTTCTCTTACCTTGTGAAGATGAACCTAGCATTCTTAATTAAAAATATTAGTAACAGAAAAAGAGAAATGATAAAAAATATACGAGAAAAATATATAATCGATACAAAAAAAAACCCTGATTCCAAACAGAAGAATCAAATTAGTGAAACTGAAGTGAAGATTAAGACTGCGGAATTGAAGATTGCGTGATTCCAATTTTAACAGCAAACTTCTCGGAAATTAAAGAGAGTGATTGGGATATTGGAAATTTTGTTGTTGTGAATTGTGAGAAGAATGAAAAGTGTAGATAGGTATTTATAGAGTTTTGGATTAGGGGTATAGAAATGTATAATTTTGGGTGAGAAAGTTTTAGATAATTTTACAAATCCCACTTTAATTCAAATTCCCCTCTTAATTAAAAAACCCACCCCCATTAAAAAAAAACCCATCCCAAGAATTTGACCGGCCCCCAACAAAAAAAAACCTCAAGGCCAAATTCAAATTGAATTTGGCCAGGGCCGGGCTTAGGCCATTGCCGAGCCGGGCAAGGGCCATTGCCGGGCCGGGTCGCCAACGACTGGCCCGGGCCTTAGCCTTGGCCTTAGCCGGGCCGGTCCACCACTTGGTGCTTGGGCCGGGCCGGCCCATGGATGGCCCGGCCCGTTAGTGCAACGTTTTGAAAATCGTTTCGGTGAAATTTCGAAAAAAACGGTAAAATAAGGGGGTTTTCTGTAAAAAGTCAAAATACAAATATCTTATTATAAAAATTAAATACACATATTCTAGCTATGTAATTGCTAGTATTTGGTGTTTATTGACCCACTGATGAAATTTCAAATTTTCTGAAAAATTTTCCGAAATTAATTATTTTAATAGTATTTTAAGCCGTCACTAATACATTTAATTAGGGAAAATTACAAATTGTAATGAGTTGAAACAAATTTTGTGCATCATAAAACTTTAAATAAAATTTTATCATGTTGTTTTTGAAATGAAAATGTTTGCCAAAACGGTTTAGAAATTATCGAAGAAAAAGGCTTTTTTTTGTATAAATGGATGTTTGGGGTATAGTATTTATCATTTTTCATCACCCCACACCCATACCCACACTCACAAACCCCCATTTTCCCTCCCCCTTGGCTGAATTCAGCAGCCCCCCTCTCTTGTCCCCACTTGTTTTGCAAAAGAAAATAAAACAAAAGAATGAAAGAATAAATATATGTAGGTATGGGCTTTGTTGACTTTGGTCAATTCTTGACTTCCTAACATCACCCCACTCTCTCTACCCTCACCCCCCTCATCAGGCCGAGCCCCCCTTCTCCCAACAGCAGCAGCCCCCCCCCCCCAAATCCCACTCAATTTTGCATCAAAAGAATCCACAAAACCACTTCAAAATCCATACAAATTCAATTCTAAATCCAAATCTAACTCCTACCCATTATTCTTTATCTCATCAAGCATGGATCTAGGAGCTTGGAGGCCATTTTGGGAGGCTAGATTTCAAGCTTGGTCTCTTGTTTTTGTGAGGTATAAATCCCAAGCCAAATTTAAATTGTTGGATAGTTTCTTTGATCAAAGTCAATTAAGTTTAAATGTGATTCTAATTGGGATTTAGTTTGTAATGGAAAGAGTTTGAGATCAAATTAGGTTGTGATCATGTGTTCATGGTTGTGTGATGTTTTTTTTTTAGCATCTTAAGCTATGCAACTTAATTTTGTTACTTATTGCCAATTGTAACATGTAATTGTCCAAATGAAAATATTTTGGAAACTAGGTTTTAGGATAGATGCAATTAGATGAAATAAAAATCTACTTAATATTTTTGTGACCTAATTAAGTTATTTGGTGAATATTGTGGCCATTAAAATTGTTAAAACAAGATTAGTAGTTAGTTGTTAATGGTTAGTTTAAAGAAATTGTGTTAATTATGCTAATTTGCTAACTAGGCTTTTGAAATTGGTTAAATAATTGAGATTAAAAATGTGGAAATTGTTTGTATAACTTATTTAAGATATTTAATAAGTATTATGGCCGCTACATTTGTTTAAATATCATGTTTTGTACAAATACGGCGAATTTTGCTTGCTAGATTTTCGGGAAAATGGCTTCTAAAGTAAATTTGGGGTTTTTGTGAATTCTAACCTATTTTATATTATAATTAGTGTTCGTGAATGCGCAAATGAGTGTGTTTGGGTTTTTCTCGATGGTTTGGTATTTGTACGCCGACGTCGAGGGTTTTGGGTCGATTTGTGAGAACAACCATAGGTTTTGACCTATGTGGGATTCGTGAGTCGTTTTGGTCATGAGTCGGATTTTAATGCGATATGGTGCGTTATGATATGTAGGTACCCCATGTGGACTTCGAGACGACCAGCAAGCGCGTGGCGACGTCGGCACCGGCGAGCGAGGACCAGGTGAGTAGATTTATATCTACGGGGAGAAGTCGGGTGGATGGCGTATAGCACCCCCGTAGTTCGTGGTGATGTATACGGACACGTATACACACATATATATATTGTTTATATATTGTTTGAGTTATTGATGATAAATATGGATATTTGGTGTTCTTGGATGATTGAGTGTCGTGAAACCCTAGAATAGCGGTCGCACCACACTTGCACACACCCACCCATACTTGCATACTTTCTTCTTTCTTTTGTGCTTATTCGGGAATATATAGTTATGTGTTCACATAGGTATGGGACTGTGTGTTCACATACGGATTTGAGGATAGTACTTGGGATTCATGATGAGATTTGATTTGAGGCCGTGAGATCGGTGATATAGCAGGGTTCGTATTGGAGATACGACATGACGTTGTAGCGGGTCCTTGACGTAGTGTTTCACACACGTGCATGCATATTTAGGCGGTATCAGTATTGTACTAGACGTAGATCAGTACCCGATCATGATATTTGATAAAGAGGATACCAGGTGAATAGTATGATGAATATGATATTGACCCGTACCCAGATTTGGGATGCCGTACGACGGATTTACGTACGAGCTATATATTGATGATTGATCCGCACTCTTGACTTGGGATGTCTGATTATAGATATGATATCGGATATGATATTATTGAGGCGGGATCACCGACTAATATATATACAGGTATGTATATGTATCGACTCAGACATTAGGCGGTTTCCTTACCTGTAGTCCAGCTTGTTAGCTTAGCCCTTTAGTTTAGTTTAGTTGTTAGATTAGATTCGATTCTTACCTATTTCAAAGCTTACGAATCATGTGTATTTTAAAAGACAGGTCAAGGGATTCTACGGATATTTCAAAAACGTATCTTTTCTTAAAAACACCGTAGCCCCTATTTTCAAAACCCCATGATTCGTGTTATTTCAAAAGGCACCATTTGTAGGACTTATATTAGATTAGTGCAGATTAGTTATAGTTGCGTCTAGTATTCAGCTCCCGCTCATTTTTACTGTTCGCTCCGCATCGCATACTTATATTATAATTTCTTATTGCATTATTAATATCATGCTGTTAGGACACCAGCACCATTACCGATGACGCGTATGTACCACGTACACTTACTTGCCGGCTCACACACATCTTCATCGGTAATTGACATGTCACGAACACTTTAGAAAATACTATTTCATTTGACATAGGTTGTTAGTTAATAGTTTAGACATGATATTAGTGTACTTGCCTTATATGCTAGTTAGACATTGTAGTTATTGCCTACTACTTCATGCATGTTATTATTCACTGTTGTGTCGCATTCATGGATTCTCATGCCTATATTCACTGTTTACATGCTATTGATGACTTGGATTCGGATTTCATGAGATTTCTTGGATTTGGAGGAAAACCGCAAAAACATAAATAAACCTTTTTCTCTTTTAAAATAAAAAGTGCGGTTTTCCCATGATGTATGAGTCGTCCACCATGAGTTTGCTGATGGATTTCGAGACCCGATTCGAGGAGTGGAGGAACCGTTTCGGGTACATGGTGGGCCCGGTGCGGTACCCCGGGGCAAGAGGAATGTGTTGTTGACGTTGAGCCCGGCAGGGGAGCACTACCGACCGGTAATATTACCCGACGCGTCGGATATCCGGAGGATACCGTCGTGGTCTTGAGATGGATGGTAGGGGCCGGTCTGGATTGACGGCGCCCTAGATATTGTGATTGAGATTTTGAGATATTGAGGTACAGAGATTGTGATACAGAGATATCGAGATATTTGGACACTTTTTTTGTGTCGATGCTGGGCACTGTTTTATGCTGATTTCATTTATGGTACCTCACTTTTAAAATACAGAAATCTCACTGATTTATGAAAGCAGTTTTCGTCAGTACATGCATTATGTTCCATGCATTCATACCTCATTCATATGATATATTGCTACCTGAGGCACTGACATGGGCACATGGAATTACACTCAGGTTAGATATTTACCCTAGCCATTGTTATAGGCTGCATGTTATATACATAATTGAGGATATATTATGATCATTGACCTAGGATTGCGTTATTTATGCGATTTCTGTGCATAGATGTTTTTCTACTCACGAGTTGGCAACTCACCCCCGTTGTGCCACAGTTCTTGCAGGTTTCGACGTACAGGTTTCATTACGGCTTGCTGGCACTCTTTCCATTTCCGGGTGACTTGCTAGTAGGTGGGTTTATTTGTATCGCACCCATCATTATATCTTGTATATCATTATTCTGTTGTATCTAGAAGTTCCATCAACCAAACATGTATTTATTTTGAGATAGAGACCAGTGGTGTTATTCCTTCGACCTTAGAGTCGCGCGTTATATTTCTGCGGTTTTCTTGTGGTTTGAGTTTCCTTTTGAATTTTGATCCTCGCCGTTGGCGTTGTATATTATATTGCTTGTGTGGTTGTGACCGTCGATTGACGAAGAGCTAGCTCCCGCTTGGGGTGCCTTTTTATTGATTTCGTATACTATTCATTTTGTATCCCGTTTGGGAGCCAGTATTTACAAGGGAGACTCTGCCGAAATTTTCAAGAAATTTTTGATTTTTTTAGAAACCCACATAATTCGGCTTATTCTATTAAAACTACATATTTAAATTGGTTTTCCTTCACTCTACTACTTTTCTTGATTTGGATTTCTGGGTTTTCGGCTTACTTAGATTACGTATGCCTCGAGGCGTTCGTAGTTTAAGTGTCGGTCATATTCCGTACCTTCGGGACGTGACAAAATTGGTATCAGAGCGTTAGGTTTTACCTTCGGAGCGTAGGATGACCCTTGATTGATGGAATAGGTGACTAAAGTAGAGTGACGTACCGTAGGTATGTTCCGCGGCATATTTACGATACGCTACTCCACTTAAGAAGCCTTAGGATGTACATTTCTTTGCTCAGTATTATATTCATTCCGATCTAGCCTCATCAGTACCAGTTATGATTTTGCTGCCACGATTACGGGCAGGGAGAGCTACAGCTAGAGTTGCGGTCAGCACGAGCTCGTCACGAACGAGGACTGACCAGGGCGAAATTCCGGCGACACACGATTGCGGAGATGTGTCTTTTTACTGTGTTTCCGCGCCACGAGCGTTTGGCGGATCGCCTTTATGAGGTTACTCGGATGTGCTGATCGACACTAGAGGATTGAGCCACTGACAGAGGCCAGCCAGATTTTGATGACTGTTGATATATTGCCTGTTTATGATGATTGAGGCACGGTTCAGCGTGCAGACGAGTGAGCCCGTTATTGCTGCGAACGACGAGATATCGCCCCAGATGTTGGAGCTATTGCGGTACGAGTTATACTAAGAGATGATAGAAGGTCGCTAGTCACCCGAGGATGAATGACTAGGACATGTGGTTCGTTCGCCTACCCGATGAGAGGACATCGGATAGATTGATTCCAGCTAGAGCAACTTCACACGGAGACGTTGAGAGTCGACAGAGACGATCGAATGTCAGAAACCTATTATTCCAAGTTTAAGATAGTCGGAAAGACATGCAGGCAATTCTATGGTCCCTCTAGAAGAATGAAACCCTAACTCGACATAATGACCGTGTGAAAGCCTTTGAACCTTCGGGTTTGCGGCAGTTCTACGGCGCCATTAGTGAGGCTTGGGTTTGCCCTTCTATGGCGGGACCACCGATGCTGTGGTAGGTACTCGATACTATTAAACTGTGCCCAATATGTTGAGCTCTTGGGGGATTATGAGGTTTTGACGACTCGATCGGATGGCTCGACTTAATTCGGATGCTAGGTGGTGAGATGCATTTCTTGGGAGACTCCAGATACGAGGATAGCCGTTGGAGCTCAATCCATGCAGCCGCGACGAGACGAGTCCAAAGCAGACGACATTAGAGAAAAGTGAAGTATGAGGTTCGTACAAGATCTGGATATGATGACGTTCCCCTCCGCCGACATCAGAGATGCGATACGCATGCCGAGGCAGAGTACTGGATATACCTTCCAGAAGGAGTCGCGATGGGTATGCAGCCGTTCCGGAGCAAGATGCAGATATAGGAAAGGACGATGACTTCCGGACAGTTGGCAGAGACGAGACATGGAAGAGACCGTGAGCAGGATTCCTTCCAGGACACTGCTGCAATGATACTTACACCCAGGATCAGATGTGTCACGTAGATTCAGAGAGCCAGAGGCTGACGCCAGTGGTATGCTGTCTTACGAGTGGTCGTGATGATTGACCGAGAGATGACCAGAGAAGTGCCAGAACGGAATCATCCCCGTTAGCACACCTGACAGGGCCGATGAGCCGATAGACCGAGAGATTGGTAATTCACAGTGAAGACCTTGACCCAGGAGCGGTCATTGTTACGCACACCAGCAGGCCAGAGTTCATGATCATCGACGAGATGTCCCACTAGTGACCGCGACAGTTGGCCCGAGATTCTTAGAGGATGCGCTTGAGCGGTACTATTCCGCCATAATTGATTTCGATGTTTTGGGTGATTTATTCGCCTGATTTGATTTTGCGCATGTCGGCACTTGATATTGGATTTCATGATTTCGTGCACGATGGATGCACCTGATTTGGATTTTCGCGCATGTTGGGCGCATGTTTTGAAGTGTCATTTTGGTGCACACCAGATGCACTAAATCGAGATTTTTCGTGCATGTCAGATGCACCTGATTTTGCTGTCAGGCACACATGTTGCCTACGACAGATGTTTCGTGCACACCCGATGCACTTAGATATTGTTTCTGTGCATATGTATGGCACATATTTGGATTTTAATTTCCATGCGCACAAGATGCACGTAGTATTCATACGCGTATTTTGGGATTGATTTTTTTTTCTTATAGAGCAGTACGTTTTTATGATATTGCTATGTGTTTTCGTACTAAGCAGGACTAGTCAGAGGACAGTACCTGAATATATTTTGCATGCATTGATAGTTATTGAAAAGATTTCCAAAAAGCGAGCTATAGCCTCAGTATTTACCTACGTGTCTGATATGACACGAAATGTTTAAAACAAGGAAACCCTTCTAAATTGTTTCCAAAACGGCGGAACGTACATTTCAAACAAAGGTATATATGTATATAGTTATTTTCGTATGATAGACGTCCGCCACTGTGCAGTGTTATACGCGTGCACAGCGACTTAAAGAGATTTGGCATGTATTTCCTTCAGATACTTACATATATAGATTCGATATTTACATGTATAGTTTCGAGTTATATCATATTGGTTTTGCTTTGGATTTGGCATTGATGTCTTCCCCATGACTCCGATGATTGCGGGATGTTTGACGGAGTTGTGATTTGAGTTATATGCTCATTTTTCATGCGCATGCGCTGCGCTACGATTTGTTTTATGTATTTACAATTTCGGAGCCCCGACGACTTGATGGTTTTGGTTTAGATGTTTTAGTATTTGGGGAGAGTTTTAATTTAAATTCGGGGACCGAATTTCTTTAAGGGGGGAAGATTGTAACGTTTTGAAAATCGTTTCGGTGAAATTTCGAAAAAAACGGTAAAATAAGGGGGTTTTCTGTAAAAAGTCAAAATACAAATATCTTATTATAAAAATTAAATATACATATTCTAGCTATCTAATTGCTAGTATTTGGTGTTTATTGACCCACTGATGAAATTTCAAATTTTCTGAAAAATTTTCCGAAATTAATTATTTTAATAGTATTTTAAGCCGTCACTAATACATTTAATTAGGGAAAATTACAAATTGGAATGAGTTGAAACAAATTTTGTGCATCATAAAACTTTAAATAAAATTTTATCATATGGTTTTTGAAATGAAAACGTTTGCCAAAATGGTTTAGAAATTATCGAAGAAAAAAGCTTTTTTTTTGTATAAATGGATGTTTGGGGTATAGTATTTATCATTTTTCATCACCCCACACCCATACCCACACTCACAAACCCCTATTTTCCCTCCCCCTTGGCTGAATTCAGCAGCCCCCCTCTCTTGTCCCCACTTGTTTTGCAAAAGAAAATAAAACAAAAGAATGAAAGAATAAATATATGTAGGTATGGGCTTTGTTGACTTTGGTCAATTCTTGACTTCCTAACATCACCCCACTCTCTCTACCCTCACCCCCCTCATCAGGCCGAGCCCCCCTTCTCCCAACAGCAGCAGCCTCCCCCAAATCCCACTCAATTTTGCATCAAAAGAATCCACAAAACCACTTCAAAATCCATACAAATTCAATTCTAAATCCAAATCTAACTCCTACCCATTATTCTTTATCTCATCAAGCATGGATCTAGGAGCTTGGAGGCCATTTTGGGAGGCTAGATTTCAAGCTTGGTCTCTTGTTTTTGTGAGGTATAAATCCCAAGCCAAATTTAAATTGTTGGATAGTTTCTTTGATCAAAGTCAATTAAGTTTAAATGTGATTCTAATTGGGATTTAGTTTGTAATGGAAAGAGTTTGAGATCAAGTTAGGTTGTGATCATGTGTTCATGGTTGTGTGATATTTTTTTTTTAGCATCTTAAGCTATGCAACTTAATTTTGTTACTTATTGCCAATTGTAACATGTAATTGTCCAAATTAAATTATTTTGGAAACTAGGTTTTAGGATAGATGTAATTAGATAAAATAAAAATCTACTTAATATTTTTGTGACCTAATTAAGTTATTTGGTGAATATTGTGGCCACTAAAATTGTTACAACAAGATTAGTAGTTAGTTGTTAATGGTTAGTTTAAAGAAATTGTGTTAATTATGCTAATTTGCTAACTAGGCTTTTGAAATTGGTTAAATAATTGAGATTAAAAATGTGGAAATTGTTTGTATAACTTATTTAAGATATTTAATAAGTATTATGGCCGCTACATTTGTTTAAACATCATGTTTTGTACAAATACGGCGAATTTTGCTTGCTAGATTTTCGGGAAAATAGCTTCTAAAGTAAATTTGGGGTTTTTGTGAATTCTAACCTATTTTATATTATAATTAGTGTTCGTGAATGCGCAAATGAGTGTGTTTGGGTTTTTCTCGATGGTTTGGTGTTTGCACGCCGACGTCGAGGGTTTTGGGTCGATTTGTGAGAACAACCATATGTTTTGACCTATGTGGGATTCGTGAGTCGTTTTGGTCATGAGTCGGATTTTAATGCGATATGGTGCGTTATGATATGTAGGTACCCCATGTGGATTTCGAGACGACCAGCAAGCGCGTGGCGACGTCGGCACTGGCGAGCGAGGACCAGGTGAGTAGATTTATATCTACGGGGAGAAGTCGGGTGGATGGCGTATAGCACCCCCGCAGTTCGTGGTGATGTATACGGACACGTATACACACATATATATATTGTTTATATATTGTTTGAGTTATTGATGATAAATATGGATATTTGGTGTTCTTGGATGATTGAGTGTCGCGAAATCCTAGAGTAGCGGTCGCACCACACTTGCACACACCCACCCATACTTGCCACTTTCTTCTTTCTTTTGTGCTTATTCGGGAATATATAGTTATGTGTTCACATAGGTATGGGACTGTGTGTTCACATACGGATTTGAGGATAGTACTTGGGATTCATGATGAGATTTGATTTGAGGCCGTGAGATCGGTGATATAGCAGGGTTCGTATTGGAGATACGACATGACGTTGTAGCGGGTCCTTGACGTAGTGTTTCACACACGTGCATGCATATTTAGGCGGTATCAGTATTGTACTAGACGTAGATCAGTACCCGATCATGATATTTGATAAAGAGGATATCAGGTGAATAGTATGATGAATATGATATTGACCCGTACCCAGATTTGGGATGCCGTACGACGGATTTACGTACGAGCTATATATTGATGATTGATCCGCACTCTTGACTTGGGATGTCTGATTATAGATATGATATCGGATATGATATTATTGAGGCGGGATCACCGACTAATATATATACAGGTATGTATATGTAACGACTCAGACGTTAGGCGGTTTCCTTACCTGTAGTCCAGCTTGTTAGCTTAGCCCTTTAGTTTAGTTTAGTTGTTAGATTAGATTCGATTCTTACCTATTTCAAAGCTTACGAATCATGTGTATTTTAAAAGACAGGTCAAGGGATTCTACGGATATTTCAAAAACGTATCTTTTCTTAAAAACACCGTAGCCCCTATTTTCAAAACCCCATGATTCGTGTTATTTCAAAAGGCACCATTTGTAGGACTTATATTAGATTAGTGCAGATTAGTTATAGTTGCGTCTAGTATTCAGCTCCCGCTCATTTTTACTGTTCGCTCCGCATCGCATACTTATATTATAATTTCTTATTGCATTATTAATATCATGCTGTTAGGACACCAGCACCATTACCGATGACGCGTATGTACCACGTACACTTACTTGCCGGCTCACACACATCTTCATCGATAATTGACATGTCACGAACACTTTAGAAAATACTATTTCATTTGACATAGGTTGTTAGTTAATAGTTTAGACATGATATTAGTGTACTTGCCTTATATGCTAGTTAGACATTGTAGTTATTGCCTACTACTTCATGCATGTTATTATTCACTGTTGTGTCGCATTCATGGATTCTCATGCCTATATTCACTGTTTACATGCTATTGATGACTTGGATTCGGATTTCATGAGATTTCTTGGATTTGGAGGAAAACCGCAAAAACATAAATAAACCTTTTCTCTCTTTTAAAATAAAAAGTGCGGTTTTCCCATGATGTATGAGTCGTCCACCATGAGTTTGCTGATGGATTTCGAGACCCGATTCGAGGAGTGGAGGAACCGTTTCGGGTACATGGTGGGCCCGGTGCGGTACCCCGGGGCAAGAGGAATGTGTTGTTGACGTTGAGCCCGGCAGGGGAGCACTACCGACCGGTGATATTACCCGACGCGTCGGATATCCGGAGGATACCGTCGTGGTCTTGAGATGGACGGTAGGGGCCGGTCTGGATTGACGGCGCCCTAGATATTGTGATTGAGATTTTGAGATATTGAGGTACAGAGATTGTGATACAGAGATATCGAGATATTTGGACACTTGTTTTGTGTCGATGCTGGGTACTGTTTTATGCTGATTTCATTTATGGTACCTCACTTTTAAAATACAGAAATCTCACTGATTTATGAAAGCAGTTTTTGTCAGTACATGCATTCTGTTCCATGCATTCATACCTCATTCATGTGATATATTGCTACCTGAGGCACTGACACGGGCATATGGAATTACACTCAGGTTAGATATTTACCCTAGCCATTATTATAGGCTGCATGTTATATACATAATTGAGGATATATTATGATCATTGACCTAGGATTGCGTTATTTATGCGATTTCTGTGCGTAGATGTTTTTCTACTCACGAGTTGGCAACTCACCCCCGTTGTGCCACAGTTCTTGCAGGTTTCGACGTACAGGTTTCATTACGGCTTGCTGGCACTCTTTCCATTTCCGGGTGACTTGCTAGTAGGTGGGTTTATTTGTATCGCACCCATCATTATATCTTGTATATCATTATTCTGTTGTATCTAGAAGTTCCATCAACCAAACATGTATTTATTTTGAGATAGAGACCAGTGGTGTTATTCCTTCGACCTTAGAGTCGCGCGTTATATTTCTGCGGTTTTCTTGTGGTTTGAGTTTCCTTTTGAATTTTGATCCTCGCCGTTGGCGTGGTATATTATATTGCTTGTGTGGTTGTGACCGTCGATTGACGAAGAGCTAGCTCCCGCTTGGGGATGCCTTTTTATTGATTTCGTATACTATTCATGTTGTATCCCGTTTGGGAGCCAGTATTTACAAGGGAGACTCTGCCGAAATTTTCAGGAAATTTTTGATGTTTTTAGAAACCCGCATAATTCGGCTTATGCTATTAAAACTACTTATTTAAATTGGTTTTCCTTCACTCTACTGCTTTTCTTGGTTTGGATTTCTGGGTTTTCGGCTTACTTAGATTAGGTACGCCTCGAGGCGTTCGTAGTTTAAGTGCCGGTCATATTCCGTACCTTCGGGACGTGACAGTTAGACACCTTGAAAGCAGATGCAACCCTCATGCGCAATAGCAAGCTCTCACAATCTTTTGACATAATTGTCATTGATGTATGATTGTAATTTTAAAAATGCCACATTGTGTATTCAATATTATTGAATCAATGGCACAACCGTAAATAAGTTGAAGTTATGTCATCGATAAAAATTTCACCACTCCTCCCATTCCTCCCAGCACTTTCTATTAGTATAAAGATAAAGAAAGATAGTGCGGATCCGTTAGGATGGTTTGCGTTTTTCAAATTCATGAACTTTTTCGTGTAACTTCCTTCTGACTATCCGCTCTGTTCAGGTTGTTCTACACATCTTGTGATGATGCTCATAAGTGGGAATTTCTCAGATCACGACACGTGGCAAATGACGTGTTACCCACGACAGCCCACTAGACTCCTGGGGGCTACCAAGGTAAAATCAGTGTGGGCACTCCACTTCTTGCCTACGAGCAATCTGGCAGTCGAACTTGCACCCATCCTCCTTTGCTCGCCTCCGAGCTATTGCAGAGCTGAGCTTCCTCAGCCTTCCAGCACGTCTTCGAGCCATCCGCCGAGCTAAGCCTCCCCAGCTCTCCCGATCAACTGAGAACGCGGAGCCCAAGCGTCTCCGCAATGACTCCGCGTATCTCGCCAAGATGAGATATCCGCCGCCCCACGCCCCGCGCCCCGCGTCCCACGCTGGCGCATCCCCCATTAATGAGCGGATCCCGTCATTAATGGAGGGATCCCATCATTCATGCAGGCGTAACGTCAGGGGCATAACAAACGGCAAAGATCTCGCACCTGCTCGCTCCATGCGGCCATTATAAAAACCACTCTCTCAGACGACTCAGGTAACGCAATTTAACTCCAATAAGCCACTACTCTTCCAATATTTCTCGGCTCTAACTTGATCGTCGGAGGGTCCTAGGTGGTCACCCACCCCGTGACTTACTTGCAGGTAGCTCGGCTTCCACCTCAAACTCAGCCCATTGAGATCTACACACTCTAAGAGACAACCTTCAACTCAAATCTCAACCGTTCAACAACACTCGCTACAGATCGACGGAGGACAGCATCTAAAGGAGATCCTACCCTCCATCAGTTGGCGCCGTCTATAGGAATGAAAGATTCTTTTTTTGTTTCACCATAAAAGTTGATATTCCGCCCTCGATCCAATGGCAAGCGATGACCGCAACGATCTGAACATGGGCCGCCACAACGGAGGCGAGAGCGGCTCGTCTCCCCCTCCTAACGTGATCAATGCCCTATCAGCTCGGATAGACAGGCTCACATAGCTGGTGGACGCCCTCGTCCGCGTTCAAGCGGCGGGCCCTACCCGCCAGATCGCCGTTTCCCCTCCCCTGGATGATGACATCTGCAGAAGGACGGATGGGCACGCTCAAGCCCTCGATCTCACTCGTGCTCGTCCCAGCGTCACCGAGCGCCGGAGTGCCGACTTCGGCCACCGTGACCCGCATACAGCGGTTGATTCCATGACCCGTTGAGCGCCGGACAGCTCCACGCCCGATCCCGGGGAAGACTGGGTCGTCACTCCGACCCCCGCCGTGCGTTCTCTCCCCCTGAAGAGGTGTCGGTCAGCTCGCCTGCTTCCAGACATAACCGACTCCCCCACACTCGTTGGGACGGCGCGAGCGGCAAACGCCGGGACTACTCGAGAAGGGCCTCGACTGAGGACCTGAGGAATTTGATAGAGTGGAATCGGAACCGCACCATCGCGCAGACCAGGAGCGGGGACAGTCGCCACTTCGACTGTGCTGAATCCTCGGGTTACCACCACCGACTCGATGCCCTCAGAAAGAAGATCGAGGGCATACGGCGAGACGACCATTTGTCCGGCGAAGGGGCTAGGTATTCCGCAGATTCTCTCACGAGCCCTTCACCGAGGAATTGCTGGCCGAACGTGTCTCATCCAAGAACAAGCCGCCCAAGGTGGCGCTCTTTGATGGGAAGTCCGACCCAAAAGATCACTTTGACGCATTTACAGCGGGCATGAGCTTCCAAGATAACTCGGACGCAGCTCAATGTCGAACTTTCCCCACCACCCTCATCCGGGCTGGCCGGGATTGGTTCCGAGGACTCACGCCACGCTCCATCTCAACCTTTGATGAGCTAGCCACCCAGCTCCTTGGTCACTTCGTCAGAAACAGACGACAGAAGAAAACAGTCGATTACCTCTTCACCATAAAGAGCGGGGACAAAGAATCCTTTAAGGGATATGTCACTCGCTTCTACAATGCTCTTCTCGAGGTCCCTGAGTACCGCGATGAGACGGTTATCACCGCACTAAGGTCGGGTCTTAGGCACAAAGAGTGGCTCCGCTCTTTTGCATTAGTGCAATCTAAAACCATGGCCGAAGTAAAAGCTTAGACCAAGCGGGAGATCCAACTCGAATCGAAGGTGAACTCAAATCTGCCCAGAGACGACCAAGCCGACCAAAAGAAGAGGGGCAGAGAAGAGAAAAAGAGGATCGAATAACCAAAACCTTACTCCCCGAAGTTCAAGGAGTACACTCCTCTTAACATCTCTCAGACCGAGCTGTTGGAGGAAGCGAAAGGCGAAAGGTTCTTTAAGCTCCCTCCAGTTACCCAGAGGGTGGGAAAACGTCTCTGTGGCCCTTACTGCGCCTTCCATAGGATGCAAAGGCACCCGACCGAGAACTGCAAACAACTCCGTGACTATATTGAGGAGTTGATCTGCTCTGGCCATTGGTGAAGTACTTAAGGGACAAACGGCAAGCAGAACGAGAACAAAGAGACCCGATCGCCCCCGTGGAATTAACGATCGGCCACATCATGGACGTTACCTCGGATCAAGTTCGGGAAGGCGGAGGAGACTGTCACCCCCGGCCTTACAACGCTGAAAAGCTCAAGTTGTATAAATAAAAAAAATGTGTCTTCTTCTTTTGGAACAATATAATTCTTATTGACATTGAATTAAATCTCCTGAGCTAGGTCCTCTCATAAAGGAGAACTTTTGCACAACTTTTGTTTCTTTTCTCGGTTTCGAGACCCCTAGGTTTGTTTTAAAAATTGTGTAAAATATACTGAGGGGATAAAAAGAGCTTTCCTGCTCGAACCATCTCTAGCGGGTAGCCTCCTACCCATCTACGCTAAGGATCAAAAGCCCTCATCACGAGGCCGTCGAGCAATTTCCTGCTGGCCATCTGCAGTGGGTAGCTTCCTACCCAACAACGCTGTGGATCAAAAGCCCTCCTCTCGAGGCCACCGAGAAGCTTTCCTGTCCGGTCCATCCCTAGCGGGTTGCTTCCTACCATTGTTCATATCAGATTTTTGCATTTTATATCACCCATTCTTAATCACATTGCAAATAAGTAAGTACTTTTGATCCATGTCTGCTAAATAGTTGCAGGTTACAGGTTCTCAGCTCTTTATAGTGAAATTCGTAAAAGTCACAACAAATGTAGGACTACGACCAATAACAGATGAATACCGATCCGCATGATGCCACATACTAGTTCAAGCGGAGTTCAAGACAAAAGTCCACTGCTGAATATCTGGAAAAGAACAGAAGAGATTTTGAGAAACCAAGTGTACCAAACAGAAGATAAAAGCAACTGGTAGAAGACCTGAAAAGATGGACCCAAGATTCCACCATATGGCCGCGGAACCACGGCCAAACAGGCACTTCTGCCGCGGTTCCGCGGCCGTGCAATGCACGTGTCGGTGGCAGTATCGGTGCATTGACTCGGCTCTCGTAGGGTAGTTCTTTAATTTCGTGTATGGATCAGAATGTAAACCTAGGGTTTTCCTATCTATAAATAGGAGAGCTCAAAGCCAAATTAAGTATGCCTCTTTGAGAGTGCCTTTCTTAGGATGCCTCTCTTTATTTTTATGTCTCTTTTTAATTTCTAGATCTAAATTTCATTGTAATGCGTTTTTGAGAGATCATCAATAAAGTAAGTCTTTTTTATTTATCTCACATTCTTTTTATCGTATTTTAAATACCTGCAATTTTAATTTGTTAAATTTAGTAATTGAAATCTATCTGCTTTTTCCTTATAATGAATTTTATTGTTATCTCTCTAATGAGTGAGTAATTCCTCACTTGTTAGGGAAGGAGAGGGAAGGTTTGAGAGAAGGAAATCTCTCTCACTCCTTTCTTTACCCAAATAATTTTAAATACAGACTCCCTTTAATTCAACCATAATCCGCTCACTACGGTACCCTATCTTACATGATAGCGGTGATTCCCTAGTTAGACCAGTTGTGGTTGAATTAACCGGAGGTTAGGGCTAAGAGCCAAGAACGGACGGATAAGGACCAAAAGGAAGAAACTACGTTTCTTCCCAATCGTGCTAATCCCCGTTGTTGCCGATTACCCTAACACCTTTATTCACAACTAAGGCATTGAAAGAAGCAAGAAGATTCCTTTTTCGAACTAATCTAATCCTAACCCTAGCAAGCTTTTTATCAACTTATTCTCATTCATAGATCTTAAAACAAAACCAAACTTAATTGGACATAACTCGTTAGAACATAAAGAAAAGGATTCCTTCTCCCTGTGGATCGACCCGTACTCAACCGGCTAGCTACCAAGCGACACCGTCTTGATTGTGGTAAATTTAAACACAGAAAATCTCTGACAATCAAATGGCGCCGTTGCCGGGGAGACGGTAATTTCTTTCTTTGTGTAATTTCGGGTTAATTAAAAATTTAAAAAAATAAAAATTGAAAAACCAAAAAAATAAATAAATAAATAAATAAAATAAATAAAAACAAAAATAAAAATTATCTTGTTATTTTTGAAAGGGTTTTGTGCAAGTGTGCAGGCGAGCAAACTCTG
The DNA here is from genome assembly GCA_030015575.1 of Agapanthus africanus. NCBI lineage: Eukaryota > Viridiplantae > Streptophyta > Magnoliopsida > Asparagales > Amaryllidaceae > Agapanthus > Agapanthus africanus. The sequence goes on from CM057345.1 coordinate 167,304,940, forward strand.
TTTCAGATCTGCAGCAAATTTAGTAAAAAATCAATATTCAGGAGATCTAAACAGGTAGAGAAAGACCAACTCAGCACAGAGAAAAAATTTGAAGCAGTCAACCTTCTGTTAGGCCGTGGAACCGCGGCAGAGGCAAGGGTTTGACCGCGGAACCGCGGTCAACGGGTGACGTCAGCAACCAAAAATCTCTGTGAGTATCTCATTTCTCATCTCCTTTCCTCTGCACTCCATTGAAAAAAATTTCCTGCAGCTTTCTTTGCACAGATTCTTTTTCTCCTATCTAATAAATTATTTTTGTGCAGGATTCTTTGCGCTGCCCAAAAAAAAAATTGCAGGTGTTTTAGATTTTTGGTGTGTTACTGCTTTGCATAATTAATACGGAATCTAAGGGGCTATAACACCAATTAAGATTGGGTGGGGATTTCATTACCCTTCCCAAGACCCCAAAAATCACTAAAAAGCATATGCATCACCCTTGAGCTAAATTAAAAAATACCTAGACTTAGCCAACTAAGGACTGTCGTGCTCATTAGGAAAGAGCAAGGTTGTGGGCATTAAATCGTTTATCTAAACTTGACTTTGTGGTGCCTAGGCTAGACAAGTGAGAAAGGTAATTTTAAAAGGCCCGTCTCACGGTGATTCGTGAGCGGAACCCTCCTTTCTTCATTTGTGCTTACCTGGCCACAATTGGCAATGAAGAGACGATTTGAGGGATATCTCACAACTTGTCACTTTGGAACAGTTAGGAGCAGTTTAGTGGACTTAGAAGACCATAACTCTAGGTTTGATTGTGCATATTTTAACTGTGATTGTTTGAAGTAAGTCCGTATATATTCTTGCAAAACCCTTTCAAAAATTTCTAAACTCCAAAAACAAACAATTTTTTACAAAAAAAAAATCACATTTTTTTTCTTCTCCTTTCTCTCATTACATCATGGGTACCCCACCTTGCAAAACTCTTGCCGAACTTTGGTACCCACAACCAGACATTACTTCCTACGGTTCTTGTTTTGGTCGAATTTCGAACGACCCTTCCATGTCCAAAATTTCTTTGAAAGATCGAATAGACGCATCTAGGACAACCAATTGGACTCCGCAATCCACCTTGTATCAACCATTTCAACCTTCGCCACCTTCTTACGTTGATACTCCTTTTTCGAGTCCTGTTGTAACTCCGAAACCCATGTCTATTGCTAAACATATTGAACAATCTCGTAACCGATATTTCACACCTTTCACCACTGCGAATTCTTTGGATCAACAATTCCATTCACCTTCTTATCCGTATGTTGATCCTACCCCTATCCATCCATTCTATTCCTATCCATCCTACCCAACTTTTGCACCTTCCCTGGACATTGCTTCTACACAGCCATTTGGGAGTTTTCAGTATCCAAACAAATTTGAATCTTTTACTGAAACTCCTTCAAAACCCATGTATAGTCTGGAACAGTCGTTGGAAGATTTTATGGTAGCGTCAAGCCAACAGATGATGGATTTGAATACGTCCATGGCCGCCCTTATACAACCTAGTGACCCTGGAGCTAGTTTCCAACTAGCTCCAAAGTTTCCAATATATGATGAGGCAGTAGGACAGGTTGAGAATTTGAGTGGTGGGAGTGAGCTGTGCACCCTTCCAAATCAAACCTACCCATTCCTAATTGAATCCCACAACTCCGGTTTTGAATGTCTATCAAGTGTTCCAAATGATTCACCAGTTGAAGATAAAACGTTTAATGAGTTGTGCGACTTTGTAGTGTTTGATTTACCTGATTGTGAAGGGCCCCTTTCGAGTGAAACCATCACCAATCCTTTTGACCTCTACACCTCCACTCTAAAACCTAAATTGATTGATATCCATGCTTTTGTTGAGGTGTCTGAGAAAATTAATTTTCACTTAATTAAGGATATTGACGCTGGGAATATTTTGGATGATGAACCCGCAGATTTGACTGAATTTTTCTCTCCAATTCATCATCCCGAGTCATTAAATGTTTCTCCCGAACTTCATATGCGTCTTGATTTTGATGAGAATTGCATGGATAAGCTAAATTTTGAGAAGAGTATGGAGGAAATTATTGAGAATGAAGCAGTTTTACTTGAGGAGTTGGATTTTCCAATTCATTCTATCCCTTTTATTGACTGTGCACACCCTCCTGAATATTTAACCGATACCCTTCCTCAATCACTTCCCTCCATCCTCGTTCTGACCTTGCAAGAAACCGTTACACTTTTATTTTCAATGTCTGGTTTCCCAAGTTCGACGTACCCATGTTTTCTCACGAATCTTGAGGGATTTGACCTCATTTCTCAGTGGGTTGATAGATTAGCACAATCGCTTTTTACACGTCGATCATTACAAATTGTGCTAATTTATACACTCCATTTCCACCCTCAAGTTCGTATTCCACTTCTTTCTCCCACTTTCTCTGGTTCTTCTTCTAATCTCCCTTTAATGATAGCGAGTGTTAATGAATCACAATCCGATATTTTGAGTTTGATAATTCTAGAAAAACAACTTGATTTAGACTCTTTTGAGAATAAGGTAGATGAGCCTTACGAGTCTCCTACCTCCATAATTTTTGAAAAATCAAGTGTGTTGAATTCTGGCGTGACACTTATTGACATTGAAACGTTCAATCGGACTATCGATGAAAGTTTCGAAGATATTTTTGCCGACGAACTCGCATTCCTAAACGACACGGATTTTGTGATTAATCAACCTTCACCTGAAGAAGTCGAACCACCACCATTTCTTCTTATCCCATACGAGAATGTGACCATTCTTCCCATTCCTAATCATCTACATTCTCGTTCACCATTATTGTTTCGTCTCTACAAATCGAGACGTAAATCTTTTCTTTTACACCACTTATCTCTTCCCCACTTCTTTCTGGCTCCATACAACATGTTATTTCACTAACCACACCATTATAACGATAAATTTTTTGAATGGTTGGCGCTAACCTTTGGCCTGTGTAAGGCCTTGTATAGCTTGATACTGTGTTTTTCTCCCCCCTAATTCTGAACTTTAACGCTTAAACAGTGTAAACACTGTTTCACTTAAGTTTGGGGGGGCCTTTTTGTGTATATATATATTTTTTCTGTTAATAATAATAATAAAAAAAATAAACAAACAGGGAAGTGCCGACAATTTTAACCCTCTTGGTGTAGACTGACAGTGAGGGCACTGTCAAGTTTAAGTTTAGGGGTGTGCTCGGTAAGCTTTCTTCTTTCGCATTTATGTGTATATTTTTGCATTTGCATACTTATTTTAAAACCCATAAAAATCAAAAATTGAAAAAAAAATTGAAAATTTCATTTTGGCCAAATTTGACTCATGTTCAACATGACCGTTGACTAGTTAGGAAAAACTAGATCCTAAACTTAGTAAATTAAAAACCCTAAAAATAACCTTTCTTAAAGTTTAACTGTAGAAAATATACGTCCTTGTAGTTTATTTAGAAATAGGCAAATTTTGAGTTCAGTTCTTAGGCTAAATCGAAATAAGGGTAGAGTATTGAAAGCTCTATTTGAAGTATAAGTCTGAAAAATAATTCTGAACCTTAAGTCCAAATTCTGAAAATATATACCCTACTTTACGCACTCACACACATCTTGAAACTTGGGATAGTAGAGGATACCTTGAAATGCTCTAGTCTAAATTCCTTAGTATGAAGGAAAATAAAATAAAAGTATAAATGGTGAAGAAAGAAATGAACACTGGTTTTGTAATTGCTTAAAGCAGCATAAATAAAAAATATAGCGAGGGTGCTTTATCACCTAGTGCCTTAGACCAACTGGTTTGGGAGTCACTGCTAAGCCTTAAGTATTTCAAGACGAGGAATTACGCCTAAATACGCAAACACATTTTTTAATCAGTCGTTTATTACCTCAAGAAGTATTAACGGTCGCATGAAGGATGTGTGAGCAATTTCATCTAAATTCACCAACTAAAAGTATTTTGGAAGATGGAGAAGAGTATTATAACTTGAATTGAATTTTCAAGTGTAGGGGTGATAATTACACACACGTAGGGGTATATAATTGGAGTTTGGAGGAGAGATATGAATAAAAGATGGGGCTTATATCTTCAGTAGAGATGATAAAAATTCCTGAGTTAAGATTGCACCTTAGAAGGAAAACTTAGGAGGTGCTGAAAGTTTTATAAACTGGCAAAACGTATATGATCTTAAGTTAAATAAAAAGGAAGTGTGAAAAATATGGGTTGATGACTTCTAAGTTGAAGATAATAGAATTTCTTACTAGAATACTGAATTGAAGAATTAGAGTCAATGGCCAAATTGATCGGATTTTGTGGGTAGTATCCGCTGAAAACCCTCAGGAGACAACACTCCTCCTACTAGGGACACCTAGAGGTTTAATGGCTTATTGCACGAGCTCAGTGCAATCGCTTTCCCTGCGAAAGTGAGGTTATGACTTGTTGAGAATAAAATTGGCTTTGCTCGGGACGAGCAAAAGATAAGTTTGGGCGTATTTGTTCATATCAGATTTTTGCATTTTATATCGCCCATTCTTAATCACATTGCAAATAAGTAGGTACTTTTGATCCATGTCTGCTAAATAGTTGCAGGTTACAGGTTCTCAGCTCTTTACAGTGAAATTCGTAAAAGTCGCAACAAATGTGGGACTACGACCAATAACAGATGAATACTGATCCACATTATACCGCATACCAGTTCAAGCGGAGTTTAAGGCAAAAGTCCACTGCTGAATATCTGGAAGAGAACAGAAGAGATTTTGAGAAACCAAGTGTACCAAACAGAAGATAAAAGCAACTGGTAGAAAACCTGAAAAGATGGACCCAAGATTCCACCATATGGCCGCGGAACCACGGCCAAACAGGCACTTCTGCCGCGGTTCCGCGGCCGTGCAATGCACGTGTCGGTGGCAGTATCGGTGCATTGACTCGGCTCTCGTGGGGTAGTTCTTTAATTTCGTGTATGGATCAGAATGTAAACCTAGGGTTTTCCTATCTATAAATAGGAGAGCTCAAAGCCAAATTAAGTATGCCTCTTTGAGGGTGCCTTTCTTAGGATGCCTCTCTTTATTTTTATGTCTCTTTTTAATTTCTAGATCTAAATTCCATTGTAATGCGTTTTTGAGAGATCATCAATAAAGTAAGTCTTTTTTATTTATCTCACATTCTTTTTATCGTATTTTAAATACCTGCAATTTTAATTTCTTAAATTTAGTAACTGAAATCTATCTGCTTTTTTCCTTATAATGAATTTTATTGTTATCTCTCTAATGAGTGAGTAATTCCTCACTTGTTAGGGAAGGAGAGGGAAGGTTTGAGAGAAGGAAATCTCTCTCACTCCTTTCTTTGCCCAAATAATTTTAAATACAGACTCTCTTTAATTCAACCATAATCCGTTCACTACGGCACCCTATCCTACATGATAGCGGTGATTCCCTAGTTAGACCGGTTGTGGTTAAATTAACCGGAGGTTAGGGCTAAGAGCCAAGAACGGACGGACAAGGACCAAAAGGAAGAAACTAAGTTTCTTCCCAATCGTGCTAATCCCCGTTGTTGCCGATTACCCTAACACCTTTATTCACAACTAAGGCATTGAAAGAAGTGAGAAGATCCCTATTTCGAACTAACCTAATCCTAACCCTAGCAAGCTTTTTATCAACTTATTCTTATTCATAGATCTTAAAACAAAACCCAACTTAATTAGACTTAACTCATTAGAACATAAAGAAAAGGATTCCTTCTCCTTATGGATCGACCCGTACTCAACCGGCTAGCTACCAAACGACACCGTCTTGATTGCGGTAAATTTAAACACAGAAAATCTTTGACAATCACCCATCTACGCTAAGGATCAAAAGCCCTCATCACGAGTCCACCGAGCAGCTTCCCTCCCCGGTCTATTCCTAGCGAGTAGCTTCCTACCTATCTACGCTAAAGATCAAAAGCCCTCATCACGAGACAGCCGAGTAGCTTCCTGCTCAGCTCATCCACAAACGAGTAGCTTCCTACCCAACAGCGCTGTGGATCTAAAGCCCTCCTCACGAGGTGACCGAGCAGCTTCCTGCTCGGTTCATCCGCAGTGGGTAGCTTCCTGCCCAACAACGCTGTGGATCGAAGCCATCATCACGATGCCGCCGAGCAATTTCCTGCTGGCCCATCCGCAATGGGTAGCTTCCTACCCAACAACGCTTTGGATCAAAAGCCCTACCCTCGAGGCCACCGAGCAGCTTCCCTGCCCGATCCATCCCTAGCGGGTAGCTTCCTACCCATCTACACTAAGGATCTAAGGCCCTCCTCTCGAGGCCACCGAGAAGTTTCCCTGTCCGGTCTATCCCTAGCGGGTAGCTTCCTACCCATCTATGCTAAGCATCTAAAGCCCTCCCCTCGAGGCTACCGAGCAGCTTTCCTGCCCGGTCCATCCCTAGCGGTAGCTTCCTACCCATTAACGCTAAGGATCTAAGGCCCCCTTAACGAGGCCACCGAGCGGTTTCCCTGCCCGGTCCATCCCTAGGGGGTAGCTTCCTACCCATCAACGCTAAGAATCTAAAGCCCTCCTACAGAGGCCACCGTGCAGATTCCTGCTCAGCTAATCTCCGAGGGGTAGATTCCTGCCCTACGAAGACATGGATCTAGGACCCATATTGAAGAAGAATCAGTTATGGCCGACCTATTCTAACTTGATTGATTTTCTACTCATGCTAATACAGGTGGTCGTCACCTCGACTCTGAGGTACGGACTGATACCGACCTTCCTAGCCTTGGGATATCTTTTGATTCATCCTAAATGAACGATCGCCACCTCGACTCTGGGGAGCGGGAGGGTACCGTAACGACCTGCCTGCACTTGGCTCCTATTCGACTTACACTCGACGCGCGATCTGTTGGCTATAGTGCCCTCAAGTCAATTATTGGATCGCAGGCACGTGATTGCAATGATTGAGGGAGGACCTATACCGGTAGAACAGTCTTACTCGAGATGATAGTATGCTATTTGGTTTGTCTTTATCATAGTGTACATACTTCAGGTGACATTACAGATCACTATTACATGTTGATAAAGCCCATATAATTCATGCTTGACTACCAGCAGTATGATGGCAATCATATACGTGGGAGCTGGGTGGTCTATAAGCACATCCTTAAAGTGTCCCTAGTCGTGGAAGTTTTGAGACTGGGCATCGATACTCCAAGAGTAGACTAGTGTATACGGATCGAGACCCCGACGAGCGGTGGTGGCCGGTCTCACAAGCCATTGGTGTTAGTTGGTTCACCTAAAATGTATACATGTGCTCATTGGGTTATGAGTACACCGGACGGACTCGCCGGGAACATGCTAGTTGGTATTATACTTATTGTCAGATAGCAATTCCCTGGTAACATGTGTACAGGTTAGTCTATCAACCTGAGATCGCCATTTGTCTCGTGTGAGTTCCCACTGTGTTTTGATTACTACCCTACCACGGCTCAAAGGAGTCGTGCAAACAGGTTTTAGTTGGGTACTGTAATACCCCGGGTGGAGTTGGGGTTGAATACCACCTACCCCGTGAGAAGTGAGATGTTATCCGGTATCGAGGTGGGGATGTAACCGATATGAATGCACACAGGGACCCACAAGAACAATATGGAGTATCGAATTCCATTCCGAAAGAGGGCACGATCTGAACTATAAATGAAATGATACCACTCCTATAATACAGAGGCGCCTTTTGGATGAATTGGAACTCCGGAGTTTGAAAAAATCCGTAGTTAAGCATGCTTGAGCCAGAGAAATTTTGGGATGGGTGACCTACTGGGAAGTAGCCACGGGTTCATTCAAAGGGACAAAACCGTGCGGTTTCGTCCAGAGCGGACAATACCATCTGTGTTTGGGGGTGGGTCGTGACAAATATGGTATTAAAGCACGACCCAATTTAGGCACATGATACCAACTTTGTCATGACCCAATTTAGGCACATGACCGGCACTTAGACTACGTAATGTCAACAGGCGTAACGTAATTTAAGTAAGCCGAAAACCCAGCAATCTAAACCATTACAAGAAGGAAAAGATAGAACACTTTTAAAATCCCGATGCAAAACTTTAAGCTTAAGTTTGTTTTCATAAAAATTTCGGCAGCACCTCCTTTGTAAAAGCTAGCCCCGAAACGGGTACAAATGTAAGGTATAAGTAAAGCATCCCCAAACGGAAGCAAATCTCGCCCAACGGCGGAAACAACCACCACAACAGATATACGACGCTGTAGCGAAGAAATGAGATAATCCACATAAATAAAGGCCGGCTCACACGAGCACGACAACCAGAGTCATAAGAATATACAACATCGATCCTCACAACTCGTCTCTAAGTCAATACATGAAGGTGGTAGATGGAGAGTACTAGATACAAAAGATATACAATATACATCATCGGATAACCGCAACCCACCTAAGGCAAAAGGCCTCACAGCCAACCGTAGCGGTATCCACAAAAGTAGAGATAATAAGGCGCCCTGCCGCGACTACTCTGAGAATCAGACCTGCAAAACACTGCGGCACAACGGGGGTGAGTTGCCAACTCGTGAATAGAAAATAACATCATACTGTAATCGCAAGTATGCACTAACAGCGATAATCTATCACATGTAATCTGATAGCATAAGTATGGCAATATGAATATGCAACTATCATGATCAAGGTACACACCAGGGTACTACATCTACATGAAACAAATGCATATCAAATAAATGCGGAGTATGGGATAAAACATGTCATCCTCACAGAATCCTTATCGTGGCAGGACCAGTGCCCATCAAGACAATCAATTTCCCAAATTCCTCAAATCGGCCCTCAGATCGGCCCTCATAACCTGTAAGTCTCATGGAACCTGAGTGCCCAACATCGGCACTCGAAAACATCATGAAATACTCGTGTCCAACATCGACATGTAAATCCACATATCGTACCTGTACATCTCACGGAACCTGAGTGTCCAACCCGACACTCGAAATCCTCGGAACCTGAATGTCCAACCTCGACACTCGCAATCCCCATATCCATACATCTCACGGAACATAAGTGCCCAACATCGACACTCTAAATCCCCAAATCCATATATCTCTCGGAACATAAGTGCCCAATATTGACACTCGAAATCCCCAAATCCATATATCTCTCGGAACATAAGTGCCCAACATCGACACTCGAAATCCCCAAATCCATATATCTCTCGGAACATAAGTGCCCAACATCGATACTCGAAATCCCTAAATCCAGAGAAAACGGGTTTTCAAAACAATACACATTTCTTGAAATATCCCCGTGGTTCTCAAATCCGGAAAATCACATGAAATCCATATCTCAATGCGTAAATCCATATAATATGATGTATGCAACATAGAACAACAATATGAGCATTGTTAGTGTATATGCCCTAGAGGCCATTATTGTATCATACTGGATTGTATATTGTCACGCCCCGCTTCCCAGTATACGGCGAAGTGGACGCGACGAGGTCCGCTACGTATGTACTCAGAAGTACATACGCTAAGCGTAGCTAAGCAATATAAAGTAAATCACAAGAGACGAAAGATATAGAATAACAACTTTATTAATAACATTCTTTTATACAATGCATGAAAAGTAAATACAACTGAAATGAAAAGCGATGCCTAAACAGTGGTATAACAGGAAATGAAAATACTGGAAAGAACAAGGTACAATATCTAGAGCTCTGGGTATTCGTTAAACTGCTCCAAATCTTCACCGGTGGGCTCAATCTCAGCTTGGTCCAACGCACCTGACGACATTCAAAGAAGAAAGAAATAGAATGTCGTCAGCGAACATGTCGCTCGGTAAGTCCCAAAGATAAGGAAGGATTAGAATGACAGTGTAAAAGTATTTTCTAAAGTACTATATTGTTGAATATTATGGAAAATTGTGTTAACGCTGTTGTTTGTAGCTTGGTACAGAAGGATGCCAGTGTATACGAGGGGGGTCTCTATATGCTAGAGACCAGGGCAAAAGGAAAGTACAAGGAACCGTTATGCCACGGTACAACAGCAATAGGATTCAGGTTAGGTGTTTTAATCTGACCACCTCGTGCCACCTTTAACACCTTCCGTACCAATCTACCCCTTAAACCCCGTAGTGTTTTAACAGTATTGTTGTATTGTATTGTGTAAGTTGGGTGACTGACCAAAACCATGATATCAGTAAACATGTTGTAACTGTATAATCAGGTAAATGGAATATCAGGATAATGGATGAATATCCATGGTTTGATTCAGTCAAGCTGTAATGATTGTTAACAGGATTCTGGGATTCATGTGTTCATATAGAGTTGGAAAATAAAGAATATAGATTGACTTGAATCAAATTCAAGTCAGAAATAGTCAGACTCTAACCCGAGTATGATTAAAAGAAAGATAATTTGAAGTTCAATAATTGTTAGGGGCCTTATTGTAATTTATAAAACTTGAGGGGGTTTTATGTAAAAAGTACTATTGTATAGTTTTCAAGATACACCTCAAGTATTTATTTATTCGTCTTTATATTTATAATGAGTGTGAATTTTATTTGTGTTATTCTAGTGAATATATCCTAATAAAAGTATTAATTGATTTATTTGAAATTCATGGTATTTTAATGTAACTTTTAATCTTGTAATTTTTAGGAAAATGTGGAAACTTTATCTTATAACAAAATAAGCGTTTAAATGATAATTATATATACATTAACACATGAATAATTTTAAATAAATGTTTTATTTTCAAAAATCTCATTTTCTTAAATGTCGTATTTTAAACCTTTCGAGACCGAATGCTCCTTGCGGAGGTCTGAATCTCGTACTACTAGCCCGCGGGTGCACAATGAACCGTACTATCCCTAACGGGTTCCCCAAAAATGGGTTGTAGTGGCACTTTGCTTAGGTTTAACAAATACTATTCATTTAGGAAAACGATTTTATAAATAAAAGGTATTTATTTGTAAAAGAGTATAGTTTTCTGTATTTTAGTTTCTAGGGTTTCCTAAGCCAACTAGCCTATTTCTAAGGGTCTAAATGATAAGTCATTAGAAGCCTCAAATCGCCTCTTCACCGCCAATTGTGGCCAGGTAAGTACAAGTGAGGAGGGAGGGATCCGCTCACGAATCGTGAGACGGGCCTTTTAAAGTTATCCAAGCTCACTTGCCTAGCCTAGACACCACAAAGTCAGTTTAGATAAACGATCGATGTCCATGACATATCGTATTTTCCTATTAAGAGATATTGTTTTAAAATTGTAAATAACTTAGAACTTTTAGAAAAGGTTTATAAAGAAAAGGGTATTTTAGTGAAAAGTCTTGTATTTTCGTATTCTATGTTTTGACGTTTATCAATTAAGGTTATATTTGTGTGTGTGTAGAGGTAGGTCATTATCTCGTGACTTATTTTAAGTTTTAACGAAGTTTAGAGGTTAAACATGATATATTAAACTTGAAGGTATTAAAGCGCAAGAATGCGATATTTGAAAACGTTATCATTTCATGTGTGAAAATTCATTCAAATTGTTTTCTACAAGTTTAGTGATCAAGATAAACATATTTAGGAGTGAGGGATTTAATTAGAACAAGAAAAATAAACTTTATGGTATTTTTGTGAAAAGAATACGGTTTTACAAGAAAGCTATCATTTCATGTGAGAAACTTTATTTAAATTGGTTTCTATATGGTTAATAGTCATCATGGATATGTTTAAGTATTATAGATTAGGTGACAAGTGGAATTTTGAAAAAAACCGAATAGGAAATCGGTTTGTTCCGATTTCCCATCGGGTTCCAAAAAGTCGTATTTTTTTTATTAAAAGAAAAGAGAGATAGAAGAGATGGGACTTACGGGTTTGGTCAAGCTAAGGAGTCTAAGGAAGTGGTGGTTGTCGGTGCGTCGAAAACGTTGCGAAGGTTCTAGTACGATCGCCGGAATCCGTCGTCGGTTTCGGCAGCGCTTCGCTTCTCGCTCTTTTTCTACGTACCGAGTTCTCTTGAGAATTTGGGAGAGTGGACTTAGAGTTATAGGGTGAAATGGTAGAGGGTAGGGGTGTTTATATAGGGCTAGGCTAGGGTTAGGGTTTGGATTAAAAAATATTTAAAAAAATATAAAAATTTATTAAAATTTCATTAATTTTAGGAGTAAAAGAGATTTAATGAGAAAATGATAACTGTTCTGGAAAAATGGAATATGCAGGGATGTTGACCAAGTCAACACGGAATTTTTTCGTGTTGACGACTCGGCCGACCGGCCGAGTCCGGCCGGCGGCGCCGGCCGATTCGGTCGAGCCACCGGCCGAGTCCAGCTGGCGGCGCCGGCCGATTCGGTCGAGCCGCCGGCCGACTTGGCCGAGTTGGGGCCGAGTCGGGGCTCATTGGGTGAGGAATCTTCTGGGGGGATTTATGGTGTACTTTATTTTTTGTATACAACATTAATTTCGTGTGTTATGGCTGTTTGACCGTTTGACTTCCCAAGAATTTAAAACAAAAAGATATAAAAATTATGTGGGGCATGGGATTCGAACTCTGGTGGCTAGGTTCAGCAGTGCAAGGTATTACCAATGAGCTACAAGCTCCTTCTTGAAATTATTGTAGGGAAATAGATACTTAAAGTGTTATCAGCAACATTAATACTCCAAGTATACTTCAAATTTAAATCAAATTTAGGTATACAAAAATTGGAGTTGTTACATATATTACTTAATGGAAGCTTGGGATATTCACAGTATTATTGACAGTCTTGCTCAAAATGGTAGTATGCTACTTAGTTTGTTTCTACTTCAATATGTGCATGTGTTTCTTTTAGCATATCGCTTATACATATTAGTAGAGCCCTTAGGATCTTTGCTTGATTACCAGCATTGTGATGGCAGTCACACTAGTAGGGGCTGGGCAATCTACAAGCACATCCTTATACAGGTCTCTAGTTGTAGGATTATCGAGACGGGGAATCGATACTCCGGAGTAGACTAGTATATACGCTTCTCATCCCTGCAGGGGAGATGGTCTGTCCTACAGCCATTAGTACGTCGTACTGAAGATAGTATGCAGGTGCTCGTTAGGTTATGAGTACACCGGACAGGACTCGTCGGGAACTGCTGGTTGGTACTATACCTATCGTCAGATAGCAGTTCCCAGGTGACATGAGTACAGCTTAGTCCGTTGACTTGACACTGCCACTTCGCCTCGAGTGTGTACCCACTGTGCTTTGATTACTACCCTACCATGGCTCTATTGAGTCGTGCAAACAGGTAATAGTTGGGTGCAGTCCCGAAGCACTTGGAGGCAGTGGCGGTTAGACAGGATTCGTCTCTCCCGGTATTGGGGGTTGATATCGCGCTGTGTTTGGAGAGCCATTACGCAAAGCCCCTGACCAGGGCAAGCGAGATTTACTGGTTGGTAATCCAGTAGTTTCTCAGGGTGTAATAGGCCACACTCCTACACGACTTATACCGCTATTAGGGGTCTGACGTTTACCGTCCCTAGGCCCGATATGCGATACTCTTAGGCGAACAGACCGGACTGTACGGAGATTGTCACATTCAGGCTCAGTAGTAGTTCGGATGGGTTTCCTCATCGGCCTTCTTATCGACATCTACTTGTGGACCATTACGTACAGCTAGTACCGCTTGCGGCCTGTAGTTAAACCCACTGCCAGCGTAGTGTCGAGTCTTTAGAGTCCCACATAGAGGGTTTCCCAGCTTCGGGCAAAACGAGTAGAGGTCGTATGGTTTTACGACAGGGTTCGATCACGTACGTGTACTTCTGCGCGTGTGGTGTTCGAGCGGACAATGCTAGTGGGCTTTGGTTTAAGCCGGATCCTAATATTTGATTATTGGATTAGCTTCGTCTCATGGTATTCGTGTTTTTCGGAACACGGATGCGGGTATGTATATACGGATGAGAGGGGGTGAAGAAGGAGATTTCTCATTAGGGTTTTGACCATTGACTTGGTCAAAGCAAATATGAGAAAAGGAAAAGCATTTGTTATTTTTGATAAATGATAATCTTTTTGGCATGGCTACTTGGTTGACCATTTGACTTGGCTTGACTTGTTGACCATAGATATTTTGGTGAGATATTTTTGAGCTAGATATTTTGATAAGATATTTTTCAAGCCATGACAAATGTTCATATATATATTATCCATTCCAATTTTTATTATGATTATCACAAATACATTCTCTCTCCTAAGCTTGCTCTCTTCTTCTTCCTCTCATAACCCTAGTGTCTCATGAGTTGAGAATCAAGGGTTAAGTGACACTAAGCTACTCTAAATCACACTCTACTCTCTCTAGGTCACTTATTCTAGCACCCCAAGTGATCTAGTTGCCTCATATTGGAGGTTAAGCTCTAGGTTGGAACTCTCGGGTGGATCGTCTTCGACTCAAGGAGGCCGTGGAGGTTGCTATGATCCGGATCGATCCTTGGAGCCCACATAGACGAGGAGGACAGCGAAGAAGACCCGAAGGACTGGTACCATGAGGTATAATCTTCTTGCATAGTAGATAGAACCTCTAGTTAGTTTGTTAGCAATGGTTTGGCAAAGATCCTCAAACATAGTCTATTTTACCTTGTGATAAAAATTTGTTTTTTACTTATTCCGCCTCCCCGTAAGTACCGGGGTGTGTGACATAGACTTACAAGCATATCAAGGGAAAATCCACTATTTAAATGCATCAAGTCATTAAATATATCATGTGGTTCCAATTATCCAAATCCAATGCAACATCATATAAGTGAACAAGTAGCCATAGCAAGGTATATGTGTAAGCATGTAGGTATGCATGTATGCTATATTTCATATGCGCAATCGCACGAGAATTAATGCCTCAATATCACTAATCAATACAATATCACCTATGCATATGTGTTGTGCGTATCATGGCAATTACCGACAGTGTGTAGCATACAATGAGTACTCGTGCAACATGGTCTGTCAATAATAATGCAGTGTACAATGGGTACAGGTTCAGGCACAACAAGTAACTATATGCAATGAAGTTCATGCACCATCTCTATATGTGCATATAAACATGCGGCTAATATCATATCATATCTAGCCCTGACGCTTAACGCCATACGGGCGATTTCCCCGTAGATTACTTAATTACTTTTCCTAAGCAAGGATTAATGTAATTAGCATGCACACTTATCACATTTTGTAACATAGGTTAAGTGTTAACTTATAACCATTTTCTTTTCTTTCTTGCATGGTTCTTATCTACACATAAATCAAGTTAAACCCTTAATTAAAAATAAAATTTAAAGAATGGGAGGTATGGTTTGGGTTAGGTGAGGAATGGGGCTTGACTTTTGACCATATCCCTCACTCATTTCTCTCTCTCCCTCTCATTTCTGAAATTCCTGCAGAGGCGGCAGCAGCAGCAGCAGCAGCAACAACTTCTTCATCTTCATCTTCTTCTTCTTTTGCTTCTCTTGATATCTAAACACAAACCCTACACAAAAAAACTCACTTTCCTTCACAAAAACCTTGAAGTATGCCTCTTTTGTGGGTCTTGGTGGCAAATCCTTGCCTTTGAAGGCAAGTGCTGCAAGTTGGACTTCCCTAAGACCATTTGGAGGTATTAAACTCATCCATATCACTTTTGTTCTTAACTTGTAGTTTATTTAGCTAAAAATCGTATTTTTGTGTATTTTAGTGCTAATGAGAGGAATTTAGTGAAGTTTGAGATAAATTAGAACTTTTAGGGTTTGGTTAACTTAATTAAGTGCTTATAATGTTGTTTTAACTAAGTAAATTTCTCAGGTTGCACTAAAATACCATAATGTTTTAGATTAGTGTTTTAATTAAGATTTGTGCCCTTTTTGTGATCTGCTTTCAACCCGATTGCTTCAGAATGAAATTGCAATTACTGGAGCATGTACACTAGATTTAGAGAACACACACGAAGCACGGGACCCCAATTCCCTAGGTTGGCCGCCGAAATATTCATTCTGGCCGCAAATTTCGGCCAGATGGGGGACCTGGGTGTCGGGGTTTGTTGAGTTGGTGTATGCCACATTTTTAAGGCCTGTGGTACATGCAACTTTTTCTAACTCTGCTTGTATTAAAATCTGGAGCAAATTACCCTATTTCCAATACTTTTAACTTTGGCGACACGTGTGATACGTGAGTGGGTTTGGTGAATTCCTGCGTGTCGCGATGTGTCGGGGTACTTTCAGGCGCGTAATCACAGGTTTTAGCATATCGGACACGCACGCGTTTAGTTCGCGACACGGGTTTCTCGTTTGGTTTGATATCGCATTTTTGCAGGATTTTAGCTTATGTGTATTACTTTGTGTAACTTCTAGATTCGCAGGCAGGTACTTCAGAAGCCGCATAGAAGGGGAAGCAGGTGGTCGGATACGTGTAGTTCGAGATCACTATGAGTAGATTTAACATCTATGGGGAAATCGCCCGTATGGCGTTATGCGTCAGGGCTTGATAGGATATTGTAGCTGCATATTTGCATTCATATACATTGATCGTACATGGATATTATTGGTTGCATACTGTATTCCCTGCTATATATATATATATATATATATATATATATATATATATATATGGACTTAGAATTAATAGCACACCGCACTGTTACTAACGGTCCATTTGCACGAGCACAAATCTGCATGTCACACAAACACCGTTAGTAATTACCATGACACTCACACTGTAGAATTGCCATGAAAAATATGTTGTAGCTTACCTTATGTATGATTCGACATGATACATCCATACATGCGCATAATTATATTTTACCTACCTAGATAAGTTGGTTTTTGGGAAAACTGGGGACCGCATGATACATTTTAAAAACTGAATCTACTTAAAGAGCGGTTTTTCCCTTTTACTCATAGTACGACTTATGATACATATATCACATCGCATGGAATTACGCATTGGGTTTGGATTTCATATGATTTCTGGATTTGAGAACCGTGGTATTATTTCAAGAAAGTATGTATTGTTTTAAAAACCCGGTTTCTCTTGATATGATATTTTGGTGCGTCCACTACGCGTTTTCTCGGTTCTGAGACGTGTGCTTGAAAGCCGATTCGAGGAGTTGGATGATCCGTTTGCGGGTTCGTGGTGGACCCGGTATGGTTCCCCGGGGCGAGAAATGTTTTTCGTGGAGCAGACAATGAGCCTGGCAGGGTGGCTAGTACCTACCGGTGACTGGTTGGACTTGGCGGTTATCCGGAGGATACTTACCAGAGTCGAGAGATTGATACGGGCCGACCCGTACTGCCGGGGCCGAGGGCCTATTCCGCAGACGGAGCCCGTAGGCCGATCCGGACTGACGGAGCCCGATATATGAGGATTTGCGTGTCGATGCTGGACACGAGTATTTCATGTTGTTTTGGGTGCCGATGTTGGACACCCCGCTTCTATGAGATTTACAGGATTGAGGGCCGGATAGACTGACGGCGCCTGAGTTTTGGGTTTTGGGGTGTTCTTGGTAGACATCGGAGCTTTTCTACGTGGACCTTCCATGTTGATGATATTTTATCCCATGCTCAGCATTCATTGTTACACATTACATCATGTAGCTGTAGTACCTGATAGAATATTTTCGCATGACTATCGCATACCAGCTCATTATATAGATGTTATCTGTTTGCACATGTTAGAGTATCGCAGTACGTGCATACTCGCGATTACCTTTATATGTTATCTACTAT
Organism: Agapanthus africanus; assembly: GCA_030015575.1. Taxonomy (NCBI): domain Eukaryota; kingdom Viridiplantae; phylum Streptophyta; class Magnoliopsida; order Asparagales; family Amaryllidaceae; genus Agapanthus; species Agapanthus africanus. The sequence goes on from CM057345.1 coordinate 167,322,630, forward strand.
TCACGAGTTGGCAACTCACCCCCCCATCCCGTTGTGTGATCAGTCGAAAATACTGCATTTCTAACACGGCAATTTCCCTACCTTTTGCAGTCAAGTAAAGCTATCCGGTATTCATATCACTCATATTTGCAAAACACATGAAAAATATTGGATTACTTGTACTGTACATTAAAACCAGCACTTTTAGGGAAATTGTGCGTGTTTCATGGCATCGCATCATCCTTGTTTTGCGCAACTCTTGTCTCGGTGAAATTGTGCAGGAAATTCCAGAAGCAGGGCCTAATTGGGAAATGAACTAATAAAAGACACACCAATTCAAAGGCTAAAGATCTGGAGCAATACAGAAAGGCCAAATAAAAATCCAAGCATCAGAAAGAGGCCCACCAGTCAGCCCAAGAATTACCATGTGAAAAGAAATCACCAAGGCCACCAAAGGGCCGCGGATCCGCGGCCCAAGCCCCCTTTGCACGGCGGATCCGCGGCCACATAGTGAGATCAATTCACCCAATTTTGTCACATGCTCAATTATAACGGCCAAAGCTTCCAGAAGACCCCAGAAGCTCCACGTGGCATCTCTAGAAGGCTCGGCTCAACAAACTATTGGAGGGAAATTCAAAATTTAAAGCTTAACTAACTTTTTGGAGGGAAATTTAAATTATTTGATAACTAACTTGTGGGGGGAATTCAAATTTCAATTCTAGATCTAAGATTTGGAAAGTCTATAAAAGGGAGCCCTAGATCTAGAGGGGAAATTGTTCAAGAATTATCATCATCTTCAACCCACAAGTTTAGTGACAAAAGCTTGTGCTTCAAATTTACTCCAATTCAAAAATCAAGATTGATCCCGAGAGCAATTTGAGCAAGAGAGCCTTCAACCTTTAGAAGCGACGCCGGATTCCAACGGAGCAAGAGATCCACGCCGATCCGCGACTCAAGGAGCCGAGCGAAGCCGAAATCGACGATCTAGTTCCTTCCTTTTGTAAATTCAAGAGAGTTGTAATGAAATTTGTCGATAAATAAAGGTGAATTTTCTATACTCTTGCGTATCTTTTAATTCAAGCATAATGATTAGATCTCAATTTGTGATTGTGTTTGTGATCATGATGTTTGAGTAATCTCCGCTCGTGTAGGAGTTGTGACGATCTTTAGATGATGATGATTTAGATATTTTTACAATTCTTAAATCCTATAATGTTTGGAAATTCTAGTAAATCAAATGATTAATAACCTAGTTTTGAGATGATGCTTTCTTGATCGTGTTCACTCAAAACTAGGGAACAACAATTAATCATTTGATTAACTAGAAGCTAGAGTTTGAATGCGATCTATCGAAAGGACAAAGGAATAGTAGCGGAATCCCTAATTTTCCCGCTCGATCCTTAACCCTCGATGAAATTGCATCAATCTAGTATCAATTCATTAATGGATAAGAATGAGTAATCATTAGATCTCATCACATCTATCGATCCGATCTACTCCTACGAGCTATCCTTATAATCTTGATTGTTGGTTGGAAATTATCTCTCATCCCTATTCTTGCTCTTTAATGTTTCTTTTAGATCTAGATTTTTCTTACTTTTTGATCTACAATTGCAAATCACGAATTGTTTCCTTTTCTTTTGCTTAAATTTTCAACTCATCTAATTCAAGAATTGAACGGAACTCACTTTCCCTATGGACGATCCGCACTCACTTACAATCTACATCCGACACCGTAGTTGATTGCGGTCAAATATTTTTGGTTGTGATTTCTTTACCATTTCATTCTACACAATCGGAAAAATCATTAAATCAAAATGGCGCCGTTGCCGGGGATCGTGTGCTATTTGTTCATTTTTTGAAATTTGAGTTGAAAAGTTTATTCCATCAATATTTTTTAGATCAAAACTAGCGCAAAATACTAATACTTGTTGTTGTGGTTAATTGCAAGGAGATCTGGAGCTTGCTGGAAAATTGGAAAATTATTTGAAGAGTTCCAGAGAGCTAGGGAAGTGATCAGGAGTGCTCTGGAAAAATTTAGTGCAGAGATCACACTATTCCACCGCGTTTCCGCGGTATGGGGAGCTAATTGCGGCGGTTCCGCGGTTTATCAAGGGGTTCTCTGGAAAAAATTTATCTGGTAATCTCTAACTTTCTTATCTCCTCTCTAAAATCTGATCCAACTAACAATTTGTTGCAGGTTTCTTTGCAAATAATCGCTGCGCGCAAAAAGCAAAATAATGTGTGCTTGTTTTTTATTTTTGTGGTTGTTTGCATAATAAATACGGAAATTAAGGGGCACGGCCAAATCCAGATTAGGTGGGGAGTTCATTACCCTTCCTAGGCCCCAAAAATCACAAACCTGCATCCGCATTACCCTCATTAATTAAAAAATATCTAGAGATGACTCTGAGGACCGTCGCGCTCACTTAGGACAGAAGAAGGCCGTGGGTAATTCATTGCTTATCCGTATTTCTCTTGTGGTGCCTAGGAAAGTGTGTCGAAGGCTAGTGGTTACTTAATTAGGCCCACTACTTACGTAGTGGAGAACCTCCCACTTACCTGGCACTTACCTGGCCACAGGAGGGACAAAGAGGCAGTGGAGGATTCTATCCTGCGTCTTGTCTTCTGGCAGTTAGGAGCGGTCTAGAGATTGGACCTAGGTGACCATAGATTTTTAAGGTATTGCTTGTTGCATCATATTTTCAAAATCCGTATCATTTTTCAAAACAAACACCACACTCACTTCATTCCCCTAATTATAAATCACGCTGCCACTTGTACTAACCCCTTTTAGTGCAAGATAGGCTGGACACGGGATTCTAGTGCCCGTCTTGTCCGCGTCCCCTCGATCGACTCCGAAGTCGGTATTTCTCCATTTACCTTTCTTTTACCTCCCACCACACCCACACCGATGGATCAGTCTCCATCAAACCTCTTTGCCGCTACTCTGCCGCCGTCCGTTGGTGCGCAGATTCCACCCCGCATCTCTCTCCAAGAGAGGTGTTACCCTTTGCGAGGTCCTCTCTCGACCTGCTTATCCATTCCACCAGCCAACGGGGATAACTTTGAGATTAAGCCCCAGTACATCAACCTTCTACCCAAATTCCACGGTCTCGAGACTGAAGACGCGTACGTTTTTATTACCAAATTTGAAAACGTATGCGCAATGATGGGTACATCTCAACTTTCTTTGGATGCCATGCGTCTCGACTTCTTCCATTTACCTTGTGCGATTTAGCCGAGAAGTGGCTATATAACACCATCGCACATTCCATCACGAATTGGGAAGAATTCGTTGCGGCATTCCTTAAGAAATTTTACCCTATGCAAAAGACAGCTCGAATCCGTAGCGAACTCTATCAATTCTCCCAGCTTCCGGCTGAACCATTTTCAAAATACTTTGACCGATTCAAGGATCTTTTGGTTCAATGCCCACATCACGGCATCCCGAGATGGGAACTTTGCCGAATCATATATGAGGGCAGTAACCCTACTGTAGGGTTCCTAGGCACTCTAGTGAGGTCTCACAAGGCATCAACCATGCCAATTTCAAAAATTCTAGGTGCCGAGAGACCCGACTACGGATCGTTTGCTAGAAAACTAGGCGAAAAAGCTAACTAGTTAACACTTAACTAAGAGATACGGAAATACAACCTTTGTAGATCCGGTGCTCCACCTCCATAGCTCCGCAACGAAGTCCCCTCCGCTGTCCAAAAAGAATCCGGACTCCAGCGTCGGCTTCGTCGAAGAATAAGCGAGCTAGGTCGTCGATGTCCATGCCGAAGATGATCTACGTCGAGGCATCGCTAAATCAAGCTCCACCTTCACCTTGCCATGAAAACTTGTGAAGGAAACACACTCTACTACTTGGCAAGAGGTAGAGGATGAAGAAATAGGAAGTGGGTAGACTTTAGAATTGGATTTCTCACTCATCTTCATCAATCACCATTGATGAAGTGGAGGTTTTCTTCTTTTGTTCAAGGAAGAAGAAGAAGAAAATGATATGATAAGTTAATTTTAAAAGAAAAGAATAATCCAATCTTTATCATAACATGACCATGGTTATGTGTAGAGACTAAACCCAAGTTAAGTGAATGGTTAGGTTAGGAATGAAGACAAAAATGGTAACTAAGTCAAAGTATTCATGAAGCTTCATGAATAAACAAAAGAATGCCACCATTTTTCTTTTCTTTTCCTTAAATGAATAATGAATATAAATAAATGAATAAGTATATAAAACCCTAACCATTCATATAACCATGGTTTAATCTTTACACAAGTACAAGTCAACATGTATCATCAAACACGATACAATGTATATGCACAAAAGTATATCACATATACAACTTGCACATCGAGTGAGAAAATCCATATAAAGTGAACCTATACTGGCTAATGCAAAGTAATATATCAAATATATAATTATGCATTAAATCATTAAATCAACACTTGATTTAATGATCCGGTCATATCGCATACAACCGACTAATATCCAATGTATCGGCTTATCGAATCAACCCTCGATTCGATAACTAGGTTATATCGCATATAACCATACGACACATTCATCGCGAGAATGAAATACGGTATCACATACACGCATTATTCTCGGTCCTGCACATATCTCATATGCGCTCCTATTTCGTTTCGCTTGAGCCAGGAAACCTCTGTGTAGGACTCTAAAGACTTGTCAATACGCCGGCAGCAGGCGATGATCATATCAAACACCCACAAGCCGCAAGCGGTCTGCTAAACGTAACGGCCACCCGGGTATTGAGCGATCTGAAGATCGACGAGCAAGCCCGCTCACACTCCAGTGAATCCGACCAGTAACACTACCGTACAGTCCGGTCTGATCGTCTGATATGTCGCATATCTCGTCTAGGGGTGGTAAACGTCAGACCCCAATAGCTCGATAAGTCGTGTCGATATGAGGTCTATAACTGTTCGAGAAACTACTGGTAACACTTACCAGTAAATCTCAGCAACCCTGGCCAGGGATTTCCTGTTATAGCCAATCGAACACAGCACAACATCAACCCCCTATACCGGGAGAGACGAATCCCCTCCTATCGCTCATTGCCTCCATGTGACTCGGGACTGTACCCAAAAACCACCGTTTTGCACGCCCTCTTGGACGTGGTAAGATGGAAATCAAAGCACAGTGGGAACCACACAAGACTCTATGACGATCTCGGGTCAACAGACTACTCTGTACCAGTGTCACCAGAGAACTGCCATCTGACGTGAGGTATAATACCATCTGGGAGTTCTCGGCGAGTCCGTCCAGTGTACCCAGTCTCTACTGAGCACCCGTATATCATCTCTGATGTCAAACACCAATGGATATGGGATCATCCATCGCCCATCTGTATGGGTCGAGAAGGTATACGCTAGTCTACTCTGGTATATCGATGCCCCGTCTCGATACACCCACGACTAGGGACTGTGAAGGATGTACTTATGGACTACCATGTCCCCACTAGTATGATCCGCATCATAGTCCAGGTAGTCAAGTATACATCCTAAGGGCTTTACCAACATGTAACAGAGAGACAATCAGCATACATGTTAAGGTAAAGTGTAACCAGATAGCATACTATCATGTCGAGCAAGAAAGTCCTCCCTATATATGTCCTAGCATCCACTACAATATACATCCTATGTACAGTAATGGCCTCTAGGGCATACATATAACTAACACCTACCACTAAACAAAACCTTGAAAACATGTGTCAAGGCACCTTTATGACCAAGGATGATGGGGAAGCGTGGAAATATTTAGAAGAGTTCGCTGAAAAGTCACTTCAGTGGGAGACTGGAACCCAGCCATCGAGTAGGGGTGGCGTACACCAAATAGACGTGTCCATAGGTGTTCGAGCTGAGATGGCAGCAATGCAAAAGAAGCTCGACGCTATGGAACACAAATTCCTAGCAGCCTCCCTAAACCCAATGTCACTCCCCAAAACCGTTTGTGGGTGCTGTTCAGACCCTTCTCACTTAACGGAAGAATGTCCATTGAACTCCCAGTTTCAAGGTCTTGAGCATACCAATGTCGCATTCCAAAGACCTAGAAACGACCCTTTTTCTTCTACATACAATCAGGGTTGGAGGAATCACCCAAATTTTGCCTGGAACCAATCCCAAAACACGATTCCAAACCCTAATCAATTCCAACGGGCTCTTCCTCCACAACAGCAACCACTTCATCTCACCCAGCACCCCTACCAGTCACAAAATTTCCAAAACCAGGTCAACACTCCTGCACCTTCTAATCCTATGCAGTCGACCTGTTCTGACGACTTCTCTCAATTCGCTCAAACCATGAAATTACTCATGTCAAATTTCATGGAAGTGTCGGCCGAGGTTAAGTCTTCCGTCGGTGAGATAAAGAAAAACTCAGCGTCCCAAGCTGAGAGTATCAAAACGATGGAAGCTGAGATTGCACGACTTAAGGCCGAATTAAGTGCGAGAGAAAAAGGGAAACTTCCGTCTCAACCCCTACCGAATCCTGGGCATTACAATGTAAATGCCATCACAACGTTGAGATCGGGAAGAATGCTGGATAACCATGTTGGGGAAGAAGTTGATGATACTGAGAATCCTATCAACGCCCCGGCTGAGATCTTTCCTCACACACACACTTCTACGTCTGACTCTTGTTCTCCTACCCCACCACCTTCTCGCGAGCCTATTCTCCATTTCCCTCTAGGCTCGACACCTCAGCCCACCTCTTCTATCCCTCTACAGACGATCCCCACTCCTCTTTCGGGATCTTATCTACCCCCTCTTCCTTCTCCTATGATGGACCCAGCACTCATTGCTAAAGCACCTTACCCGAACCGGTTAAGGGCTAACAAATCAAGTCCTCATATGGAGAAAATTATGGAAATGTTCAAGCAGGTTAACATCAACATCCCTCTCCTAGATGCAATTCAACAAGTCCCCGCTTATGCGAAAATTCTCAAGGACTTATGCACTAGGAAGAGGAAGACTCAAGTGCCGAAGAAGGTCTTCATGTCCAATAACATTAGCATTTCTTTTATCCCCCAGCTACCAAAGAAACGTAAGGACCCAGGATGTCCTACGATATCAATTTCTATTGGGGGTAAAAACATCAATCGTGCTTTGTTAGACCTTGGTGCAAGTGTTAACCTACTTCCATACTCTGTCTATGAGCAGCTAGGGATTGGAGAGTTGAAACCTGCTCACTGCACTCTCCAAATGGCAGATCGATCTATCACAAAACCTAGGGGTGAACTAGAGGATGTGTTGATAAAGGTCGGGGAATTTGTATTCCCTGTAGACTTCATTGTTCTCGATACACAGCCTGTAGCAAACCCCCGGAGCCAAATTCCTGTGATTCTGGGTCGGCCATTCCTTGCCACTTCCAATGCTGTCATCAACTGTAGAAATAGTTCAATGAACTTATCATTTGGAAATATGACCATTGAACTAAACATTTACAGAATTGGAAGTCAGCCATCAGAACCCTCTGCTCATATCCTCGATGTGTGCTCTGTCCACGAGATTGCTCCCGAAAGTTGCGGAGTTGAGGAACTTTGCTTTACAGATCTCGACGACACTGCAACATCACTGTTTGACCTGACACATGATCTTAGTGAGGACACCATTTCAACGCTTGAGTCTGCCACTCCTGACTCACCACCATCCGAGTCTGTATCTTTTACAGGCTATGAGCTTCTCCGCGACTCCGAAAATCATTCAATGATCCCACCTTCTATTATTTCTCCGCCCGAATTAGATCTAAAAACTTTACCTTCTCACCTTAAATATGCATATTTAGGTGAGAATGAGTCTTTACCGGTTATCATTTCCGCTTCTCTAGCATCAGAGCAAGAGAATGCACTTTTATCGGTACTGAGATCTAATAAGGAGGCGTTTGGTTGGACCATGGCGGACATCAAAGGGATCAGTCCCTTGATTGTCGAACATCATATACACCTGATGGATGATGCCAGACCAACCCGAGAACCATAGAGACGGTTGAACCCCGTCATGAAGGAAGCGGTGATGAAAGAGATCGTCAAATGCCTTGATAGTGGTATCATATACCCAATCTCCGATAGCCAATGGGTGAGTCCTATACATGTCGTCCCTAAGAAATCCGGCATCACTGTTGTTGTCAATGAGGCAAATGAGTTGATTCAGACACGCGCCCAAACTGGATGGCGTGTATGTACTGATTACCGTAAACTCAATGCCGCCACGAGGAAAGACCACTTTCCTCTACCATTCATTGATCAGATGCTGGAACGCTTAGCTGGACGTGCATATTATTGCTTTATGGACGGATACTCTGGCTATAATCAGGTCCCCATCGCCAAAAAGGATCAAGATAAAAACCACTTTTACTTGTCCTTTTGGTACCATTGCTTACAGTCGCATGCCCTTTGGGTTGTGCAATGCTCCCGCTACCTTTCAGCGGTGTATGATGGGGATATTCTCTGATATGGTAGAGAATTTTCTGGAGATCTTTATGGACGATTTCTCGATTTTTGGAGACTCTTTTTCCGATTGCCTATCGAATCTTGACGCTGTTCTTACTCGTTGCAAAGAGAAGAACTTGACTTTGAACTGGGAAAAATGCCATTTCATGGTCCGAGAAGGAATTGTTCTTGGACATGTCATTTCACAGAAAGGCATTGAGGTTGATAGAGCTAAGATAGATGTCATTCAAAACCTCCCTCATCCCAAAAGCGTCAAAGACATTTGATCTTTCCTTGGCCATGCGGGCTTCTATAGGAGATTCATTAAGGACTTTAGCAAAATTGCTAGACCTTTAACTCTTCTCCTGGCCAAGGATACGACCTTCCACTTCGACTCGGACTGTGAGACAGCTTTCGACTCACTTAAACACTCACTCACTTCAGCCCCCGTTCTATCGTCTCCAAATTGGGACTACCCCTTTGAGCTGATGTGTGACGCATCTGACTTTGCAGTAGGTGCTGTCTTAGGACAGCACATTGAAAAGATGCCACACGTGATATACTATGCAAGTAAGACCCTGAATGATGCACAAATCAATTATACAACCACCGAGAAGGAACTTTTAGCGGTTGTATTTGCATTAGAAAAATTCAGGCCTTACTTAATCGGCTCTCCAATAATTGTGTACACAGACCATTCCGCCTTGAAACATCTTCTGGCGAAGAAAGATGCAAAAGGTCGGCTGATACGTTGGATCCTTCTGTTACAAGAGTTTGATCTTGTTATCAAAGATAAGAAAGGATGTGAAAACGTAGTGGCCGACCATCTTTCACGCATCTCTTCTTCCCCTGTGACCCTGCCGATCAATGACTCGTTTCCTGATGAACAACTCTTGAGCGTATCCAATGAACCATGGTTCAGGGATATTGTGAACTATCTTGTCACGGGACTTACACCCAGCGATTGGTCAAAACAGGACAAATACCGTTTCCTATCCCAAGTAAAACACTTTTACTGGGATGATCCATATTTGTTTAAGTATTGTCCTGATCAGATCATTCGCCGGTGTGTCCCGAAAGAAGAGTTCAAGAGTGTTCTTTCTTTTTATCATGATCAGGCCTGTGGGGGTCACTTCGGTCCTAAAAAGACGGCGGAGAAGGTTTTGCAATGTGGATTTTATTGGCCGACCTTATTCAAGGACGCATTTGACTATTGCAAAACCTGTACACAATGCCAGTACATGGGTAGAATCTCACGGAGAGATGAAATGCCTCAGCAACCCATCTTGGTTGTTGAAATTTTCGATGTTTGGGGCATTGATTTTATGGGTCCCTTTCCCAACTCCTTTGGGAATTTGTACATACTGCTGGCGGTTGATTATGTCTCAAAGTGGGTAGAAGCCATTCCATGTCGCACTAATGACAGGAAAGTTGTCATTAAAAGAGAATATCTTTTCGCGATTTGGACACCCACGCGCTATCATTAGCGATAATGGGACACATTTCTGCAACAGGTCTTTCGAGACTCTGATGCGGAAATACGGAATCAACCACCGACTTTCTACACCCTATCATCCCTAAACGAGCGGGCAGGCTGAGATTTCGAATAGACAGATCAAACTAATCCTGGAGAAGACTGTTGCTAAAAATAGAAAAGACTGGTCGACCAAATTGACGGATGCTCTTTGGGCATTTAGAACTGCATTTAAAACCGACCTAGGGATGTCTCCATACAGGATAGTGTTTGGGAAGGCATGTCATTTACCCGTCGAGATAGAGCATAAAGCATTGTGGGCTATTAAGGAAATCAATTTTGACCTCAACCAAGCCTGCAACTTTCGGAAGCTGCAACTTAATGAGCTAAGCGAACTCTGCGATGAAGCTTATGATAACGCTGTAATCATAAAGAATAGGACCAAGGTTTTTCACGATAAAAACATTTTGAGGAAAACATTTTCACCTGGTCAACAAGTCCTTCTTTATGATTCACGACTACACCTTCATGCGGGTAAGCTTCGATCTCGGTGGAAGGGACCTTTTGTTGTGCGGTCTGTATGCCCGCACGGGGCAGTAGAGGTAGAAAATGTTACAAACGGCACATTTTTTAAAGTGAATGGACACAGACTAAAGCCGTATTTTTCCACTGACCCCACGGAGGAGCTCCTGTTCTTACAGGAGCCATTTTATTTGGATTAAAATTCCTCCGTCTCACCTTCATGTCCAGTGTATCTTTGCATCATGGAGGTGAGTGAATAGAATAAGTTTGGGGGAGGGTCTTCACTTATATATTTTGCCCCCACTAATAAATTCCTCCCAGGCTTACAGGTTTTTGTAGATATAGCGGATGGCAATAGTGAGGACACTGTTGAAAACAAGTTTGGGGGAGGTTTGTGCTTAGTTTTGCATCATGTGCATATTATTTGCATAAGCACAAAACATTTCTTTAAAAACCATAAAAAATTTAAAAATTTTCAAAACCCATAAAAATTTTGTGTAAAGATTTTTTGTAAATAATTTTTCAAAACCCATAAAAAACCTATAAAAATTTTTAAAAAAAATTTTCAAAATCCATAAAAATTCAAAATTTTTTCAAAACTCATAAAAATTTAAAATTTTCAAAATATAAAAATATTTAATAATAAAAGATTAGATAGTGAACAATTACATCCATAAGATTAGAAAAATTTAAGAAAACTGAGAAAATTAGAAGTTTTCTTATACGAACTAGTAATAAGTAGTTATGAGCCGTTGTCCCAAGGGTTAGTAAGATGAAGGACGTCACTAATCTGAGGATAAAAATAAGTCTGAAAAATAGTTTCTATTCTGGAAAGCCAAACATTTTGAACGTTGATACCCTGCTATTCGCACTTACACACGTCTTAAAGCATGAGATAGTAGAGGATACCTTGAAATGCTCTTGTCTTAAAGCCGATGTATGAAAAAAAAATGAAGAAAGTGGTGAGAAAAAAATGGACACTGGTTTTGTTATCACCAAGGGCAATAAAAATCTATAGCAAGGGTGCCTTTTCACCTAGTGCCCTAAGGCCAACTGGTCTGGGAGTCACTGCTATACCTAAGGTGGTGCAAGACGAGGAAAATACACCAAATAAGCAAGCACATGAGTAATCGGTCGGTTAGTACCTCAAGAAGTATTAACGGTCGCATGAAAGTGTGTGAGCTCATCAAAATTAAAAAAAGTACTGAGGCTGATGGGCAAGAGTATGATAGCTTGAATTGAATTCTCCGGGTGTAGGGATGTCCTTTACACACACTCAGGGTGATATGATCGATGTTTGGAATAAAGATAGGAATGAAGAATAAGACGATGTTTTATAGAGGGAGGACGTGATTTCTAACATCTTTTCATGACCATTAAGATAGGGCTCATGACAACCGAAAAGCTAGCTTAGTTGGAAACCCTAATTTTCAAGGCTTTTCTTTTACAATTCTTGTCTTTAAATGTAATATTCATGATCTTCCTTTTATTATTGGATTTTGTGGGTGCAATCCGCTGAAAACCCTCAGGAGACAACACTCCTCCTACTAGGGACACCTAGAGGTTTAAAGGCTTGTTGCACGTGCTCAATGCAATCGTGTTGCCTACGAAAGTGTGCTTTTCTCTTTCTTTATTTTCTCCTTCTCTTTTTAATAAAACTGTTCGATCGAGACGATCGAAAATAAGTTTGGGGGAATTTGATCAGTCGAAAATACTGCATTTCTAACACGGCAATTTCCCTACCTTTTGCAGTCAAGTAAAGCTATCCGGTATTCATATCACTCATATTTGCAAAACACATGAAAAATATTGGATTACTTGTACTGTACATTAAAACCAGCACTTTTAGGGAAATTGTGCGTGTTTCATGGCATCGCATCATCCATGTTTTGCACAACTCTTGTCTCGGTGAAATTGTGCAGGAAATTCCAGAAGCAGGGCCTAATTGGGAAATGAACTAATAAAAGACACACCAATTCAAAGGCTAAAGATCTGGAGCAATACAGAAAGGCCAAATAAAAATCCAAGCATCAGAAAGAGGCCCACTAGTCAGCCCAAGAATTACCATGTGAAAAGAAATCACCAAGGCCACCAAAGGGCCGCGGATCCGTGGCCCAAGCCCCCTTTGCGCGGCGGATCCGCGGCCACATAGTGAGATCAATTCACCCAATTTTGTCGCATGCTCAATTATAACGGCCAAAGCTTCCAGAAGACCCCAGAAGCTCCACGTGGCATCTCTAGAAGGCTCGGCTCAACAAACTATTGGAGGGAAATTCAAAATTTAAAGCTTAACTAACTTTTTGGAGGGAAATTTAAATTATTTGATAACTAACTTGTGGGGGGAATTCAAATTTCAATTCTAGATCTAAGATTTGGAAAGTCTATAAAAGGGAGCCTAGATCTAGAGGGGAAATTGTTCAAGAATTATCATCATCTTCAACCCACAAGTTTAGTGACAAAAGCTTGTGCTTCAAATTTACTCCAATTCAAAAATCAAGATTGATCCCGAGAGCAATTTGAGCAAGAGAGCCTTCAACCTTTAGAAGCGACGCCGGATTCCAACGGAGCAAGAGATCCACGCCGATCCGCGACTCAAGGAGCCGAGCGAAGCCGAAATCGACGATCTAGTTCCTTCCTTTTGTAAATTCAAGAGAGTTGTAATGAAATTTGTCGATAAATAAAGGTGAATTTTCTATACTCTTGCGTATCTTTTAATACAAGCATAATGATTAGATCTCAATTTGTGATTGTGTTTGTGATCATGATGTTTGAGTAATCTCCGCTCGTGTAGGAGTTGTGACGATCTTTAGATGATGATGATTTAGATATTTTTACAATTCTTAAATCCTATAATGTTTGGAAATTCTAGTAAATCAAATGATTAATAACCTAGTTTTGAGATGATGCTTTCTTGATCGTGTTCACTCAAAACTAGGGAACAACAATTAATCATTTGATTAACTAGAAGCTAGAGTTTGAATGTGATCTATCGAAAGGACAAAGGAATAGTAGCGGAATCCCTAATTTTCCCGCTCGATCCTTAACCCTCGATGAAATTGCATCAATCTAGTATCAATTCATTAATGGATAAGAATGAGTAATCATTAGATCTCATCACATCTATCGATCCGATCTACTCCTACGAGCTATCCTTATAATCTTGATTGTTGGTTGGAAATTATCTCTCATCCCTATTCTTGCTCTTTAATGTTTCTTTTAGATCTAGATTTTTCTTACTTTTTGATCTACAATTGCAAATCACGAATTGTTTCCTTTTCTTTTGCTTAAATTTTCAACTCATCTAATTCAAGAATTGAACGGAACTCACTCTCCCTGTGGACGATCCGCACTCACTTACAATCTACATCCGACACTGTAGTTGATTGCGGTCAAATATTTTTGGTTGTGATTTCTTTACCATTTCATTCTACACAATCGGAAAAATCATTAAATCATTGTGCCACAGTGTTTGCAGGTCGACCCTTCGAGTAGTTGCGGCAGGGCTATCTCTTGTATCTTTTTGGCTATGGATACCACTGCAGTTGGTGCGTGAGCTGTTTTGCTGCTAGGTGGGTTTGTGGTATCCGGTTATTTTCTATTTGTACACACTATTATATCTAGTACTCTCCATCTACTATTTCATGTATTAACTTAGAGACTAGTTGTGAGGACGATGATGTATATTACTTTGTACTCTGGTGTCGAGCTCGTGTGAGACGACTTTATTTATGCAGTTTTATCTTTTATGATGTTATCCACCTATATTGCTCATTTCTTCGCTACGGCGTCGTATATTATTATTGTGGTGGTTGTTTCCGCCGTTGGGCGTGATTGCTCTCGTTTGGGGATGTCTTATTCTTATTGTATGTCATTTTCACTTATATCTTGTCTTGTATCCGATTTCGGGGCTAGCTTTTACAAAGGAGATGCTGCCGAATTTTTTCTCTCTAGAAAACAACTTAAACTTTAAAGAATTTTACTAAATTACTCAAGGTTTTTCTAAACGTTTTAAACAAATGTTTTCAACACTCACTACTTTTAATGGTTTTGATTTCTGGGTTTCGGCTTACTTAGTCGCGTTACGCCTATAGACGTTACGTGGTTAAGTGCCGGTCACAGGTCGAACTTCGGGTCGTGACAAAGTTGGTATCAGAGCGTAAGTTTTACCTTTCGGAGTGTAGGATGCCTTGGTATGATGGAGTAGGTAACTGAAGCAGAGTGGCGTAGCGTGTGTATGTTCCGCGGCATACTCACGACACGGTACTCCGCCTAAGTGACCTTAGGACTTTTTGATTGAAGTTCTTTCATGATTATATACATTCTTGTGATTCGATTTCCGTATCCTTATCGAATCCTTTTTTTCCAGCCATTATGCCGCCAAAGACTACGAGGGCGCAGAGAGCGGCCGCGAGAGCCGAGATTAGAGTTGACTCGTCTGAGACGAGGACAGACCCGGGCAGTACACCTGTTGTACCTGAGCAGACTGTTCCTCCTTCGACAGACCAGATCGCTATGCTAGGGGCCGGTATGCAGGAGATGCGCCAGATGATGGGGTCGTTAGTTGAGGCACTTCGAGCGCAGCGACCAGAGGTAGTTCCACCCGTTGCAGGGACCGCGATGGTACCTACAGTACAGGCAGTTGCCCCTGCAGCTACAGAGGTTATTACAGTATCGCTATTAGAGTTTATGAGGATGAAGCCTCCGGTCTTCACAGGCACCGATACAGCCGAGGACCCACAGTCTTTTATTGATAGGATGGCCCGGATATGTCGTTCACTCAGATGCTCAGATGCGAGATGGGTAGAGTTCGCGAGCTTTCGCCTGGAAGGTCTTGCGCAGAAGTGGTGCGAGTCGGTAGAAAAGGGCAGAGCAGCAGGTTTTCCTCCTATGACCTGGACTGAGTTCGTGACGGTGTTCCTTGCCCGCTTCCTTCCACAGAGTGTCAGAGATTATAGAGCGCGCAGGTTCGAGTCCTTACGTCAGACTCTGGAGATGACAGTGGCAGAGTACGACGTGCTGTTCACCGAGCTATCTGTCTATGCCCCATATTTAGTAGCTACTGAAAAGATGCGAGTCAAGAGGTTCGTTCGAGGCTTGCTTACCCCGTTATTTCTTGCGATCAGCGCACAGCATTACGAGACCTATGCAGCAGCTGTAGATGCAGCCTTATTAGTCGAGGAGCGTCTTGCTGAGACTTCGGTAGTCCCAGAGCCGAAGAGAGTTCATACTGGTATATCAGCATGGAGATAGACATTTAGACGCCGCGACAGGTTTCGTTCAGGCATGAGGAGTAGCAGAGATTCGGGATGAGGCCAGATGTTTAGTTCGTATCCCCGGGAGGGTCAGCAGCTGTCGCAGGGGTGCTTTAGGTGCGGCAGTCTACTTCACCTCGTTAGAGATTGTCCTGAGATACACCGGAGGGAGGCAGCAGTACTGCATGTCACTTTACCACCTTCTCCACCCCAGAGGGCGTTGCCTATTGTACCTACTGTTGCTCCGCGTCAGACTTACGCATAGAGAGGTCGTGGCCGCGGAAGGTTCGTTCAGAGAGGACGGGGTGACCGAGGCAGAGGACAATCAGTCGCAGGTAGGGGACAGGCACGAGTTTTCACTTTGATGCATCAGGATGCGCAGGCGTCCAATGTAGTGGTCTCAGGTATCCTTTCCGTATGTTCCGTTGATGCACACATGTTGTTTGATCCGGGATCCACACACTCGTATATTTCCACACACTTCGTGCCGAGTTTGGGTAGAGAGTCCGGTTTGCTTGATCAACCGCTTGTTGTGACCACTCCTGTGGACGAGTCGTTTATTGCTAGACACGTGTTCCGATCGTGTGTTGTCCGTCTTGGCGAGAGAGAGTTGCTCGTCGACTTGATCCTTCTTGAGATGTTGGACTTCGACGTTCTCTTGGGCATGGATTGGCTAGCCATGTGCTATGTGTCTGTGGACTGCCGCGAGAAGGCAGTTAGGTTTTGTTTTCCCGGCGAGTCGGCTTTTGTTGTGCAGGGGGATCGTGGTGCCGCCCCTCATAGTTTGATTTCTTCTCTTCGCGCTGGACAGCTTTTGAGGAAGGGATGTCGGGGATTTCTCGCCTATGTTTGCGATACTAGAGCTACAGAGGTTCCGTTGGACTAGGTTCCGATTGTTAGTGAGTTCCCTGATGTGTTCCCTGACGAGCTTCCTGGGCTACCGCCTGAGCACGATGTTGCTTTCTGTATTGATTTGATTCCCGGCACGGGGCCTATTTCCATACCGCCTTATCGGATGGCCCCGGCGGAGCTTAGAGAGTTGAAGGATCAGTTGCAAGATTTGCTGGATAAGGAACTTATTCGACCCAGTGTGTCTCCTTGGGGTGCTCCGGTCCTGTTTGTCAAGAAGAAGGAAGGCAGTTTGCGTTTGTGTATCGACTACCGCCAGCTGAACAGGGTTACCGTGCGGAACAGATATCCTTTGCCACGCATCGACAACTTGTTCGACCAGCTTCAGGGTGCAGGATACTTTTCGAGGATCGACTTGAGATCAGGCTACCATCAGCTGCGGGTTCGACAGGAGGATATTCCGAGGACGGCTTTCCGCACGCGTTACGGCCATCATGAGTTTTTGGTGATGTCGTTCGGACTCACCAATGCCCCAGCAGCATTTATGGACTTGATGAACCGTATTTTCAGGCCGTATCTTGATTTGTTCATCATCGTATTCATTGACGATATTTTGGTGTATTCCCAGAGCCGAGAGGAGCACGAGCAGCACCTACGGATCACATTGCAGACCTTGAGGGAGCACCAGCTATTCGTAAAATTCTCTAAGTGCGCATTCTGGCTTGACAGCGTAGACTTTTTGGGTCACGTGATTACACGAGATGGTATATGTGTGGACCCGAAGAAAATCGAGGCCGTTCAGCGTTCCCAGACCCGCATCAGTTACGGAGATCCGCAGCTTTCTAGGACTGGTCGGCTACTACCAACGATTTGTACAGGACTTCTCCCGAATTGCTGCACTGTTGACCGGGTTGACCCGGAAGGGGGTTCCTTTTGATTGGACGGAGGAGTGCGAGCATAGCTTTCAGCAGTTGGGGACTCGTTTGACTACGGCGCCGGTGTTATCATTGCCTTCAGGATCGGGCGGATTTGTGGTCTATTGTGACGCTTCTCGAGTGGGGCTAGGGTGCGTATTGATGTAGCACAACAGGATGATCGCGTATGCTTCTCGGCAGCTGAAGAAACACGAACAGAACTACCCTACTCATGATTTAGAGATGGCTGCAGTGGTCTTTACACTCAAGATATGGCGACATTACCTATACGGCGAGTCGTGCCAGATATTCACTGATCACAAGAGCTTAAAGTATATATTTCAGCAGCGAGACCTGAATCTTAGACAGCGCCGTTGGATGGAACCAGTAAAGGACTACGATTGCGAGATCTTGTATCACCCGGGCAAGGCGAATGTAGTGGCGGATGCTTTGAGCAGGAGGCCCGGGGGTAGTCTATCTTGTTTGAGCGCAGTGCAGAGGCAGTCGGCGGCAGATTGGCAGATTTTATGCGAAAGCCGAGTGCAGTTCGAGTTCACGCCGATCGGGGGACAGCTTGCGCATGTTCATGCATGCCCACAGTTGCTTGACCGTATACATGAGGTACAGTACAGTGATGACCGTTGTTCAGAGATCATGGCACAGATTGGACAGGGCAGATTTTCCGAGTTCGTGATTGATGATCAGGGGATAGTGCAATTTAGGACTAGACTGTGCGTACCAGATGCTGAGGGACTGCGGCGTGAGATTCTTGAGGAAGCACATCGATCAGTGTACAGTGTTCATCCGGGTTCCACCAAGATGTACCATGATATGAGAGATGTTTACTGGTGGGACGGAATGAAGAGGGACGTCACAGACTTCGTGTCAAGATGCCTGACTTGTCAGCAAGTCAAGGTCGAACACCAGAGGCCCGCAGGGGAGCTACAGCCGTTACCCATTCCGGAGTGGAAATGGAAGCAGATTTCTATGGACTTCATTGTGGGTCTATCCAGGACTAGTCGAGGGTATGACTCCATTTGGGTGATCATGGATCGATTGACGAAAGCGGCTCACTTCCTGCCGGTGAAGACCACTTTCGGATTTTCTCAGTATGCCCAGATATACATCGACGAGATCGTACGACTACATAGAGTCCCGATAAGTATTGTGTCCGACCGAGGCACCCAGTTTACCAGCCGACTATGGAAGAGGCTTCAGGAGGCTTTGGGCACCCGCTTGAGTTTCAGCACAGCATTTCATCCGCAGACCGACGGCCAGTCAGAGCAGACTATTCAGACTCTCGAGGACATGCTCCGAGCGTGCGTCTTAGACTTCGGAGGTAGCTGGGATCATCATTTACCTTTAGTAGAGTTCTCCTACAACAACAGTTTCCAGGAGACCATTCAGATGGCACCATTCGAGGCTCTATATAGGAGGAGATGCAGATCGCCCGTCTGTTGGACAGAGCTCAACGAGAACAGTATATTGGGGCTGCAGATTGTTGAGGAGACGACCGCGAAGATCCAGTTGATTTGCGATAGGATGAGAGCAGCCCAGAGCAGGCAGAGATCTTATGCCGACCGTCGTCGGCGCAGACTTGAGTTTTCTGTTGGCGATCATGTTTTCTTGAGGGTCTCCCCAATGAAAGATGTGATGAGATTTGGGAAGAAGGGGAAACTTAGTCCCAGATATGTGGGCCCCTTCGATATCCTCGAGCGTGTTGGTGCAGTTGCGTATCGGTTAGCTCTTCCGCCCAGTTTCCCAGATGTTCACCCCGTATTTCATGTTTCGAGGCTCCGCAAGTATCTTCATGATCCTTCGCATGCGATTCTGCACCCGACGATCCAGCTGGAGCGCGACCTTTCTTTTGCAGAGCAGCCGGTGGTCATCTTGGATTGACAGGTGAAGAAATTGAGATCGAAGGTTATACCGTCCGTCAAGGTCCTTTGGCGTGGCCCGAGCAGCGAGGAGGTCACTTGGGAGACCGAGGGCGAGATGAGGAAGAAATATCCCCATCTCTTTGAGGGTACGCGTAGCTAGATTTTTTTTAAATTCGGGGACCGAATTTCTTTAAGGGAGGAAAATTGTAACGCTTTGAAATTCGTTTAGGTTAATTTCGCGTTAGTTAGCTATAATGCGTGTTTTCATAAAACCCCGTAAATTTTAAATTTCCACCTAAACTAAAATAAAACCAGTTTTAATTGTGATAAGATGTGTTTTTATATATATATGGGTTTTATTAATTATAATTTAGCTTAGTGTTCACTTAATTAGAAATTTTCCTTAATTACTTTTCCTAAGCAAGGATTAGTGTAATTAGCATCCACACTTATCACATTTTGTAACATAGGTTAAGTGTTAGCTTGTAGCCATTTTCTTTTCTTTCTTGCATGGTTCTTATCCACACATAAATCAAGTTAAACCCTTAATTAAAAATAAAATTTAAAGAATGGGAGGTATGGTTTGGGTTAGGTGAGGAATAGGGCTTGACTTTTAACCATATCCCTCACTCATTTCTCTCTCTCCCTCTCATTTCTGAAATTCCTGCAGAGGCAGCAGCAGCAGCAGAAGCAACTTCTTCATCTTCTTCTTCTTCTTTTGCTTCTCTTGATATCCAAACACAAACCCTACACAAAAAAAACTCACTTTCCTTCACAAAAACCTTGAAGTATGCCTCTTTTGTGGGTCTTGGTGGCAAATCCTTGCCTTTGAAGGCAAGTGCTGCAAGTTGGACTTCCCTAAGACCATTTGGAGGTATTAAACTCATCCATATCACTTTAGCTCTTAACTTGTAGTTTATTTAGCTAAAAATCGTATTTTTGTGCATTTTAGTGCTAATGAGAGGAATTTAGTGAAGTTTGAGATAAGTTAGAATATTTAGGGTTTGGTTAACTTAATTAAGTGCTTATAATGTTGTTTTAACTAAGTAAATTTCTCAGGTTGCACTAAAATACCATAATGTTTTAGATTAGTGTTTTAATTAAGATTTGTGCCCTTTTAGTGATCTGTTTTCAACTCGATTGCTTTAGAATGAAATTGCAATTACTGGAGCATGTACACTAGATTTAGAGAACAAACATGAAGCAAGGGACCCCAATTCTCTAGGTTGGTCGCCGAAATATTCATTCTGGCCGTAAATTTTGGCCAGATGGGGGACCTGGGTGTCGGGGTTTGTTGAGTTTGTGTCTGCTACATTTTTAAGGCTTGTGGTACATACAACTTTTTCTAACTCTGCTTGTATTAAAATCTGGAGCAAATTACCCTATTTCCAATACTTTTAACTTTCGCGACACGTGTGATATGTGAGTGGGTTTGGTGAATTCTTGCGTGTCGGGGTAGTTTCAGGCGCGTAATCACAGGTTTTAGCAAATCGGACACGCACGCGTTTAGTTCGCGACGCGAGTTTCTCGTTTGGTTTGATATCGCGTGTTTGCAGGATTTTAGCTTATGTGTGTTACTTTGTGTAACTTCTAGGTTCGCAGGCGGGTACTTCGGAAGCCGCACAGAACGGGAAGCAGGTGGTCGGATACACGTAGTTCGAGATCACTGTGAGTAGATTTAACATCTACGGGGAAATCGCCCGTATGGCGTTATGTGTCAGGGCTTGATAGGATATTGTAGCTGCATATTTGCATTCATATACATTGATCATACATGGATACTATTGGTTGCATACTGTATTCCCTGCTATATATATATATATATATATATATATATATATATATATATATATATGGACTTAGAATTAATAGCACACCGCACTGTTACTAACGGTCCATGTGCACGAGCACAAATCTGCATGTCACACACACACCGTTAGTAATTGCCATGATACTCACACTATAGAATTGCCATGAAAAATATGTTGTAGCTTACCTTATGTATGATTCGACATGATACATCCATACATGCGCATAATTATATTTTACCTACCTAGATAAGTTGGTTTTTGGGAAAACTGGGGACCGCATGATACATTTTAAAAACTGAATCTACTTAAAGAGCGGTTTTTCCCTTTTACTCATAGTACGACTTATGATGCATATATCACATCGCATGGATTTACGCATTGGGTTTGGATTTCATGTGATTTCTGGATTTGAGAACCGTGGTATTATTTCAAGAATGTATGTATTGTTTTAAAAACCCGGTTTCTCTTGATATGATATTTTGGTGCGTCCACTACGCGTTTTCTTGGTTCTGAGACGTGTGCTTGAAAGCCGATTCGAGGAGTTGGATGATCCGTTTGCGGGTTCGTGGTGGACCCGGTATGGTTCCCCGGGGCGAGAAATGTTTTTCGTGGAGCAGACAATGAGCCTGGCAGGGTGGCTAGTACCTACCGGTGACTGGTTGGACTTGGCGGTTATCCGGAGGATACTTACCAGAGTCGAGAGATTGATACGGGCCGACCCGTACTGCCGGGGTCGAGGGCCGATTCCGCAGACGGAGCCCGTAGGCCGATCCGGACTGACGGAGCCCGATATATGAGGATTTGCGTGTCGATGCTGGACACGAGTATTTCATGTTGTTTTGGGTGCCGATGTTGGACACCCCGCTTCTATGAGATTTACAGGATTGAGGGCCGGATAGACTGACAGCGCCTGAGTTTTGGGTTTTGGGGTGTTCTTGGTAGACATCGGAGCTTTTCTACGTGGACCTTCCGTGTTGATGATATTTTATCCCATGCTCAGCATTCATTGTTACACATTACATCATGTAGCTGTAGTACCTGATAGAGTATTTTCGCATGACTATCGCATACCAGCTCATTATATAGATGTTATCTGTTTGCACATGTTAGAGTATCGCAGTACGTGCATACTCGCGATTACCTTTATATGTTATCTACTATTCACGAGTTGGAAACTCACCCCCCCACCCCGTTGTGCCACAGTGTTTGCAGGTCGACCCTCCGAGTAGTTGCGGCAGGGCTATCTCTTGTATCTTTTTGGCTACGGATACCACTGCAGTTGGTGCGTGAGCTGTTTTGCTGCTAGGTGGGTTTGTGGTATCCGGTTATTTTCTATTTGTACACACTATTGTATCTAGTACTCTCCATCTACTATTTCATGTATTGACTTAGAGACTAGTTGTGAGGACGATGATGTATATTACTTTGTACTCTGGTGTCGAGCTCGTGTGAGCCGACTTTATTTATGCAGTTTTATCTTTTATGATGTTATCCACCTATATTGCTCATTTCTTCGCTACGGCGTCGTATATTATTATTGTGGTGGTTGTTTCCGCCGTTGGGCGTGATTGCTCCCGTTTGGGGATGTCTTATTCTTATTGTATGTCATTTTCACTTATATCTTGTCTTGTATCCGATTTCGGGGCTAGCTTTTACAAAGGAGATGCTGCCGAATTTTTTTTCTCTAGAAAACAACTTAAACTTTAAATAATTTTACTAAATTACTCAAGGTTTTTCTAAACATTTTAAACAAATGTTTTCAACACTCACTACTTTTAATGGTTTTGATTTCTGGGTTTCAGCTTACTTAGTCGCGTTACGCCTGTAGACGTTACGTGGTTAAGTGCCGGTCACGGGTCGAATTTCGGGTCGTGACAATCGCCAACAGGAGTAATCACTACAAGCAGCTGATCTAGCAAACACGACTCTTGGCCCAACCTCGGCACGAAGTGCATAGAAACATACGAATGCATAGATCTCGGATCAAACAAAACATGTGCATCAAAAGAACATACAGAATGAGTTCCTGAAACCACTGCATTGGACGCCTGTGCGTCCTGATGAGTCAAGGCAAACACCCGAGCTGCCCTCTACCGGCGACTGGCTGACCTCCGCCTCTGCCACCCCGTACCCTCGGAACAAAACCGCCGCGACCACGACCTCTCTGAACATGAGTCTGACGCGGAGCAATAACAGGCATAAGACCCAACGCCCTCTGAGGTGGAGAAGGTGGTAGGGTGACATGTGGTACAGCTGCCCCGCCCTCACATGG
This sequence comes from Agapanthus africanus, assembly GCA_030015575.1. Classification (NCBI taxonomy): domain Eukaryota; kingdom Viridiplantae; phylum Streptophyta; class Magnoliopsida; order Asparagales; family Amaryllidaceae; genus Agapanthus; species Agapanthus africanus. The sequence continues at coordinate 167,346,036 of CM057345.1, forward strand.
CTCAGTAAAATCTCGAACGCGATGACACAAACTCCCGCACCGGCAACAACCAGAAGAAAACTGCTGACTCTCCTGGGGATAAGAGCTAAATAACTGGCTTCGTCCTGAGTCTCCACTACCCCCAGTATCTGAACGGGATCTGTCACGGCGTCTAAACGCCTGTTTCCGTGCTGATACACCAGTACGAACCCTCTTCGGTTCCGGAACAACTGACGTCTCGGAAAGACGCTCCTCAACTAATAGGGTTGCGTCCACCGCTACTGCATATGTGTCACAATACTGTACGCTGATAGCGAGGAACAACTGGGTAGGCAGGCCTCTAACAAACCTCTTTACCCTCATCTCCTCCATAGCCACCAAATACGGAGCATACACAGACAGCTCGGTAAACCGCACGTCGTACTCGGCCACCGTCATACCTTGAGTCTGGCGTAACGACTCGAAACTGCGCGCTCGAGCATCCCTGACGCTCAGCGGAAGAAAATGCGCAAGAAACACCGTCACGAACTCAGTCCAAATCATAGGAAAAAGATTTGCGGCTCTGCCCTTTTCTAAGGACTCGCACTACTTCTGGGCTAAACCTTCCAGACGAAAGCTCGCGAACTCTACCCATCTCACGTCGGAGCATCTCAGCGAACGACATATCCTGGTTATCCGATCGATAAACGACTGGGGATCCTCAGCTGCATCAGTGCCAGTGAAAACCGGAGGCCTCAGCCTCATGAACTCCGATAACGATAGGGTGATCACATCTGTAGCTGCAGGTACAACTTCCTGAACAGTAGGCACTATCGCGGCCCCCGCAACAGGTGGAACAATCTCCTGTCTCTGCGCTCGAATGGCCTCAACTAATGACCCCATCATCTGGCGCAAATCCTGCATACCGGCCCCTAACATAGCCAGATGGTCTGTCGAAGGTGGATCAATCTGCTCCTGCACGATGGGCGTACCGCCCTGGTCAGTCCTCGTCTCAGATGAGTCAACTTTGACCTCGGCCCTCGCGGCCGCTCTTTGCGCCCTCATAGTCTTCGGCGGCATAAAGGCTGGAAATGGAAACAGGATTCGATAAGGACACAGAAATCGAATCACAAGGATGTATACAATCACGGAAGGAATTTCAATAATAAGTCCTAAGGTCACTTAGGCGGAGTACCGTGTCGTAAGTATGCCGCAGAACATACACACGCTACGTTACTCTGCTTAAGCTAACTATTCCATCATACCAAGGTCATGCTACACTCCGAAAGGTAAAACCTAGCGCTTTGATACCAACTTTGTCACGACCCAATTTAGGCACATGACTGGCACTTAGACTACGTAACGTCAACAGGCGTAAGCCTGATCTTGGCCCTCGTCTCAGACGAGTCAACTCTGACCTCGACCCTCACGGCGCTCTCTGCGCCTTCGTAGTCCGGTCCCTCAAAAGTAGGTCTGTGGTTCAAGGACGAACCATTGTTCTAAGTAGGGGGGAATGTAATACCCCAGGTGGAGTTGGGGTTGAATACCACCTACCCCGTGCGAAGTGAGATGCTATCCGGTATCGAGGTGGGGATGTAACCAATACGGATGCACACGGGGACCCACAAGAACAATGGGGAGTATCGAATTCCATTCCGAAAGAGGGCACGATCTGAACTATAAATGAAATGATACCACTCCTATAACACAGAGACGCCTTTTGGATGAATCGGAACTCCGGAGTTTGAAAAACTCCATAGTTAAGCGTGCTTGACCCAGAGAAATTCTGGGATGGGTGACCTACTGGGAAGTAGCCCCGGGTTCATTCAAAGGGACAAAACCGTGTGGTTTCGGCCAGAGCGGACATACCATCTGTGTTTGGGGGTGGGTCGTGATAGGTACAGTCCCGAGCCACATGGAGGCAGTGAGCGGATCGTCAGGGGATTCGTCTCTCCCGGTATTGGGGGTTGATGTCGCGGTGTGCACGGCTGGCCATCACCAGAAATCCTCGGCCGGGGTAGACGAGAATTACCGATCTAGGTTCGGTAGTTTCTCAGTTGGTGATAGGTTTCATACCGACACTAAATGTCGCGTTATTAAGGGTCTGACTTTATCCACCCCCTAGACTCGATATGCGATACTCATAGACGAACGGACCGGACAGTACGGATATTGTCACTGTCAGGCTCAGTAGGATTTCAGGATGAGTTTGCTCGTCGGCCTCCTTTCGCTCAATACCTGGGTAGCCGTTACGTACAGCTAGTGCCACTGACGTGCTTGTGGTTAAATCCACTGCCAGAGTATTGACGAGTCTTTAGAGTCCCACACAGAAAGTTTCACTGTTTCGGGCGAAACGTTGTAGAGGCCGTATGGTTTTATGGCAGGGTTCGATCATATTCGTGCACTTGTGCACAGATCAAGATCGGACGAATAATACTAGTGGGCTTTGGTTTAAGCCGGATCCTAGTATTATATTGTTGGATTATTTTCGTCTCGTAGTATTCGTATTCAGTCGGAATACGGATGCGGGTATGTATATACGGATGAGGGGTATTCTTGTAATTCGTTACGAGTTTACTTTTGAGGTTGTCATTATTTTTTTGCTTTAAACATTAAGTTTAAATGTTTAATTGTGTGGAAGTATGAATCATGTCTTGCATTAACTCTTGCATGACTCATTATGGTGACTCATGGTATTGGGTCATAGGATTGTTTGGTTTTGTTAAGATATTTTGTGTGAGATATTCTTGGTAAGAGGCAGCTCGTTTTCTTGAGAGTTTTTCTTTAGTTGCTCTTGCTCACAACAATAAATATCACACACAAAAACACTTAGCAAAAAAAACTCAAGAAAAAAAGAGCAGACACAATTCTTCACTTGCCTTTTTCTTTTTGCCAAGTCTTTTGCTTCACACTTTCCTCCATGGCAACTTCTTCAAGCTCCACACAATCCCTCTCATGAGTTGAGAATCCTTAGGTGTATTGAGACAAAGTGATCACACGCACTCTCTACTTCATCTTGGCTATCCAGGTTAGCAAACTAGATACCCGAGTTGCTTCGGTTTTGAGGCGGGGGCCCGTATTACTAATCCTCGACATGGATCGTCTTCGATGGGGGAGACCGGAGATCAAACTTGATCGAGGAAGCCACGAGGAGCTTGGGACAGAGGTTGAAGACCGAAGGACACGGATCGATCGGTATAACCTCTCTAAACTCTTTTCATAGAACTAGTATAGGGTTAATGGTACGATCCGTCGATTAGGGTTCCGTTAGCGCCGTTTTTTAAAGTTTTTGTTCCGCGTTTGGCCACGGATTGGTGGCCGGGGCGTTGCCGTAACCCTACATGGTATCATAGCCAACCCATTAGCCACATACTAGTTTGTTTAGACGATGTTAAACTATCGAAACCGAAACAACTCCGAAACAATACCCGATGTATTCTAGTTTCTGTCAAAATTTTCCGAGTCTTCTAAAAATATTTAAGCAACTGCAGAAGACTACTTAGATGACCACTAGAACACACCCCAAGCACAAACCCCAAATTCAAAAATTGGGCCGTCCAGATGCCTATAATTTCCGAGGTGGCCGGTTTTTCTTGGGAACTGGGATTTGAAATTTTGGGTGTAGTCTAGTCTCTGGAATATTGGTTCAGTGGTGTTGCTTGTTTAGCCCAGTTTGGATATATTCGGGGTTATTTCGAAGTCGATATTTCTAACACTGTTTAAAGTTTACAGCACATGCATTACTATCTGCGACCGTGAATGTCATTAGAGCGGTACAACTTGTCTAATTGCTATAGTTCTTTTAGACGGGTTTACGAACGTGATATTCACGTTGATGTTCTGTGTTGTGCTATGTTGTTGCAGATTCATCGTGGTGGATATCTTGGGTGCAATGTTAGTACAGTTTAGTTTCATTTGTACATTTGATATCGCGGGGTGAGCGTCCGACATATGGACTGCCGTCACTGCCTATTTGTATATTATTTGTTTGGGGCACGACTGGGTTGAGGTCGATGTCACCGTTGTACATATTTTCTTTTCTGTACTAGGATTACCCCGCGATGGAGTGCACGGATAGCCGGGTTCTGGAGGGCAACGGGTTTGCATCTCATGGCGTTGAGAAGGAGGGGGCCTCACTCTAGAATTGGCGGGCTATTCGCCGCACTCGTAGGGGGTACATGTTGACCCAAGGAGGGGTGCTCAAGTTACCGGATTCCGTGAAGTGCTGGGTGGCCCATTCACTTTGATGAAGGGGGATGCCTCGCTTCTGGTATTGACGGGTAACTTACCGCACTCGTAGGGGTCTAGGTTTTCATTGCACAGGCTATCCACACGACCAGGGGAACGTCGGGTTTCACTTACGGCTCAAAGAAAACCCGGGGCTCCCAGATTATCTGTATTGTTCTGTGATGCTTATCGCTTATCTGTGATGTTGCATTTATCATGCCTGGAGCGATTATTATATATTGATATATATATATATATGCTAGTAGACGTTGTATATGTTTTACACCCGCGCTAGTCCAGCCCCCGCTCTGTCGTTAGTTAAGTAACATAACGGGTGATGATGGGGCCCAGTGGCGAATACGGATGGCATATATGCACATCATATTTTCGTTCTTTTCTGGTATGATTAATTGATGGGACTGCGTTGATTCAGATCAATGCAAGGAAAACGGACCTAATTGATGTTGTTGGAACAATTTTAAAAAGCTGTTATTATAAGGATGTTTTCTTTTGTTTTGCACAGCGGTTTTCGGTTATGAATATCCAGCACCTCATTCCACGAGGCAAAAGCCGAGATCCCATCACCGGGAGTGACCTTTTGGGCAGAATTTTGCGTCAGGGTAATAACTTCACTATGGTCGATTACTTTTACTTTGCATCATGGTATTCAGTGGGAATACCCTACACCTCATTCAATGAGGAAAGAGCCGAAATCCCTTCACCGGGAATGACCTCTTTAGCAAAGGTTTTCGCCACTATATATTTGTAAAAAGCTATCCGGTTCCTTCAACGATATCAAGTTCATTACGTTAAAGGTTTTTCACCAAAAACCATTCGTAGCCCTCCATCATTTCAGACGGGTAGCACTTAGTATTCATGCTATGTTTGTTGGCCTTCGTCATGGCATAGTGTATGGTAGCTATTTGTTACTTTTCTGTTGCATAGATAGATGCGTTGGTTTGGGACAGTCGTATTACTATTTTGGCCTTCGTCAAGGGTATGTACGGGTAGGTTCAAATTAACCTGGACAATGACGGGTAGAACTTGACATGTGACTTATGATATGTTGGCCTTCGTCAAGGTCATAAGAGCATGGGGTAAAAATCACATCGGGAGTTTCAAACATACAGGAAACTTGTCAGGCATACGCATACCTTCTGGAGTGTGATAACTTGAGTGGATTCCATCAGGTTATCATGCGATGATAGTTGGATCCCGATTCGATTCCCACTGATGAGTTGGTTTACTCGTCGGGTGATTTTATATGATCCCAATTAATTCTTTTTTCAGGTTTGGAGGAGAATTTGAGGATACAGTGGGAGACATCCTGATTAGATAAATAGATAACCATTCTGTTCTAGATTAGAGTGCACGCTGAGTGTTTCTTTTCTCTCTCTCTCTCTTTGGTAGTGACCATGACCCGACCCTAGACTAGAACTCATAAACCTAGTTAACCGAACCTTCTTAAAACACTGACTTTTGGATTGTCTGAGCAGCATATATCATTGCTACTCCTACTTTTACCCCTTGCATTTATCCGGAACATTCCGTATTACTACGAAGATCCCCTTTTATTGGATATGACCATCGTATAGTTACATACGAACTCGAAGAAACTTGTTTCAGATTCGAGAATGGTTTCCGGTTCTGGAGAAATTGAATAGGACTATTCAGTTGTCTTTTCATTTTACCTTCTTCAGGTTGTGAGGGCTCCTAAGATTAGGAGAGGGTACACCTATTGCGCTTATTGGATAATCTTCTTCCAAACCATAGGCAGGCGCCGAAAGGTGGGGAAGGAAGAAAACCAATTAGCCTAAGTGTGGTGTACATAAGATAATAAGTAAAGACAAATAAAGGGATTAGAAAGAGGGCAAAGTAAATTGCGATTGCTGTCATTCATGACCAAACCGTGTATATCACTGCCACTCCTACTTCACCTTTGGATTTCTCCAGAACACCCCATATCACTACAAAGATCCGCATTTATTGGATAATCCATTGTATAGTTATATACGAAATCGAAGGAACTTGTTCCAGTTCGAGGATGGATTCTGGTTCAGGAGAAATAGAATAAGGTTTATTCAGTTGTCTTTTATCTTCACTTTCTCTCAAGTTGCAAGTACTCCTAGGATTAGGAGAGTACACCTATTACGCTTATTGGATAGTCTTCTTCCAAATCATAGGCTGGTGCCGAACGGTAGGGAAGGAAGAAAACCATTTAGCCTAAGGATGGTGTACAGAAGGTAATGAGTATAGACAAATAAAGCGATTTGGAGAGATGGCAAAGAAATATACGGTTACAGTCATGAATCTGGATAATGGAAGAGGCATTACCAGGAATACCCGGTTACCCCTTCGAAACATTTTCATATTTCAGTTTTACTATACGTTGTTAATTGAAAACTGATTTCCAAATTAGATCCTTACTCCAGGGTATGTATTTACCAGGTTTGATTCTCACATCTGTATGGTTTTACAGATGATGAGTGGGAGTAAGTTATTGGGAATTAGGTGATTATATCCTTTTTATATCGGAATTCGTTGTAATTGCTGATATTTGAGGAAATCACCTGGGGTTTTGCCTGATGGCAAATATTTTGTTTTGAATATCCGTTGTTATGCACCAATTTCAAACTGATATATCTGTACGTTTATTTTATAAAGTGAGATATAACTTTTTGAAATTATGTCCATGACATTTACCTATATCAGTTGATGATTGGGTAAGGAGCATGCAACAGCGATGTAATTCTTCTTAACCATAGTACAGTTTTCAACCTACGACGCACAGGGTCTGAGTTATTCAACTCAAGGGACTTATACAAAATATTGTATGTTGTCCAGTGTCCATTAGGACAAAGGGGTTGGTCCTCGTACTATATTCTGTTTACTTGTGACTTCTCCAGTTTTATACAAGTGTTTCGTAGAAATACAAGGTCCAAGTTTTGAGAGGTTATAGGTATAAGAATAAAGTTGAGAACCATGTGTTGCAAGTATCAGGATTCTTCAAGGTGATCGAAGATGTAGATACTTGTGTTTGGTATTCAGTTGATAGTAATGGTTTTGAGAACTTGCTTCTCTTTCAGGTTACTCATATCTGGATAGTTGAGTAATGCTGATCGGCCTCTCTCCATTTAGTTGACTTGCAATGGAGACAGCTGCATGATTTGAATCTGGTTCCAATTAAACCAGTTCCTATGTTTCTATATTGTATATAGAATGGTTCATATCTTAACGATTTTAAGGTATATGGAGTTGTCCGGCTTATGCTTAAAACCAGACTCTGGATAACTCAAGGCACGTTTCAGTAATGGCAGTTTATGGGTTATCCCGGGCTATGACGAGGGTTAACTTTCTACCATCTGGAAGATCAATAGTGATATTGTTCTTGACTCGCCACAGTTTTAGCAAAATAGACTTTTTCAGAAAACAGTAGTGAGAGTATGGTAGACCTGGAAGTGATTCCAGAACCACAAACGATTACTAAAAATTTAATAGAACCTAAAAATTCAATCGAGTTTAACATTCCATTAACCACTCCGCATATATGGTGGGTAACCTCAAGCGCCCGAGAGGTACTTCGGTATTCTCAAAGACGGTGACAGGGAGGTTCTTGTTTACCCAGACTTTCCATTACTACTGTTCTAAACTATGAGACCCGGCAGGAGGATGAGTATAGCGTCGTTCTAAACTAGCTTTAGAAGTGCACGTGTATATGACTTGCCAGAGGGTTGTTGTAGTCAGTGGGAGCATCGGAAGCATAGCAGACAAGTAGCCTGTGTCTATTTATAAACTAAAGCAAGTATAGCGGAGATAGATCATCTATTTTTGATGTGACAGTCATAGGCTTTGACTTCATCAGAATAAGAGATGGATCTGTTAAGAAGGTAGTAGGGTGTGATATCCTGGTATTTGGATGACATACACTTAGTAGGAAGTGAATTTCCTATACTACGATCGGTTATACTATGGTTGTTACACAGTGGTTTCTCCACATAGGATATAGATATTATATAAGGCATTCTGGTTACTAGATCTATGGTTTTAGATATAGATTTGGGTAGTTTCCCAATCTGAGTACTTAGACAGTATTCTAAAGGTGTTTTAGAATGGACGACTCCTGGCATGATGGTGTTCCTGCAGGTGATGGAGTCACCCTCTCTAAAGGTGTCTTACAGACTAAAGGGGAGAGGGATGTGCATGATTGGCATATCACTTGCTTAGGCAATTGAGTCAATCATGAGATGTCAAGTACCACACCAGATGTTGTTTTTGCACTAGATGCAATAAGTTGATATATTCATCCAATCCTGGAGAAACGTTCGGAAGCAGTTTATGAACATAAGTAGATGTTCTAGGGATATGGTAATGACAGCCTCCTTCGGGAGACGGTTATCATTCCAGGCTTCCAAGATGACCTGGATGACAAAGTGACTGTCAGAGTTATAGTTTTCCCTCTTTTGAGGGGCAGTAGTTTGGATAGGTGGTCTAAGCGGATACTGAGGGAGGCATGGCGCAGGATACTGATTAAATTCAGTGGACGATACAGTCTAAGAAGTTTGCTGGATTTGGAGTTCATTTGTGAACTGGGTCCCACCAGATATCCAGACATATTCTAAGACAAGTATTGCTCATTTTGGAAGATGGCTTTCTCCGCGAACTTGAGATAAAGAGAGATATAGAAAGAAACATTGGAGCGGATCCATTCACTAAGGCTATTTCTCGAACGCAATAGTTTTACAAACGAGCTTTGTGAAACTGATTAGTAGAGAAGTTGGGTGTTCGGTATCACACGGGCTGTGAGTATGCGACACCTTAATAATTAGCCTTAAGTGCAAGTGGGAGATTGTTGGCTATAGTGCCCTCAAGTCAATTATTGGATCGCAGGCACGTGATTGCAATGATTGAGGGAGGACCTATACCGCTAGAACAGTCTTACTTGAGATGATAGTATGCTATCTGGTTTGTCTTTCTCATCGTGTACATACTTCAGGTGACATTACAGATCACTATTACATGTTGATAGAGCCCATAGGATTCATGCTTGACTACCAGCAGTATGATGGCAATCATGTAGGGTTCCTAGGCACTCTCAAGAGGTTCCACAAGGCATCAACCATGCCAAATTCAAAAATTTAGGTGCCGAGAAACCCTAATATAGATCGTTAACTAGAGGATAGGCGAAACTTTAAGCTAGCAAACAATTTTACTAACAAGTGAAAGGGATTACAACCTTTGTAGATCCGGTCCTCCACTTCTTTAGCTCCGTGTTGACGTCCCTCCGCTGCGATCATCGGAATCCTGGACTCTAGTGATGGTTTCGTCGGAGAAATAATCGGGCTAGGTCGTTGACTTCGAGGCCGAAGATGATCTACGTCGGGGAGACTCAAACTCAAGCTATTCCTTCACTTGGTCAAAAACTTTGTGAAGAGAACACCCTATACTATATGGCAAGTAGTAGAGGATGAAGAAATAGGAAGTGGGTTCACTTTAGAATTGGATTTCTCACTCTTTTTCTCATGGCACCATTGGAGGTAGCAAGCTTTCTTGAAGCTTGATGAAGGTGAAGAAGAAGAAAGAATTTAAAGGATCATGAAATAAGAATGAAACTTATCCTTTTAATTATGGTACCATGGTTAAGTTAAGCCCTCATGCTTAACTTGTGTAGAGATTTAACCAAAGACTTGGGTTAACTAATATCTTAAACAAAATGACAAAATGGTTGACTTTGACAATGTTTATCAAGCTTCATAAAGCTTGATAACTTTAACCAAAGCCTCACTACTTTTGCTATTTGTTAGGAAATTAGTAAACCCTAACTTAACCTTGATTTGGTTTAAGTCTCATACACACAACTTGTATGTATCATCAAGCATGATACAAACATGTACACTTGCATATATCACATATAAACAAAGTGCACATTCAAGTGAGAAAATCAATCTTAAGTGAACCAATACTAGTTAATGTAAAGTAATATATCAAATATATAATTATACATTAAATCATTAAATCAACACTTGATTTAACGATCCGGTCATATTGCATATATCCGACTAATATCAATAGTAACAATTTATCGAATCAACACTTGATTCGATAACCCGGCTATATCTCATACAACCGATTAATGTCACAAATCGCGAGAATAGAATACAGTATCATATACTGGTATTATTCTCGGTCCCGCACATATCTCATATGCGCTCCTATTTCGTTTCGCTTGAGCCAGGAAACCCCTGTGTAGGACTCTAAAGACTCGTCAATACGCCGGCAGTAGGTGATGATCATATCAAACACCCACAAGCCGCAAGCGGTCTGCTAAACGTAACGGCCACCCGGGTATTGAGCGATCAGAAGATCAACGAGCAAGCCCGCTCACACTCCTGTGAATTCAACCAGTAACACTTACCGTATATTCCGGTCTGTTCGTCTGATATGTCGCATATCTCGTCTAGGGGTGGTAAACGTCAGACCCCAATAACTCGATAAGTCGTGTCGATATGAGGCTCATAACGGGTCGAGAAACTACTGGTAACACTTACCAGTAAATCCCTAAAGCAACCTTGGCCAAAGACTTCCTGTTATAGCCAATCGAACACAACGCAACATCAACTCCCTATACCGGGAGAGACGAAACCCCTCCTGTCGCTCATTCCTCCATGTGATTCGGGACTGTACCCAAAAACCACCATTTTGCACGCCCTCTTGGACGTGGTAAGGTGGAAATCAAAGCACAGTGGGAATCACACAAGACTCTATGACGATCTCGGGTCTACAGACTACTCTGTACCAGTGTCACCAGAGAACTGCCATCTGACGTGAGGTATAATACCATCTGGGAGTTCTCGGCGAGTCCGTCCAGTGTACCCAGTCTCCACTGAGCACCCGTATATCATCTCTGATGTCAAACACCAATGGATATGGGATCATCCATCGCCCATCTATATGGGTCGAGAAGGTACACGCTAGTCTACTCTGGTATATCGATGCCCCGTCTCGATACACCCACGACTAGGGAGCTTGAAGGATGTACTTATGGACTACCATGTCCCCACTAATATGATCCGCATCATAGTCCAGGTAGTCAAGTACACATCCTAAGGGCTTTACCAACATGTAACAGAGAGACAATCAGTGTACACGTTAAGATAAATTGCAACCAGATAGCATACTATCATGTCGAGCAAGAAAGTCCTCCCTATATATGTCCCAGCATCCACTAAAATATACATCCTATGTACAGTAATGGCCTCTAGGGCATACATATAACTAACAATCTCCCACTTGCAGTAGGGCCATCTGTAGCAGTGGTTGCAGTATCTCATACTCAACCATTCCATAAAAATCTGTCTCTGGGAAAAGGCCTTTGTTAGTGGATCCGCCGTGTTGTCCTCTAAGTCTACTCTCCTAACCTCGATCCCCTGGAGATCAACCATCTCCATGATTGGGTGATACTGCCTAAGAATATGTCTGGATCACTGATGGGACAGGCGTTCCTAGGCATAAGCCACAACTCCATTATCACACAATGGGAGGAACGAAGTTCATCTCATGAACTATTATACACCCAGACTGCCTCTTTGGTAGCATCTTTGGTAGCGATGTATCCAGCCTTTATCGTCTAGTATGTCACGGTATCTAGCTTGGAACTCTTCCAACATACCGTCCCTTTACTGAGGGTAAAAACAATGTCTGCGACTGACATTCAGTCGTCCTTATCACTCTGGAACCTTTCCAGTGATTCTCCCCAGGATCAATTGATACCATCTCACTACAACTAGTGAGTATCCTAACATTCAATTAGATCTATCTCATAGATCCAAACTCAGGATTTAGGAGGTATCACTTTGATCCTTTATGGAGAATCCTTGTGATAAGCGGAGATTGTCCGAGCGTAGCATAGGAAACTCCTTCCCTATCAAGAGTATGTCATCCACGTATTCTACGAGGATCACCACCATACTCTCTACTACCTTTTTGTATATACAAGGTTCATCTACCATTTTGATGAAGTCAAACTCTTTGATTACCACATCAAAACAGATGTTCCAACTCCGCGATGCATGCTTTATCACATAAAACATCTTGCTCACGTTTCCGCGGCTCCCACTGTCTACGAAGCCCTCTGACTGTGTACTTATAGACGCTCTCTTCTAAAATATCATTTAGAAAAGTAGTCATGACACCCAACCGCCAGATATCGTAGTTATGGTATGTAGCCGTGGCAAGTAGGATCTGAATGGACTTAAGTATAGCCTCATAGGAAAGGTTTCACCATAATCCATACCTGGTCAATGATGCAAACCTTTAACAAGTCTAGCTTTGAAAGTCTCAACTTTTCCATGTACACCAAATAATCTTCTCAAGATTTACTTGCTCCTGATGGGGATTTAACCCTTCAGATAAAGCAACCAAAGTCCATACTTTGTTGGTGTATAAGGATTCCATCTCAGATCGCTAAGCATCCAGCCATTTTTACAGAGTCCCTACTCTCGATGGCTTGCTCGAAACTAGTCGGGTCATCATCTTATGATGCATTCCTCACTCCCACTGTCATCGAGAAACCAAAGTATCTCTCAGGCGGATGGGGAACCCTACCAGATCGGCGGAGAGGCTGAGGTTCGTCGGGGACTATTGAATCCTTTGGTTCTACCAAATCATCAGCTGCAGTTTGTATAGCTGGAACTCTTTCCAGTTCTACCTCATGTCCACAAATTTCTTCATAAGAAATTCCCTTTCACAAAGGTGGCATGCTGAGTAACAAAACATCTTTTGTTGCTCGGTTAGGTAGAAGATATTCCCTTGCGTATGCTTGGGATATCCAACAAACTTCTACAGTACTGACTTTGCCTCGAGTTTGTCCGGATTTTGCTTTTAGACATAGGCCGGACAACCCTAAATCTTAACCAACTTAAGATATGGGCTCTTCCCTTTCCATATCACATATGAAGTGGTAGGCAACTGATTTGATTTGGATTCAATAGGTATGCAGCTTCTCAAGTGCATAACTCCCAAAAGGAAATAGGAAACTCAGTAGTACTCATTATAGAGCACACCATATCACATAGGGTGCTATTGCTCCATCTCGATATACCATCGTGCTATGGTGTATACGGAGGAGTAATGCTGAGAGAGAATCTTATTCTCCTTTAGAATAGTCCAGGATTTCCGTGCTCAAGTATTCTCCTCCCTGATCACATCAAAGGACATAATACTTATACCCGTATTTTGGTTCTTTACTTCAAACTTATATTCTGTGAATATCTCAAAAGGTTCGGACTTGTGTTTCAACAGGAACATATGTCTGATTCTTGAGAGATCATCAGAGAATGTAATGAAGTACAAAGAACCGGTCTTGGCATGTGCAGACAGAGGACCTTACATACATCATCATGTATCAGTCCCAAGAGTTCACTAACTCTTTCTTTGTTTCCAATAAACAGAGCTATGGTCATCTAATCTTTGTGATATGACTGGCAAGTTTCATAAGATGTAAATTCAAACTGATTTAATTATGCATCTAAAATGTAACTTAAGCTAGTCGGGTAACATTGATATGACCTAGTCTACAATACCTCAAGAAGGAATCGTTCATTTCTGAACTCTTCCTCTTGTGTGTGTTCTGTATACTAAGAACTGTAGTTTGATTTAGAACGTCAATACTTTTAGATAACGTGCCTGAACCGATCAACTCTTGATATAGGAAATATTCAAAACATTATCCAACAATACAAAATTATATCCTTTCTTTACTAATAAAGAGATTGATATGATGTTGTATATCAGGTTCGGTATCTAATAACATTTGTTCAGAATCAATGTATTCTGGTAATACAGGGTGACAGTGACCACAGACTTGGCTGCAACACTTGCACCGTTTTTTGTCTCATGAAACTTGTCATCCGTTCTCGGTTCTTTACCTATCTGTAGCCCATGTAACAGATTACATATGCGGGATCCTGATCCGGTATCACATACCCAGGACGTAAAGGATACGGAGAAACAGTTCTCTGTAATGAACACACCCGAAGATGATGCATCAGTATGCACTTTCTTCGTTTGGGCGGCACGGGAATTCTGGTAATCCCCAATTTCCTGCTCTGTCTTATAACAATTATAAGTTGGAGCGGGACCAACGTTCCCCAGCTCAGTATAACAAGCGGGTTCGGTCAATATATCCGTTTTATTATCTTGATTAAGGCGTGACATGGTTGCTACCTGGAGAGAGAGAGAAGAAAACACTCAGCGTATGCTCTTGCAAGATCAGATTGGTTATTATTTTATCTAATCAGGATGACTCCCACTGTTTTAATCAAATCTTCCTTCAAACCCTAAAAGGAAAGACTCGCCGGGATTAATTACACACTACAAGTTCGCCAATTTTTCAGCCAGGCCAGTGTCGGTACTTTGAAGGAGGTCCCCCGTGCTTTCGCACGAACCTAATTAATGTAAACCTCGTTTTCCCATAGGCGTAACCTCATTAACACCTTTCTAGACACCTACTTGATCGGCTAATTGTAATGTGTAAAATTCTCCCAGGAGTAACAATTACTCGCAGTGGGTATCGGGATCTAACTATCTCATAGAAGGTATGCAATCTCATTGCAAATTTCAACACTTGAAATTCCCGATAATATTTTGCCCCAAACGATCTATGACCTTGACAAGGTCAACAAACCATAGACCGTAAGTCAAGTTCAACCCGTCATTTCTTGATTGAATTAAACCCACCCGCACGACCCTTGACAAGGTCAACAAGGTCGTACGACTACTCTAACCCAATCTGCATCATATGCATAAGCAGATAAATACTGGTCAGCTACCGCACACTGCGCCTTGACAAGGTCAACAAACGCAGCACGAATACTAAGCAGGACTTATCTGAAATGACGGAGGGCTACGACAGGTTTTTCTGAAAACCTATTGCGTAATGAACTTGATATCGTTGTATAATCAAATGATTTTTAAAATGGAGTGTTTTTTAGGCTTTTCTAGTTTTGCTAAAGGGGTCACTCCCGGTGAAGGGATCGTCGGCCCTTTCCTCGTCGGATGAGGTGCAGGATATATCATATATACCACTATGCAAAGCAAGAACTATAGAAGCAATCAAAAGACAAACCGAGGGTTGTAGCATCTTCCAGTTATTGCTAAAGGGGTCACTCCCGGTGAAGGGATCTCGGCCCTTTCCTCATCGAATAAGGTGCAGGATGTTCTACAAGGAACACCGCGATGCAAAGCAAGAACTGTAGCTACCTGTTTTTGAAAATTCGATTCCACAACATCTTTAGGTTTCTTTTCTTTCATTAATCATATTAATGAAGTCCCATCATTTAAGTCCACCTAAACATTATAGATAAATACGACGTACACTTATGCCATCCGCATTCGCCTTGATGTCCCCTCGTGCACCGTTAGGTTAGGTAACTAACGGCAGAGCGGGGCAGGACTAGCGCGGGTGTAAAACATAAGTAACGTCTATATAATATATCATATATACTATATACAACATTTATCACAGCACATTAAATGATCACATCACAGATATCGCAGCAGAAGAAACATATGAAATATTGGATATATTAGGACGTCCGTGTTTTATTTTGAGCCTTCATAAAATACGGGTTCCACGGTCGTGATGAATAGCCATACCCACACCCCTAGACCCCTACGAGAGCGGCAAGCAACCCTACCAATTCTAGAGTTAGGAGACCCGGACTCGACTCCTCGAGTTGGTCTCTCACTGGATTCCAGAACCCGGTTACTTGTGCTCTCCTCCTTGGGTCTATCCTAGTACGGAAAAGTAAATAATATACATCAACGGTGACATCTTCCGCAACCTGGAAGTGCCCCAATAAAAGAATATTACATACAAGTTTTTACATGAATGAAAATGAAAAACACTCATCTCACATAAAAAAACCCGGCTATTCAAACACGACGATCCAATATAACATATCCAGCAACACATAACATCACATGTCATCAACGTAAGTAAATATGCCCATCCCAATTGTCGTTGACATATAGCAACGAAACCGGCGATATCACATATTACACTTACGGTCATAGAAAAGAAAGTGTAAAACTACAACAGTTGGAATCCGCAAACTCTTTAGACATCGCATGCCTAACCAAATGAATTCCTTAGACATCACATGCCTAACAATTATAAACCTCGCATTTTAGTCTCATTATCGAAAACTCTTTTCAATATCAAGTCGGGCAATTCAACAAGATTCCCGACATCCTGATCGAATGCTCGTCGCAAACTTTAGTAGATAGCCGCACCCCCGATACCATCGACAAAGTGCACTAAGGTGGAACACCGCTGCCGCGAGCACCCGAACGGATGCTTTCGGCGACGGGGTTCTCCTACAGTCACTTGGTCGGGGCTATGGGGTGTGGCTATCTATTAAGTTTACCGGCGAGTATCCGCGTACGCAACGTGATTGCGACGGACTTTCAATCACATCAAAATTCCGTGGCAACAGATCAATTGAGACTAAACTGCTGTATTTATAACATTCAAAACAGTTATCACATAACTACTTGTGGATTCCAAATATTGTATCACAATCCAGATAAATAGACAATGTTAAATTTTCCGATCGAACAATCAAACACCCAAGTTTTCCCAAAACGGCTCAACACATGAAATAAGTTTAAAAACATTCACTTCATGCCACAGTACCAACGGTCCAGCCGTAGAAGGGTCAAGCCAATGCCTCACATGCGGCACGCCATACTGCCCCAAACCCTAAGGTTCAAAGGGCAGTTCAAGACGGTCACATAATCGAGTTAAGGTTTGTTGTCTTCTAGAGGGTCCATCGCGTTACTTGCACTACTTAGAACATTTTCAAACTACGGAAAAATCCAACACTTGGAAATTTCCCGGCAGGGGAAAAATTGGGTATTTATATCCGGTTGAACTTTTTAACATGTTCTAAAATTATCCGGAAAAACTTAATAAACAAATTTAAATAATCCGATCGAATTATCGAGTCCCCAATACACCCCAGAAAACTCAACTCTTGAGTGAAACATAAAAATTCCCAGAAGAATCAGAAAACACCAACTGAGGTTACTGTGCAAAAAGAATTCCCTGATCTTTACATACGGCCGCGGAACCGCCACCAATACCATGTTAAGGCCGCGGTTCCGCGGCGCTTTAGTCGTATTACAGTCACGTGCTTTACATTAACCCTTGTAGTTGCCTGCTGATATTTTTGAGAATTTTTAATTTGGAAAAATCCACTGTTTCAAAAATTGTACAGAGAGGGGTGAAATCGGGGGATATCGGGTTTGATCGGACTTCTAGCTTCGTCTACACTTCGCCTAAAGCTCTAGCTTGGCTCTGATACCACTGTAGGGTTCCTAGACACTCTCAAGAGGTTCCACAAGGCATCAACCATGCCAAATTCAAAAATTTAGGTGCCGAGAAACCCTCATATAGATCGTTAACTAGAGGATAGGCGAAACTTTAAGCTAGCAAACAATTTTACTAACAAGTGAAAGTGATTACAACCTTTGTAGATCCGGTCCTCCACTTCTTTAGCTCCGTGTTGACGTCCCTCCGCTGCAATCATCGGAATCCTGGACTCTAGTGATGGTTTCGTCGGAGAAATAATCGGGTTAGGTCGTTGACTTCGAGGCCGAAGATGATCTACATCGGGGAGACTCAAACTCAAGCTATTCCTTCACTTGGTCAAAAACTTTGTGAAGAGAACACCCTATACTACATGGCAAGTAGTAGAGGATGAAGAAATAGGAAGTGGAATCACTTTAGAATTGGATTTCTCACTCTTTTTCTCATGGCACCATTGGAGGTAGCAAGCTTTCTTGAAGCTTGATGAAGGTGAAGAAGAAGAAAGAATTAAAAGGATCATGAAATAAGAATGAAACTTATCCTTTTAATTATGGTACCATGGTTAAGTTAAGCCTTCATGCTTAACTTGTGTAGAGATTTAACCAAAGACTTGGGTTAAGGGTTGGGTTAACTAATATCTTAAACAAAATGACAAAATGGTTGACTTTGTAAATGTTTATCAAACTTCATGAAGCTTGATAACTTTGACCAAAGCTCACTACTTTTGTTATTTGTTAGGAAATTAGTAAACCCTAACTTAACCTTGATTTGGTTTAAGTCTCATACACACAACTTGTATGTATCATCAAGCATGATACAAACATGCACACTTGCATATATCACATATAAAGAAAGTGCACATTCAAGTGAGAAAATCAATCTTAAGTGAACCAATACTAGTTAATGTAAAGTAATATATCAAATATATAATTATACATTAAATCATTAAATCAACACTTGATTTAACGATCCGGTCATATTGCATATATCCGACTAATATCAATAGTAACAACTTATCGAATCAACACTTGATCCGATAACCCGGCTATATCTCATACAACCGATTAATGTCACAAATCGCGAGAATAGGATACAGTATCATATACTGGTATTATTCTCGGTCCCGTACATATCTTATATGCGCTCCTATTTCGTTTCGCTTGAGCCAGGAAACCCCTGTGTAAGACTCTAAAGACTCGTCAATACGCCGGCAGTAGGTGATGATCATATCAAACACCAACAAGCCGCAAGCGGTCTGCTAAACGTAACGGCCACCCTGGTATTGAGCGATCAGAAGATCAATGAGCAAGCCCGCTCACACTCCTGTGAATCCAACCAGTAACACTTACCGTACCGTCTGGTCTGTTCGTCTGATATGTCGCATATCTCGTCTACGGGTGGTAAACGTCAGACCCCAATAACTCGATAAGTCGTGTCGATATGAGGCTCATAACGGGTCGAGAAACTACTGGTAACACTTATCAGTAAATCCCTAAAGCATCCTTGGCTAAGGACTTCCTATTATAGCCAATCGAACACAGCGCAACATCAACTTCCTATACCGGGAGAGACGAAACCCCTCCTATCGCTCATTGCCTCCATGTGATTCGGGACTGTACCCAAAAACCACCGTTTTGCATGCCCTCTTGGACGTGGTAAGGTGGAAATCAGAGCACAGTAGGAATCACACAAGACTCTATGACGATCTCGGGTCTACAGACTAACCTGTACCAGTGTCACCAGAGAACTGCCATCTGACGTAAGGTATAATACCATCTAGGAGTTCTCGGCGAGTCCGTCCAGTGTACCCAGTCTCCACTGAGCACCCGTATATCATCTCTGATGTCAAACACCAATAGATATGGGATCATCCATCGCCCATCTATATGGGTCGAGAAGGTACACGCTAGTCTACTCTGGTATATCGATGCCCCGTCTCGATACATCCACGACTAGGGACCTTGAAGGATGTACTTATGGACTACCATGTCCCCACTAGTATGATCCGCATCATAGTCCAGGTAGTCAAGTACACATCCTAAGGGCTTTACCAACATGTAACAGAGAGACAATCAGTGTACACGTTAAGATAAAGTGCAACCAGATAGCATACTATCATGTCGAGTAAGAAAGTCCTCCCTATATATGTCCCAGCATCCACTACAATATACATCCTATGTACAGTAATGGCCTCTAGGGCATACATATAACTAACAAATCATATACGTGGGAGCTGGGTGGTCTATAAGCACATCCTTAAAGTGTCCCTAGTCGTGGGAGTTTCGAGACTGGGCATCGATACTCCAAGAGTAGACTAGTGTATACGGATCGAGACCCCGACGAGGGACGGTGACCGGTCTCACAAGCCATTGGTGTTAGTTGGTTCACCTAAGATGTATACAGGTGCTCATTGGGTTATGAGTACACCATACGGACTCGCCGGGAACATGCTAGATGGTATTATACTTATTGTCAGATAGCAGTTCCCTAGTGACATGTGTACAGGTTAGTCTATCGACCTGAGATCGTCATTTGTCTCGTGTGAGTTCCCATTGCTTTGATTACTACCCTACCATGGCTCAAAGGAGTCGTGCAAACAGGTTTTAGTTGGGTACAGTCCCGAGCCACATGGAAGCAGTGAGCGGATCGTCAGGGGATTTGTCTCTCCCGGTATTGGGGGTTGATGTCGCGGTGTGCATGGGTGGCCATCACCAGAAATCCTCAGCCGTGGTAGATGAGAATTACCGATCTAGGATCGGTAGTTTCTCGGTTGGTGATAGGTTTCATACCGACACTAAATGTCACGTTATTAGGGGTCTGACTTTATCCACCCCCTAGACTCGATATGCGATACTCATAGACGAACGGACTGGACTGTACGGATATTGTCACTGTCAGGATCAGTAGGGTTTCAGGATGAGTTTGCTCGTCGGCCTCCCTTTCGCTCAATACCTGGGTAGCCATTTCGTACAGCTAGTACCACTGACGTGCTTGTGGTTAAACCCACTGCCAGAGTATTGACGTGTCTTTAGAGTCCCACACAGAGGGTTTCATTGTTTCGGGCGAAACGTTGTAGAGGCCGTATGGTTTTATGGCAGGGTTCGATCATATTCGTGCACTTGTGCACGGATCATGATCGGACGGATAATACTAGTGGTCTTTGGTTTAAACCGGATCCTAGTATTATATTGTTAGATTATTTTCGTCTCGTAGTATTCGTATTCAGTCAGAATACGGATGCGGATATGTATATATGGATGAGGGGTATTCTTGTAATTCGTTATGAGTTTACTTTTAAGGTTGCCATTTCTTTTTTGCTTTAAACATTTAGTTTAAATGTTTAATTGTGTGGAAGTATGAATCATGTCTTGCATTAACTCTTGCATGACTCATTGTGGTGACTCATGGTATTGGGTCATGAGATTGTTTGGTTTTATTAAGATATTTTGTGTGAGATATTCTTGGTAAGAGGCAGCTCGTTTTCTTGAGAGTTTTTCTTTAGTTGCTCTTGCTCACAACAATAAATATCACACACAAAAACACTTAGCAAAAACAACTCAAGAAAAAAAGAGCAGACACAATTCTTCACTTGCCTTTTTCTTTTTGCCAAGTCTTTTGCTTCACACTTTCCTCCATGGAAACTTCTTCAACCTCCACCCAATCCCTCTCATGAGTTGAGAATCCTTGGGTGTATTGAGACAAAGTGATCACACACACTTTCTACTTCATCTTGACTATCTAGGTTAGAAAACTAGATACCCGAGTTGCTTCGGTTTTGAGGCGGGAGCCCGTATTACTAATCCTTGACGTACACCATCTTCGATGGAGGAGACCGGAGATCAAACTTGAACGAGGAAGCTGTAGGGTTCCTAGGCACACTATAGAGGTCTCACAAGGCATCAACCATGCCAATTTCTAATTTTATGGGTGCCGAGAAACCCTAATACGGATCGTCGACTAGAAATTTAGGCGAAACAGTAAACTAGTTAACATCTTAACTAAAGGAGAGAGGCTACAACCTTTGTAGATCCGGTTCTCCACTTCCTTAGCTCCACGTAGGCGTCCTCTCGCTGTCCATCTCGAATCCCGGACTCAATCGTCGGCTTGATCGGAGAAATGGGCGGACTAGGTCGTCGGCTTCGTGCCGAAGATGATCTACGTCGAGGCATCACAAGTTCAAGCTCCGACTTCACAAATTTGTGAAACTTGTGAAGAAAACACCCAAAACAACTTGGCAAGAGGTAGAGGGTGAAGAAATAGGAGGTGGGTTCACTTTAGAATTGTGTTTCTCACTTTAGAACTCAAGTTGCCATTGATGGCATCAAGCTTTCTTTCTTGAAGAAGAAGATCAAGAAGAAGGAAATATTATGATAAGTTTTTTCCAAAATGAAAAAGAAATGAATACTTATCATAATAGGAACCATGGTTAGGTGTAGAGAATTGACCAAGGTTAGAAGAGTGGTTAAGGTTAAGCATGAAGACAAATTGGTCACTTTGGTCAAAGCTTCATGAAGCTTCACAAAGGTTCAAGAATGAAAGCAACTATTTTGTATTCTTATCCCATTCTTTTTCCAAAATCAATAAATAAAATAATGGATAATTAAAACCCTAATCACTTTCTTAACCTAGGTTTAATTCTTTACACTTAACCAAATGAGCAAGCATCATCAAACATGATACAAAGATGTGCACAAAAGTATATCACATATACAACTTGAACATCAAGTGAGAAAATCCATTTAAAGTGAACCAATACTAGTTAATGCAAAATAATATATCAAATATATAATTATACATTAAATCATTAAATCAACACTTGACTTAACGATCATATCGCATATAACCGACTAGTATCCTATGTATCGGCTTATCGAATCAATCGTTGATTCGATATCTAGGTTATATCGAATATAACCAATCGATACATTCATCGCGAGAATAGAATACGGTATCACATACACGCATTATTCTCGGTCCTGCACATATCTCATATGCGCTCCTATTTCGTTTCGCTTGAGCCAGGAAACCTCTATGTAGGACTCTAAAGACTCGTCAATACTCCGGTAGCAGATGATGATCATATCAAGCACCCACAAGCCGCAAGCGGTCTGCTAAACGTAACGGCCATCCGGGTATTGAGCGATCAGAAGATCGACAAGCTAGCCCGCTCACACTCCTGTGAATCCAACCAGTAACACTTACCGTACAGTCCGGTCTGTTCGTCTGATATGTCGCATATCAAGTCTAGGGGTGGTATACGTCAGACCCCAATAACCGATAAGTCGTGCCGATGTGAGGCTCATAACGGGTCGAGAAACTACTGGTAACACTTACCAGCAAATCTCTGATCAACCCTGGCCAGGGACTTCCCTGTTACGGCCAATCGAGCACAGCGCAACATCAACCCCCAATACCGGGAGAGACGAAACCCCTCCTATCGCTCATTGTCTCTATGTGACTCGGGACTGTACCCAAAGACCACCGTTTTGCATGCCCTCATGGACGTGGTAAGGTGGAGATCAAAGCACAGTGGGAATCACACAAGACTTTATGACGATCTCGGGTCTACAGACTAACCTGCACAAGTGTCACCGGAGAACTGCCATCTGACGTGAGGTATAATACCATCTGGGAGTTCTCGGCGAGTCCGTCCAGTGTACCCAGTCTACACTGAGCACCCATATACTATCTCAGATGTCAAACACCAATGGATATGGGATCATCCATCGCTCATCTCATGGGTCGAGAAGCGTATACGCTAGTCTACTCTGGTATATCGATGCCCCGTCTCGATACACCCATGACTAGGGACCTTGAAGGATGTACTTATGGACTACCATGTCCCCACTAGTATGATCTGCATCATAGTCCAGGTAGTCAAGTACACATCCTAAGGGCTTTACCAGCATGTAACTATAAGACAGTTTAAAGAAACAAGTGTACATGTTAAGATAAAGAGCAACCAGATAGCATACTATCATATCGAGCAAGAAAGTCATCTCTATATATGTTCAAGCATCCAATATAATATACATCATCTGTACAATACTGGCCTCTAGGGCATACATACAACTAACAATCTCCCACTTGCACTAAGGCCAGCTGCTGTAGTATCGCATACCGAGCATCCCGAAGAGTCTCTCAAACTGTATCTGGGGAATGGCCTTCGTGAGTGGATCCGCCGTGTTGTTCTTCGTGTCAACCCTCCTGACCTCGATCTCCCGGCGATCAATTATCTCCCGGATCAGGTGATACCGCCTCAGAATATGCCTGGATCGCTGATGGGACCTGGGTTCCTTGGCCAAAGCCACCGCTCCATTGTTATCACAATACAAAGGTATTGGATGCTCAATGGATGGAACCACTCCAAGTTCAGTAATGAACTTCTTGATCCAGACAGCCTCTTTGGCAGCATCGTTGGCAGCGATGTATTCAGCCTCCATCGTCGAGTCTGCCACGGTTTCCTGCTTGGAACTCTTCCAGCTAACCGCCCCTCCGTAAAGGGTAAAGACAAAGCCCGACTGCGACTTAGAGTCGTTCTTATCACTCTGGAAGCTCGAATCGGTAAAGGACTCTACTTGGAGTTCTCCGTTACCATACACCAAGAGCATCTCTTTAGTCCTTCGCAAGTACTTGAGAATGCTCTTCACAGCTGTCCAGTGATTCTCTCCAGGATCAGCTTGATACCTGCTCACTACACTTAGTGAGTATGCTATATCGGGTCTGGTACATAGCATCGCATACATGATAGAGCCTACAGCCGAAGCATAGGGTATCCCTTGCATGCGAGCTCTCTCCAAATCAGTCTTGGGAGACATCTCTTTGGAGAGAGTGACTCCAGAGATCGTGGGCAAGTTCCCACGCTTGGAATCTTCCATACTAAACCTTTTTAGTATGGTGTCAATGTACCTGGATTGGGACAATCCCAATATCCGTTTGGATCTATCTCTATAGATCCTAATTCCCAATATGCAGGAGGCATCACCAAGATCTTTCATTGAGATGTTAGTTGTATAGATGCCCTAGAGGCCAGTATTGTACAGATGATGTATATTATATTGGATGCTTGGACATATATAGAGATGACTTTCTTGCTCGATATGATAGTATGCTATCTGGTTACTCTTTATCTTAACATGTACACTAGTCTCTTTATACTGTCTTATAGTTACATGTTGGTAAAGCCCTTAGGATATGTACTTGACTACCTGGACTGTGATGCAGATCATACTAGTGGGGACATGGTAGTCCATAAGTACATCCTTCATGGTCCCTAGTCGTGGGTGTATCGAGACGGGGCATCGATATACCAGTGTAGACTAGCGTATACGCTTCTCGAGCCATGAGATGGGCGATGGATGATCCCATATCCATTGGTGTTTGACATCAGAGATGGTGTACGGGTGCTCAGTGGAGACTGGGTACACTGGACGGACTCGCCGAGAACTCCCAGATGGTATTATACCTCACGTCAGATGGCAGTTCTCAGGTGACACTTGTACAGGTTAGTCTGTAGACCCGAGATCGTCATAGAGTCTTGTGTGATTCCCACTGTGCTTTGATCTCCACCTTACCACGTCCATGAGGGCGTGCAAAACGGTGGTCTTTGGGCACAGTCCCGAGTCATATGGAGGCAATGAGCGATAGGAGGGGTTTCGTCTCTCTCGGTATTGGGGGTTGATGTTGCGCAGTGCTCGATTGGCCGTAGCAGGGAAGTCCCTGGCCAGGGCTGATCAGAGATTTGCTGGTAAGTGTTACCAGTAGTTTCTCGACCCGTTATGAGCCTCACATCGGCACGACTTATCGGGTTATTGGGGTCTGACGTTTACCACCCCTAGACTTGATATGCGACATATCAGACGAAGAGACCGGACTGTATGGTAAGTGTTACTGGTCGGATTCGCAGGAGTGTGAGCGAGCTAGCTCATCGATCTTCTGATCGCTCAATACCCGGGTGGCCGTTACGTTTAGCAGACCGCTTGCGGCTTGTGGGTGCTTGATATGATCATCATCTGCTACCGGCGTATTGACGAGTCTTTAGAGTCCTACACAGAGGTTTCCTAGCTCAAGCGAAACGAAATAGGAGTGCATATGAGATATGTGCGGGACCGAGAATAATGCGTGTATGTGATACCGTATTTGATTCTCGCGATTAATGTTTCGATTGGTTGTATATGATATAACCTAGTTATCGAATCGAAGATCGATTCGATAAGTCGATACATTGAATACTAGTCGGTCATGTGCGACATGACCGGATCATTGAATCAAGTGTTGATTTAATGATTTAATGTATAATTATATATTTGATATATTACTTTGCATTAACTATTATTGGTTCACTTTAAACGGATTTTTCTCACTTGATGCACATTGTATATGTGATATGCTTTTGTGCACATGATTGTATCATGTTTGATGATGCATGTTGACTTGACTTTGTGTAAAAGAATTGAACCATGGTTTTGAGAGTGGTTAGGGTTTATGTTTTATTCACTTATTATTTAATCCATTCATTATTTATTAATTGGTTTTATGAAAATAAAATGGTTTCATTTATCATGAAGAATGGTGAAGCTTCATGAAGCTTTTACTAATGATGCCATTTTGTCTTCATACTTAAACCTAACCACTCCCACTAAACATGGTCAATTCTCTACACTTGACCATGGTTAGGATATGATAAATATCTTTTTCTTTTCTATTTTGATTAAGTTTTTATCATATTCTATCATCTTCTTCATCTTCTTCTTCAAAAGAAAAGCTTGCTACTTTAATGGCAACTTGAGTTCTAGTGAGAGAAATCCAAATCTAATGTGAACCCACCTCCTATTTCTTCATCCTCTACCTCTTGCCAAGTGGTTTTGGGTGTTTTCTTCACAAGTTTCACTACTTGGTGAAGTCGGAGCTTGAACTAGTGCAACCTCGACGTAGATCGTCTTTGACACGAAACCGACAACCTAGCTCGCCCGTTTCTCCGATGAAGCCGACGATTGGGTTCGGGATTCATAATGGACAGCGAGAGGACACCCACGTGGAGCTAAGGAAGTGGAAATCCGGATCTACAAAGGTTGTAGCATCTAACTTCTAGTTAAATAGTTAACTAGTTTACCGTTTCGCCTAGAAATCTAGCCGACGATCCGTATTAGGGTTTCTCGGCACCCATATTTTTGAAATTGGCATGATCGATGCCTTGTGAGACTTCATTAGGATGCCTAGGAACCCTACAGTGGTATCAGAGCCTATCTAGAGCCTTAGGCGAAGTCTAGACGCAATTTGAAGCCCGAACGAACCCGAAACCCTAAACTTAACATGCTCTCTGTACATTTTCTAAAATCTGGGAATTTTCGAGATTAAAAATGCCTAAAAAATTCAGCAGGAATATCTAAGAATTATGGTGAAACACGAGCTCATGAAGCTTCCAAACAGCCGCGGAAACGCGGCAGAAGCATGGCTTCTGCCGCCGTTCCGCGGTCAACTGTTCACTTTACCCAATTTTGTTTGCACAGTAATTCTTCTTTTCTGGTGCTGAGTTTTATGGGAATTTTTAATAATTATTCAAGAGTTGAATTTTCTGGGGTTGCTTTGGGGATTCGGTGTTTCGATCGGGGTATCAAATTTCGTCTTTGTGTTTTTCCGGATAATTTTTAGAATATGTTAAAAGGTTCGACCGGATATAAATACCCAACTTTTCCCCTGTCGGGAAATTTCCAAGTGTTGGATTTTTCCGTAGTTTAACGACGTTCTAAGTAGTGCAAGTAACGCGATGGACCCTCTAGAAGACAACAAACCTTAACTCGATTATGTGACCGTCTTGAACTGCCCTTTGAACCTTCGGGTTTAGGGCAGTACGGCGTGCCACATGTGAGGCGTTGGCTTGACCCTTCTACGGCTGGACCGTTGGTACTGAGGCACGAACTGAATGTTGTTAGACTTATTTCATGTGTTGAGTTGTATCGGGAAAACTTGGGTATTCGACTGTTCGATCGGAAAGTTTAACATTTTCTGTTTATCTGGAATGTGATACAATAATTGGAATTCACAAACAGTTATGAGATAACTGAATGAATGTTATAAATCTAGCAGTTTAGTCCCACATGATATTGAAAAGAGTTTTCAATAATGAGACTAAAATGCGGGATTTATATCTGTTAGGCATGTGATGTCTAAGTATTTCATTTGATTAGGCATGCGATGTCTAAAGAGGTTGCGGATTCCAACTGTTGTAGTTTTACACTTTCTTTTCTGTGACCGTAAGTGTAGTATGTGATATCGCCGGTTTCGTTGCTATATGTCAACGACAATTGGGATGCGCATATTTACTTACGTTGATGACATGTGATGTTATGTGTTGCTGGATATGTTATATTGGATTGTCGCGTTTGAATAGCCGGGGGTTTTTATGTGAGATGAGTGTTTTTCATTTTCATTCATGTAAAAACTTGTATGTAATATTCTTTTATTTGGGGCACTTCCAGGTTGCGGAAGTTGTCACCTTTTGTATATTATTTACTTTTCCGCATTAGGATAGACCCAAGGAAGGGAGCACAAGTAACCGGGTTCTAGGGTCCAGTGGGAGACCAACTCGAGGAGTCGAGTCCGGGTCTCCTAACCCTAGAATTGGCAGGGTTGCTTGCCGCTCTCGTAGGGGTCTAGGGGTGTGGGATTGGCTATTCATCACGACCGTGGAATCCGTGTTTTATACTGGCTCGTATTGAAAACACGGACGTCCTAGTATATCCATTATTTCATATGTTTATTCTGCTGCGATATCTGTGTTGTGACTCTGTGATGGATATAGTATATAGTATATATGATATATTATATAGACGTTACTTATGTTTTACACCCGCGCTAGCCCTGCCCTGCTCTGTCGTTAGTTACCTAACCTAACGGTGCACGAGGGGACATCGAGGCGAATGCGGATGGCATAAGTGTACGTCATATCTATCTGTGATGTTTAGGTATTTAAATGATGGGACTTCATTAATGTGATTAATGAAAGATAAGAAACCTAAGATGTTGTGGAATCGAATTTTAAAATAAAACAGGTAGCTACAGTTCTTGCTTTGCATAGCGGTATATATGATATACCCTGCACCTTATTCGATGAGGAAAGGACCGAGATCCCTTCACCGGGAGTGACTCCTTTAGCAATAACTGGCAGATGCTACACACTCGGTTTGCTTTTGACTGCTTTTGGGTTTTTTCTTTGCACAGTGATATATATGATATATCCCGCACCTCATTCGACGAGGAAAGGGCCGACGATCCCTTCACCGGGAGTGACCCCTTTAGCAAAACTAGAAAAGCCTCAAAATCACTCCATTTCAAAACTTCATTCGATTCTACAACGATATCAAGTTCATTACGCTCATGGTTTTTTCTGAAAGAACCCGCGTAGCCCTCCGTCATTTCAGATAGATATTATTTAGTATTCGTGCTATGTTTGTTGACTTAGTCAAGGCATAGTGTATGGTAGCTAAATTATATTTATCTGCAACAACATGAGATGTGATTGGATTAGAGCATTCGCACGGCCTTGTTGACTCAGTCAAGGGTCGTACGGGTGGGTTTAATTCAATCGGGAAATGTACGGGTTGAACTTGACTTGCGATTTATGGTTTGTTGACTTAGTCAAGGTCATAGATCGCTAGGGGCAAAAGCATTATCGGGAATTTCAAGTGTTGAAATTTGCAATGAGATTGCATACCTTCTATGAGATAGTTGGATCCCGATACCCACTGCGAGTAAGAGTTACTCCTGGGAGAGTTTTACACATTACAATTAGCCGATCAAGTAGGTGTCTAGAAAGGTGTTAACGAGGTTACGCCTCTGGGAAAACGAGGTTTACATTAATTAGGTTGGTGCGAAAGCACGGGGGACCTCCCTCAAAGTACCGACACTGGCCTGGCTGAAAGATTGGCGAACTTGTAGTGTGTAATTAATCCCGGCTAGTCTTTCCTTTTAGGGTTTGGAGGAAGATTTGATAAAAAGCAGTGGGAGCCATCCTGATTAGATAAGATAATAACCAATCTGATCTTGCACGAGCATACGCTAAAGTGTTTTCTTCTCTCTCTCTCCAGGTAGCGACCATTTCATGCCCTAATGAAGATAATAATATGGATGTATTGACCGAACCCGCATGTTATACTGTGCAGGGGAACGTTGGACCCGTTCTATCTTATAAGTGTTATAAGAATGAACAGGAAACAGGAGAATATCTGGATTCTCACACCGCCCAAACGGAGAACATGCAAGTTGATGCATCATCTTCGGGTGTGTTTGTCATTGAGAACTGTTTCTCAGTTCACCCTACGTCCTGGGTATTAGATACCGGATCAGGATCCCACATATGTAAGATGTTACATGGGCTGCGAAAAGGTAGAGAACTGGGAAAATGTGATCATTCCGTTCAAGTAGGGAACGGTGCAAATGTTGCAGCCAAAGCAGTTGGCGAATATCACCTAGTATTACCAAGTGGTGATACAATAATTCTGAATAAGTGCTATTATATACCAAACATGATGTGCAACATTATATCAGTTTCTTTATTAAGTAAAGAAGGATATAATTTTGTAGTAAAGGATAATGTTATGAACATATTCCTAGATCAAAAGTTGATTGCATCAGGCTCGCTACATAATGGCATATTCATTCTAAATCAAAATACAGTCTTCAATATACAAAACACACACAAAAGGAAAAGCTCAGAAATGAACGAATCCTTCTTGTGGCACTGTAGACTTGGCCATATCAATGAGACACGACTAGCTAAGTTGCATAAGAATGGATATTTGAATTCATTCGAATTATCATCTTATGACACTTGCCATTCATGTCTCAAAGAAAAAATGACCAAAACTCCGTTTACGGGACACGGAGAAAGAGTTACTGAACTCTTGGGACTGGTGCATAGTGATGTATGCGGTCCAATGTCTACACACGCCAGAAATGGTTCTTCCTACTTCATTACATTCACTGACGATCTCTCTAGATACGGGCATGTGTTCCTGTTGAAACACAAGTCTGAAGCTTTTGAGAAATTCAAAGAATATAAGCACGAGGTAGAGAACCAAACGGGCAAAAGTATTAAGGTTCTTCGATCTGATCGAGGAGGTGAATACTTAAGCAGTGAATTCCTGGATTATCTAAAAGAGAATGGGATTCTCTCTCAGCTTACTCCTCCTTATACACCACAGCACAACGGTGTATCGGAACGAAGGAATCGCACCCTATTAGATATGGTGCGTTCAATGATGAGTAATGCTGAGTTACCTATTTCCTTTTGGGGGTATGCGCTTGAGACAGCCATATACCTATTGAATCTGGTTCCGTCTAAATCTGTACCTACCACACCATATGAGATATGGAGTGGGAAGAGACCATATTTTAAACGTATTAAGATATGGGGTTGTCCGGCCTATGTCAAAAAGCAAAATCCGGACAAACTCGAGGCACGATCAGTCCTTTGCAAGTTTGTGGGATATCCTAAGAATTCTCAAAGATATTTTTTCTACCAAGCTGAGGAACAAAGAGTGTTTGTTGCTCAACATGCCACCTTTTTGGAAAGGGAATTTCTTGCAAAAGAAATTAATGGCAAAGAGGTAGAGCTGGAAGAGGTTCCAGCACCACAAACTGCAACTAACGATTTAGTAGAACCAGAGGATTCAGTGGTGCCCGACGTACCCCAGCCTCTCCGCCGATCTAGTAGGGTTTCTCGTCCACCTGAGAGATACTATGGTTTTCTCATTGATGGTGGCAGTGAGGATTGCATCATGGAGGATGATGACCCAACTAGCTTCGAGCAGGCCATCACGAGTGGGGACTCAGTGAAATGGCTGGATGCTATGCGGTCCGAGATGGAATCCATGTACACCAACAAAGTATGGACTTTGGACGTTGCTCCTGAAGGGGTAAAACCCATTGGGAGCAAGTTGATCTTCAAGAAGAAACTTGGTGTAGATGGGAAAGTGGAGACTTTCAAAGCTAGACTTGTAGCAAAGGGTTTTCGTCAAAGGCCAGGTGTGGACTATGACGAGACCTTTTCTCTAGTGGCTATGCTTAAATCCATCCGAATCATGCTTGCCATCGCTGCTTATCATGATTACGAAATCTGGCAAATGGATGTTAAGACCGCCTTTCTAAATGGTGATTTAGAAGAGTGCGTGTACATGACTCAGCCAGAGGGCTTCGTAGACAGTGGGAGCAGCGGGAAGGTGTGCAAGCTACTTAAATCCATTTATGGATTAAAGCAAGCATCGCGGAGTTGGAACATCTGCTTTGACGTCGTTATCAAATAGTTTGATTTCGTCAAAAATCCAGATGAACCTTGTATTTACAAGAAGGTGGCAGGGAGTAAGGTTGTCTTCCTCGTATTATACGTGGACGACATACTCTTGATAGGAAATGATATTCCTATGCTGCAATCGGTCAAGCTCTTCTTATCATAAAGATTCTCGATGAAAGATCTTGGTGATGCCTCTTGCATATTGGGAATTAGGATCTATAGAGATAGATCCAAACGGATTTTAGGATTGTCCCAATCCAGGTACATTGACACCATACTAAAGAGGTTTAGTATGGAAGAGTCCAAGCGTGGGAACTTGCCCACGATCTCTGGAGTCACTCTCTCCAAAGAGATGTCTCCCAAGACTGATTTGGAGAGAGCTCGCATGCAAGGGATACCCTATGCTTCGGCAGTAGGCTCTATCATGTATGCGATGCTATGTACCAGACCCGATGTAGCATACTCACTAAGTGTAGTGAGTAGGTATCAAGCTGATCCTGGAGAGAGTCACTGGACAGCTGTGAAGAGCATTCTCAAGTACTTGCGAAGGACTAGAGATATGTTCTTGGTGTATGGTAACGGAGAGCTCCAAGTGGAGTCCTTTACCGATTCGAGCTTCCAGAGTGATAAGGACGACTCTAAGTCGGAGTCGGGCTTTGTCTTTACCCTTTACGGAGGGGCGGTTAGCTGGAAGAGTTCCAAGCAGGAAACCGTGGCAAACTCGACGATGGAGGCTGAATACATCGCTGCCAACGATGCTGCTAAAGAAGCTGTTTGGATCAAGAAGTTCATTACTGAACTTGGTGTGGTTCCATCCATTGTGCATCCAATACCTTTGTATTGCGATAACAATGGAGCGGTGGCTTTGGCCAAGGAACCCAGGTCCCATCAGCGATCCAGGCATATTCTGAGGCGGTATCACCTGATCCGGGAGATAGTTGATCGCCGGGAGATCGAGGTCAGGAGGGTTGACACGAAGAACAACACCGCGGATCCACTCACGAAGGCCATTCCCCAGATACAGTTTGAGAGACTCTTCGGGATGCTCGGTATGCGATACTACAGCAGCTGGCCCTAGTGCAAGTGGGAGATTGTTAGTTGTATGTATGCCCTAGAGGCCAGTATTGTACAGATGATGTATATTATATTGGATGCTTGGACATATATAGAGATGACTTTCTTGCTCGATATGATAGTATGCTATCTGGTTACTCTTTATCTTAACATGTACACTAGTCTCTTTATACTGTCTTATAGTTACATGTTGGTAAAGCCCTTAGGATATGTACTTGACTACCTGGACTGTGATGCAGATCATACTAGTGGGGACATGGTAGTCCATAAGTACATCCTTCATGGTCCCTAGTCGTGGGTGTATCGAGACGGGGCATCGATATACCAGTGTAGACTAGCGTATACGCTTCTCGACCCATGAGATGGGGCGGTGGATGATCCCATATCCATTGGTGTTTGACATCAGAGATGGTGTACGGGTGCTCAGTGGAGACTGGGTACACTGGACGGACTCGCCGAGAACACCCAGATGGTATTATACCTCACGTCAGATGGCAGTTCTCAGGTGATACTTGTACAGGTTAGTCTGTAGACCCGAGATCGTCATAGAGTCTTGTGTGATTCCCACTGTGCTTTGATCTCCACCTTACCACGTCCATGAGGGCGTGAAAAACGGTGGTCTTTGGGCACAGTCCCGAGTCACATGGAGGCAATGAGCGATAGGAGGGGTTTCGTCTCTCCCGGTATTGGGGGTTGATGTTGCGCAGTGCTCGATTGGCCGTAGCAGGGAAGTCCCTGGCCAGGGATGATCAGAGATTTGCTGGTAAGTGTTACCAGTAGTTTCTCGACCCGTTATGAGCCTCACATCGGCACGACTTATCAGGTTATTGGGGTCTGACGTTTACCACCCTTAGACTTGATATGCGACATATCAGACGAAGAGACCGGACTGTACGGTAAGTGTTACTGGTCGGATTCGCAGGAGTGTGAGCGGGCTAGCTCGTCGATCTTCTGATCGCTCAATACCCGGGTGGCCGTTACGTTTAGCAGACCGCTTACGGCTTGTGGGTGCTTGATATGATCATCATCTGCTACCGGCGTATTGACGAGTCTTTAGAGTCCTACACAGAGATTTCCTAGCTCAAGCGAAACGAAATAGGAGTGCATATAAGATATGTGCGGGAACGAGAATAATGCGTGTATGTGATACC
Organism: Agapanthus africanus; assembly: GCA_030015575.1. Taxonomy (NCBI): domain Eukaryota; kingdom Viridiplantae; phylum Streptophyta; class Magnoliopsida; order Asparagales; family Amaryllidaceae; genus Agapanthus; species Agapanthus africanus. The sequence goes on from CM057345.1 coordinate 167,380,105, forward strand.
GTATTTGATTCTCGCGATTAATGTTTCGATTGGTTGTATATGATATAACCTAGTTATCGAATCGAAGATCGATTCGATAAGTCGATACATTGAATACTAGTCGGTCATGTGCGACATGACCGGATCATTGAATCAAGTGTTGATTTAATGATTTAATGTATAATTATATATTTGATATATTACTTTGCATTAACTAGTATTGGTTCACTTTAAACGGATTTTTCTCACTTGATGCACATTGTATATGTGATATGCTTTTGTGCACATGATTGTATCATGTTTGATGATGCATGTTGACTTGACTTTGTGTAAAAGAATTGAACCATGGTTATGAGAGTGGTTAGGGTTTATGTTTTATTCACTTATTATTTAATCCATTCATTATTTATTAATTGGTTTTATGAAAATAAAATGGTTTCATTTATCATGAAGAATGGTGAAGCTTCATGAAGCTTTTACTAATGATGCCATTTTGTCTTCATACTTAAACCTAACCACTCCCACTAACCATGGTCAATTCTCTACACTTGACCATGGTTAGGATATGATAAATATCTTTTTCTTTTCTATTTTGATTAAGTTTTTATCATATTCTATCATCTTCTTCATCTTCTTTTTCAAAAGAAAAGCTTGCTACTTTAATGGCAACTTGAGTTCTAGTGAGAGAAATCCAAATCTAATGTGAACCCACCTCTTATTTCTTCATCCTCTACCTCTTGCCAAGTGGTTTTGGGTGTTTTCTTCACAAGTTTCACTACTTGGTGAAGTCGGAGCTTGAACTAGTGCAACCTCGACGTAGATCGTCTTTGACACGAAGCCGACAACCTAGCTCGCCCGTTTCTCCGATGAAGCCGACGATTGGGTTCGGGATTCATGATGGACAGCGAGAGGACACCCACATAGAGCTAAGGAAGTGGAAATCCGGATCTACAAAGGTTGTAGCATCTAACTTCTAGTTAAATAGTTAACTAGTTTACCGTTTCGCCTAGAAATCTAGCCGACGATCCGTATTAGGGTTTCTCGGCACCCATATTTTTGAAATTGGCATGATCGATGCCTTGTGAGACTTCATTAGGATGCCTAGGAACCCTACATGAGAATCTTTGTGATAAGAAGAGCTTGACCGATTGCAGCATAGGAATATCATTTCCTATCAAGAGTATGTCGTCCACGTACAATACGAAGAAGACAAGCTTACTCTCTGCCACCTTCTTGTAAATACAAGGTTCATCTGGGTTTTTAACGAAATCAAACTCTTTGATAACGACGTCAAAGCAGATGTTCCAACTCCGCGATACTTGCTTTAATCCATAAATGGATTTAAGCAGCTTGCACACCTTCCCGCTGCTCCCACTGTCTACGAAGCCCTCTGGCTGAGTCATGTACACGCACTCTTCTAAATCACCATTTAGAAAGGTGGTCTTAACATCCATTTGCCAGATTTCGTAGTCATGATATGCAGCGATGGCAAGCATGATTCGAATGGATTTAAGCATAGCTACTGGAGAAAAGGTTTCGTCATAGTCCACACCTGGTCTTTGACGAAAACCCTTTGCTACAAGTCTAGCTTTGAAAGTCTCCACTTTCCCATCTACACCAAGTTTTTTCTTGAAGATCCACTTGCTCCCAATGGGTTTTACCCCTTCAGGAGCAACTTCCAAAGTCCATACTTTGTTGGTGTACATGGATTCCATCTCGGACCGCATAGCATCCAGCCATTTCACTGAGTCCCTACTCGTGATGGCCTGCTCGAAGCTAGTTGGGTCATCATCCTCCATGATGCAATCCTCACTGCCACCATCAATGAGAAAACCATAGTATCTCTCTGGTGGACGAGAAACCCTACTAGATCGGCGGAGAGGCTGGGGTACGTCGGGCACCACTGAATCCTCTGGTTCTACTAAATCATTAGTTGCTGTTTGTGGTGCTGGAACCGCTTCCAGCTCTACCTCTTTGCCATTAATTTCTTTTGCAAGAAATTCCCTTTCCAAAAAGGTGGCATGTTGAGCAACAAACACTCTTTGTTCCTCAGCTTGGTAGAAAAAATATCCTTGAGAATTCTTAGGATATCCCACAAACTTGCAAAGGACTGATCGTGCCTCGAGTTTGTCCGGATTTTGCTTTTTGACATAGGCCGGACAACCCCATATCTTAATTCGTTTAAAATATGGCCTCTTCCCACTCCATATCTCATATGGTGTGGTAGGTACAGATTTAGACGGAACCAGATTCAATAGGTATATGGCTGTCTCAAGCGCATACCCCCAAAAGGAAATAGGTAACTCAGCATTGCTCATCATTGAACGCACCATATCTAATAGGGTGCGATTCCTTCGTTCCGATACACCGTTGTGCTGTGGTGTATAAGGAGGAGTAAGCTGAGAGAGAATCCCATTCTCTTTTAAATAATCCAGGAATTCACTGCTTAAGTATTCACCTCCTCGATCAGATCGAAGAATCTTAATACTTTTGCCCGTTTGGTTCTCTACCTCGTGCTTATATTCTTTGAATTTCTCAAAAGCTTCAGACTTGTGTTTTAACAGGAACACATGCTCGTATCTAGAGAGATCGTCAGTGAATGTAATGAAGTAGGAAGAACCATTTCTGGCGTGTGTAGACATAGGACCGCATACATCACTATGCACCAGTCCCAAGAGTTCTGTAACTCTTTCTCCGTGTCCCGTAAACGGAGTTTTGGTCATTTTTCCTTTGAGACATGAATGGCAAGTGTCATAAGATGATAATTCGAATGAATTCAAATATCCATTCTTATGCAACTTAGCTAGTCGTGTCTCATTGATATGGCCAAGTCTACAGTGCCACAAGAAGGATTCGTTCATTTCTGAGCTTTTCCTCTTGTGTGTGTTTTGTATATTGAAGACTGTATTTTGATTGAGAATGAATATGCCATTATGTAGCGAGCCTGCTGCAATCAACTTTTGATCTAGGAATATGTTCATAACATTATCCTTTACTACAAAATTATATCCTTCTTTATTTAATAAAGAAACTGATATATTGTTGCACATCATGTTCGGTATATAATAGTACTCATTCAGGACTAGTGTATCACCATTTGGTAATACCAGGTGATATATGCCAACTGCTTTGGCTGCAACATTTGCCCCATTCCCTACTTGAACGGAATGATCACCTTTTCCCAGTTCTCTACCTTTCCGTAGCCCATGTAACTGCTTACATATGTGGGATCCTGATCCGGTATCTAATACCCAGGACGTAGGGTGAACTGAGAAACAGTTCTCAATAACAAACACACCCGAAGAAGGTGCATCATCATGCACGTTCTCCGTTTGGGCGGCGTGAGAATCTAGATATTCTCCTGTTTCCTGTTCATTCTTATAACACTTATAAGATAGAACGGGTTCAACGTTCCCCTGCACAGTATAACATGCGGGTTCGGTCAATACATCCATATTATTATCTTTGTTAGGGCATGAAATGGTCGCTACCTGGAGAGAGAGAGAGAAGAAAACATTTTAGCGTATGCTCTTGCAAGATCAGATTGGTTATTATCTTATCCAATCAGGATGGCTCCCACTGGTTTTTATCAAATCTTCCTTCAAACCCTAAAGGAAAGACTGGCCGGGATTAATTACACACTACAAGTTCGCCAATCTTTCAGCCAGGCCAGTGTCGGTACTTTAAGGGAGGTCCCCCGTGCTTTCGCACGAACCTAATTAATGTAACCCTCGTTTTTCCAGAGGCATAACCCCGTTGACACCTTTCTAGACACCTACTCGATCAGCTAATTGCAATGTGTAAAACTTTCCCAGGAGTAACTCTTACTCGCAGTGGGTATCGGGATCCAACTATCTCATAGAAGGTATGCAATCTCATTGCAAATTTCAACACTTGAAATTCCCGATAATGCTTTTGCCCCTAGCGATCTATGACCTTGACTAAGTCAACAAACCATAAATCGCAAGTCAAGTTCAACCCGTACATTTCCCGATTGAATTAAACCCACCCTTACGACCCTTGACTGAGTCAACAAAGCCGTGCGAATGCTCTAATCCAATCACATCTCATGTTGTTACAGATAAACATAATTTAGCTACCATACTCTATGCCTTGACTAAGTCAACAAACATAGCACGAATACTAAATAATATCTATCTGAAATGACGGAGGGCTACGCGGGTTCTTTCAGAAAAAACCATGAGCGTAATGAACTTGATATCGTTGTAGAATCAAATGAAGTTTTGAAATGGAGTGATTTTGAGGCTTTTCTAGTTTTGCTAAAGGGGTCACTCCCGGTGAAGGGATCGTCGGCCCTTTCCTCGTCGAATGAGGTGCGGGATATATCATATATATCACTGTGCAAAAGCAGAAACTATAGAAGCAATCAAAAGTCAGACCGAGTGTGTAGCATCTGCCAGTTATTACTAAAGGAGTCACTCCCGGTGAAGGGATCTCGGTCCTTTCCTCATCGAATAAGGTGCAGGGTATATCATATATACCGCTATGCAAAACAATAACTGTAGCTACCTGTTTTGTTTAAAATCTGATTCTACAACATCTTAGGTTTCTTTTCTTTCATTAATCACATTAATGAAGTCCCATCATTTAAGTCACCTAAACATCACAGATAAATACGATGTACACTTATGCCATCCGCATTCGCCTCGATGTCCCCTCGTGCACCGTTAGGTTAGGTAACTAACGACAGAGCAGGGCAGGGCTAGCACGGGTGTAAAACATAAGTAACGTCTATATAATATATCATATATACTATATACTGTATCTATCACAGAACATCACATGATCACATCACAGATATCGTAGCAGAAGAAACATATGAAACATTGGATATACTAAGACGTCCGTGTTTTCAATACGAGCCAGTATAAAACACGGATTCCACGGTCGTGACGAATAGCCAATCCCACACCCCTATACCCCTACGAGAGCGGCAAGCAACCCTGCCAATTCTAGGGTTAGGAGACCCGGACTCGACTCCTCGAGTTGGTCTCCCACTGGACCCCAGAACCCGGTTACTTGTGCTCCCCTCCTTGGGTCTATCCTAATGCGGAAAAGTAAATAATATACAAAAGGTGACAACTTCCGCAACCTGGAAGTGCCCCAAATAAAAGAATATTACATACAAGTTTTTACATGAATGAAAATGAAAAACACTCATCTCACATAAAAAAAACCCCGGCTATTCAAACACGACAATCCAATATAACATATACAGCAACACATAACATCACATGTCATCAACGTAAGTAAATATGCGCATCCCAATTGTCGTTGACATATAGCAACGAAACCGGCGATATCACATATTACACTTACGGTCACAGAAAAGAAAGTGTAAAACTACAACAGTTGGAATCCGCAACCTCTTTAGACATCGCATGCCTAATCAAATGAAATACTTAGACATCACATGCCTAACAATTATAAACCCCGCATTTTAGTCCCATTATCGAAAACTCTTTTCAATATCACGTGAGACTAAACCGCTAGATTTATAACATTCATTCAGTTATCTCATAACTGTTTGTGAATTCCAATTATTGTATCCCATTCCGGATAAATAGAGAATATTAAACTTTCCGATCGAACATTCGAACACCCAAGTTTTCCCGAAACCGATCAACACATGAAATAAGTTCAAAGACATTCACTTCATGCCTCAGTACCAACGGTCCAGCCGTAGAAGGGTCAAGCCAACGCCTTACTGCCCCACATGTGGCACGCCGTACTGCCCCAAACCCAAAGGTTCAAAGGGGAGTTCAAGACGGTCACATAATCGAGTTAAGGTTTGTTGTCTTCTAGAGGGACCATCGCGTTACTTGTACTACTTAGAACGTCATTAAACTACGGAAAAGTCCAACAATTGGAAATTTCCCGGCAGGGGAAAGATTGGGTATTTACATCCGGTCGAACTTTTTAACATATTCTAAAATATTCGGAAAAACACATAGACGAAGTCTGATAATCCGATCGAATCTACGAACTCCCAATACACCCCAGAAAATTCAACTCTTGAATAAATATTAAAAATTCCCAGGAAAACCAGCACTGCATAATGAGAATTACTGTACAAAATTAAATGCATGAGGAGACCACATGGCCGCGGAACCGCCGCATTAGCCATGCTAATGCCGCGGTTCCGCCGCACTTTGGTGGATTCAGGGGTACTGGCTTCACAGTAATTCTTAAAATTCCCTGCTGATTTTTCTGCATATTTTTAATATTGAAAAATGTACAGAGAGCATTTTTTGGGTTAGGGTTTCGGTTCGTTCGGATTTCAAACGTCGTCTAGACTTCGCCTAAGGCTCTAGCTAGGCTCTGATACCACTGTAGGGTTCCTAGGCACACTATAGAGGTCTCACAAGGTATCAACCATGCCAATTTCTAATTTTATGGGTGCCGAGAAACCCTAATACGGATCGTCGACTAGAAATTTAGGCGAAACAGTAAACTAGTTAACATCTTAACAAAAGGAGAGAGGAGAGGCTACAACCTTTGTAGATCCGGTTCTCCACTTCCTTAGCTCCACGTAGGCGTCCTCTCGCTGTCCATCTCGAATCCCGGACTCAATCGTCGGCTTGATCGGAGAAATGGGCGGACTAGGTCGTCGGCTTCGTGCCGAAGATGATCTACGTCGAGGCATCATAAGTTCAAGCTCCGACTTCACAAATTTGTGAAACTTGTGAAGAAAACACCCAAAACAACTTGGCAAGAGGTAGAGGGTGAAGAAATAGGAGGTGGGTTCACTTTAGAATTGTGTTTCTCACTTTAGAACTCAAGTTGCCATTGATGGCATCAAGCTTTCTTTCTTGAAGAAGAAGATCAAGAAGAAGGAAATATTATGATAAGTTTTTTCCAAAATGAAAAAGAAATGAATACTTATCATAATAGGAACCATGGTTAGGTGTAGAGAATTGACCAAGGTTAGAAGAGTGGTTAGGGTTAAGCATGAAGACAAATTGGTCACTTTGGTCAAAGCTTCATGAAGCTTCACAAAGGTTCAAGAATGAAAGCAAACATTTTGTATTCTTATCCCATTCTTTTTCCAAAATCAATAAATAAAAGAATGGATAATTAAAACCCTAATCACTTTCTTAACCTAGGTTTAATTCTTTACACCTAACCAAATGAGCAAGCATCATCAAACATGATACAAAGATGTGCACAAAAGTATATCACATATACAACTTGCACATCAAGTGAGAAAATCCATTTAAAGTGAACCAATACTAGTTAATGCAAAATAATATATCAAATATATAATTATACATTAAATCATTAAATCAACACTTGACTTAACGATCCGGTCATATCGCATATAACCGACTAGTATCCTATGTATCGGCTTATCGAATCAATCGTTGATTCGATATCTAGGTTATATCGAATATAACCAATCGATACATTCATCGTGAGAATGGAATACGGTATCACATACACGCATTATTCTCGGTTCTGCACATATCTCATATGCGCTCCTATTTCATTTCGCTTGAGCCAGGAAACCTCTATGTAGGACTCTAAAGACTCGTCAATACTCCGGTAGCAGATGATGATCATATCAAGCACCCACAAGCCGCAAGCGGTCTGCTAAACGTAACGGCCATCCGGGTATTGAGCGATCAGAAGATCGACAAGCTAGCCCGCTCACACTCCTGTGAATCCAACCAGTAACACTTACCGTACAGTCCGGTCTGTTCGTCTGATATGTCGCATATCAAGTCTAGGGGTGGTATACGTCAGACCCCAATAACCGATAAGTCGTGCCGATATGAGGCTCATAACGGGTCGAGAAACTACTGGTAACACTTACCAGCAAATCTCTGATCAGCCCTGGCCAGGGACTTCCCTGTTACGGCCAATCGAGCACAGCGCAACATCAACCCCCAATACCGGGAGAGACGAAACCCCTCCTATCGCTCATTGTCTCCATGTGACTCGGGACTGTACCCAAAGACCACCGTTTTGCACGCCCTCATGGACGTGGTAAGGTGGAGATCAAAGCACAGTGGGAATCACACAAGACTCTATGACGATCTCGGGTCTACAGACTAACCTGCACAAGTGTCACCTGAGAACTGCCATCTGACGTGAGGTATAATACCATCTGGGAGTTCTCGGCGAGTCCGTCCAGTGTACCCAGTCTACACTGAGCACCCGTATACTATCTCTGATGTCAAACACCAATGGATATGGGATCATCCATCACTCATCTCATGGGTCGAGAAGCGTATACGCTAGTCTACTCTGGTATATCGATACCCCGTCTCGATACACCCACGACTAGGGACCTTGAAGGATGTACTTATGGACTACCATGTCCCCACTAGTATGATTTGTATCATAGTCCAGGTAGTCAAGTACACATCCTAAGGGCTTTACCAACATGTAACTATAAGACAGTTTAAAGAGACAAGTGTACATGTTAAGATAAAGAGCAACCAGATAGCATACTATCATATCGAGCAAGAAAGTCATCTCTATATATGTCCAAGTATCCAATATAATATACATCATCTGTACAATACTGGCCTCTAGGGCATCATACAACTAACAGAAGCCGCGAGGAGTTTGGGACAGATGTTGAAGACCGAAGGACACGGATCGATCTGTATAACCTCTCTAAACTCTTTTCATAGAACTAGTATAGGGTTAATGGTACAATCCGTCGAATAGGGTTCCGTTAGCGCCGTTTTTTTAAAGTTTTTGTTTCGCGTTTGGCCACGGATTGATGGCCGGGGCGCTGCCGTAACCCAACACGATCGTCACCTAAAAAGCCTGGCATAGACTTACGAACTAACACTCGCGGGAGGAGAAGAATGACGAGCTAAAATACTCACAGACATTCATGCAGAGGAAAATAAGCTCAATTTTATTTATATTTCAAATTTGTGCAAGGTATTTTGGGCTCCTCAGCCTTACAAAAATGCCCAAAGGCTTACAAAATTTTAAAAAAGAAAAACAAAAACTTCCAAGGGAAGATAGCTCAGGCCGTGGGCTCCACCAGGATTTTGCCCTGCTTGACACCGCCCTCGAGGGCCGGGGCTTCGGTCTCTTAAACTACTCCGCCCCCTGTAACTACCTCGCCGCCCGCCCCCTGCGGAACGTCCTCGGAGAGCGGGTACTTAGCGCGGAGCTCACCGTCGGCAAACTCCGGCATTGACGCCTTGAAGGCATCGAGGGCCTCGTGTCAAACGATGGCCAAGGTTTCAGCGAGGTCAGCGTAGAACTGGTCAGACGCCTTATACCTCTCCACGGACATCACCGCTCGGACCTCGGCAAGCTTCACCGCATCGAGCACCACCCGAGCATCCTTCCTGCTGGCACCCCTCAACTTCTTAATTGTGTTATAGAGGTTGCCAACCTCCTCCAACTTAACCTAGATGGCCCGGTTGGATTCACTCAGAAGTCGGTGAGACTCCTTGTACTTGGAATTCATCAGCTCCTCGGCGACCCCTCGATCTTCGAAGGCGGATATCTTCTCATCCGCCTGCTGCAAGTGAAGGCGCAGATCTTCCTCCTGCGAGGACGATTCGCCCGCCTTCTTCATGGCCGGGGCTATCTCCTTGGATTCCATATTGACAATGAGGGCGCAGTGGTGGAGGACCTGAGGAAAGCAGCAAAAGGAGTTAGAAATGTACAAACAAAAAAATATACTTAAGAAATTCTTAAAGGAAAACGGATACCGACCTGAACTGCCTCCTGAGCAATGGCTGCCACTTGGGCCTTCAGAGTCCCGCGGGGAATCTTGCCCCCAGCTGCTTGCTCCATGTCGGAGAGCAGGCTGTCGACGACGGAGAGCCCCGAGGGCACCCCGAAGTAGAAGTCCCCCTCCTGCACTGGAATTCAAATTGGAGAGCGTCCGAGAGACCGTTCATTTTTGCCTTTTGAGGGGAACATCGGTGGGTTCCTCCTCCTCCGCCTCCCTCGTCCGGGGCACCGGGTCCCGCGCGTGCTTCTGCCCCCCTCCCCCCCCCCCCCCGCGGCTTTCTTCCGGGGCTCGGGGGCATAGCAGAGGGCTTGCTCGGCGGAGCTGGCCTCGGGGCCAAACTCAAACCGGGTCGGGACGAACTTCCACCCCCTGTCTTCTTCTGGACCTTCACGGCCATAGCAGCGAAGAACTTGGATCGGTCCATTTGCTCTGCAAAAAGAAGAATACAAAAGAGAGTTAGTGACGCTGAAAAGGGCAAGGAAAATTCATCAAAGTCTAAATAGATCTTCCACGGCCCTAACTTACCCAGAAAGCGCGCGGGGCTGAGCTCAGCCCAACTCAGAGCCTGCTCAGAAAGCAAGACGTCGGCCCGCTAGATCGGATCCTACAATGACACCGCCCTTGCCTCGGATGAGGATGACGGTTTCGCCATCGGGCATTCAGCCATGTGCCACTATGTAGGCACAGACCAATCCTCGCCCTCGGGTGGCCCGACGAATACGAACTTCTCCTTCCATTCATGGATGGAAGAAGGGACGGCTACCACACCCGACCCCGGCTACCCCGCCTTTACGTTTTTTGAAGGAAAAACACACCCAGCTCGGCTCATCCTTGCTGGTGCCAGGGTGATTCTTGTAACAGAGGAAGGAAATGAGGAGGGTCAAACTGAAGGGGATGTTTTCGAGTTTCAACCGGACTAGAACCCCGAGGAGGATTCTCCATGAGTTCGGTGCTATCTGGACCGGGGCAAGATGGAAGTAACAAAGCACCCCCACATACCTCGGTTGAGAAGGGCAGACGCATTCCGGCCTGGAATGCTTCCAAATACAGGGAAATCTTCTTACCATGCACCTGGTCCGTCCGCTCACCCTCTCTATCTAAACGAAGCGAATAGGCGGAGGGAATATGAAATAGAGCCCGAATCTCGGTAAGCTCATCCACACCCCTCAAGATGGAGGGCGCATCGCGAGCGTTCCCGATGCGCACCTTAGGGGCCCTTGTCGCCGCCTGACGGCGAACGACACGGGCAACCCTGGCTGCAGGGGCAAGCCCGACTCAGATGACGCAGCAGAAGAACCCTCTCGGCTATCTGAAGACGGAGGGGAGGAAGACCCGATGGACTCGGCTCCAACAACTGGAGCCTCATTGTCCGAATCTACCCTAACTACCTCTACAAACTCCTCAGATGAAGACATCTAACTTGATTCAAGGGAATGGGCTCGCCAAGGAAAAACACGGGTGATCCGATCTAAAGGGTAGGAGCATCGGGCAATCTTTGGCAACGATAGTGAATTAGGGTAAAAGTGTTGGCACTAGGATGGTCCCCCTCCTATTTATACACTCCAAAGAAAGCATCCAACGGCCCAGATCGATTCCCGCCAAAATGAAACGTCACGCCTACCAGCCGTAGAGCTCCACGTGGCGATCGGTCATTGGGGAAATCCCTTCGGTTGCAAGTGACAGTGACAGCATGTCGCGTCCGCCAACCCACATCAGACACGTGGCCTGCAGCCCAACAGACGAACGAGCGAAATGGCACACCCTCCTTAATGCGCAATCATTTTACTGATCCGCTGATATCATCGAAGATACGCGCAAATATCCAAACTCCGGGGGGAGGTGCCACATGGCTTCAAAGATCGAAACGACGCAACTGCCCCAAGCCACGTCTCCCCGGAAAATCCGCACTAATGATTCTCGGCAACAGACTGGGCCGAGAAAAACCAAGCAGGCCATTCTCGACCCAACCCATAAATAGGTCGGAACGAAAGTGGGGGGCTAATAATGATGCTCATAAGTGGGAATTCCTCATATCACGACACGTAGCAAATGACGTGTCACCCGCGACAGCCCACTAGACTCCTGGGGGATACCGAGGTAAAATCAGTGTGGGCACTCCACTTCTTGCCCACGAGCAATCTGGCAGCCGAACTTGCACCCCTCCTCTTTTGCTCGCCTCCTAGCTATTGCAGAGCTGAGCTTCCTTGGCCTCCCGGCTCATCTCCGAGCCATCCGCCGAGCTAAGCCTCCCCAGCTCTCCCGATCAACCGATAATGCGGAGCCCAAGCGCCTCCACAACGACTCTGCGTATCTCGCCAAGGCGAGATATCCACCGCCCCACGCCCCGCGTCCCACGCTGGCGCATCCTCCATTAATGAGCGGATCCCGTCATTAATGGAGGGATCCCATCATTCATGCAGGCGTAACGTCAAGGGCGTAACTGACGGCGAAGATCTCACACCTGCTCGCTCTATGCGACCACTATAAAAACCCCTCTCTCAGACGACTCAGGTAACATAATTTAACTCCAATAAGCCACTACTCTGCCAATATTCTTCGGCTCTAACTTGATCGTCGGAGGGTCCTATGGTGGTCACGCACCACGGGACTTACTTGCAGGTAGCTCGGCTTCCACCTCAAACTCAACCCATTGAGATCCACACACTGTAGGAGACTGTTGGGCTGTGGCAGTGCCCTGGCCATCAAACCGTGGCCGAATGCGGAACAAAAATTTATCAAACTGGCTCTAACACAACCCGCGAATACGGATCTACCATTAACCCTAAAACTAGCAAACCATAAAAAGAGTTTGGAATGTTATACCGAATGATCTTAACAAGATTCTCAAGCTCCTAGTGGCCACCATGATCAAGTTTGGTCGTCGGCCTATGAATCGAGCTCCTACTTCATAACCGAAGTAATGAGGGTATCTAGTTTGCCAAACATGATAGCCTAGAAAATGTAGAGTCTAATGAGGGATTAATTTGTCTTTAAACACCCTAGGTTTCTCAACACATGAGAGGGTTAGGTTGGAGGAGGAAGAAGAAGCCATGAGAGATGAGAGTGTGAAGCTTGAGCTCAACTCAAGAAAAGAAAAGTCAAGTCAAGTCTTGTAAGAATGTGAGAGTGGAATATTAAAAGCAACTCAAGAAAATATCTCTCAAGTTCACAAAATATCTCACACTACAAACAAAACATCAAGCATGCCACAATAGTATTTCAAGAATCACACCATGGGTCATCACCATGAGTCACCCCATGAGTCACCAAGTGGGCATGCTTGAATTAAGCTAAGCACTCTCATCTCTCACCTCAATTAACCATTTAAACTAAAATGGTTAATAAACAAAATGAGGTGTTTTCTTCTAGAAACAATCTTGTAATAAATTACAAGAACGCCCCTCATCCGTATATACATAGCCATATCCGTATTCCGAAAAATACGAATACAATGAGATGAAAATAATCCAACAATATAATACTAGGATCCGGCTTAAACCAAAGCCCGCCAGTATTATCCGTCCGAATCATGATACGTGCACAAGTGCATATATATGATCGAACTCTGTCGTAAAACCATACGGCCTCTACATCGTTTTGCTCGAAGCAGGGAAACCCTCTGTGTGGGACTCTAAAGACTTGTCAATACGCTGGCAGTGGGTTTAACTACAAGCACGTCGGCGGCACTAGCTGTATGTAACGGCTACCCAGGTATTGAGCGAAAGGAAGGTCGACGAGCAAACTCATCCTGACCCCTACTGAGCCTGTCGGTGACAATCTCCATACAGTACGGTCTGTTCGTCTAAGAGTATCACATATCGAGTCTAAGGGGTGGATAAAGTCAGACCCCTAAAAACGTGACATTTCGTGTCAGTATGAAGCCCATCACAAACTGAGAAACTACTGATCCAAATCAGTAATTCTCGACTACCTTGATCAAGGATTTCTGGTGATGGCCACCCGTGCACAACGCGACATCAACCCCCAATACTGGGAGAGACGAATCCCCGACGATCCGCTCACTGCCTCCATGTGGCTCGGGACTGTACCCAACTAAAACCTGTTTGCACGACTCCTTTGAGCCGTGGTAGGGTAGTAATCAAAGCACAGTGGGAACTCACACGAGACAAATGACGATCTCAGGTCGACTGACTAATCTGTACACATGTCACCTGGGAACTGCTATATGACAATAAGTATAATACCAACTAGCAGGTTCCCAGCGAGTCCGTCCAGTATACTCATAACCCAATGAGCACCTGTATACTATCTTAGGTGAACAAACTAACACCAATGGCTTGTGAGACCGGCCACCGCCCCTCATCGGGGTCTCGATCGGTATACACTAGTCTACTCTGGAGCATCGATGTTCAGTCTCGATACTCCCGCGGCTAGGGACATTTAAGGATATGCTCATAGACTACCCAGCTCCCACGTATATGATCGCCATCATAATGCTGGTAGTCAAGCAAGAATCCTATGGGCTCTATCAACATGTAATAGTGAACTGTAATGTCGCCTAAAGCATGTACATAATGATAAAGACAAATCAGATAGCATACTATCATTTTGAGTAAGACTGTTCTACCCGTATAGGTCCTCCCTCAATCATCTAATCACGTGCCTGCGATTACAATAATTGACTTGAGGGCACTATAGCCAACAATCTCCCACTTGCACTTAAAGCTAATTATTGCGGTGTCGCATACTCACAGCCCGTGTGATACCGAACACCCAACTCCTCTACTAATCAGTTTCGCAAAACCTGTTTGTGAAACTATTGCGTTCGAGAAATAGCCTCAGTGAGTGGATCCGCTCCAATGTTTCTTTCTGTATCTTCTATGTCTCAACTTCGCGGAGAACCACTATCTCCTGAAATGAGCAATATCTGTCTTAGACAAAAAAGGCTCAGATATAGAGCCAACAAAAGGGCTAGGGCTCCTGCTAGGCTGAACTCCTTGAGGTTCCAAGAACAGGGTTACCCCGCAACAATAGCTGAAGCGGCTGTGAACCTCGCTAACTCTTTTGAACCACTGAAATTGGTCCAGAAGAATACCATGACCTCGAGATTCAAGAAAGCTGCGATCCGGACAGCGCCACCCAAGGACCCAGTCAGACCAACCGTCTTCAGTCTTGTGTCCTTTCCAGAAAAGGAAGGTCCACTATGATGGTCCGAAAAACCAGCCGCCAAAGATAAAAATATGGCTGGATATGTGGCCCACACTGTCTATATGGTGGACACGCGCAGCAAGAGCAAGAACAGAGCCACCACGTCTCAAATCCAATCGGGTGTGAATGTGGCTGCCACTTTCTAAAACCAGCCTCCTCTGGAAGGTAATGAAGACCCTTCCAGTGAGGCTGATTAGCAGAGAGATCCCTCGGTTCATGAGGAATCAGGCTCGGAAAGCGAAAAGGAGCCAATCTTCCATCCTAAGAACGCAGAGCAGCAACTTCTCCAAGAGCTCCGAAAACAGCTCAGAAGTAAAGACAAGGAGATGGCCAAACTTTAATCCAAAATTGACGACTTGACGAATGTCATGATGCAGCCCACGGCCCGTGTTGCCTCTCAGCCGTCCAATCAAGTGCAGGGTTCTTCTCATGAACCGGGAAACGGTGTCCCGAGACAGCCGACGCCTATTCCCTCAAATTCAAAGGTGGGCGAGCCGCATGAAAGTCGGCCGCATCTTATCTTGGGAAATGTATTGACTACCGATGACAGCAACCCGCTAACGCAGGATCAAATCATGGATTTGGTCGCCAACAAAATCAAAACATTGGTAGCCGAAGCCGAAGCGCAAAAAGATATCAGCAGTAGTAAGAGACTATATCCGGCTCGGTATGATCTGGTAGAATTTCCTGGCTGCTATGTCATCTCCAAATTCGGAAGATTTGATGGGACGGGAAATGCGAATCAACACATCGCCCACTTTAAATCCTTATGCGGGAATACTGGGGGCAATGATGCGCTTCTCCTCCGCCAGTTCGTTAATAGCTTAACCGATGTCGCTTTCGACTGGTACGCTAGCATACCGGATGGCTCCGTTACTACTTTCGTTCAAATGGAATCTTTGTTTCGACAAAGCTTTATGAGTGTCAGCGATAAGATCACCATCGCCGATCTCGTAAGGACCAAACCAAAGAACAACGAAAGCAGAATGGATTTTATAACCCGATGGCGCAATCTCTCTGTCAAATGTGAACCGCTGATAGAGTAGGACCAATCTGTCGGCCTCCTTGTCAGAAATCTCAACAATTGGATGGGCCCGTTTCTATGCACCGCGGGTCTCAAAACATTCTAAGAGCTGCCCAGGAAAGTCCATATGTTGGAGCGTTCAAAGCAGGGGTCCTCCTCTGATTCCCAAAATAACAATAGGTCCTGGAGAAACCGAAAGGACGATAATTGCAAAGGCAAAAATTCCGACGATGCTGAATCTTTTAACACTTCGGCTAACCGAAATAAACGAGAGATGAGCAAGCCTAATGCCAACCAATCTCGGAAGCCAGTGTTCGGAGAGGGAGGAGAATCTCCACTGAAAAAGAAGTTGGATAAGATTTATTTCTTCATAAGGGACAAAGTCCATAAAATGTTCAATGACGCCCTAAGAAACGGTCTACAATTGCCAGAATCAAAAAGACCGCAAGAAGCGAATATGACCGACGACCCCAAATATTTCCCCTATCATAGAGTGATAAGTCATGCTATTGAGGACTGCTTCGTCTTCAAAGATTGTGTCGAAAAACAATATAGGGCAGGAGAGATAGAACCGTCTAAAGGCGTGTTAACAAACAGTCAAGCTGCGACCGCCAATTTCATACAAATGGAGACCGAAGCCATTCGGGAACCTGATTCTCTCAGACATCTGTCTTTCTCTGAAAAGAGAGGACCAAGGCAACAAGCTAAGAGCCAAACGAGCAACATTGCCAACGAAGAAGCGATAGACGGATACACAACCCATACGGTCTACATGATGGTGCCCAGAGGAACAAGTCCTCCTACGCCTTAGAGCCATGATGATGACGTGGTTGTTGCCATCTAACACCAGCTCGGTCTAGATGATGAAAAGCCCGCTTATGCAATTAAGCCAAAGGAGCCCGCGGTCCCTACAGAATCGAGCCCAGGCTCCAACAGTTGACCACCACGTCGTTAAACTGGGAACAATCGACCATCACGTCATTAAACTGGGAACAATCGACCCCTAAGTCGTTAAACTGGGAATGTAAAAAAATGTGTAAAAAATCCGAAATAATGGGGCAACTCGCAATAAAAATCAGCGAGTAGAATAAAAATGAAAATAAAGCCGAAATGATGGGGCAACTCGCAATAAAAATCAGCGAGTAAAATAAAGATGAAAATAAACAGCCGAAATGATGGGGCAACTGCGAATAAATAGCCGAAATGATAGGGCAATCGCGACCTTCGCGATAAGAAAAGCTGAAATGATAGAGCAATCGTGGTAAAAAAAAACCTCCAAATGGCGAATGATGAGTCGCTCCTGGTACCATATTCCAGTGCAGCGATGCAGACACCAACCAAAATTTTAAATCTCCGAATGTCTCAATGGCGAATGATGAGTCGCTTCTGGTACCATATTCCAGTGCAGTGATGCAGAGCCAACCAAAATCCATATTCCAACGGCGAATGATGAGTCGCTCCTGGTACCATATTCTAGTGCAGCGATGCAGACGCCAACCAAAATCCATATCCCAACGGCGAATGATGAGTCGCTCCTGGTACCATATTCCAGTGCAGCGATGCAGACACCAACCAAAATCCATATCACAACGGTGAATGATGAGTCGCTCCTGGTACCATATTCCAGTGCAGCGATGCAGACGCCAACCAAAATCCAAATCCCCAGACGGCGAATGATGAGTCGCTCCTGGTACCATATTCTAGTATAGCGATGCAGACACCAACCAAAATTCTCCCAGCCCTACGGTTGGTCACAAAGTTGACTACCGTATACAATCCACCGGCTCAAATAATTCTCATCACACCCATACCCTACTGCAATCACCAGTCACGCGGCCGGTCTCCGCCATCGGAATTATGCTCCATTTGGGAAGACCCACTCATGTGTCCTCTCGATACATGAGGAGAACACAACTTACGGGATCCTCACAACTCGTAAGAAAACACTTTCGTGGGATCCTTATGACTCACAAAGGAAAAACACACTTGGGGGTCATCACGACTCCTAAGGAGAAAATACAACTATGGGGTCCTTTCGACTCGTAGGGAGAAAATGCTTTTATGGAACCCTTACGGCTCATGAAATTGAAAAGTCTTAAGTGATAGGGACCTAAACCTGTACCCTAAGCCATCGCTCCCCAACAGGCAAAGGCAAATGATGAATTGCTCCTGGCACTTGTGCTTTAGTGTTAGCAACGTTGATGCCGATCCCAACCCCAAAATTCCAAACTTCCGACCTAATAGACTCCTAAGTCGTTAAACTGGGAACAGATGATCCCTAAGTCGTTAAACTGGGAACAAGGGAAATCCCCTCACGGCAAATGATGATTCGCTCCTCGTACCATATTCCAATGTAGCGGTGCTGATGCCAAACCAAAACCAAAATCCCCAAATCCTCTCATGGCAAATGATGATTCACTCATGGTACCATATTCTAGTGTAGCGATGCTGATGTCAAACCAAATCATATCAAATCAGTAAGTCAACTTCAACCATGACACTGCAAGGAGCGGAGCAAGTCAAATCAAGCGCCGACCGTCCAAGTCGCAAAAAGGGCAGCAACGACCTCCCTGTCGGAATTATGTTTCGACTCGGAATCAAGTCAACCAACGGCCTCTACATCAAAAACAATGACACTCCATATCGGGGAAACATCAAATAGACACTCCGTGCCGGGGACAAGTCAACCAGCGACACTTCGTGCCGGGGAAAGGTCAACCAGCGACACTTCGTGCCGGGGAAAGGTCGGCTACAGACACTCCGTGCCGGGGAAAGGTCGACCACAGACACTCCGTGCCGGGGAAACGTCGACCACAGACACTCCGTGCCGGGGACAAGTCGACCATTGACACTCCGTGCCGGGGAAACGTCGACCAGTGACACTCCGTGCCGGGGACAAGTCGACCAGTGACACTCTGTGCAGGGGACAATTCAACCAGTGACACACCGTGCCGGGGATAAGTCAACAAGCGACACTCCGTCTCGGAGATACGTCGAGCACCGACCGTCCAAGTCACACAAAGGGCAGTATCAACCTCCCTGTCGAAATTATGCTCCACCTCGGAATCAAGACAACCAACAATCTCTGCGTCAGAATCACGTTTCGTCTCAGAATGTACCCCGTGTCGAAATCATGCTTCGCCTCGGAGTATCTCCCTTCCCTGTCGAAATTATGCCCCGCCTCGGAATCAACCAACAACCTCTGCATCAGAACTATGTTTCGTTCGAAATGTTTACCCCTGCGCCGGAATTATGCTTCGTCTCAGAATATACTGGAATTATACTCCGCAAATCGGAATGATGCTCCGACCTCCGGAATTATGCTTCGCTCTTCGGAATTATGCTCCGATCTTCGACTCTAATCCCTGGAATCATGCTCTAATCTCTGGAATCATGCTCCGATCCCCGGAATCATGCTCCCGGAGTGATGCTTCACCCCCGGAATGATGTTCCACCTCAAAGTCCAACTCCAAGATCCATCAATTTCATGCACACAACTCATATACACGGTGTGCATTTATTGATAGGGGGCATTTTGTTGAGGTCAAAAATTACACCCCGGTTGACCAAGTCAAAATCAAAGTCAACCCTAAACCAATTGGGCCTAAGCCCAGGCCAAGTGGGCCCATGCCCAAGTCGAGCCCCGCGACCGGTCTCCCCTATGCCAATATGAAAATCATGTAATAAATAATTTTGATGTAATATTTATGAATAAATGTAAGAAAATTGGGCATAAAGCCAAATTTTTGTAAAGCCCGTAGCTCAGGTGCAAAAGAAATGAGCACATGAGGTATGAGATGAGCAAAATGCCATTTTGTAAAACCCAATGGGCTATGTGTAAATTTGTAAGCCTATATAAGGCAACATGATAATGAAATGAAAGAACTTTTTCCATTCCCCTCAAAAGCTAGGGTTTGTGCCTCCTTCCCCTTTCTCAAGATTCTAAACCTTCTTCCTCTTTTCTGAATTAAATCAAGAGTTCAACTCTTTCTTTCCCAAAAATAAATAGTTTTTCACCGTAAAACTCTTGAAGAGGAATTCAAATCTCCCATCAAATCTCTAAAAGGGTAGATTTTTAAGTCTCACTTTTTTTTCTTCAAAATCCAGCCAATAAAGAGGAGGAAGAAGAAGACCCATCTTCAAAAATCTCACTTTGGGAAGATCCAAAGCTCAAGAGAAGATCTAAGGCTCAAGGGAGAAGAAAGGAGTCCCCTTTCATCATCTCCGAAAATATCTTGGGAGTTTTACTCCATAAAAAAATAATATATATATATATATATAATAATAATAATAATAATAATAATAATAATAATAATAATAAATCTTTCTTTTTGGGAGTATAACTCTCAGTGCAGGGGTTAAGTCCCTTTGTCCTCTTTTTCAGGAGTTTAACTCTAAAAGTCAATTGGGAGTACAACTCTCAGTATAGAGGCTAAGCCCCTTTTTTCCCGCCGGTGCCCATCGCCCGCGTACCAAGCACATGAGGTGCTAACGCCCTGCACCCAGCACTCGTGTGTCAAGCACGTGAGGCGCTGGCGTCCAGCGCCCACATGCTAAGAACGTGAGGCGCTAGTGTCCGGCGCCCGCGTGCTGGGCACGTGAGGCGCTGGCACCCACGCGTCCTTTGGACGCTATTATCCCTCTCTTTATATATACACACGCGTACACACACACACACACACTCTCTACAACACTTTCCCCGTTAGAAAAAATTTATAACGGGGCGCTGCCCCGCTTCCCGCTAAAGGGCTGCTAGCCCTCTTGACCCCCAGCCCTCTATCCGGGTAGCGGGACCCCCGTAAACTCTGCGAGGCCCCCGATATATCAAAAACCCCTCAAGACACACATACGCACACTGCACATTGAGTTCGCATGACCAATTTAACTCGTCAATCGGTGGTTCTCTTGCTCCAAAGACGAAGGGTAATTAACGACAGTTTAGTCCACGGCTGCCGGAGATTCGGATCCCCGCAATCAATAAACTCTGGTCTACCCTAGGGGGAATCTGTAGTAGGCCTGACAAGCGACGCGTATTCTCATCTCAATGGGGTGATGAAAAACACCTTACAAAGATGTATGGAGCCGATCGTCATTATGATTGATGGATGATGGTTAGAATTTTCCATCTCACTTTAAAATCTTAATCTCACCGTCTTACTCTGTTTGTGTGTGTGTGTGTGTGTGTATAAGGGAGTGATCAATTGCAAATCGGTCCGCGTTTTTTAAAAACAGGGACTCTCGGTCTACGGCATATTTGAACGATCCGATCCGTTCAAGTTGATCACCCTATTCTCAAATATACGTGTATGAATTGTTTTTGCTGGAAATACCACTCAGACAAAAGGCATTCTACCAGTTGAATAAAAAGTGGGATCCCTGAATCAAATAAGTGCACGGCTTTCTTTGCTTTGTCATAGATAGAAAGAACTTATTTTATCATGCCTTCTTGGGTAGAGATTGGCTACATTCGAATGGATGTTTGTCGTCCACTTTAGATTAGCTTTTATTCTTTCTTTTGGAAGAAGGAGAAAATGGAAGTTGTGAGTGCGGACCTTCTTCGAATTTCATCGAGGTCAAGTTTGATATTCAGGGGAAGTTGGCCCATTGTAGGTTATCATGAAAGCTGGGTCAAACGAGATGCCTCCTCGAGTGAGAATGAAAGCAGAGCAGAAGGCTTATCCTGAGGTCAAAATAGAGTCCTAAATCAATGGATTTTAAAGACAACTAACATACATATGCATCGGATGAAGTTTATGTTGCACTATCGAAAGAAGTTCATTTTTGCACTCGTCGATGCATATGTTAGAGATCTTTAAATCTATTAATTTTTCATACACGTATATTTGAGGATATGATAATCAATTTGAACGGATCAGACCGTTCAAATATGTCGTAGACCGGGAGTTTCCGTTTTTAAAAAATGCGGACCGGTTTGCAGAGGATCGCTCCTCCCCCCCCCCCCCTCTCTCTCTCTCTCTCTATATATATATATATATATATATATATATATTGATTGATTGATTTGCTGAGATTGAGAATATTTTCTAAAATCAGGCAAACTTTCGTAGCATACAATCCCCATTTTTAGGTTGATCATAGTCACCTTGATCTACACCATTTAGATATTATATATATCAGACAAGATTTAGAGATCTGTAGCACATCCATAAAGTGCACATTTTTAATGTTTTAGATAATCTATAATTTTTTACTTCATCTAATGATCGAATGGATGTGCCAGAGGCCTTCGAACGAACCCTGTAAAATTTGAGTTTCATAAGAATATTTCTTTATCTAAACTTTCCACATCAAAAAATCTCAATTTTAAATAAAATATTTAGAAAACCCATAACTAATTTTCAAATTTTATCAAATCTATAAAATCCAAAATTAGTAAAAATATTTGTTATGTTAACTAAAATTCAATAAAATGGTTTATTAATTAATGTTAATTTCTTTTCAATATCTATTCAAATCTTTTTATATATGATGTTAACATGTACATATGTACATACGCACATACGCAGAGAGCTAGCAACTAAAATTATATAAAACCTTCTCAATATTTTGCGATGTTATGATGTAATACGTGTATCCTAGGTGCAAAAAACTAATTTAAATAAACGGCGATTAATTTTTGTTAAAGCTGAAAACTTTTTGTGGGAAAACAATTTTTGGCGGGAACACAAAATTTCAGCCCTTTAGCCTAATCTTTCAAATATTAAAATATAAATAGATGAGAAATTTCTGAGGAAATAACAAAAAAGAAAAGAACAGGCGACTCTCTTTCTATCTTTCTCAGTGGTGACCAAAGCAGATCTTCACAGTTTTGAACATGATTGGGCTTCCAAGTAAAATAGTATGGAATTTTTTGATTCGTGGATCTTAATATGAAATATTGTTTTCTTAGCCCTCTTGAATTGTAAGCTTTGTAATAAGTAATCTTTCTTTGTTTAGTTTCTTGTCATTAGGATCTTGATTTCAATTATATCTTCCTTTTTTTATACTTGTTGGATGATTCTATTTATCATTTTTAGGATATTTTTTGTATAGTTTTTTTCCTCGTCGTTTATTAATTCTCTTTGTTCTATTTATCAAATATACAGCTTCCTTTGTTATATCCAATTGTTTGGTTATATTTTACATTCATTTGTAGGTGTTATGAGATGACAAGACCAGTTAAAAGATGTATGTTGGATTCTCAGAGTTCTTCAAATGCAAGCTATGTTTCTTTATATAATAAATTTCAGAAGTTTTAGTAAACATTTGATTCGCTTTAGACTATTAGTTAATGTAAGCTTTTAATTACATTAAGTTGTTTCTAACTTCATATTTTTCTTAGCTCTGTATGATGTATCAGAGAAATTTTATTCATGTGGGCAAGATTAAAATGACTCTTCCAAGATTTCATTTGGTTGGATTATTTTTTATTAGCGACTCTCTCTCTCTCTCTCTCTCTCTCTCACACGTGAGTCTCTTTCTCTCTCCTCCCTAATTTTATCTTCATAGTCCCACTTCATCTTCCTTCTCAATTCTCATCCTCCATTTCTCATCTATAAAAACAAATCGACTACATGAAGGGAAAAAAAAAAGAGTAAAACAAACCTCACAAATTAAAATGAAAAAAAATGATTCGATCCCTTAATGGCCCGTTTGGCAATCGGGAAGTGCAAATAAAGCAGTAAAATAAAAAAATTGGTAGTAAATTGAAATAGAAAGAAAGTGTAAATAAAGGATAAATTTTTGCTTGTTTTGTTAAAATGAAAGTAGAAAAGAAGCTGAGTTGGTCTTTAGGAACCGTTTGGTTGTAAGATTATGAAATTTAGATTCTAAAATAGTATAGTTGAAAATTTCTGGATTTAATAATTTGTTGTTTGGTCGGTATTAGATTCTTAGTATTGGATTTGTACATCCTTGTAATTTTTATTTGGTTGATGAAAAGAAAGTGGAATTTGGATTTAAGAATTTTAGAAAGAGGATTATTAAATAAATAAACTACACGGGTTCTATCTAAAAGTAGAATGAATAGTGTTAAATTCTTGCAATTTTTTTAGGATTTAAGGATTCTTATTTTGTGGTGGGCCTTCCATAAAAAACAAATTAATCCTACAAATCCAAATCCCATAACCAAACATAAAATTATGAAATCCTCTTAAATTTTTGGATTGCACAATCCAATTCTTTCATAATTCAACAACTAAACAGGTCCTTATGTGTGGCAATGTAAAGCAAGAATG
Organism: Agapanthus africanus; assembly: GCA_030015575.1. Taxonomy (NCBI): domain Eukaryota; kingdom Viridiplantae; phylum Streptophyta; class Magnoliopsida; order Asparagales; family Amaryllidaceae; genus Agapanthus; species Agapanthus africanus. Next base: position 167,404,250 of record CM057345.1, read on the forward strand.
AGTTGTTTGAATAGAATGATAGAAAGTAAAAAAATAAGAAAGAAAAAAAGAGTAGAATAAAATATGATAAAATAACAATTAAATATCTACTTCCCTTTTACTATCTTCACTTTCTTAACTTTTGGTGAGAAATTGGATTGGGCAAATATGCCTTACTTTATAATCTCCAAACATGCCCTAAATGAAATGAAACCAAATTGTTGATGATAGTTTGCTCTGATTTAGCTTTAGCCTAAATGAAATGAAAGTTGATCTTTCAAAAATTGTTGATTTACAGGAGTGGAGAATAAGAAGTGAATTGCATTCTAGACTTGAATGCTCGGATGGATCTACAGGAGTGGGGAATAAGAAGTGAATTGCACTTTAGACCGGTAGCGGGTAAACCAGGCAAGTTTGTACTTCCCAATGCCGCTTATCATATGTCACAACCGGAGAAGAAAAGATTCCTGCAGGTGTTGTATGATTTGAAAGTTCCCACAGGTTTCTCAGGATCATTCACCAAGAAAATAAAAATTGTGAAAAGCAAGATCGATGGGCTGAAAAGTCATGATCACCATGTTATCGTGGAGCACCTTCTTCCATTAGCCCTCAGGATTTCTCTCCCCGAATCGGTTGGTCTAGTAATCAACGACCTATGTTGTTTTTTTAAAGAGTTGTGTGCTAAAACACTGGATGTTGTGACGCTGGATAAACTAGAAAATTCTATTGCGTTGATATTTTGCAAGTTTGAACGTATTTTCCCACCGTCATTCTTCGATATCATAATACACTTGACGGTTCATCTTGCAACTGAGGCTAAGTTAGCCGGACCGGTACAATATCGATGGATGTATCCCGTCGAGAGGTCGCGGAATTTTTCGTTTCGCGCAATTTTTAAAATTATTGTTGTCCTGTATGCCCGTATTTATTTATTCAACATATTTTTTTTAGGTATCTCTACATTCTTAAAAAGTATATACGCAATAGAAATCGACCAGAGGGTTCTATCATGCAAGGTTATCTTCTTGATGAAATAACCACATTTTGTTCCCGCTATCTGGACGAGAACATTGAGACGAGACTTAACCGGCCTCGAAAAATTCAAGACGGGCCATATGGTAAAGCCGATTATAAGAGGGTAGATACTATGTTTATTAACAAGATATACCGGTTTATCTTGCTTAATTGTGCATGTCTTGAACAAATTAGAGAGTAAGTTTTTTTGGATTAATTGTTATATTTGTGTTTGTGTGTATGAAATGATATAATATTAATGTCACTCTTATTTGTCGAAAATAGAATTCATTTTAACGAGGTACGTGAGGGGCATCCTGATTGGAACGATGAACGATTGGAAAAATATCATCAGGATAATTTTTACGATTGGATCACAGATCATTGCTATCAGTTTTAATCTAAACTTATTTCGTTATGTATTTGTCGTAAAATTTGTTTTGTTAGATTCACGATCCGAACTTACATGATCTGTGACTCAATTTGTAGTAGTGTTTGTATTCTTTTTTTTTGGGGAAACCGCCTTCTTTTGTAGAAAAAGCAGCGCATGTAACATCGGCATTAGCTTTCATAAGCTTTTTTCAATCATTAGGCGATTTAATTCAATTTAAAAGGAGTAAAAACGAAATAAATTAAAGAGAATTATTGAAAGAGTGAATGAGTATGACTGTAGGAATTCAAAGAAAGGATGATGCAAACCTTTCCCTACAGTTGTTAAGTGCCCAAAAGAATTTAACCTGAAATATTTATATGATAGATTGAATAACTATCAGGGTTATCGGTTCGGATTTCCTAACTGAAATGAAAATTGGAGATCCCGAAGTAAAATTCTTTTTTAAGGGGTTTTTACTAAACGGTCTCTCAATACTTAGTTAATTGCTAAAAAAAACCCAATCTTGACAATTACTATTTACTTCTCCGAAACTTTTATTTCATTACGTAGGTATGTTGGAACTAGAGTCTTAAAACCTCCAAACCACTCCCCTACATCTAAAATCCCCAAATGCGCCCCGAGTCAATGGAAATATACAAGGCTAAATAGAACTTTATGGTACCCCAATATTTCACCATTATACCACTTTAATATATCTGGAGTCTAAAATCTGGCCTCTTAATACCTAGGATTTTACTCCATAGAACGCGTTAGCAGTTACCGTTTTGGAGGTTAGTGTATTCCGTTCTAGATTTCCTATAGCTAGAAAAATTTTAATAACATCACATAAAAACAGATGCAAATCAAGAAGTAGAACTTGAAGGCATTACTAAACTTTAGGCATTTAAGCGCTGTAGCGGTGAAGCATTTAGGGAATAAAGTGCGGTTTAGCCAATATAGTATGCAAAGGACCCGACTATTCAACAGTCACCTGAAATCGGAAATGCCTCACCCTGACACAGAAACACCCGCCATCCTCCTAACGCAACATATTGTAGGTTAATGAAAGACAAAAATGAAAAGGAAATAGAAAAGAAAGGGAAAAAATTCAAATAATCATATGCAAAGGTGGTTATTTATAACCTGGAGCGATAAGCAATGTGGACGGGCAGTTGCAAACCGCACCAGATGCAAAACAATCAAGAACTACCATAGAAGAGTACATTTGCATTATACAACTTATCTATAAGTATGTCCTGTGAAATAACATACCATGGGAAGTTCCCTTAGCCAATTTAAAAAGCATGCATAAAGAGAACTACCTTGTGAGCAGCATTCACCCCAGCTTCAAATTCCCAGATGAAAATTACTGCTTCCGGCAACAGAACCTGTCCACATATATATCTACCACTACTTCATTTCACCTGGGAGTCCTCATAAAGAGCACCAAAACTACGCTTCACGGCGAGGACGATATTTCCCAGTCGAAACTCCCCACAAGCATACAATGTATGTCCTACTTACACAAGAAAAAGCATGGCCACACTGTGTTTAATATACGTGTGAACATCGAACTACTCAATTTTATCATCTGGTCTTTTTAACCCGGAACAGATTCGGAAGTGATCGGCCCATTACTACCCCCATGAGCACTATACCCAGTTACTAGCATCGACCTCTGAGCAAAATCAAGCAACAGCTTGCGCTGGAGCTCATCGGTATGAGGAATAGTTGCAGTTAGCAATTCCACAGGCATTTCTCTGCTAATGGCTCTACTTAAATCCGATCCATTGAGCACAACGCCAGGCGAATGCATGATACTATCATACTTACTCAGACAATATTTAATTAAGAGCCCAAAAAACGCATCAAATGATGCCTGCCACAGACCTCGGTTAACCAAATGCGGGCCATTAAGCAATTCGTTTGCTCTTTCAAGAACGGATTTTATGATTATAGAAGCGCCGTCGCCTGCAGCACTTCCAAGCGGGCGAAGAGGTGGTTGTTCAGTAGAACAAACCACAGCGGCAAGACAGGCGCTTAGAGAACCGAGGTCCATACCTCGAACACGAGAAGAGACGATTCTACCAAGATTATTTGTTGTTTCGGCTGCAGCAGAATCAGAAGGCACGCCACCAAATAAAAATCGCAGGTGGCGGAAAATGGCCATGCAGACAATTCGAGTAAGTTCACTTCCGGGGTAAATAAGTTGAAGGAAGCGTGAAAGCAGTTTCCGGCCCTTTGGTAGCGAAACGAGGCGAAGGAACACAAGGTCATCAACAGAGTGTGTTCCAGGTTTAGATGGGCCAAGCGGGTCCACAAGCTGAAGTGATGCCGCAAGACCTTCTAGAAGCACTTGACGCCTACGTCTTAGGTGGGACCCGGCATCTTGTGGTTGGTTGAATTGTAATAATCGGTCGATATCATCGATGTCGAGTAGTAGGCAGAGTCCATCTTCGATTGTGATTCTAGCTGCTAACATGGGCTCTTGCTCAAGGGGTTTTAATTTAGCAATTCCATCCTTGGAGATGGAAGGATTGTCAACTTCGAGGAGCGGCTGGGGCCTGCGGATCAAAGAGAATGGGAGCCGCCCTAGAGCATCCACTTGAAGATAAACAAGTGGTTCGTTATTAGTGCGGGATTTAGAAGGCAGATCCCTGATTGATGATGGATAAAAATGGTACTTTGGCATAGAATTTGAAGACTTTTTAGCCAAACAAGCTTGGTGGTAGTAATCGTCTATGTAAGGATCGTTACTGTGAGTTGCAGCGTGCTGCATCCTCATAATATTTTCGATTTCGTCAGCTGTCATATACTTGGACCTAAATTGTGAACAAGAGCTCTCGCTCTTCTGACTGCTGTTGGCATCAGAATTATGTTGAGAAAATCTCGTATTTTGTCTTCCTCTTGAAGAATTTTTCCCTCTGCAGTCTCTGTGGTCGGTAATTCCAAGTATGGCATTGAGTTTGTTTATCATTTGTGGAGGAGGATGGGGGTTGAATAGTTGAGACTGCAAATGCGAAAAGTGATGAAACAAGGGTTGGATTTGCTGAAGTCTTGGATTCTGTAGAAGATGTAATTGTTGCTGCCACATGTTAGGCAACAAACTAGCATTCAACCACTGACTCTGTGACCCTAGATTTCCGCCATAATGAAGCCTGTGTTGTAATTCTGCTGAATGAAGTTGAGGTGAGAGAGGCGAGAGATTTGGTGCTGAGAAATGGATGTGAGATGGTATGCTAGAATGACGAGTAAGAAATTGAGGATACGAAGTATAGGAAGAGTTGGGCACAAGAATAGGATCACTCGAGTGTAGTTGTTGAGGGAGTGGCTGAGGATGTGATGTTGTTCTATGAAGTGGTTTTGTTTGAGCAAAGCGAGCTGCAGATGTTTGTGGTTGGGACCACCATCGTTTGCCATCCTGTATGTTTTCAGCATCGGGTATTTGTGGGCCTGGCCAGCTTGCAATGTCTGCCTCTTGTGTCCAGTCGGCATTGGATGAACCTGGGTTCACAAAAAAAATGAAAAGAAGGAAATTTTCAGGATTAAGTTTTGAAACAGGGAAACAGAAAAAAACATGACTACTCTTTTCTTTCATCATCTCTTTTATATTTTTTATTTATTTTTCTTCACCTGTGTGTGGGCGTTTTTTTTTTTGGTGGTAGGGGGTGGGGGGGGGGGGGGGGGTTTCAGCGGTCTTCAGATGCCTTTACTCGACTAGGCTCAAGGAAAGACAAAGGGGGGTCTGGGTCCAAAAGATATACATGAATCTATCCGTGAGCAATTGAGCAGAATTAAATTGAAGCTATCCACAAGTTATTGAGCTAATGAATTCAATTTTTGTTCCAAAATACACTCAAAACAACATAACCAAACATGTATGCGGTATTCAGTACATGCAAGATCTCTGAAATATAAGGCGATGGTTTTTGTTATCTGTCCATTTTCTTATATTTGGCTTATATTTTGATAGGGAATACATAGTTGATCATTACCACGTATATTCATCTACAAATAGAGATTTATAAAGCTCAATTTTTTTCTGTCCAGCTAAACAGAAGCATGAAGAATGGATTTTAGCAAAGCTGTCCATACTAACCATTGCTAGAATCTGTTCTAAAAGTTCCATGGATTAGTTTCTGCTGCAAACAAGAAATAAAAAACTAATGCAACTGTGTTTCTTACTTTCTCTTGAGAATGATCCCCTATCGCCAATCACTCCAGTGCTCCTTGGCTCACTTACATTTCTATTTAACTGAGAACAGATAAGGAAATTATAATATTTATGATCAAAGAGTGAACATGATAAAAAAGTATATATATTTTCTAACAAATTCAATGCTTACATTTCTATTCAACTGAGAACAAGGGAGACTACAATATTTATGATCAAACAGTGAACATGATCAAAAGTGAGTATATTCTCTAGAGAATTTAATGCAAGCTAATCCAAATATGATCAAACAGTGATCATAATCCAAAGGTAAGTGAATCTATTAGGTAATGAGGAAGAATGTTGACAGTGACATAATTCAACCTATGCTAATTATATGTAACAAGCAGGTAGAAATCTATATTGGTAAGCATCTCTTTCCCTTCAAAATGGCATCAGATGCAACTCTAGCGACAGCCTATTAGCCTAAATAAAAGATTAATGGCCAAATATGTGAAAAAAGCTGAAAGGGATCATATTTTGTTTAAAACTGGCTCAATGTTCTAATTGTCGGCCAACGTCGCCGAAATGTTTGCTGAAATATCGGTTTTGGGAAGAAAACGACACGGACATGGCAAAATACTCAGATAACGGTATTTGGTGAATGTCGACCGACATTTCATGATTTCGGTATAAATGCCGTGATGTCGGCGTTTAGACCGACATTTACTGTTGTGAGGAAAAAAAATTTGTGGGCAATTTTCTTTTTGTGGTTTGGGCTTTGTAAATAACCAGGTCCATTTGGACCAACTTACCTTACAGAAATCTTGTTTCATCTCACTTGTAGGATTCAAACCTATGACCGTACCATTAAGCTACTGAGGAATATATAAATTTGATAAAACTAAAAATCTGAATAAATTAATATTTTTTTCAAAAAAATAAGTAAAATAAATGACGTTTACATTAAAAAAAAATGTAGAACTCGTATTTGATAATATCACCCAACATTTCACGATATCTGATATCCGATATCCGAAATCAAAATCTTCAGGCCGACACGACACTGATATCCGAAATTAGAGTATTGAACAGGTCGACTAATTCAATAGACGGTAGGATTGAGAAACTAACTTCCGCATTCCATTTTCATGTGCCAGGTCATTTTTTGGAGAGAGGAACTTCATATTTGAAAGGATCGACTTTTCACAGCTAAAAATATGTCAGGGTTAAACCTTCGACCCCGGATGATTGAGCCCTTCCTTCTACTTAATCCATTCTTCCTCTCTACTGTTGATTCATAGATCTCTACCACTGTTGATGTTTGGCAAAAATCCGTTGTTTGGTGTTTTAGAATTCTTGGTGTTCTCTATTGTGCTTTGTTTAAATGTTTTTTGATGATATGAACTCTAATACATAAACAAAATATTTGATTTAGGTTCAACAAATTAAATCAATGTTCTGCTTCTCCTAATACCTAGATCTAGGTTGATGCTCTATGATACCAAGACCCTCTCGACAAAGATCGTGTCCTTTTATACCCTCAAAAGACCTTGTTATCAACTTAAATTCACACCTTCCATTCTGAAGTTTCATAGTGGATGTTTGGCTGAATATTAGATAACTTATTAATTGGTAAATATCAAATATTAAAACTCATGTTTACAAATGAATAGAATAGAATTGCATCTATTCTTTGCTTTATTTTATCAGCCTGTCTTGCATCTATCCTCTGCATACACACATTTAATATCCCTTCTATCATCACACGCATTTAGTACTAATTCAGGCATGTGTAGGTTTGATATCAGATGGTTTTATTTGGAGCTCTCTTACTATTCAATTCTATGAGACATCAGAAGTATCAACTTAGAAGCACTATATCATTAAAAGTATGTATTAATCTGAATTTCATTCACGATGCATGGAATTTTTAAGATGCAGCTTACACCAGAAATGTCAATGGGGTTGGCAAAACATATGGCAAGTGGAAGTAAAAATATCTTCCATCAAACTCGAGACTCTTTATCTACAACTTGTCCATGGCCAGTAAAATTAATAGTAGGCTACACCGACCCAACCAGTATCAATGCACTTTCTTTCGAGCAGATTCATCATCATCCTAGAGTAGAAAATTTGCGAAGTTCATAGAAATAACCCTCTCTTGTCATAGTTTTCTAAAAAAGGAATGGCACTTATTTGGAAAGGGTTAACGTCAAGGTTGACAGCAGATCGTAAAACTTCGTCCGATCTTTATTGAAGTTTTGCTTCATAGCCGACCCCATTTTGATGGGAAAAGTGCTAGATGATGATGATAGCAATATTGACCAACAAATTGGGTATGAAGAGGCCAAAGTTTACAGAGTTCAGGGCTCACACTAAATGACTATATATGATGAGTGTGTGTGTGTGCGCGTGTGTGTGAATTTGTTAATATATACTATTATCATCAATATAACGTCATGATATGAAAACTAAGACTGAAGCTCTATGAAAGGTCCAATGTTCCAAAACAAAATCTAATACGTACTTCAAAATTTCGGTCACACACAAAAAAGCCAATAAAGAAACAAACCTTTGCGAATGTGCTTGTAAGATCATCAATATCAGACATCGATTCCAAAATCTCCCCCTGCAAATGCAACAAAATTTTTAATATTAAAGTGTATAGTCAGGTCCTCGCTAAAAATAAATAAATATGACAAAAGGCTTACTGGTTAGCGCCAGCTAGTTATTGCAATTTATGAACATAACTATATAATTATCTGCTTAATGTTATCTATGCATATGTGTCATACATATGAGCTAGATAACATGTGTGATGGTGTCACATAAAAGGAAAAAACAGATTATGCATCATTCTGGTGCATAATCAGATCATGTAGCATTGCGGTGCATGATTGGATTATACAGAATTAGAGTGCCTAATGCGGTATAGCTGTGCATAATCAGATTATGAAGCACACGTTTGAGAGGGGGGAAAATCCTCTTAAATTTTCTGAATTTGATATATCCCTAAGAAGAAAAAAGAATAAGCAAATGTCTGAAAACATATGCAGAAGTTACAAAAAACCAAATAGGTAATGTTAATGACTGGGCATAGGTAAACATGTTACAAGGGATATAAATTAAAATAATTAAGTAACCCAGCTCTAGAGTCTGTACACCTCCAATGACCAGACCCTGAAAGAATTATGAATCAATATTACGTGGATCTATTCATCCACATAATAAACTGCAGAACAATTATCCAACCTGTCCACATGATGTATCTGCATAATCTCATATATATGTGGATGCATTATTTGACTGCTTATGCAGCCGTTTTTTTACAGCACTATCACAAACTTTTATCACAATCAATGAAGTGAATGTCATACATCATCTTATATCAAAAGGTTACCTCCTCAATATCTCTTGAAGGAAACGGATATTCCTCATCATTGATCCCAACTAATCCAGAGTCATTACCATCATCATCTTCTAACCCCCCTAATTCGATTTCCTCCAAGACATCCTTACCACCAAAGAATGCATATTGTGAAGCATCAAAACAAGAATTACCTGCAAGCAGAACAAGACCAGGTTACATGGAGGAAAAAATAAAACATTAGACTGAGATAGGCCCCAAAGGAAACAGCTTGCTATCTCAGTGTATCAATTCTAACGCGATTTTAATGCGATGTTAACATAAATCTACATCACTCTATAAGGAGAAAAGAGAGAATATAACAAAACAAACTTGGGCGCATTAGGTACGAAAAATAGATCCAAGTGCAATGTTAATAAAAACGAAACCAAGTTTGTGACTTCAGATATAAAAGGAAAGTATAAAGTAGAAAGAACCTACAAAGTTTATTTGCATCATGGAAACAACCCATGATATAAAGGCCCTGTTTGGCAATGGAGTTGAGTTTAGGTAACCGGAGTTTTATAAAGTTACCTAAACTTAACTCCAAAATCCTACTATGCCATATTTGGCTCTCATTTTGGAGTTTAGAAAACCCTGGCTATCTAAACTCCAAAGGGTTATCTAAACAAAGTTGAGATAACCAGAGTTTACTAAAAACCAATCCAACCAGAGTGCTCTAAACTCCCAAAAAATGAGAAGAGAGCCAATCCAACCAGAGTGCTCTAAACTCCCAAAAAATGAGAAGAAAACACTCGTTTTAGAGTTTAGAAAACTCCAAAACAAGACTTTGAAAGATAACTCATTGCCAAACACCTCATTAAATTAAAGTTAAAATTTAAAGTGGAGATAAGGCCTTGCAAACTAAAGTTTGCATCCCCTCTATCTCCACTTGAAAATAAACTTCAGTTATCCTAACCCTATACCCAAACAGGGCAGTCGAACCCCACCTTTTAGCCAATACAAATTCTTACACTAAAAGAAAAAGAGATCCAATAAAAAAATAACAATCCCCATATCAAAATTCAAATTTTAAGTCCACCGAGATAAAAAATTAAACAGGGTACCATGATTGCACCAAAGATCACACATGCAATATTCTCAACATCAGCTGCTCTTCGAAATTAACTGAATCATATCATCATGCAAACAATCCCCAACTCAGTTTACAAATAATAAAAAAAATTCCTGATTCAAATCAAAATTAAGATTTGATTGGAAATAATTTTTTTTAAAAAAACTAACTTGTACCAGATCCACTGACAATAAGAACACAATCCAAAATCGCTAAAATCCAAAACAAAACCAATAAGAATTTAAAGTAGATTAGCTCACCTCCGCTACTATCGCCTAATTCCTTAAGATAGGCGCCACTCAAATTAGGGTTTCCGGAGCCCCCGCCATCTCCATCGATTCCCCTCATCTAAACCAAAAATTGTTTCAAACTCCAAAACCTTGCAATCTAATTTCTAGGGTTAAGGTTTTGCAGCGAGCTGAGAGATCTGATGGCAGAGCTGACAACAGATGGTCACATAACCAAAAAAAATCCTGAATTCGATTCGATTCAATCCGCTGGAGATTACAAGTAAGGGGAAAATTAAGATAAAAATAATGAAGAAATACTGAACAAGTTATCGAGAGAGAGAGTACGGGGATTTTGATGAGAGGGAGGGCGCGGTGGCGGGGGGCGGGGGGTTTATTTAATTAGTTAAATAATTAATTTGCCACCTCTCTATCCATCGCTGTCCCCTTTCTATCTATCAGCTAATTAAAGGTCGGTGGGGTTTTATAAACATGGATAACTTGTGGCGCACCATAACTCTATTTGTTTATTACTACCTCATTTTATTTTATTTTTTAATTTTTACTATGCAAAGGTAAATAAATACCCTGCGTTATTACCTCATTGGTATCACCTCATTTGTCTATAAAGCCGGGCTGTTTTATATCTCCCCCGCAACCTCCACCGGTATTTCATATTTAAGTAGGTTAAAATAAACTCTATTGATCGGACGTAATATCGGCAATCTATCAATTTTGTCTTAATTATCGAGCTTGATACACATGTTCTAAAACATGCATGCAATAAATTATGTAATTTTCATACTACTTGGAATGTGTGTTTGTGTGTGTTTTCATTGTGTTTTGCGCTCCAATGCAAGGACGTAATGCAAAAAGTCTAATGAAGCAATGTCACGGTAACGCTTATGTAAGATGTGGCTGACAAAGATGCTCCAGGCTTCTTTTATTTATGTATATATGTTGCCCACTGGATATTTGGTATGCATGGATTTTAGGCCATATAGAACAGCATAAACGCTGTCGATCATCAAACTAAAATGTATAAAATTGACTTTTTGATCGTTGAGGAAATTTCCTCCTGCAGTATGTGTTGCTCGGTTCTCTCATATGAGAAAACGGAGGCTTAATCGCCACAGGAGGAAATTTCTTCCTACAGCGGTCAAAAAGTCAACTTTGCATATTTTGATTAGAAGACCGGCACCGTTCATGTTGATCTATATGGACTGTAACCAGGGTGTACATCAAATATCTTGTGGTAACATAATGTTTCAGCTTTCATCCTATTGTGGCAAAATTAACGGTTTTTCTTTAATAGGGAACTTTTTTGATTCATCTATTGTTTTTGTTTCTGCTCAAACATAATGGATATCTTCCAAATTCTAGAACAAAACGAAAAATATTCCTCGACTTGAATATTCACCTATCAATCCATTATAACTAAGCATGAGAATAAAATAATATTTGGTATACATATATTTATGTCCATGCAAATTAACATGAGCGGTATCGATCATCGAACTAAAATGCATAAACCCGACTTTTTGACCGACAGTTCTGTGATGCATGATACTCCTTTCTCGCTCCCTCCTCCCTAACTTTGGGAGAGAATTGCCTAGTAGAAGATGCCTCGTGTAAATGAGCATAAGATGCGATTGAAACAAGGAGGAGACATTAAAGAGATTGAGAACATTTTGATTGGTTTGTTGTGGTTTCTTGGGGTGTTGTCAAAGGTGCAATTATTTTTGCTTGTGACGGATCATGGGGTCCATGTGTGAAAAGCTACAAATTTAGTAATCTTTCCAAATTTTCGATTTATAAATGAGATCTCCTTTGTGTAGAAATCACATCAAATTGGATGGTTTTGGAGCAACGATGCAAGGTTGTGGATCACAATACTCATGAATTTTCTCCATATTGGATGAAATCAACTTGATAGAAATTTCTTTACCCATGAGCCAGCTATTGACAATGAGGTTCATGTTAACATCCTATGTGCCCTTGTTGTGTCAAGTGTGGACCCATATGCCCTTTTCATTAACCAAGAACAATATGGAGAGTACCTCTGAATTTTGTGTGCGGTTGGCTTTGTTGCCCTGCATTAATGATTGGAACTTCCTTTTGCTCTTTTGAACTTTTCATGATCAACAGTATCATGAAAGACGGATCTTAACATCTAGTAATCGATACTCCCTCCGTAACTTTTTACTTGTCACTTTAGAAAAATGCACACCGATAAGGAAAGCATTATCACTTTTTTAATATTAGCAATTAATACTAAAAAAAGCATACCGTTTCTGTCCTTAACCATTAAGTAAAGCATTGTCACTTTTTTAATATCCGCAATTAATTTTCTAGGCTATTCTTGGTATTGTCACTAATATAACCTGAAATAACTCGGTCACGAGCTATCAAGAGGTGAACATGTCCCCAACACCCCCTTGAGCCCCAGATAACTCCACACCGGCCTAAATTAGTCCCAGGGTACTAAAGAGGTCCGTACCGCATGGACACAAGATGCGTAACCTGATATCCGAACCAAATTGTTATGAATCTGAACTAAAGATACACAAGGAATCTAAGGGAATCCTCCCTTAACCAATCATGGCCTCTCGATGCACAAGTATATAAACCCAAAGTTCTTCGATCCTTAAGTACGCACTCGATGTTGTTAAGAAACCCTAAATTTCATAAAGTGCGAACCTAAGTATCGGCGGAGGACCCTGGAGAACCATCTCCGGGCGTTCTTTGCTTTGCAGGTCGGAGATCTGGGACTACCGCTTTGCAGCGAGACCCCATGCACGTACAAATTTATTGCTGCTCACAGGTACGCTTGAAATCTATGCTGCATCAGTCGCTCGTCCTTAAAATAAAATGAAAAATACAATACAATAGAAGACCGGATGCCACATCGTCTCCCAAAACACGGCGTTGATATCTTCTCATAATATCTCCGTTGATCGAAGGTACATACCGATAATGAAATGGAGTCATTCCCACCAACTGATTTTTTTGGAGAGAAGGAAGAAGAAGAATTTCTTCGCTGGCATGGGAGTCTGTACTTTGCTGGAGTATTTATTCACAGAAGTCACGTGTAAAATTTGTTAGAACCGTTTAATTAGTTGTTTCTTTCACATACATCGATAACAAAATTATACAGACCAAAAAGGGATACAAGTTGGCTTGTAGTGGGCCATTTTAGCGGGTTGGACCTAATAACCTAATTGACTCGAGAGAGTCGAGAAGATGTCGATGATTCCTCGGGTCCCTAGACGTTTCCTCTGGATCAACAGTCACACTATATAAACAAAGAAGGATAAATCACACTAAAAAAACCGCAACTATTATGGCTTTTCGCTAAAATACCTCAGAGTATTTTTATCACCGTAAAATATCTTAAATTATGGTTTTTAAGGAAATATTTTTCACTAAAGTACCTCAAAAATAGAACTTGGGGTATTTTATTCTAGTAAAGAGCTTTAAGGTATTTTAGCGAAAAATAGTTTAGATTATTTTAGCGTAATCTATGCAAAAAATAATAACCTTGTTCATAAGAAACTTCAATCATATAGCTAAAAAAAATTGTCCCAGCTCTAAACCTAACAATTAATTACTACCCTAACCTAACCTGGTACAAAGTTAGGGAGTTGGTTTGGTTTATTAATTATCCCAAGTCAAAAAGAAAAGAAACAAAGTCTTAATGGCATCCATATTGTAAACAAAGTCAAATTAACATATAATCCCATATACGATGTCACCAAATTATTAATATGATTCGATGACAATTCACCTGTTATTTTTTTTTATATTTTTTACCGTAATGAAGCTCACCGGCCTCGCGTGGCCCTCTTCGAAACACTGGAACACTAAATGGGAGATACCACGTTCAATCCTGGGTCTCCTTCCACAAACTACTATTGCCCACAAATGGGTTGCTCTGTTGCGCCGCAATATTTATTTATTGATATTACGTCAGAAATAGCTTCGACTAAAGGGTAAATTATACTAAAATACCCCAACAATTACAGTTTTTTCATGAAAGTACTTTGAAGATTTTTTATTGCAGTAAAATATCTTAATTGCTGCTTCTAAGGGAATTTTAGTGAAAATTTCCTTGAAAAACCATTGTAACACCTTAGAATGCGATTAGTGTTAATTAAACGATAATGCGGGTTTTTAGTAAAAAGTTTACCAAAATAGTTTTCTCGCATTTTATATAGATTAATCAATATTTTATTATTATTTGTTTTGGCTTGCACACACTTGTGCATGTTAACATGGGGGTTGTTTAGTGTTAACCTTGTTTAGTGATCATAACACCTTAAACTAATTCATGCCATGATTAACCTTGCACTTAGATATTTGTGTGTGGGTTATCTTCTTGTTTTTGAATGGGAGGAGGTGGCAAGGTGACTCATGGATAAGCATGCTTGCATTAATGAAGGAGAGGGAGAGAGTAAGTGTAACTGTAAGGGTACGCTTATCCTACACTCACCCTCTTATCTTTATCTCACCTCACACTTTCATATCTCACTCTCTCTCATTCTCAATCATTTACATTCTTCTCTTCCTTCAAACTGAAACCTCTTCTTGTTCATCACAAAACTCAAGCCAATCCTCACTACTCTTCTCAAAACTCACTAAACCCTTTATTAAATTTGATCTAGAGCCTATGGAGATCACTTGGAGCTTGGAAAGCTAGGGTTTTGAGCAAGTTTGGGAAGGTAGTGCTCTCTAACTGATAAATAGGATGTTATAATGTTGTGTAGCTTATTAGTTTCAGTTTAGAACACTAAAAGTATAGTTTTGTGCACGTATCGTATTTTTAGTGTCATTATAGGATGTCTGTGATCTGCTGTGACTCCGAGTGTATACTAGAAAATCTAGCAATGTAGTAGTGATGTACTAACGACCCTGAGTGTACACCTGAAGCACGAACCCCACCTGATCGGTTTTGGCCGGTGAGATCATGATGAAATCCGGCGACCTCGGGCTTTTAGGGGAGTTGGAGCTTGGGTTTTATAGGGTAGCTGTCTGCAGTTATTTTAGAGTGTTTGGTACTGCTTGATTTTTATGTTTTGACAGTATACAAAATCTGGGATCACTTTGCTTGTTTTTTGTGTTTCGACTACGCGCGTTACGTTATCCGACACGGTTCGTTTTCTTGTGTAGCTGCGGCTCTTGGGTTGGTTTCGCAGTGTCGCTACGCACGTTAGCCAATAGACGAACACTTGAGAGTTTGATTAGATTTGGTGCGTCGGTCAAACGTAGTTCGTACGTGTTATTGGTCGATTTCTAATGTGAACTTGTTATATTGTTGTATGATTTTAGGATCGCAGGCAGAGAATTTGGACGCTGCGAAGAAGGGAAAGTAAGTGGTTGATTTTACTTAGCTCAAGATCATCTGTGAGTAGTGTTCAGTCGAAAATATTATGCATTTGATATGACATTTTCCTTACTATTTTTATATGATAAAAGGTGTTTATTATAAATATGGCACATATTTGGGTTTATCTGTAAAAATACTATTTTCATGTGTTTATATATTATAATTAATATTATGAAGGAAAATATAAGCATATAATATCTATATAATATTTGGTCCATTTAAATATGCATACCATATCAAATATTTTTGACCAATTCTTTTAAAACTATAATATCATGTCAAATGGTTAAGATAATATCTCAATAAAAACAAATTCTACTAATATTATTTATTGAGTTATTATGCAGAAATTATATCAGGACTGAAATCAAGGAAATCCGAGTTGGCGAGATCAAATCTGCCGAAATATTCAAGTGAATCAAAGAAATCAATTCTGGCAGAGACTTAGAGAAGATTTTCAAAGTCCAGATATTCAAAAGATCACTACGGGTTATAGAGATGAAGCACCAGAAAAATAAATCCCTAACTCCCCCAATCCGCGGCTAAACTGCGGCCAAAACCAACATATAACGGCGGATCCACGGCGCACTACAGGAGTTAAGATTTGATATTTTTTGGGTGGGATCCTAATAGCTAGTTGTCTTATTAGGAAACTAAAGATTCTGGGTCTGTGACTATAAATAAGAACCGGGAACCTCTTGGAAAAATCATTAAATCGACGCGATCACGAAGTCCAAGACGGCTCAAGAATCCTGGTTGATCATCGACAGTTCATTTACCTCCTTAGAAGAGATCGAGAAGCAAACTAGGGTTTTATAATCATTTTCTAAAGGAACAAAGTGTACTTGATCTTGTTGATTAATAAAGGTAGTTGTTTTCTTATATCATTTTATTTTATGTAGTTTTCAATGTGATTTCCCTTTCTATCTTTTCTTTTCCCAACATGCACGAGTAATTCTCCGCTTGTTAGGGTTCATAGGATTAGGGTAGATTAATGGATGATGAAAATCCTTAAATTCTTTTTACATCCTATAAAGTTTATAAACTTTATCAAAAGAATAGTTAACATCCTAATCGGGCGCGCTATCAATTTCTTGATAGTCTCGACCGCGATTTGAGATCAGATTAACAATTGTTTTTGTAAAGGTTAGACATGAACAGAGATCCATGTCAAGATAAGGGTTAAGAGTGGGAACCCTTTTCCCTCCAGAAATCCTAATCTGCATGCATCACTGTCGATCTAGTTTTAAATCTATTAAAGAATAAAAGGAGTAATTTTTAATTAATCATCGATGACTACTAAGTCTTAACGAACCCTACAAGCCCCCTTCTAATATAAAACTTACATCCGTAGTTAATCTAAATCTATATTCTACATTCGTATTTAACGTAGATCTAGAAACTATTTCCACTATTCATTATTCTTCCTCTTTTCCTAATCAACACACCTAAAGTAAAACTAAAAGATTCAACGTTTCCCTGAGGATGACCTGTACTCATCTCGATCTAACTACACATGACACCATTATTGATTGCGGTTACTACACAACTCTAAAAACATCAACCAATCAAGTAGATTTAACATCTATAGGGGAATCGCCTGTATGGCGTTATGCGTCTGGGCTACATTCAATGATATGATTATTAATTATAAGTATATGTACATAGAGATTGTGCATGAACTTCATTACATATTATTACATGTTGTGCCTAAACTTGTACCCATTGGACACTGCACTATTATTGACGGTTCATGTTGCACGAGCATTAATTGTATGCTACACACACCGTCGGTAATTGTCATGACACGCACAATACATATACATATGTGATATTGTATTGGTTAGTGACATTGAGACATTGATTCTTATTCCATTATGCATATGAAATATAGCATACATGCATACCTACATGCTTACACATATACCTTGGTATAACTACATGTTCACCTTTATATGATGTTGCATCGGATTTCGGAGAAATTGGAAACCGCATGATATATTTAATAACTTGATGCATTTAAATAGCGGTCTTTCCTTGATATGTCATATTACTGTTTTATGTTGCATATATCCTATTTCATGGATTTACGCATTGAGATATGGATTTTATGGGATTTTCTGGATTTGAGGACCGTGGTATTTCAAGAAATTATGCATTGTTTGAAAAACTCGGTTTCTCTTGATATGATATTTCAGTGCGTCCACCATGAGTTTTCTCGGTTCTGAGACTTATGTTAGAAATCCGATGCGAGGAGTTGGATGAGACCGTGTGCGGGTACATGGTGGACCCGGTATGGTACCCCGGGGCAAGAAAGGGATGTCGATGGATTAGCCGATGGGCCTAGCAGAGGGACTACTACCTACCGGTGATAATATTTGGACTCGGCGAATATCGGGAGGATACCGACCGGAGTTATAAGATGGATATAGGCCGACCCGTTCTGCCGGGGCCCGCGGGCCGATCCCGCAGAAGGAGTCTATTATATGAGGATTTACGTGTCGATGTTGGACACTAGTTTTCATGATGTTTTCGAGTGTCGATATTGGACACTCAGGTTCCATGAGACTTACAGGATATGAGGGCCGATCTGAGGATGCGGTGCCTGAGGTATTGGGATTTGGAGTGTCGTTGATGGACACTGATTTTCTACGATGAGGATTCCGTGATGATGATATGTTTTATTCCATACTCAGCATTTATTTGATATGCATTGCTTCATGTATTAGTAGTACCTGATAGAGTACCTTTCATGACTGTTGCATATACATATTGCCATGTTATACTATCAGTTGCATGTGATAGATTTTCGCAGTACGTGCATACCTGCGATTACCTGCATGATGTTATTTACTGTTCATAAGTTAGCAACTCACCCCGTTGTGCCACAGTGTTTTGCAGGTTGACCTCAGAGTAGTCGTGGCAGTTCTTCTTCTTATCATATCATCTTTTGCAGCGGATACCGCTACGGCTGACAGTGAGCAGTTTTGCTATAGGTGGGTTTTGCGGTTATCCGATAATGCTCATTGTATATCTTATTGTATCTAGTACTCTCCATCTACTACTTCATGTATTGATTTCGAGACGAGATGTGAGGACGATATTGTATTTTATTTTGTGACTCTGAGTGTCGTGCTCGTGTGAGCCGGCCTTTTATTATGCAGTTTTATCCTTTATGATGTTGTCACCCTATATTGTCCATTTCTTCGCTACGGCATCGTATATATGTTTGTGGTGGTTGTTTTCGACTTTGGGCATGATTTGCTCTCGTTTGGGGATACTTTACTTATATCTTATGTTGTACACGTTTCGGGGCCAGTTTTTACAAAGGAGGCGCTGCTAAAATTTTTAAGAAAATAACTTAAGTTTAAAGATTTTTACTGAGATTCCCAAAAGATTTTTAGAAATGTTCTTATCACTTACTACTTTTGATGGTTTAGATTTCTGGGGTTCGGCTTACTTGAATTGCGTTACGCCTGTAGACGTTACATGGTTTAAGTGCCGTCACGTGCCAAATTTCTGGTCGTAACAAATTTGGTATCAAAGCGCTAGGTTTTACCTTTCGGAGTGTAGGATAACCTTGGTATGATGGAGTAGGTAACTTAAGCAGAGTGACCTAGCGTGTGTATGTCCGCGGCATACTTACGACATGGTACTCCGCCTAAGTGACCTTAGGACTTATTACTTGAAATTCCTTCCATGATTATATACATCCTTGTGATTCGATTTCTATGTTCTTATCGAATCCTATTTCCATTTTTAGACATTATTCCGCCGAAGACTACGAGGGCTCAGAGAGTGGTAGCGAGTGCCGAGGTCAGAGTTGGCTCGTCTGAAACGAGGACTGACCAGGACGGTACGCTCGCTGTATAGGAGCAGATTGATCCGCCTTCGATAGATCGTATCGCTAGGCTAGAGGCAGATATGCAGGATTTACGCCAGATGATGGGATCGTTGGTTGAGGCCAGTCGAGCGCAGCGACAGGAGGTTGCCACCCCTGTTACCCAGTTATTCCTTGCTATCAGCACACAATATTGTGTCATATACAGCAGCAGTGGACGCAACCCTACTAGATGAGGAGCGTCTTCCCGAGACTTTGGAAGTTCCAGGACCGAGGAGAGCTCATAATGGTGTATCATTCCAGAGACAGATGTTTAGACGCCGCGACAGATTTCGTTCAGGTCGCGGGAGTAGCAGAGGCTTGGGACGAGATCAGTTGTTTAGCTCTTATCCCCAGGAGGGTCAGCAGTCATCGTCTGGATGTTTCCGGTACGGGAGTTTCCATCACCTCGTCAGGAATTGTACCGTGGTACACCAGAGAAAGGCAGTCGTACCATATGTTACCTTACCACCTTCAACTCAGGGAGAGTCGCCTTTTGCGCCTGTTGTTGATTCGTGTCAGACTTATGTTCAGAGAGGTCGTGGTCGCGGAGGGTTTGTTCAGAGAGGATAGGATGGCAGAGGAGGAAGACAGCCAGTTGCAGGTAGGGGACAGGCATGAGCATTTGCTTCGACTCATCAGGACGTGCAGGCGTCCAATGCAGAGTTTTCAGGTACTTTTTTCGTATGTTCTTTCGATGCACATGTTTTGTTTAATTCGGGATCTATGCACTCGTATGTTCTACACATTTCGTGCCGAGGTTGGGCCGAGAGTCGTGTTTGCTAGATCAGTCGTTTTTTGTGATTACTCCTGTTGGCGATTCTTTTGTTGCGTGACACGTGTTTCGGTCATGTGCCAATCGGATAGGAGATAGAGATTTGTCCGTCAATTTGAACCTTCTAGATATGTTGGACTTTGACGTTCTCCTGGGCACGGACTGGTTAGCTACGTGCTATGCGTCTGTGGACTGTTGCGAGAAGACAGTCAGGTTTTGTTTTCCCAGCGAATCAGTTCTTGTTGTGCAGGGGGACCGTGGTGCCGCCCCTCACAGTTTGATTTCAGCCTTTTACGCTAGTCGGCATTTAAGGAGAGGATGTCGGGGATTCTTAGCTTTCATTCGTGATACCGGAGCCTTAGTAGATTCGTTGGACCGGGTTTCTATCGTGCGAGAGTTTTCCGACGTTGTTCCCGATGAGCCGGCAGAGCTTAAGGAGCTTAAGGATCAGCTGCAAGAGTTGCTTGATTGGGGACTTGCACGTGTAAATGTTTCGCCTTGGGGAGCTCCTGTTCTGTTCGTCAAGAAGAAGGACGACAGTTTGAGGTTGTGCATTGATTTTCGTCAATTGAACCGAGTTACGGTGAGGAATAGGTATTCTTTACTTCGCATTGACAATTTGTTCGATCAGCTCCAGGGTGCGGGACATTTTTCCAAGTTTGATTTGTGATCAGGTCATCATCAGTTGTGGGTTCAGAATGATGACATTCCGAAGACTGCTTTTCGTACGCGCTACGGGCATTATGAATTTTTGGTGGTGTCGTTTGGACCCACCAATGCCCCAGCAGCATTCATGGATGTGATGAACCAGATTTTTTAGGCCGTTCCTCGACTGGTTTATTATTGTGTTATTGATGACATTCTGGTCTATTCCAAGAGTCGAGAGGAACATGAACAGCTCTTGAGAATTTCTTTGCAGACATTAAGAGAGCACCAGCTGTTTGCTAAATTCTCGAAGTGTTCCTTCTGGCTTGATAGTGTTGACTTCCTAGGTCATGTGGTTACGGGAGACGGTATTCGTATGGACCCAAGGAAGATCGAGGCCGTACAACTTTAGCCCAGAACTGTATCAGTGACAGAGGTCCGCAGCTTTTTGGGCTTAGTCGGTTTTTACCGCCGTTTTGTGCAGGACTTCTCGAGTATCACTGCACCACTGACTGTACTGACCAGGAATGTGGTTCTTTTTCTTTAGACTGAGGCATGCGATCTGAGTTTTCAGCAATTGAAGACTCGGTTGACGACTGCACCAGTTTTATCTTTGCCTTTTGGATCCGGTGACTTTGTCGTTTACTGTGATGTTTCGCGAGTGGGGCTCGATTGTGTTTTGATGCAGCATGATAGTATCGCTTATGCTTCCCAACAGTTGAAGGAGCATGAGCAGAATTATCTCACTCATGATCTGAAGATGGCCGCGGTGGTCTTGCGCTAAAGATTTGGAGACACTACTTGTACGGAGAGTCGTGTCATATTTTCACAAACCACCAGAGCTTAATGTACATCTTCCTGCAGCGGGATCTGATTTTGAGACAGCGCCGATGGATGGAGCTTGTGAAGGATTATAATTGTGAGATCCTTTATCACCCGGGCATGGCGATTGTGGTAGCTGATTCTTTGAGTCGTAGGCCCGGGAGTAGCTTGTCCCAGTTGAGCGCAGTTCAGAGACAGTCTTCTGCAGATTTACAGTTCTTGTGCGGCAGCTGAGTACAATTGAAGTTCACCTCCACTGGGGGACAGCTCGCTCATATCCGCGCCTGTCCACTTCTACTTAATCATTTTCATGAGGCACAGCCCGCCGATGCCCATTTGTCTGAGATTCTTGAGCATGTTTGGCAGGGTAAAAATTCTGAGTTCTTGATTAATGACCAGGGTGTGCTATGTTTCGGGACTCATTTGTGTGTACCAGATACCGTTGGGTAGAGACGCGAGATCCTAGAGCAGGCACATCAGTCAGCTTTTAGTGTTCACCCAAGTTCCACCAAGATGTAACGTGACTTGAGAGATAGTTACAGATGTGCAGGGATGAAGAGTGAAGTTTCGAATTTCGTTTCGAAGTGCCTGACTTGTCAGCGAGCTAAGGCTGAGCATTTGAGACCGCCAGGAGAGTTGCAACCTATAACCATTCCGGAGTGGGAATGAGAGCAGATCTCCATGAATTTCGTTATGGGTCTACCCAGGTCTAGTCAAGGGTATGACTCTATTTGGGTGGTTGTTGTCCGGTTAACGAAAGAGGCTCACTTCCTTTCAGTGAAGACCACTTTCGGTTATGCTCAGTATGCTCAGTTGTACATTGATAAGTTTGTGCATTTGCATGGAGTTCCTTCATGCATTATATCCAATAGAGGCACCCAGTTCACTAGCCGTCTTTGGCAGAAGCTTCAGGAAGCCTTGGGGTACCTGTTTGAGCTTTAGCACCGCTTTCCATCCGTAGACTGATGGTCAGACAGAGCGGACTATACAGATTCTGGAGGATATACTTCGTGTGTGCGTGCTTAAGTTTGTTGGCAGTTGGGATCGTCACATACCATTGATAGAGTTCTCCTACAATAACAGTTATCAGGAGACGTTTCAGATGGAAACTTTTTAGGCTTTGTATGGTAGATGGTGTCGATCGCCGGTCTGTTTTACCGACTCAGCGAGAGCAGGATTTTTGGACCCCAGCTAGTTCAAGAGACTACGGAGAAGATCCAGTTGATTCAGGACAGGATGAGAGCAGCCCAGTGCAGACAGAAGTCTTATGACGACCGTCGTCGTTGCAGGCTTGAGTTCGCAGTGGGGGATCATGTATTCCTACGGATTTCTCTGATGAAAGAAAACTTAGTCCCAGAATTGTAGGTCCTTTTGAGATTCTTGAGCGAGTTAGCACCGGTGCCTATCGTTTGGCACTTCCGTCCGGATTTCCGGATGTTCACCCCGTATTCCTTGTGTCGATACTTCGCAAATATCTTCATGACCCTTCTCACATGATTTAGCACCAAACCATTTAACTAGGACATGATCTTTCGTTCACCAAGCGGCCGATAGTTATAGTGGATCGGCAGGTGGAGAAACTTCGGTCAAAGGTCTTGCCATCTGTGAAGATTCTTTGGCGTAGCCCGTCTAGTGAGGAGATCACTTGGGAGGTTGCGAGCGAGATGCGGAAGAATTTCACTCATCTTTTTGAAGGTACACATAGTAAGAATTTTAAATTCGGGGACGAATTTCATTAAGAGGGGGAGATTGTAACACCTTAGAATACGATTAGTGTTAATTAAGCGGTAATGCGGGTTTTTAGTAAAAAGTTTACCAAAATAGTTTTCTCGCATTTTATATAGATTAATCAATATTTTATTATTATTTGTTTTGGCTTGCACACACTTGTGCATGTTAACATGGGGGTTGTTTATGCAGGGTTATCTAGCACGGTAGCAAGGTTTCGGGAGGCATTGTCCATGCCAAATTCAAATTTTTGCCGTCTCTAGCTAACCCTAACATAGAATCGTTTACTAGAAATCGACGGAAAAGTAAATGCAAACACTTTGCAAGTCTAGTGAGCAAGGAATACAACCTTTGTAGACCGGTCCTTCACTTCAATAGCTCCGTGTAGTAGTTCCTTCACTGTGATCGTGAACTCCGGACTCTAGAGAGGCTCCCATGAAGAAATGAACATGCTCGCTTCGATGTCATCGAGGCCGAAGATGATCTAAGTCGAGGAGACACTAACCCAAGCTATCTCTTTACTAATTACGGAATCAGTGAAGCAAACACCCTATACTAAATGGCAAGTAGTAGAGGATGATGAAGTAGGAAGTGGGCTCACTTTAGATTTGATTTTCTCACACTTTTTCTCATACCTCCATTGAAGCTAGAAAGCTTTGAGGAAGAAGAAGAAGATGAAGAAATATCTCATATGATAATTATCCAAGTGAGAATAGCAATCATGGTGAGTTAATATCATATATTAACCTTTGTGGAGAGTTAACCATGGATAGGTTTAATTGGTTGGGTTAGCAAATATCTTAGCCAAAACAAAAGAGTGGACTTGGTCAATGAAGACTACAAGCTTCTACAAGCTTTCATCCATGACAAAATGCCACCTTTTGTAATTACCAAAATAAATAAAACCCTAGCAATTAAACCAAGTATGGTGTAAGTTATACACACACCTTTGTTGCATGTATCATCAAGCATGACACAATACATCTACACAAAAATATATCACATATATTCAATGTGCACAAAATGAGAAAAAAAATCATAAGTGAGCTTAATATTAGTTAATGTAATGTAATATATCAAATATATAATTATACATTAAATTATTAAATCAACTCTTGATTTAATAATCCGGCTATATCACATATAACCGACTAATATCATATGTAACAACTTATCGAATCAACACTTGATCCGATAACCCGGCTATATCGCATATAACCGACCAATGTCACAAATCGCGAGAATAGAATACGGTATCACATATCATAGTAATCTCGGTCCCGCCCATAACACATATGTGCTCCTACTCCATTTCGCTTGAGCCAGAAAACCTCTGTGTAGGACTCTAAAGACTCGTCAATACGCCGGCAGTAGGTGATGATCGTATCAAACACCTACAAGCCGCAAGCGGTCTGCTAAACGTAACGGCCACCCGGGTATTGAGCGATCAGAAGATCAACAAGCAAGCCTGCTCATACTCCTGCGAATCCAATCAATAACACTACCGTACAGTCCGGTCTCTTCGTCTGATATGTCGTATATCTCGTCTAGAGGTGGTAAACATCATACCCCAGTAACTTGATAAGTCGTGTCGATATGAGGCTCATAATGAGTCAAGAAACTACTGATAACACTTACCAGTATATCTCTAAAGCAGCCCTGGCTAGGGACTTCCTATTGTAGCCAATCGAGCACAGCGCAATATCAACTCCCAATACCGGGAGAGAAGAAACCCCTCCTATCGCTCATTGTCTCCATGTGATTCGGGACTGCACCCAAAAGCCACCGTTTTGCATGTTCTCTTGAACGTGGTAAGGTGGAAATCAAAACACAGTGGGAATCACACAAGACTCTATGACAATCTCGGGTCTACAGACTAACCTGTACCAGTGTCACCAGAGAACTGCCATCTGACGTTAGGTATAATACCATCTTGGAGTTCTCGGCGAGTTCGTCCAGTGTACCCAGTCTCCACTAAGCACCCGTATACTGTCTCTGATGTCAAACACCAATGGATATGAGATCATCCATCACCCATCTACATGGGTCGAGAAGCTATATGCTAGTCTACTCTGGTATATCGATGCCCTATCTCGATACACCCTCGACTAGGAACATTTGAAGAATGTACTTAGCGACTACTTTGTCCCCACTAGTATAATCTGCATCATAGTCCTGGTAGTCAAGTACTCATCCTAAGGGATTTATCAACATGTAACATAGAGACAATCAGTGTATATGTTAAGATAAAGAGCAACCAGGTAGCATACTATCATGTCGAGCAAGAAAGTCCTCTATGTATATGTCCAAGCATCCACTACGATATACATCGTATGTACAGTAATGGCCTCTAGGGCATACATATAACTAACAATCTCCCACTTGCACTAGGGCCATCCGTTGTAGTATCTCATACCCAACAATCAGCAGTGGTTGAAGTATCTCATACTCAACTATCCTATAAAAGTCTCTCCTGGGAATATGCCTTTGTGAGTGGATCCGCCCTGTTCTCCTCTATGTCTACTCTCCTAACCTCGATCTCCCTGGAGATCAACCATCCCCATGATCATGTGATACTACCTAAGAATATGTCTGGATCTCTGATGGGACGGGGGTTCCTAGGCCAAAGCCACAACTCCATTGTCACACAATGGTTGGAACGAAGTTCATCTCATGAAATTTTATATATCCAGACTCCTTCTTTGGTAGTACCATTGGTAGCAATGTCTCCAGCCTTTATCGTCTAGTTTGCCACAGTATCTAGCTTGGAACTCTTCCAACATACTGTCCCCCCATTGAGGGAAAAGACAATGCCTGTGACTGACATTCAGTCGACCTTACCACCCTGGAAGCTGTCCAGTGATTCTCCCCAGGATCGATTGATACCAACTCACTACACCTAGTGAGAATCCTAACATCCACTTAGATCTATCTCATAGATCCAAAACCCAGGATTTATGAGGTATCACCTTGATCCTATATGGAGAATCCTTGTGATAAGAGGAGATTGACCGAGCGTAGCATAGCAAACTCCTTTCCTATCAAGAGTATGTCATCCATGTACAATACGAGGATCACCACCATGCTCCCTACTACCTTCTTTTATATACAAGGTTCATCTACCATTTTGATGAAGTCAAACTTTTGACTATACATCAAAATAGATGTTCCAACTCCGTGATACCTGCTTTAACACATAAAGCAACTTGCACACGTTTCCGTTGCTCCCACTGTCTACGAAGCCCTCTGGCTGTGTACTTATAGACGCTCTCTTCTAAATCACTATTTAGAAAAGTAGTCATGACACACAACCGCCAGATATCGTAGTTATGCTATGAGCAGTGGCAAGTAGGACCCGGATAGACTTAAGCATAGACACCAGAAAAGGTTTCATCATTATCCACACCTGGTTGATGACGAGAACCTTTTGCAACAAGTCTTAGTTTTGAAAGTCTCAACTTTTCTATGTACACTAAGTAATCTTCTCAAGATATACTTACTCCTGATGGGGATTTAACCTTTCAGATAAAGCAACCAAAGTCCATACTTTGTTGGTGTATATGGATTCCATCTCAGATCGCTTACCATCCAGCCATCCTCACAGAGTCCCCACTCTTGATGGCCTGCTCGAAACTAGTTGGGTCATCATCTCATGATGCGATCCTCGCTCCCACTGTCATAGAGAAAACCGAAGTATTTCTCAAGTGGATGAGGAACCCTACTAGATCGGTGGAGAGGCTAAGGTTCGTTGGAAGCTATTGAATCCTCCGGTTCTACCAAATCATCAGATGTAGTTTGTATTGCTGGAACTCTTTCCAGTTTTACCTTATGACCACTAATTTCTTCACAAGAAATTCCCTTTTCAAAAGGTGGCATGCTGAGAAACAAAACACTTTTTGCTCCTCAGTGCGGTAGAAGATATTCTCTTGCGAATGCTTGGGATATCCAACAAACTTCCACAGAACCGACCTTGCCTCGAGCTTATCCGGATTTTGCTTTTAAATATAGGCCGGACAACCCCAAATCTTAACTTACTTAAGAGACGGGCTCTTCCCATACGATATCACATATGAAGTGGTAGGCACCTGATTTAGTTGGAACCCTATTCAATAGGTATGCAGCTTCTCAAGTGCAAAACCCCAAAAGGAAATAGGCTTCTCAGTAGTACTCATCATAGAGCACACCATATCACATAAGGTGTGATTGCTCCGCCCCGATATACCAACGTGCTGTGGTTTATACGGAGGAGTAATGCTGAGAGAGAATCTCATTCTCCTTTAGAATAGTCCAGAAATTCCGTGCTCAAGTATTCTTATCCCTGATCACATCAAAGGACATAATACTTATACTACTACTGACATATATTCTTTGAATTTCTCGAAAAACTTCAGACTTGTGTTTCAACAGGAACATATGTCCGAATCTTGAGAGATCATCAGCGAATGTAATGAAGTACAGAGAACCAATCCTGGCATGTGTAGACAGGGGACCTACATACATCATTATGTATCAATCCAAAGAGTTCACTAACTCTTTCTCTGTTTCCAATAAACAGAGCTATGGTCATCTTATCTTTGTGACATGACTGGCAAGTTTCACAAGATGTAAATTTAAACTGATTTAAATATGCATTTTTATGTAACTTCATCTAGTCGGGTCGCATTGATATGAATTAGCCTACAATGCCTCAAGGAGGATTCGTTCATTTCTGAACTCTTCATCTTGTGTGTGTTTTGTACGTTAAGAACTGTGTTTTGATTTAGAACGTATATGCTTTTAGATAACGTGCCTGAACCGATCAACTCTTTGTAGGGTTCCTAGGCACCCTAATGAGGTCTCACAAGGCATCAACCATGCCAATTTCAAATTCTCTAGGTGCCGAGAAACCCTAATACGGATCGTCGGCTAGAAATCTAGGCGAAACAATAAACTAGTTAACACTTAACTAAGAGATACGGAAATACAACCTTTGTAGATCCGGTTCTCCACCTCCATAGCTCCGCAATGAAGTCTCCTCGCTGTCCATAACAAGTCCCGGGCTCTAGTGTCGGCTTCATCGGAGAATGGACGGGCTGGGTCATCGATGTCCATGCCGAAGATGATCTACATCGAGGAATCGCTAAATCAAGCTCCACCTTCACCAAGTCATGAAAACTTGTGAAGGAAACACACTCTACTACTTGGCAAGAGGTAGAGGATGAAGAAATAGGAAGTGGGTAGACTTTAGAATTGGATTTCTCACTCTAATTCATCAATCACCATTGATGAGGTAAGCTTTCTTCTTGAAGTGAAGAAGAAGAAGATGATGAAAGTTATGATAAGTTATTTTGTAAAAAGAAATAAATATGAATACTTATCATTAACCAACCATAGTTTAGTGTAGAGAATAAATCATGGTTAGATTGAAGGGTTAGGGTTAAGCATCAAGACAAAATGGTGACTTAGTCAAAGTATCATGAAGCTTCATAATCTATCCAAAGAAAGCCACCATTTAATCTTTATGCAAATCATTTTCCAAAAAGAATAAATAGATAAATAAATAAATAAGGAAATTGTAAACCCTAACCATTTCATTAACCAAGGTTTAATTCTTTACACTTAACCAAAAGGCATGTATCATCAAACATGATACAAGCAAGTGCACAAAATCATATCGCATATGCAATGCGCACATCTGAGTGAGAAAATCCATTTAAAGTGAATCGATACTAGTTAATGCAAAGTAATATATCAAATATATAATTATGCATTAAATAATTAAATCAACACTTGATTCAATGATCCGGTCATGTCGCACACAACCGACTAGTATACAATGTATCGGCTTATCGAATCAATCCTTGATTCGATAACTAGGTTATATCGCATACAACCATTCGACACATTCATCGCGAGAATGGAATACGGTATCACATACTCGTATTATTCTCGGTCCCGCACACATCTCATATGCGCTCCTATTTCGTTTCGCTTGAGCCAGGAAACCTCTGTGTAGGACTCTAAAGACTCGTCAATACGCCGGCAGCAGGCGATGATCATATCAAACACCCACAAGCCGCAAGCGGTCTGCTAAACGTAACGGCCACCCGGGTATTGAGCGATCTGAAGATCGATGAGCAAGCCCGCTCACACTCCAGTGAATCCAACCAGTAACACTACCGTACAGTCCGGTCTGATCGTCTGATATGTCGCATATCTCGCCTAGGGGTGGTAAACGTCAGACCCCAATAGATCGATAAGTCGTGTCGATATGAGGTCTATAACAATTCGAGAAACTACTGGTAACACTTATCAGTAAATCTCAGCAACCCTGGCCAGGGATTTCCTGTTATAGCCAATCGAACACAGCGCAATATCAACCCCCTATACCGGGAGAGACGAATCCCCTCCTATCGCTCATTGCCTCCATGTGACTCGGGACTGTACCCAAAAACCACCGTTTTGCATGCCCTCTTGGACGTGGTAAGATGGAAATCAAAGCACAGTGGGAACCACACAAGACTCTATGACGATCTCGGGTCAACAGACTACTCTGTACCAGTGTCACCAGAGAACTGCCATCTGACGTGAGGTATAATACCATCTGGGAGTTCTCGGCGAGTCCGTCCAGTGTACCCAGTCTCTACTGAGCACCCGAATATCATCTCTGATGTCAAATACCAATGGATATGGGATCATCCATCACCCATCTGTATGGGTCGAGAAGGTACACGCTAGTCTACTCTGGTATATCGATGCCCCGTCTCGATACACCCTCGACTAGGGACTTTGAAGGATGTACTTATGGACTACCTGTCCCCACTAGTATGATCCGCATCATAGTCCAGGTAGTCAAGTACACATCCTAAGGGCTTTACCAACATGTAACAGAGAGACAATCAGTATACACGTTAAGGTAAAGAGCAACCAGATAGCATACTATCATGTCGAGCAAGAAAGTCCTCCCTATATATGTCCCAGCATCCACTACAATATACATCCTATGTATAGTAATGGCCTCTAGGGCATACATATAACTAACAATCTCCCACTTGCACTAGGGCCATCTGATAGCAGTGGTTGTAGTATCTCATACTCAACCATCCCATAAAAATCTCTCTCTGGGAACAGGCCTTTGTGAGTGGATCCGCTGTGTTGTCCTCTGAGTCTACTCTCCTTACCTCGATCTCCCTGGAGATCAACCATCTCCATGATCAAGTGATACTGCCTTAGAATATGTCTGGATCACTGATGGGACCGGCGTTCCTTGGCATAAGCCACAACTCCATTGTCACACAATGGGAGGAACATAGTTCATCTCATGAACCAATATACACCCAAACAACCTCTTTAGTAGCATCTTAAGTAGCGATGTATCCAGCCTTTATCGTCTAGTATGTCACGGTATCTAGCTTGGAACTCTTCCAACATACCGTCCCTTTACTGAGGGTAAAGACAATGCCTGTGACTGACACTCAGTCGTCTTTATCACCCTGGAACACTTCCAGTGATTCTTCCCAGGATCAATTGATACCATCTCACTACAGCTAGTGAGTATTCTAACATCCATTTAGATCTATCTCATAGGTCCAAAACCCAGGATTTAGTAGGTATCACTTTGATCCTATGTGGAGAATCATTGTGATAGGCGGAGATTGATCGAGCGTAGCATAGGAAACTCTTTCCCTATCAAGAGTATGTCATCCACGTACTCTACAAGGATCATCACCATACTCCCTACTACCTTTTTGTATATACAAGGTTCATCTACCATTTTGATGATGTCAAACTCTTTGACTATTTCATCAAAACAGATGTTCCAACTCCGCGATACCTGCTTTAATCCTATAAAGCATCTTGCACACGTTTTCGCTTCTCCCACTGTCTACGAAGCCCTCTGGCTGTGTACTTATAGACGCACTCTTCTAAAACATCATTTAGAAAAGCAGTCATGACACCCAACCACCAGATATCGTAGTCATGGTATGTAGCCGTGACAAGTAGGATCTGGATGGACTTAAGCATAGATACTGTAAAAAGGTTTCATCATTATCCACGCCTGGTTAATGACGAAAACTTTTAATAAGTCTAGCTTTGAAAGTCTCAACTTTTCCATCTACACCAAGTAATCTTCTCAAGATA
The DNA here is from genome assembly GCA_030015575.1 of Agapanthus africanus. Classification (NCBI taxonomy): domain Eukaryota; kingdom Viridiplantae; phylum Streptophyta; class Magnoliopsida; order Asparagales; family Amaryllidaceae; genus Agapanthus; species Agapanthus africanus. Next base: position 167,435,837 of record CM057345.1, read on the forward strand.
TACTTGCTCCTGATGGGGATTTAACCCTTCAGATATAGCAACCAAAGTCCATACTTTGTTGGTGTATAAGGATTCCATCTCAGATCGCTAAGCATCCAGCCATTCTTACAGAGTCTTACTCCTGATGGCCAGCTCGAAGCTAGTTGGGTCATCATCTCATGATGCAATCCTCGCTCCCACTATCACAGAGCAACTGAAGTATCTCTCAGGTGGGTGAGGAACCCTACTAGATCGGCGGAGAGGCTGAGGTTCGTTGGAATCTACTGAATCCTTTGGTTCTACCAAATTATTTGCTGTATTTTGTATAGCTGGAACCTTTCCAGTTCTACATTACAGACCTTGCCTCAAGCTTGTCCGGATTTTGCTTTTAGACATTAGCCGGACAACCCCAAATCTTAACTAGCTTAAGACATGGGCTCTTCCCTTTCCATATCACATATGAAATGGTAGGCAACTGATTTGATTGGAACCTAATTCAATAGATATGCAACTTCATAAGTGCATAACCCCCAAGAAGGAAATAGGTAACTCAGCAGTACTCATCATAGAGCACACCATATCAAATAGGGTGTATCTGCTCCGCCCCGATATACCATCGTCCTATGGTGTATACGGAGGAGTAATGCCGAGAGAGAATCTCATTCTCCTTTAAAATAGTCCAGGATTTCCGTGCTCAAGTATTCTCCTCCTCGATCTCATCAAAGGACATAATACTTATACCCTTATTGGTTCTCTACTTCTAACTTATATTCTGTGAATATCTCAAAAGGTTCGGACTTGTGTTTCAACAGGAACAAATGTCTGAATCTCGAGAGATTATCAGAGAATGTAACGAAGTACAAAAGAACCAGTCCTAGCATATGTAGACAGGGGACCTTACATACATCATCATGTATCAGTCCCAAGAGTTCACTAACTCTTTCTCTGTTTCCAATAAACAGAGCTATGGTCATCTTATCTTTGTGACATGACTGGCGAGTTTCACAAGATGTAAATTCAAACTGATTTAAATATGCATCTATATGTAACTCTAGCTAGTCGGGTCACATTGATCTGACCTAGTCTACAATACCTCAAGAAGGATTCGTTCATTTCTGAACTCTTCCTCTTGTGTGTGTTCCGTATACAAAAGAACTGTAGTTTGATTTAGAACTTCAATGCTTTTAGATAACGTGCCTGAACCGATCAACTTTTGATATAGGAAATGTTCAAAACCTTATCCAACAATACAAAATTATATCCTTTCTTTACTAATAAAGAGAGAGATATGATTTTGTATATCAGGTTTGGTATCTAATAACATTCGTTCAGAATCAATGTATTGGTAATACAGGGTGACAGTGACCAACAGACTTGGCTGCAACACTTGTCCTGTTTTCTGTCTCATGAAACTTATCACCCGTTCTCAGTTCTCTACCTTTCTGTAGGCCTATGTAACATTTTACATATCTGGGATCCTGATCTGGTATCACATACCCAGGACGTAAAGAATACTGAGAAATAGTTCTGTATAATGAACACACCCGAAGATGATGCATCAGCATGCACTCTCTTCGTTTGGGCGGCACGGGAAATCTGGTATTCCGTAATTTCCTGCTCTGTCTTATAACATTTATAAGTTGGAGCGGGACCAACGTTCCCCAGCTCAGTATAACAAGCGGGTTCGGTCAATAATCCGTTTTATTATCTTGATTAAGGCGTGATATGGTCGCTACCTGGAGAGAGAGAGAAGAAAACACTCAGCGTGCGCTCTGGCAAGAATAGATTGGTTATTATTTTATCTAATCAGGATGGCTCCCACTGCTTTTTATCAAATCTTCCTTCAAACCCTAAAAGGAAAGACTAGCCGGGATTAATTACACACTACAAGTTCGCCAATCTTTCAGCTAGGCCAGTGTCGGTACTTTGAGGGAGGTCCCCCGTGCTTTCGCACGAACCTAATTACTGTAAACCTCGTTTTCCCAGAGGCGTAACCCCGTTGACACCTTTCTAGACACCTACTTGATCGGCTAATTGTAATGTATAAAACTCTCCCAGGAGTAACTCTTACTCGCAGCGGGTATCGGGATCCAACTATCTCATAGAAGGTATGCAATCTCATTGCAAATTTCAACACTTGAAATTCCCGATAATATTTTGCCCCTAACGTGCTATGACCTTGACGAAAGCCAACAAACCATAGCCCGCTAGTCAAGTTCAACCCGTACATTTCTTGATCGAATTAAACCCACCCGCACGACCCTTGACGAAAGCCAACAAAGCCGCACGACTACCCTAATCCAATCGCATCGTATGTAGGCAGATAAGCAGCATATAGCTACCGCACACTGCACCTTGACGAAAGCCAACAAATGCAGCACGAATACTATATACAACTTATCTGAAATGACGGAGGGCTACGACAGGTTTTTTTGTAAACCTATTGCGTAATGAACTTGATATCTTTGTAGGATCGAATGAATTTTGAAAATGGAGTGTTTTTGAAGCTTTTCTAGTTTTGCTAAAGGAGTCACTCCCGGTGAAGGGATCGTCGGTCCTTTCCTCGTCGAATGAGGTGCGGGATATATCATATATATCACTGTGCAAAGCAAAAACACTTAAAAGCAATCAAAAGACAAACCGAGTATGTAGCATCGGCCAGTTATTGCTAAAGGAGTCACTCCCGGTGAAGGGATCTCGGTCCTTTCCTTATCGAATAAGGTGCAGGATATATCATATATACCTCTGTGCAAAGCAAGAACTGTAGCTACCTGTTTTATTTTGAAATTCGATTCTACAACTGTAGGGTTCCTAGGCACACTAGTGAGGTCTCACAAGGCATCAACCATGCCAATTTCAAAAAATCTAGGTGCCGAGAGACCCGACTACGGACCGTTTGCTAGAAACCTAGGCGAAAAAGCTAACTAGTTAACACTTAACTACAAGATAACGGAAATACAACCTTTGTAGATCCGTTTGTCCACCTCCATAGCTCCGCAACGAAGTGCCTTCGCTGACCAAGTGAACTCCCGGGCTCTAGCGTCGGCTTCGTCGAAGAATAAGCGAGCTAGGTCGTCGATGTCCATGCCGAAGATGATCTACGTCGAGGCATCGCTAGATCAAGCTCCACCTTCACCTTTCCATGATAACTTGTGAAGGAAACACACTCTACTACTTGGCAAGAGGTAGAGGATGAAGAAATAGGAAGTGGGTTCACTTTAGAATTGGATTTCTCACTCAAATGCTCAATATGCCATTGATGAAGACAAGCTTCTTCATGAAGAAGAAGAAGAGCAAGAAGAAGATAAAAGTTATGATAAGTTCAAATTAAAAAAGAAAAGAATATCAATTCTTATCATAACTTGACCATAGTTAAGTGTAGAGAACTAATCATGGTTCAATGCAATGGTTAGGGTTAAGCTAAAAACAAAAATGGTCACATGGTCAAAAGTTGCATGAAGCTTGAAGAAGCTTCTAAGAAAGCAACCATTTGTTTTCTTTTTCTCATTCTTTTCATCCAAAAAGAAATAGATAAAAGAATGAATAAATAAATAAAACCCTAACCATTTACTTAACCAAAGATTAATTCTTTACACTTAACCAAACTAGCATGTATCATCAAACATGATACAAACAAGTGCACAAAAGTATATCGCATATACAATGCGCACATCCGAGTGAGAAAATCCATCTTAAGTGAACCGATATTAGTTAATGCAAAGTAATATATCAAATATATAATTATGCATTAAATCATTAAATCAACACTTGATTTAATGATCCGGTCATATAACATATAACCGACTAATATCAACAGTAACAACTTATCGAATCAACACTTGATCTGATAACCCGGCTATATCACATATAACCGATCAATGTCACATATCGCGAGAATCGAATACAGTATCACATACTGGTATCATTCTCGGTCCCGCACATATCTCATATACACTCCTATTTCATTTCGCTTGAGCCAGGAAACCTCTGTGTAGGACTCTAAAGACTCGTCAATACGCCGGCAGCAGGTGATGATCATATCAAGCACCCACAAGCCGCAAGCGGTCTGCTAAACGTAACGGCCACCCGGGTATTGAGCGATCTGAAGATCAACGAGCAAGCCCGCTCACACTCCAGTGAATCCGACCAGTAACACTACCGTACAGTCCGGTCTGTTCGTCTGATATGTCGCATATCTCGCCTAGGGGTGGTAAACGTCAGACCCCAATAGCTCGATAAGTCATGCCGACTTGAGGTCCATAACATTCGTGAAACTACTGATAACTCTTACCAGTATATCACTGCAACCCTGGCCAGGGATTTCCTGTTATGGCCAGTCGAGCATAGCACAACATCAACCCCCAATACCGGGAGAGACGAATCCCCTCCTATCGCTCATTGCCTCCATGTGAATCGGGACTGTACCCAAAAACCACCTGTTTGCACGACTCAGTAGAGCCGTGGTAGGGTGGAAATCAAAGCACAGTGGGAGACACACAAGACTCTATGACGATCTCGGGTCAACAGACTAAGATGTACCGGTGTCACCAGAGAACTGCCATCTGACGTGAGGTATAATACCATCTGGGAGTTCTCGGTGAGTCCGTTCAGTGTACCCAGTCTCCACTGAGCACCCGCATACCATCTTCGATGTCAAACACCAATGGATATGGGATCATCCATCGCCCATCGCATGGGTCGAGAAGATATGCGCTAGTCTACTCTGGAATATCGATGCCCCATCTCGGTACTCCCACGACTAGGAACAATGAAGGATGTACTCACTGACTACCCAGGCCCCACTAGTATGATCTGCATCATAGTCCTGGAAGTCGAGTGCGCATCCTAAAGGCTTTATCAACATGTAATCAGAGAGACAGAAAGTATACATGTTAAGATAAAGAGCAACCAGATAGCGTACTATCATGTCGAGCAAGAAAGTCCTACCTATATATGTCCCAGCATCCACTACAATATACATCCAATGTACAGTAATGGCCTCTAGGGCATACATATAACTAACAATCTCCCACTTGCACTAGGGCCATCTGTAGCAGTGGTTGCAGTATCACATACTCAACCATCCCATAAAGTCTCTCTTTGGGAAAAGGCCTTCGTGAGTGGATCCGCCGTGTTCTCTTCTGAGTCTACTCTCCTAACCTCGATCACCCTGGAGATCAACTATCTCCATGATCAGGTGATGTTGCCTCAGAATATGTCTGGGTCACTGATGGGACCAGGGTTCCAGGGTCGAAGCCACGCTTCCATTGTCATACAATGGCAGGAACCTAGTTCATCTTATGAACCAATATACACCCAAACTTCCTCTTTGGTAGTATCTTTAATAGCGACGTTACCAGTCTTTATCGTCTAGTTTGCCACGGTATCGAGCTTGGAACCCTTCCAACATATCGTCCCTTTACCGAGGGTAAAGACAATGCCTGCGACTGACATTCAGTCGTCCTTATCACTTTGGAACCCTTCCAGTGATTCTCCCCAGGATCGATTGATACCATCTCACTACAACTAGTGAGTATCCTAACATCCAATTAAATCTATCTCATAGATCCGAAGCTTAGGATTTAGGAGGTATCATCTTTATCCTATTTGGAGAATCCTTGTGATAATAGGAGATTGATCGATCGTAGTATAGGAAACTCTTTTCCTATTAAGAGTATGTTATCCACGTACTCTACGAGGATCACCACCATACTCCTTACTACCTTCTTGTTTATACAAGGTTCATCTACCATTTTGATGATGTCAACTTCTTTGACTGCTTCATCAAAACAGATGTTCCAACTCCGCGATGCCTGCTTTATCCTATAAAGCATCTTGCACACGTTTCCGCTGCTCCCACTGTCTACGAAGCCCTCTGGCTGTGTACTTATAGACACTCTCTTCTAAACATGATTTAGAAAAGCTGTCATGACACCCAACCACCAGATATCGTAGTCATGGTATGTAGCCGTGGCAAGTAGGATCTGGATGGACTTAAGCATAGCTACTTAGAAAAGGTTTCATCATCATCCACACCTGGTCAATGATGTAGACCATTAACAAGTCTAGCTTTGAAAGTCTCAACTCTTCCATGTACACCAAGTAATCTTCTCAAGATATACTTGCTCCTGATAGGGATTTAACCCTTCAGATATAGCAACCAAAGTCCATACTTTGTTGGTGTATATGGATTCCATCTCAGATCACTAAGCATCCAGCCATTCATACAGAGTCCCTACTCTTGATGGCCTGCTCGAATCTAGTTGGGTCATCATCTCATGATGCAGTCCTTGCTCCCACTGTCATCGAGAAACCGAGGTATCTCTCAGGTGGGTGAGGAACCCTACTAGATCGGCGGAGAGGCTGAGGTTCGTCGGAAACTATTGAATCCTTTGGTTCTGTCAAATCATTAGCAGTTTTGTACAGCTGGAACCTTTCCAGTTCTACAGAACTGATCTTGCCTCGATCTTGTCCGGATTTTGCTTTTGACATAGGCCGGACAATCCCAAATCTTAACTTACTTAAGAGATAGGATCTTCCCACACCATATCTTATATGGAGTGGTAGGCCCTGATTTGATTCAAACCTAATTCAATAGGTATGCAGCTTCTCAAGTGCATAACCCCAAAAGGAAACAGGTAACTTAGTAATACTCATCATAGAGCACACGATATCTAATATTGTGTGATTGCTCCGCCCCGATACACCGTTGTGCTGTGGTGTATGCAGAGGAGTAATACTGAGAGAGAATCTCATTTTCCTTTAGAATAGTCCAGGAATTCTATGCACAAGTATTCTCCTCCCTGATCTCATCATAGGACATAATACTTATACCCGTATTTTGGTTCTCTACTTCTAATTTATATTCTGTGAATACCTCAAAAGGTTCGGACTTATATTTCAACAGGAATATATGACTGAATCTTAAGAGATCATCAGAGAATATAATGAAGTATAAAGAACCAGTCCTGGCATGTGTAGACTGGAGACCTTACATACATCATCATGCATTAGTCCCAAGAGTTCATTAACTCTTTCTCTGTTTCCAATAAACAGAGCTATGGTCATATTATCTTTGTGACATGACTGGCAAGTTTCACAAGATGTAAATTCAAACTGATTTAAATATACATCTAAATGTAACTTCAGCCAGTCGGGTCGCATTGATATGACCTAGTCTACAATGCCTCAAGAAGAATTCGTTCATTTCTGAACTCTTCTTCTTGTGTGTGTTCAGTATACTAGGAACTGTAGTTTGATTTAGAACGTCAATGCTTTTAGATAACGTGCCTGAACCGATCAACTTTTGATATAGGAAATGTTCAAAACATTATCCATCAATACAAAATTATATCCTTTCTTTACTAATAAAGAGACTGATATGATTTTGTATATCAGGTTCGGTATCTAATAGCATTTGTTCAGAATCAATGTATTCGTAATACAGGGTGACAGTGACCAACAGACTTGGCTGCAACACTTGCCCCGTTTTCTGTCTCATGAAACTTATCACCCGTTCTCAGTTTTTCTACCTTTTTGTAGCCCTATGTAACAGATTACGTATCTGGGATCCTGATCCGGCATCATATACCCAGGATTCAGAGGATACTGAGAAACAGTCCTTTGTAATGAACACACCCGAAGGAGATGCATCATATGCACCGTCTTCGTTTGGGCGGCATAGGAATTCTGGTATTCCCTATTTCCTGCTCTTTCTTATAACAATTATAAGTTGGAGCGGGACCAACGTTCCCCAGCTCAAAATAACAAGCGGGTTCGGTCAATACATCCATATTATTATCTTGATTAAGGCGTGATATGGTCGCTACCAGGAGAGAGAGAAGAAAACACTCTGCGTGCGCTCTTGCAAGATCAGACTGGTTATATAATTTATCTAATCAGGATGGCTCCCACTGTTTTTATCAAAACTTCCTTCAAACCCTAAAAGGAAAGACTAGCCGGGATTAATTACACTCTACAAGTTCGCCAATCTTTCAGCCAGGCCAGTGTCGGTACTTTGAGGGGGGTTTCCCGTGCTTTCGCACGGACCTAATTACTGTAAACCTCGTTTTCCCAGAGGCGTAACCCCGTTGACACCTTTCTAGACACCTACTTGATCGGCTAATTGTAAAGTGCAAAACTCTCCCAGGAGTAACAATTACTCGCAGTGGGTATCGGGATCCAACTATCACATAGAAGGTATGCAATCTCATTGCAAATTCCAACACTTGAAACTCCCGATAAAGGTTTTTACCCCTAGCACCTATGACCTTAACTATGGTCAACAAATCATAAGTACTAGTCAAGTTCTACCCGTCATTTCGTGATTAATTAGACCCACCCACATGACCCTTAACTAAGGTCAACAAAGTCACGCGACTGTCCTAACTAATCGCATCATATGCGGTGTAGGAAGACATCACTTAGCTACCGTACACTGTGCCTTGACTATGGTCAACAAACACAGCACGAATACTAAGTACTCTACTTCCTAAAATGACGGAGGGTTGCGAATGGTTTTTGTGAAAACCTTTAACGCTTTGAACTTGATCTCGTTGCGGAATCAAATGGTTTTTAAATGGAATGTTTTTGAGGCTTTTCTAGTTTTGCTAAAGGGGTCACTCCCGGTGAAGGGATCGTCGGCCCTTTCCTCGTCGAATGAGGTGCGGGATATATCATATATATCACTGTGCAAAGCGGAAACTATAGAAGCGATCAAAGACGAACCGAGGGTTGTAGCATCTGCCAGTTATTGCTAAAGGAGTCACTCCCGGTGAAGGGATCTCGGTCCTTTCCTCATCGAATAAGGTGCAGGATGTTCTATAATGAACACCGCGATGCAAAGCAAGAACTGTAGCTACCTATTTTTATTTTGAAATTCGATTCCACAACATCAATTAGGTTTGTTTTCTTTCATTAATCTCATTAATGAATATCCCATCATATAAATCCACCTAACCATCACAGATAAATATAACGTATGCTTATGCCATCCGCATTCGCCTCGATGTCCCGTCTGCATCGTTAGGTTAGGTAACTAACGCCAGAGCGAGGCAGGGCTAGCGCGGGTGTAAAACATAAGTAACGTCTATATAATATATCATATATACTATATATAATATCTGCCACAGAACATCGCATGATCTCAGATAAAACACAGCAGAAGAAACATATGAAATATTGGATATACTAGGACGTCCGTGTTTTCAATACGAGCCAGTATAAAACACGGATTCCACGGTCGTGATGAATAGCCAATCCCACACCCCTAGACCCCTACGAGAGCGGCAAGCAACCCTACCAATTCTAGGGTTAGGAGACCCGGACTCGACTCCTCGAGTTGGTCTCCCACTGGACCCTAGAACCCGGTTACTAGTGCTCCCCTCCTTGGGTCTATCCTAGTGCAGAAAAGTAAATAATATACAACGGGTGACGACTTCCGCAACCTGGAAGTGCCCCAATAAAAGAATATTACATACAAGTTTTTACATGAATGAAAATGAAAAACACTCATCTCACATAAAAACCCCCCCGGCTATTCAAACACGACGATCCAATATAACATATCCAGCAACACATAACATCACATGTCATCAACGTAAGTAAATATGCGCATCCCAATTGTCGTTGACATATAGCAACGAAACCGGCGATATCACATATTACACTTACGGTCACAGAAAAGAAAATGTAAAACTACAACAGTTGGAATCCGCTACCACCTCAGACATCGCATGCCTGACCAAATGAATTACTTAGACATCACATGCCTAACTATTATAAACCCCGCATTTCAGTCTCCAAATCGAAAACACTTTTCAATATCGAGTCGGGCAATTCAACAGGATTCCCGACATCCTGATCGAATGCTCGTCGCAAACTTTAGTAGGCGGCCGCACCCCCGATACCGTCGACGAAGTGCACCAAGGCGGAACACCGCTGCCGCGAGCACCCGAACGGATGCTTTCGGCGACGGGGTTCTCCTACAGTCACTTGGTCGGGGCTATGGAGTGAGGCTGTCTATTAAGTTTACCCGGCGAGTACCCGCGTACGCTACGTGATTGCGACGGACTTTTGATCACATCAAAATTCCATGGCAACCGATCAAGTGAGACTAAACCGCTAGATTTATAACATTCATTCAGTTATCTCATAACAATTTGCGAATTCCAAGTATTGTATCACATTCCGGATAAATAGAAAATGCTAAACTTTTCGATCGAACAATCGAACACCCAAGTTTTCCCGATACAGCTCAACACATGAAATAAGTCTAACAACATTCAGTTCGTGCCTCAGTAGCAACGGTCCAGCCGTAGAAGGGTCAAGCCAACGCCTCACATGTGGCACGCCGTACTGCCCCAAACCCGAAGGTTCAAAGGGCAGTTCAAGACGGTCACATAATCGAGTTAAGGTTTGTTGTCTTCTAGAGGGTCCATCGCGTTACTTGCACTACTTAGAACGTCGTTAAACTACGGAAAAATCCAACAATTGGAAATTTCCCGGCAGGGGAAAAAGTGGGTATTTATATCCGGTCGAACTTTTTAACATATTCTAAAAATTTATCCGGAAAGCCACACAGACAAAATTTGATAATCCGAACGAACATACGAATCCCCAAAACAACTCCTGAAAATTAAAACTCTGGAAAAATATCAAAAATACCCAGGAAAAACAGCACTGCATATTATGATTTACTGTGCAAATTCGGATCCCAGAAAAGACAAAATGGCCGCGGATCCGCCGCACGAGCCAAGCTCGTGCCGCGGAACCGCGGCGCATTGAAGGAATTGGGTGCACGAATTTTACAGTATCCCTTAGAATTGCCTGCTGATTTTTCTGCATATTTTTAATGTTGAAAAATCCCAGATTTTAGAAAAAGGACAGAGAGCTATTTTGGGTTCGTGTTTTCGGTTCGTCCGGGTTTCAAACTCCGTCTAGACTTCGCCTAAGGCTCTAGCTAGGCTCTGATACCACTGTAGGGTTTCTAGGCACACTAGTGAGGTCTCACAAGGCATCAACCATGCCAATTTCAAAAAATCTAGGTGCCGAGAGACCCGACTACGGACCGTTTGCTAGAAACCTAGGCGAAAAAGCTAATTAGTTAACACTTAACTACAAGATAACGGAAATACAACCTTTGTAGATCCGTTTGTCCACCTCCATAGCTCCGCAACGAAGTGCCTTCGCTGACCAAGTGAACTCCCGGGCTCTAGCGTCGGCTTCGTCGAAGAATAAGCGAGCTAGGTCGTCGATGTCCATGCCGAAGATGATCTACGTCGAGGCATCGCTAGATCAAGCTCCACCTTCACCTTGCCATGATAACTTGTGAAGGAAACACACTCTACTACTTGGCAAGAGGTAGAGGATGAAGAAATAGGAAGTGGGTTCACTTTAGAATTGGATTTCTCACTCAAATGCTCAATATGCCATTGATGAAGACAAGCTTCTTCATGAAGAAGAAGAAGAGCAAGAAGAAGATAAAAGTTATGATAAGTTCAAATTAAAAAAGAAAAGAATATCAATTCTTATCATAACTTGACCATAGTTAAGTGTAGAGAACTAATCATGGTTCAATGCAATGGTTAGGGTTAAGCTAAAAACAAAAATGGTCACATGGTCAAAAGTTGCATGAAGCTTGAAGAAGCTTTTAAGAAAGCAACCATTTGTTTTCTTTTTCTTATTCTTTTCATCCAAAAAGAAATAGATAAAAGAATGAATAAATAAATAAAACCCTAACCATTTACTTAACCAAAGATTAATTCTTTACACTTAACCAAACTAGCATGTATCATCAAACATGATACAAACAAGTGCACAAAAGTATATCGCATATACAATGCGCACATCCGAGTGAGAAAATCCATCTTAAGTGAACCGATATTAGTTAATGCAAAGTAATATATCAAATATATAATTATGCATTAAATCATTAAATCAACACTTGATTTAATGATCCGGTCATATAACATATAACCGACTAATATCAACAGTAACAACTTATCGAATCAACACTTGATCCGATAACCCGGCTATATCACATATAACCGATCAATGTCACATATCGCGAGAATCGAATACAGTATCACATACTGGTATCATTCTCGGTCCCGCACATATCTCATATGCACTCCTATTTCATTTCGCTTGAGCCAGGAAACCTCTGTGTAGGACTCTAAAGACTCGTCAATACGCCGGCAGCAGGTGATGATCATATCAAGCACCCACAAGCCGCAAGCGGTCTGCTAAACGTAACGGCCACCCGGGTATTGAGCGATCTGAAGATCGACGAGCAAGCCCGCTCACACTCCAGTGAATCCGACCAGTAACACTACCGTACAGTCCGGTCTGTTCGTCTGATATGTCGCATATCTCGCCTAGGGGTGGTAAACGTCAGACCCCAATAGCTCGATAAGTCATGCCGACTTGAGGTCCATAACATTCGTGAAACTACTGATAACTCTTACCAGTATATCACTGCAACCCTGGCTAGGCATTTCCTGTTATGGCCAGTCGAGCATAGCACAACATCAACCCCCAATACCGGGAGAGACGAATCCCCTCCTATCGCTCATTGCCTCCATGTGAATCGGGACTGTACCCAAAAACCACCTGTTTGCACGACTCAGTAGAGCCGTGGTAGGGTGGAAATCAAAGCACAGTGGGAGACACACAAGACTCTATGACGATCTCGGGTCAACAGACTAAGCTGTACCAGTGTCACCAGAGAACTGCCATCTGACGTGAGGTATAATACCATCTGGGAGTTCTCGGCGAGTCCGTTCAGTGTACCCAGTCTCTACTGAGCACCCGCATACCATCTTCGATGTCAAACACCAATGGATATGGGATCATCCATCGCCCATCGCATGGGTCGAGAAGATATGCGCTAGTCTACTCTGGAATATCGATGCCCCGTCTCGGTACTCCTACGACTAGGAACAATGAAGGATGTACTCACTGACTACCCAGGCCCCACTAGTATGATCTGCATCATAGTCCTGGAAGTCGAGTGCGCATCCTAAGGGCTTTATCAACATGTAATCAGAGAGACAGAAAGTATACATGTTAAGATAAAGAGCAACCAGATAGCGTACTATCATGTCGAGCAAGAAAGTCCTACCTATATATGTCCCAGCATCCACTACAATATACATCCAATGTACAGTAATGGCCTCTAGGGCATACATATAACTAACAACAACATCTTAGGTTTCTTTTATTTCATTAATCACATTAATGAAGTCCCATCATTTAAATACCTAAACATCACAGATAAATACGACGTACACTTATGCCATCCGCATTCGCCTCGATGTCCCCTCATGCACCGTTAGGTTAGGTAACTAACGGCAGAGCGGGGCAGGGCTAGCGCGGGTGTAAAACATAAGTAACGCCTATATAATATATCATATATACTATATACTGTATCTATCACAGAACATCACATGATCACATCACAGATATCGCAGCAGAAGAAACATATGAAACATTGGATATACTAGGACGTCCGTGTTTTCAATACGAGCCAGTATAAAACACGGATTCCACGGTCGTGATGAATAGCCAAACCCACACCCCTAGACCCCTACGAGAGCGGCAAGCAACCCTACCAATTCTAGAGTTAGGAGACCCGGACTCGACTCCTCGAGTTGGTCTCCCACTGGACTCCAGAACCCGGTTACTTGTGCTCCCCTCCTTGGGTCTATCCTAGTGCGGAAAAGTAAATAATATACAAACGGTGACATCTTCCGCAACCTGGAAGTGCCCCAATAAAAGAATATTACATACAAGTTTTTACATGAATGAAAATGAAAAACACTCATCTCACATAAAAACCCCCGGCTATTCAAACACGACGATCCAATATAACATATCCAGCAACACATAACATCACATGTCATCAACGTAAGTAAATATGCCCATCCCAATTGTCGTTGACATATAGCAACGAAACCGGCGATATCACATATTACACTTACGGTCACAGAAAAGAAAGTATAAAACTACAACAGTTGGAATCCGCAACCTGCATAGACATCGCATGCCTAATCAAATGAATTCCTTAGACATCGCATGCCTAACAATTATAAACCCCGCATTTTAGTCTCATTATCGAAAACACTTTTCAATATCAAGTCGGGCAATTCAACAAGATTCTCGACATCCTGATCGAATACTCGTCGCAAACTTCAGTAGGCGGCCGCACCCCCGATGCCGTCGACGAAGTGCACCAAGGCGGAACACCGCTACCGTGAGCACCCGAACGGATGCTTTCGGCGACGGGGTTCTCCTACAGTCACTTTGTCGGGGCTATGGAGTGAGGCTGTCTATTAAGTTTACCCGGCGAGTATCCGCGTACGCTACGTGATTGCGACGGACTTTTGATCACATCAAAATTCCGTGGCAACCGATCATGTGAGACTAAACTGCTATGTTTATAACATTCAGTTAGTTATCTCATAACTCTTTATGAATTCCAATTATTGTATCCCATTCCGGATAAATAGAAAATGTTAAACTTTCCGATCGAACATTCGAACACCCAAGTTTTCCCAATACAGATCAACACATGAAATAAGTCTAACAACATTCAGTTCGTGCCTCAGTACCAACGGTCCATCCGTAGAAGGGTCAAGCCAACGCCTCACATGTGGCACGCCGTACTGCCCCAAACCCGAAGGTTCAAAGGGCAGTTCAAGACGGTCACATAATCGAGTTAAGGTTTGTTGTCTTCTAGAGGGACCATCGCGTTACTTGCACTACTTAGAACGTCGTTAAACTACGGAAAAATCCAACACTTGGAAATTTCCCGATAGGGGAAAAATTGGGTATTTATATCCGGTCGAACTTTTTAACATATTCTAAAATTTATCCGGAAAGCCACATAGACAAAATCTGATACTCCGATCGAAACACCGAATCCCCAAAACAACCCCAGAAAATTCAACTCTTGAATAAATATTAAAAATTTCCAGAAAATCCAGCACAATCTATTAGGAGTTACTGTGTACGATTTGCTGAACAATGATGCCGTACGGCCACGGAACCGCCGCACGAGCCTTGCTCGTGCCGCGGAACCGCGGCAGTTTGATGGAGTTAGGAGCACGAATTTCACAGTACCTCTTAAATTCACCTGCTGATTTTTCTGCATATTTTTAATGTTGAAAAACTCACTGTTTTCAAAAATGTACAGAGAGCAAGGAAATTTTGGACTTTCGGGTTCGATCGGACTTCAAACTCCGTCTGGACTTCGCTTAAGGCTCTAGCTAGGCTCTGATACTACTGTAGGGTTCCTAGGCACCCTAATGAGGTCTCACAAGGCATCAACCATGCCAATTTCAAATTCTTTAGGTGCCGAGAAACCCTAATACGGATCGTCGGCTAGAAATCTAGGCGAAACAATAAACTAGTTAACACTTAACTAAGAGATACGGAAATACAACCTTTGTAGATTCGGTTCTCCACCTCTATAGCTCCGCAATGAAGTCTCCTCGCTGTCCATAACAAGTCCCGGGCTCTAGTGTCGGCTTCATCGGAGAATGGACAAGCTAGGTCATCGATGTCCATGCCGAAGATGATCTACGTCGAGGCATCGCTAAATCAAGCTCCACCTTCACCAAGTCATGAAAACTTGTGAAGGAAACACACTCTACTACTTGGCAAGAGGTAGAGGATGAAGAAATAGGAAGTGGGTAGACTTTAGAATTGGATTTCTCACTCTAATTCATCAATCACCATTGATGAGGTAAGCTTTCTTCTTGAAGTGAAGAAGAAGAAGATGATGAAAGTTATGATAAGTTATTTTGTAAAAAGAAATAAATATGAATACTTATCATTAATCAACCATAGTTTAGTGTAGAGAATAAATCATGGTTAGATTGAAGGGTTAGGGTTAAGCATCAAGACAAAATGGTGACTTAGTCAAAGTATCATGAAGCTTCATAATCCATCCAAAGAAAGCCACCATTTAATCTTTATGCAAATCATTTTCCAAAAAGAATAAATAGATAAATAAATGAATAAGGAAATAGTAAACCCTAACCATTTCATTAACCAAGGTTTAATTCTTTACACTTAACCAAAAGGCATGTATCATCAAATATGATACAAGCAAGTGCACAAAATCATATCGCATATGCAATGCGCACATCCGAGTGAGAAAATCCATTTAAAGTGAATCGATACTAGTTAATGCAAAGTAATATATCAAATATATAATTATGCATTAAATAATTAAATCAACACTTGATTCAATGATCCGGTCATGTCGCACACAACCGACTAGTATACAATGTATCGGCTTATCGAATCAATCCTTGATTCGATAACTAGGTTATATCGCATACAACCATTCGACACATTCATCGCGAGAATGGAATACGGTATCACATACTCGTATTATTCTCGGTCCCGCACACATCTCATATGCGCTCCTATTTCATTTCGCTTGAGCCAGGAAACCTCTGTGTAGGACTCTAAAGACTCGTCAATACGCCGGCAGCAGGCGATGATCATATCAAACACCCACAAGCCGCAAGCGGTCTGCTAAACGTAACAGCCACCCGGGTATTGAGCGATCTGAAGATCGACGAGCAAGCCCGCTCACACTCCAGTGAATCCAACCAGTAACACTACCGTACAGTCCGGTCTGATCGTCTGATATGTCGCATATCTCGCCTAGGGGTGGTAAACGTCAGACCCCAATAGCTCGATAAATCGTGTCGATATGAGGTCTATAACAATTCGAGAAACTACTGGTAACACTTATCAGTAAATCTCAGCAACCCTGGCCAGGGATTTCCTGTTATAGCTAATCGAACACAGCGCAACATCAACCCCCTATACCGGGAGAGACGAATCCCCTCTTATCGCTCATTGCCTCCATGTGACTCGGGACTGTACCCAAAAACCACCGTTTTGCACACCCTCTTGGACGTGGTAAGATGGAAATCAAAGCACAGTGGGAACCACACAAGACTCTATGACAATCTCGGGTCAACAGACTACTCTGTACCAGTGTCACCAGAGAACTGCCATCTGACGTGAGGTATAATACCATCTGGGAGTTCTCGGCGAGTCCGTCCAGTGTACCCAGTCTCTACTGAGCACCCGAATATCATCTCTGATGTCAAACACCAATGGATATGGGATCATCCATTGCCCATCTGTATGGGTCGAGAAGGTACACGCTAGTCTACTCTGGTATATCGATGCCCCGTCTCGATACACCCTCGACTAGGGACTTTGAAGGATGTACTTATGGACTACCTGTCCCCACTAGTATGATCCGCATCATAGTCCAGGTAGTCAAGTACACATCCTAAGGGCTTTACCAACATGTAACAGAGAGACAATCAGTATACACGTTAAGGTAAAGAGCAACCAGATAGCATACTATCATGTCGAGCAAGAAAGTCCTCCCTATATATGTCCCAGCATCCACTACAATATACATCCTATGTATAGTAATGGCCTCTAGGGCATACATATAACTAACACTCTTGATATAGGAAATGTTCAAAACATTATCCATCAATACAAAATTATATCATTCTTTATCTTAATAAAATGACTGATATGATATTGTATATCAGATTCGGTATCTAATAACATTCGTTTAGAATCAATGTATTTGGTAATACAGGGTGATAACTGCCAACAAATTTGGCTGCAACACTTGCACCGTTTCCAACTCTTGAAACTTATCACCCGTTCCCAGTTCTCTACCTTTCTGTAGCCCATGTAACAGATTACATATATGTGATCCAGATCCGGTATCTCATACCCACGACGTAGAGGATACTGAGAAACAGTTCTCGGTAATGAACATACCCGAAAAAGATATATCAACATACACTTTCTTCGTTTGGGTGGCACGGGAATTCTGGTAATTCCCTATTTCCTGCTCGGTCTTATAACAATTATAAGTTGGAGCGGGACCAACGTTTCCCAGCTCAGTATAACAAGCGGGTTCGGTCAATACATCCATATTATTATCTTGATTAAGGTGTGACATGGTCGCTACTTGGAGAGAGAGAGAAGAAAACACTCAGCGTATGCTCTTGCAAGATTAGATTGGTTATTAATATATCTAATTAGGATGGTTCCCACTATTTTAGTCAAATCTTCCTTCAAACCCTAAAAGGAAAGACTAGCCGGGATTAATTACACCCTACAAGTTTGCCAATCTTTCGGCCAGGCCAGTGCCGGTACTTTGATGGAAGTTCCCCGTGCTTTCGCACGGACCTAATTAAAATAAACCTCATTTTTCCAGGGGCGTAACCCCGTTGACACCTTTCTAGACACCTACTTGATCGGCTAATTGTAATGTGTAAAACTCTTCCAGGAGTAACTCTTACTCGCAGTGGTATCGGGATCCAACTATCTCATAGAAGGTATGCAATCTCATTGCAAATTTCAACACTTGAAATTCCCGATAATATTTTACCCCTAGCATCCTATGACCTTGATGGAGGTCAACAAATCATAAGCTACTAGTCAAGTTCAGCCCGTACATTTCTTGATTGAATTAAACCCACCCGCACGACCCTTGATGGAGGTCAACAAGACCGCACGACTACCCTAATCCAATCGCATCGTATGCTTATGCAGATAAGTATAAATAGCTACCGCACACTATGCCTTGACGGAGGTCAACAAACGTAGCACGAATACTATGAAGTACTTATCTGAAATGACGGAGGGCTACGACAGGTTTTTAAGAAAACCTTTTGCGTAATGAACTTGATATCGTCGTAGAATCGAGTGATTTTAAATGGAGTTTTTTTTAGGCTTTTACTAGTTTTGCTAAAGAGGTCACTCCCGGTGAAGGGATCTCGGCTCTTTCCTTATCGAATAAGGTGCAGGATATTTCACAAATACCACTATGCAAAGAAAAAACTATAGAAGCAATCAAAAGACAAACCGAGGGTTGTAGCATCTGCTAGTTTCGCTAAAGAGGTCACTCCCGATGAAGGGATCTTGGCTCTTTCCTTATCGAATAAGATGCTGGATATTCTACAAGAAATACCGCTATGCAAAGCAAGAACTAGAGCTACCAGTTTTCGAGACAAGTTTCTACAAGATCTTTAGGTTTCTTTTATTCATTAATCTCATTAATGAAGTCCCATTTATTATGCTTCCCAAGCATCACATATGAAACAAAAGCAACAATATATAATATATATCATATATATAATATAAGCATTCGTCTCAGAATATAATCAATGATCACATCACAGAATATCGCAGCAGAATAAAACATATGAAATATTTGATATACTAGGATTTCCGTGTTTTAGATTAAGCCTGTATAAAACACGGATTCCACGGTTGTGATGAATAGCCAATCCCACACCCCTAGACCCCTACGAGAGTGGAAAGCAACCCTTCCAATTCTAGAGTTAGGAGACCCGGTCTCGACTCCTCGAGATGGTATCCCACTGGACCCTAGAACCCGGTTACTTATGCTCCCCGCCTTGGGTCTATCCTAATGCGGAAAAGTAAATAATATATAATGGTGACATCATCCTCAATCCGAAAGTGCCCCAATAAAAGAATATTACATACAAGTTTTTATATGAATGAAAATAAAAACTCCCATCTCACATAAAAACCCCGTCTATTCAAAACACAACGATCCAATATAATATATCACAGCTACACATAATATCATATGTCATCAACGTAGGTAAATATGCGTATCCCAATTGTCATTGACATATAGCACCGAAACCGGCGATACACCACATATTACACTTACGGTCGCAGAAAAGAAAGTGATAAACTACAACAGTTGGAATCCGCAACTACCTTAGACATCACATGCCTAACCATCTGAATTCCTTAGACATCACATGCCTAACAATTATAAACCCCGCATTTTAGTCTCGATCTCGAAAACACTTTTCAATATCAAGTCGGGCAATTCAACAAGATTCCCGACATCCCGATCGAATGCTCGTCGGAAACTTTAGTAGACGGTCGCACCCCCCGATGGCGTCGACAAAGTGCACTAAGGCGGAACACCGCTGCCGCGAGCACCCGAACGGATGCTTTTGGCGACAGGGTTCTCCTACAGTCACTTGGTCAGGGCTATGGGGCGTGGCTATCTAATAATGTTACCCGACGAGTATCCGCGTATGCTACGTGATTGCGACGGATTTTTGATCACATCAAAATCTCGTGGCAATCGATCAAATGAGACTAAATTGCTAGATTTATAACATTCAAATTAGTTATCTCATAACTAGTTTTGTGGATTCCAAATATTGTATCCCATCACATTATATCCGGACGACGTTAAACTTTTCGATCGATTCATCAAAGTCCCACAATTTTCCGACAGCTCAACATTTGAGCACAGTTTTAATAATACCCAGAATATGCTACAGTACCTATGCACCAGCCGTAGAAAGGCAAACCCAAGCCTCACTCATGTCGCCACGGAACTACGGCAAACCCTAGGGTATGACCGCGGTTCCACGATCCAAAAAAGTCGAGTTAGGGTTTCATTCTTCTAGAGGGTTCATAGAATCACTTGCATATTTTTTCCGAATACGTTAAACTTGGAAAAATGTGTTTTTGACATTCGATCGAACTTTTTAACTTCATCTAGACAACATACGAATAACCCGAAACAATGTTAAAAAATATGAATACGAAACACTCCGAATTGTTTATAGTGTAAGATTACATCACATGCAAAATTAGCAAAAACAAACAATACCTGAAACATCAAAACCAAGTTTCTGGAACACACAGAAAATTTCAGGCAATTCCATGACAAAGTGGCCGGCCCCTACATGCATGATCTCGGTCAAATCCAAGCAGAACCCCCTGAAATTTTGACTGTGTTCATGATATATCTCATACATCACTCTGTACTTGTTTAAAAATTTTTTTGAACAACTTTTAAAATCGACAGAAACTTCAATTTTCCATTTCAAGTTTCGAAGTATTTCAGTTTCGAAATCCTAACAAAATCCGTCAAAATTTTTAGCATGGCTCTGATACCACTGCAGGGTTACCTAGCACGGCAGCAAGGTTTCGGGAGGTATCGTCCATGCCAAATTCAAATTTTTGCCATTCTAGCTAACCCTAACATAGAATCGTTTACTAGAAATCGACGGAAAAGTAAATGCAAACACTTTGCAAGTCTAGTGAGCAAGGAATACAACCTTTGTAGACCGGTCCTTCACTTCAATAGCTCCGTATAGTAGTCCCTTCGCTGTGATCGTGAACTCCGGACTCTGGAGAGGCTCCCATGAAGAAACGAACATGCTTGCTTCGATGTCCTCGAGGCCGAAGATGATCTACGTCAAGGAGACACTAACCCAAGCTATCTCTTCACTAATTACGGAATTAGTGAAGCAAACACCTTATACTAAATGGCAAGTAGTAGAGGATGATGAAGTAGGAAGTGGGTTCACTTTAGATTTTATTTTCTCACATTTTTTCTCACATCTCCATTGAATCTAGAAAGCTTTGAGGAAGAAGAAGATGAAGAAATATCTCATATGATAATTATCCAAGTGAGAATAGCAACCATGGTGAGTTAATATCATATATTAACCTTTGTAGAGAGTGAACTATGGCTAGGTTTAATTGGTTGGGTTAACAAATATCTTAGCCAAAACAAAAGAGTGGACTTGGTCAATGAAGACTACAAGCTTCTACAAGCTTTCATCCATGACAAAATGCCACTATTTGTAATTACCAAAATAAATAAAACCCTAGCAATTAAACCAAGCATGGTGTAAGTCATACACACACCTTTGTCTCATGTATCATCAAGCATG
Source organism: Agapanthus africanus (assembly GCA_030015575.1). Lineage (NCBI taxonomy): Eukaryota > Viridiplantae > Streptophyta > Magnoliopsida > Asparagales > Amaryllidaceae > Agapanthus > Agapanthus africanus. The sequence continues at coordinate 167,457,619 of CM057345.1, forward strand.
ACATAATACATCTACACAAAAATATATCACATATATTCAATGTGCACAAAATGAGAGAAAAAATCATAAGTGAGCTTAATATTAGTTAATGTAATATAATTTATCAAATATATAATTATACATTAAATTATTAAATCAACTCTTGATTTAATAATCCGGCTATATCACATATAACCGACTAATATCATATGTAACAACTTATCGAATCAACACTTGATCCGATAACCCGGCTATATCGCATATAACCGACCAATGCCACAAATCGTGAGAATAGAATACGGTATCACATATCGTATTAATCTCGGTCCCGCACATATCACAAATGTGCTCCTACTCCATTTCGCTTGAGCCAGAAAACCTCTGTGTAGGACTCTAAAGACTCGTCAATACGCCGGCAGTAGGTGATGATCATATCAAACACCCACAAGCCGCAAGCGGTCTGCTAAACGTAAAGGCCACCCGGGTATTGAGCGATTAGAAGATCAACAAGTAAGCCTGCTCGTACTCCTGCGAATCCAATAAGTAACACTACCGTACAGTTCGGTCTCTTCGTTTGATATGTTGCATATCTCGTCTAGGGGTGGTAAACATTAGACCCCAGTAACTCGATAAGTCGTGTCGATATGAGGCTCATAACGGGTCGAGAAACTACTGATAACACTTACCAGTATATCTCTAAAGCAGCCCTGGCCAGAGACTTCTTGTTATAGCCAATCGAGCACAGCGCAACATCAACTCTCAATACCGGGAGAAACGAAACCCCTCCTATCGCTCATTGCCTCTATGTGATTCGGGACTGCACCCAAAAGCTACCGTTTTGCACGTTCTCTTCAACGTGGTAAGGTGGAAATCAAAGCACAGTAGGAATCACACAAAACTCTATGACGATCTCGGGTCTACAGACTAACCTGTACCAGTGTCACCAGAGAACTGCCATCTGACGTTAGGTATAATACCATCTGGGAGTTCTCGGCGAGTCCGTCCAGTGTACCCAGTCTCCACTGAGCACCCGTATACTGTCTCTGATGTCAAACACCAATGGATATGGGATCATCCATCGCCCATCTATATGGGTCAAGAAGCTATACGCTAGTCTACTCTGGTATATCGATGCTCTGTCTTGATACACCCTCGACTAGGAACATTTGAAGGATGTACTTAGCGACTACTCTGTCCCCATTAGTATGATCTGCATCATAGTCCTGGTAGTCAAGTACTCATCTTAAGGGCTTTATCAACATGTTACATAGAGACAATCAGTGTACATGTTAAGATAAAGAGCAACTAGATAGCATACTATCATGTCGAGCAAGAAAGTCCTCCATGTATATGTCCAAGCATCCACTACAATATACATCGTATGTACAGTAATGGCCTCTAGGACATACATATAACTAACAGTTTAGTGTTAACCTTGTTTAGTGGCCATGACACCTTAAACTAATCCATGCTATGATTAATCTTGCACTTAGATATTTATGTGTGAGTTATCTTCTTGTTTTGGAATGGGGGGAGGTGGCAAGGTGACTCAGGGATAATCATGCTTGCATTAATGAAGGAGAGGGAGAGAGTAAGTGTAAGGGTACACTCATCCTACACTCACCCTCTCATCTTTATCTCAACTCGCACTCTCATTCTATCTCTCTCTCTCTCTCATTCTCAATCATTTTCATTCTCCTCTTCCTTCAAACAGAAACCTCTTCTTATTCATCACAAAACTCAAGCCAATCCTCACCACTTTTCATAAAACTCACTAAACCCTTTATTAAACTTGATCTAGAGCCTATGGAGATCACTTAGAGTTTGGAAAGGTAGGGTTTTGAGCAAGTTTGGGAAGGTAGTGCTCTCTAACTGATAAATAGGATGTTATAATGTTGTGTATCTTATTAGTTTCAGTTTAGAACACTAAAGGTATAGTTTTGTGCACGTATCGTATTTTTAGTGTCATTATAGGATGTCTGTGATCTGCTGTGACCCTGAGTGTATACTGGAAAATCTAGCAATGTAGTAGTGATGTATGTAAGTCGACACTATACAGCCCACGGGTTTGCGGGGAGGCAGAACGGGTAAAAAATGATTTTTCAATCAAGATAACATCGACTATGCATAAGGATCTTTGCTAAACCATATCTAACAAAACTAACTAGAGGTATTATCTACTCGGCAAGAAGATTATAGCTCATGATACTAGTCCTTCTTGTTCTTGTTGTTCTCCTCCTCGTCGGCCTCCTCAAGTCGAAGAAGATCCACCCGAGAGTGCCTACTATAAGCTTTAACCTCTAAGATGAGGTAACTAAGTGACTTAGAGTGCTAATCTAAGTGACCTAGAGAATATAGAGTGATTAAGGATTTAATAGTCTTATTAACCCTAAGGTTCTCAACTCATGAAACAATTAGGGTTAAGATGAAGAAGACAGAGCTTGAGGAGAGAGAAAGTTGTTCTCCGCCGAAAGATACGACCGGGACGTTGGGACGTCCGGCCTGAATTTGGGTGTTGGTTTTATCCGTCCACCTCTCCGAAAATGCCAAGTTGATTTATGGCACCGTGTATCGGAGGTTTAGATGGATGCGGCCGTTGTAGCAGACTTCGTCAGATTCCCCCTCGTTTGAGGAGTTTTTGATTGTAGGGACGCTCTTCCTTGCAGGCGCAAGCCCCTGCAGTTAATTACGCTACCGTATCGCGGTAACCACTTTCTCCTTCTCCAGATGGTCACTTCGTGTCATGTGTGTTTGTTTTATTTTTGGTTGCCCGTGGATTGTATATGGAGACTAATTTATGTTATCGCCCTTAGGGCGTGAATTAGTCCAAATCCGTATTTTCTTAGATTTGGTTTTGGGTTGGGTTTAAGGATCGTTAATCTCATTTGAGACTAAGATCAACTTAATCGTTTGTTAAGGATACGTTATTCTAATTTTAGACTAAGATCTACTTAACAGGATCATTTAGATCCAACAAAAGAGCATTTGGACTCTATTATTTTAGTTTAGGGACATTGCGGTCCATAAGTTTAAGGACATCATAGTCCGTAAAGTTTAAAGACATCATATTCTATAAGTTTAAGGACCTCACAGTCTATGGTAGTTTAGAGATATCATAGTCTGTAAAGTTTAAGGACATCATAGTCCATGAGTTTAAGGACCCCACAGTCCGTAAAGTTTAAGGACATCATAGTCCTTGAGTTTAAGGACCCCACAGTCCGCGGAATGTATGGTTGTCGGGACCCGTCACCTCTCTGAAGACGTTGAAGGATTAAAACGACACATATCAGAGGAGTGAAGAGATGTACCCTTGAACCAATATTGTTTGGGAGAGATCTGTAGTGAAGTTTGGGACTAAGATCAAAGATTTATGAGCATATGGGCTCAATTAATCTGAATAAGGTATCTGTGGCCAACTTGGGCTCGGCCGATTCGGTTAAAATGTTGGACATTTAATTAGGCTCAGTTTTTCTTCATTTAACAATGTTGAGCTTTGGTTTGGGCTCTAACAACCATTTTTTGTCTTTTATTGAGTGCTTAGCACTCATTATGGCTCTGGGGCTTTATTTAAAGAACAATTTATGTTCCCTCAGCGCACACGTGAGGAGCACGTGGTGCGCTTGGCGCTGAGCGCCAGTCAATAAGCGCAGAGCGCTTCTGTTAAGTAGCACACACGTGAGGAGCACGTGACGCGCTTAGCGCTGAGCGCTTCTGTTAAGTAGCGCACACGTGAGGAGCACGTGGCGTGCTTGGCGTTGGTCACCAGATTTGGAGCGGTGAGGTGCTTCTTATGAAGTAGCGCGCACGTGAGGAGCACATGGCGCGCTTGGCGCTGAGCGCCAGACAATGAGCGCAGAGCACTTCTGATCAATTTCGTGATCTGAGAAATAAGTTCTCGCTTACAAGAGACTTTGTCTCATGGTTCTAAGAACAAAGTTCTTATTTTTATAGGAGATGTTGCAATCTCTTCTATTTTCTTTTGTGAAAGACTTTGTCTTTGTAGATCTATGATTTGAAGAGAATGGAATTCTTCTCCCCCTTTTTATGATGAGATGCTATGATCTCTTTTTGTGAAAGACCTATGTCTTATAGATCTATGATCTAAAAAAAAGAACTATGTTCTTCTTCCTTAATGAGATGTTTTTTATCTCTCTGTTTTTACCTTGAAGAAAAGTTCTTCTTCTCAGAGCTTGCTCTTTTCTTTGAAATTTCTCAAAGCTTGGGGGGGGGGGGTTCTTCTCTGCGAGACTTGAAGTCTTGGGTCCTTTATATAGTAGAGGTTGATTTTTTAAATCAGTTGAAGAGATCTTTTCTCTAATTGATTTGTGGATGTTTCCCACCGTTCGATCTTTGATCCTAGGGCTTCTGTTTTACAGAAGGCAATCTTCTTGTTTGTAACAAGATTGGGAAATATTTTCCTATACAGAACTTATTCTGTATCTTGGCGATCTTTAATCACCATTGTATCTTTAATCTAACGGCAATGAACATTTAGTTCCAGCGCTAGCGCTCTCGTGCTTTGCATGTGAGCGCTGCAACAGAGTCTTTGACTCTTAGTGCTAGCGCTCTTGTGCTTTGCACGTGAGCGCCGCATCAGATTCTTTGACTCTTAGCGCTGGCGCTGCTAGCACCAGCGCTCTCGTGCTTTGCACGTGAGCGCTGCATCAGAGTCTTTGACTCTTAGCGCTGGCGCTGCAGCGCTAGCTCTCTCGTGCTTTGCACGTGAGCGCTGCAGCAGAGTTTTTGAATCTTAGCGCTGGCGCTATTATGAAGCGCTGCTTCATTTCAAATTTCAAAATTTGAACAGAGCTTTGCTCTGATTGGGGAAACAAATGCTCCCCCACCGTTGCGCTCACGTGCCCTACACGTGAGTGCAGCGGTGGCAGCATTTCCACCATTGGATCAACTTAGAAGTTGAAACGGCTCTCAGTGCCTATAAATAGGGCCTTTGGCCCTTGAGATGACCCCTGTTCATCTCCTTTCTTGATTTTTTTTGAGAATTAATTCTCTTTCAGAGCCAAGCTTTCTGTTTTAAGAACTCTCTTAGAATCAGAACTCTGTCAAAAATCTAGGTAAAGATCAAATCTTTGAAGAGATTATTTTATAATCTAGGGTTTCACCTATTAACAGAGCCTTGCTCTTTTTCAGATCATAGATCTAAAGAAACTCTTAGGGTTTTCTTAACAGAGCTTTGCTCTCTTGAAATCATCGATCTAAAGAGATCTTTCTTAGGGTTTCTTAACCCATTATAGAAAAACTCTTAGAGTTCATCTTGCAGATTTTAAAGATCTCAGAATTTTTAACTCAGTAAAGCTTTGGTTTTAGGGTTTTGATGGATAATTCCATCGTCTTCACAGAGCAATAGCTCTTCAGAATTTTTTTTGGGGAATTTTTATTCTCTTCATGATTAATTATGACAGATGTCATATCTGTTGCAGATCACTGCTCTCAAGGGAGATTTACTCCTTGGCCCAAGGGGCTCTCATTAAATGAGAATCTTTTTAGGATTTCCTCATTTAATAACTGTCTCATCAAATGATGAGACTGTTTTATTAATGATGAGCCATCATCTAGATTGTGTGGGTCCTCCTTGGTCCCTTTCCACTGCATTGCAGTATAGTACGATTTTAAAGTACCAAGTACTAGGCTTTGGGCTGAAGCATTGACGGCTAACCCTCGTTCTTCCTGTGCAGGTACTATGTCTTACGACACTTCTTTCCCATTCATTCGTCTGGAGAGCGCTTTCGCCGACGCTCCCGTAGACCGAGAAGTTTTTGCACTGATCAAGGATCATGACCCGGAGCAGTAGTCGCTTCATTTGTGGGGGTTGTGGTACAACCAGATTATCCAGGGTCGACGCGGCTTCTCTTGTGCGACGCCTTCAGAACCAATCTCCGCTATTCACTATGCCGACTTACCCCATGTTAACTATGCCGTAGAGGAGATCCACTGGACCTCAGAGGGTCGCCTTCAGCCCTCTATAGCCACGATACCTATGCAGCCGCCGATGGCTTTAGATATTCTGGGGCGGCGCATATGTCAGAGAGAGTCGCGCCCATGGGGACATGTGTATATGATTGGCCTGACTCCTCGTCATTCGGCCGGATACCTGCAGTGGGCCCGGTAGATCTTATCGGCGAAAAAGTTGGCGTTATTGAAGCTTGGGCTATCCCCTGCTATCTATGCGTCGCTTTTCCAGTATACGGCACCTCCGGTGTGGTGGATTAAGGCTTTCTTAGAGCAATGGAACATCCTGACACACACCTTTCTCTTATCGGATCGGGAGGTTTCAATCTCCCTGGAGGAGTTTGCGGAGATCTCAGGCCTACCTGTTAGAGGGGAACACTACAAGGAAATACTTCCCCCTGACTAATACGTCTTTACGACCCGATCAGTAGTGATGGGTCTGACTCCGGAAAATGCCAATTAGCACCGATTTCCAAGCTTAATCAAGGTGTTGAATATTTATGAGTGCCTGTTCTTGGAATCTGGGGGGCACGGCGTCAGCTTCACAGATTTTATCGTCCGCTTTCTCTGCCCTGAAGTCCTTTCAAAGGAAACCGCGAAATTTTCCAAGCTCGCCGATCCTTTCAGCTTTGGTTTGGACAAACAGCCGGCAGCGGAAGCGGATCAGAGAAATTTCTTTCTCCCGGACACTCCGTTCGTCCCTTTCGCAGAGCTTGCAGCTTCAGACGTCGACGAAGAGACGTTCTTTTTGAGGTTTCTCGACCTATGGCTAAGTTGGTTCGTACTTCCCATTCACCCTCGTCATATGAGGCCGTCCGTTTTCTACCCGGCTCACCGGATGATTGAAGGAACGCGGGTTGCCGTCGGGATTGCCGGGCTGGCTTATTTGTATCATGGCTTGAGCTTGGCGGCGGACACTACTCAGCCGGGTTTAGAGCCCGTAAATCTCCCGCTGCACTATTTTATTTCGTGGATTGACCTGCACGTGCTTGGAGCCTTTGGAATCCACAAACTTCCCCGTTTCGATGATAGCTACAATTTCCCCCGGGTGATGTCTCTAATCGACGCCTCTGCTTCAGACCCATCGCCGCGAGAAGCTCGGGGAGTGATTCTCCGCCCGCGCATGGTTGGGGATAGAATGACCTTCGTTGATAGGGTCATGACTATTAGCAAGGAGTCAACTAAGGCGGTGTAGCCGCTGTGTGACACCTTTAAGGACGGGGTTTCCACGTTGAAGGCTCGGGAAATCGTGCATCTGTACTCGATCAGGCCGGGCTTCTTAGTTTTCAGGCAGAACGAGTCGGCGTTGTTTTTGAGGTATAACTCGCACCGCTTTTCCTAACAGTCGGGTTACAACCAGGGTGTTCCCCTCGAAGCTTTTCTGACTGAACCGACTGCCACTGAAGAGGGCATTCGCACTGCGCTGCACCACTTCATGCGCCTGAATACCGGGTCCATCTTCCTTATCAGCAGGCCGAGTTACGTACTGAATGCCTCGAACGCATATATGGCATGGTATAAGCATGCAACGGGTGCCGTGAATAGGGAAGAACGACAGCTGCTGCTTGATCGCAACGGTGTAATCCCTGCCGATAACCCATCCGTCCCTTTAAAACGACGAATTGCCGTTCGTCCTTCATTAAAGGAAACTGATACGGTTGCGGTTCCTCATTCCTTTACTTCAAAGCCACAGCCCAGCGTTCCTAAAACAGTAGCTATAGCGTCTCCGAACTCTAGAGTTGGCGCGGAGATTGGGATCCGTCGCCCAAAAATGCCCGTGAAGCGTAGGCTCCTATCGTCGGCCACCGGGGCTCGTTCACAGAAGAAGAAGAAGTCGATGTTTTCTCTCGACATCGTACTCGGCCAGGAGCCCCATGTGTTAGTTATATGTATGCCCTAGAGGCCATTACTATACATAGGATGTATATTGTAGTGGATGCTTGGACATATATAGGGAGGACTTTCTTGCTCGACATGATAGTATGCTATCTGGTTACTCTTTACCTTAACGTGTATACTGATTGTCTCTCTGTTACATGTTGGTAAAGCCCTTAGGATGTGTACTTAACTACCTGGACTATGATGCAGATCATACTAGTGGGGACATGGTAGTCCATAAGTACATCCTTCAAGGTCCCTAGTCGTGGGTGTATCGAGACGGGGCATCGATATACCAGTGTAGACTAGCGTATACCTTCTCGACCCATACAGATGGGCGATGGAAGATCCCATATCCATTGGTGTTTGACATCAGAGATGATATACGGGTGCTCAGTGGAGACTGGGTACACTGGACGGACTCGCCGAGAACTCCCAGATGGTATTATACCTTACGTCAGATGGCAGTTCTCTGGTGACACTGGTACAGAGTAGTCTGTTGACCCGAGATCGTCATAGAGTCTTGTGTGGTTCCCACTGTGCTTTGATTTCCATCTTACCACGTCCAAGAGGGCATGCAAAACGGTGGTTTTTGGGTACATTCCCGAATCACATGGAGGCAATGAGCGATAGGAGGGGATTCGTCTCTCCCGGTATAGGGAGTTGATGTTGCGCTGTGTTCGATTGGCTATAACCGGAAATCCCTGGCCAGGATTGCTGAGATTTACTGGTAAGTGTTACCTGTAGTTTCTCGAACTGTTATAGACCTCATATCGACACGACTTATCGAGCTATTGGGGTCTGACGTTTACCACCCCTAGGCAAGATATGCGACATATAAGACGATCAGACTGGACAGTACGGTAAGTGTTACTGGTTGGATTCACAGGAGTATGAGCGGGCTTGCTCGTCGATCTTCTGATCGCTCAATACCCGGGTGGCCGTTATGTTTGGCAGACCGCTTGCGGCTTGTGGGTGTTTGATATGATCATCACCTGCTGCCGGCGTATTGACGAGTCTTTAGAGTCCTACACAGAGGTTTCCTGGCTCCAGCGAAACAAAATAGGAGCGCATATGAGATATGTGCGGGACCGAGAATAATGCGTGTATGTGATACCGCATTTCATTCTCGCGATGAATGTATCGATTGGTTGTATGCGATACAACCTAGTTATCGAATCAAGGGTTGATTCGATAAGCCGATACATTGGATATTAGTCGGTTGTATGCGATATGACCGGATCGTTAAATCAAGTGTTGATTTAATGATTTAATGCATGATTATATATTTGATATATTACTTTGCATTAACTAGTATTGGTTCACTTTAAATGGATTTTCTCACTTGAATTGTGCAAGTGGTATATGTGATATACTTTTGTGCACTTGCTTGTATCATGTTTGATGATACATGTTTACTTGGTTAAGTGTAAAGAATTAAGCCATGGTTAAACTAATGATTAGGGTTTTGTTATCTATTTATTTATAATTCTTATTTTGGAAAAGATAAAGAAAGAATGGTGGGGTTTTTGTTTGCTAGTTGAAGCTTCATGAAGCTTTGACCAAATCCACCATTCTTGTCTCATGCTTAACCCTAACCATTAAAACTAATCATGGTCTATTCTCTACACTCAACCAAGGTTAGTATATGATAAGTGTTGTTTTTATTTTCCATTTTAAATAACACTTATTATATCTTTCTTCTTCTTCTTCATCTTGAGCAAGAAAGAAAACCTAGCTACCATCAATGGCAACTAGTGAAAATGAGTGAGAAATCCAATTCTAAAGTCTACCCACTTTCTATTTCTTCATCCTCTACCTCTTGCCAAGTAGTAGAGTGCGTTTTCTTCACAAGTTTCATGACTTGGTGAAGTGGGAGGTTGATCTTGTGTTGCCTCGACGTAGATCATCTTCGGCACGAAGCCGACGACCTTGCCCGTCCATTTCTCCGATGAAGCCGACGCTAGAGCCCGGGTTTCTATTTGGACAGCGAGGAGACTTCATTGCGGAGCTATGGAGGTGGAGGACCGGATCTACAAAGGTTGTATTTCCGTTCTTTTAGTTAAATTGTTAACTAGTTTCATTTGTTTCGCCTATATATCTAGTTAACGATCCGTATTAGGGTTTCTCGGCACCCGTAAAGTTTGAAATTGGCATGGTTGATGCCTTGTGAGACCTCCTTAGTGTTCCTAGGAACCCTACAGTGGTATCAGAGCCTAGCTAGAGCCTTAGGCGATGCGTAGACGATGTTAGAAACCCGATCGAACCCCGAAACCCTAACTTTTAACCCTCTCTGGACTTTTTCTGAAAAAGTGGTTTTTTCCAATTTAAAAATGCTTAAAAAATTCAGCAGGAAATTCTAAGAATTACGGTGCAAAAATTACCTAATGATTTGTCTAAAGCGCGGCGGAACCGCGGCATTAGCCGCCTATTGCGGCGGTTCCGCGCTCATTTAGTCTCTTCAGTCAACCATTTTTGCACAGTAACTTCTTTATTTAAATGCTGAGTTTTATGAGAATTTTTAATATTTATTCAAGAGTTGAATTTTCTGGGGTTGTTTTGGGGATTCGATGATTCGATCGGATTATCAGATGTTGTCAATGTGGATTCCGGATAATTTTTGAATATGTTAAAAAGTTCGACCGGATATAAATACCCACTTTTTCCCCTGTCGGGAAATTTCCAAGTGTTGGATCTTTCCGTGGTTTAAAGACGTTCTAAGTAGTGCAAGTAACGCAATGGACCCTCTAGAAGACAACAAACCTTAACTCGATTATGTGACCGTCTTGAACTGCCCTTTGAACCTTCGGGTTTGGGGCAGTACGGCGTGCCACATGTGAGGCGTTGGCTTGACCCTTCTACGGCTGGACCGTCGGTACTGAGGCATGAACTGGATGTTTTTAAACTTGTTTCATGTGTTGAGCTGTATCGGGAAAATTTGGGTGTTTGAATGTTCGATCGGAAAGTTTAACATTTTCTATTTATCTGGAATGGGATACAATATTTGGAATTCACAAGTAGTTATGAGATAACTGAATGAATGTTGTAAATATAGCACTTTAGTCTCACTTGATCGGTTGCCACGGAATTTTGATGTGATCAAAAGTCCGTCGCAATCACGTAGCATACGCGGATACTCGCCGGGTAAACTTAATAGACAGCCTCACTCCATAGCCCCGACCAAGTGACTGTAGGAGAACCCCGTCGCCGAAAGCATCCGTTTGGGTGCTCGCGGCAGCGTTGTTCCGCCTTGGTGCACTTCGTTGACGGCATCGGGGGTGTGGCCGCCTACTAAAGTTTGCGACGAGCATTCGATCAGGATGTCGGGAATCTTGTTGAATTACCCGACTTGATATTGAAAAGTGTTTTCGATTTTGAGACTAAAACGCGGGGTTTATAATTGTTAGGCATGCGATGTCTAAGTATTTCATTTGATTAGGCATGCGATGTTTAAAAGATTGCGGATTCCAACTGTTGTAGTTTTACACTTGCTTTTCTGTGACCGTAAGTGTAATATGTGATATCGCCGGTTTCGTTGCTATATGTCAACGACAATTGGGATTCGCATATTTACTTACGTTGATGACATGTGATGTTATGTGTTGCTGGATATGTTATATTGGATCGTCGTGTTTGAATAGCCGGGGGTTTTTATGTGAGATGAGTGTTTTTCATTTTCATTCATGTAAAAATCTGTATGTAATATTCTTTTATTAGGGCACTTCCAGGTTGCGGAAGATGTCACCCTTTGTATATTATTTACTTTTCCGCACTAGAATAGACCCAAGGAGGGGAGCACAAGTAACCGGGTTCTGGAGTCCAGTGGGAGACCAACTCGAGGAGTCGAGTCCGGGTCTCCTAACTCCAGAATTGGTAGGGTTGCTTGCCGCTCTCGTAGGGGTCTAGGAGTGTGGGTTTGGCTATTCATCACGACCGTGGAATCCGTGTTTTATACTGGCTCGTATTGAAAACACGGACGTCCTAGTATATCCAATATTTCATATAATTCTTCTGCTGCGATATCTGTGATGTGATCATGTGATATGTTCTGTGATGGATACTTTATATAGTATATATGATATATTATATTGATGTTATGTTTTACACCCGCGCTAGCCCTGCCCTGCTCTGCCGTTAGTTATCTAACCTAACGGTGCACGAGGGGACATCGAGGCGAATGCGGATGGCATAAGTGTACGTCGTATTTATCTGTGATGTTTAAGTACTTAAATGATGGGACTTCATTAATATGATTAATGAAAGAAAAGAAACCTAAAGATGTTGTAGAATCGAATTTCAAAAATAAAACAGGTAGCTACAGTTCTTGCTTTGCACAGCGGTATATATGATATATCCTGCACCTTATTCGATGAGGAAAGGACCGAGATCCCTTCACCGGGAGTGACTCCTTTAGCAATAACTGGCAGATGCTACACACTCGGTTTGTCTTTTGATTGCTTTTAAGAGTTTTTGCTTTGCACAGTGATATATGTGATATATCCCGCACCTCATTCGACGAGGAAAGGACCGACGATCCCTTCACCGGGAGTGACTCCTTTAGCAAAACTAGAAAAGCCTCAAAAGCACTCCATTTTAAAATCATTTGATTTTACAACGATATCAAGTTCATTACGCAATAGGTTTTCAGAAAAACCTGTCGTAGCCCTCCGTCATTTCAGATAAGTACTAGTTAGTATTCGTGCTGCGGTTGTTTGGCATGCGTCAAGGCGTAGTGTACGGTAGCTAACTAGTGCTTATCTGCTAGCATACGATGCAATTGGATTAGGGTATTCATACGGCGTTGTTTGGCATGCGTCAAGGGTCGTGCGGGTGGGTTTAATTCAATCAAGAAATGTACGGGTTGAACTTGACTAGCGGACTATGGGTTGTTTGGCATGCGTCAAGGTCATAGCACGCTAGGGGAAAAATATTATCGGGAATTTCAAGTGTTGAAATTTGCAATGAGATTGCATACCTTCTATGAGATAGTTGGATCCCGATACCCGCTGCGAGTAATTGTTACTCCTGGGAGAGTTTTACACATTACAATTAGCCGATCAAGTAGGTGTCTAGAAAGGTGTCAACGAGATTACGCCTCTGGGAAAATGAGGTTTACATTAATTAGGTTCGTGCGAAAGCACGGGGAACCTCCTTCAAAGTACCGACACTGGCCTGGCTGAAAGATTGGCGAACTTGTTTTATGTAATTAATCCCGGCTAGTCTTTCCTTTTAGGGTTTGAAGGAAGATTTGATAAAAAGCAGTGGGAGCCATCCTGATTAGATAAAATAAAAACCAATCTATTCTTGCTAGAGCGCACGCTGAGTGTTTTCTTCTCTCTCTCTCTCCAGGTAGCGACCATATCACGCCTTAATCAAGATAATAATACGGATATTTGACCGAACCCGCTTGTTATACTGAGCTGGGGAACGTTGGTCCCGCTCCACCTTATAATTGTTATAAGACAGAGCAGGAAATTGGGGATTACCAGAATTCCCGTGCCACCCAAACGAAAAGAGTGCATGCTGATGCATCATCTTCGGGTGTGTTCGTTATAGAGAACTATTTCTCAGTATCCTTTACGTCCTGAGTATGTGATACCAGATCAGGATCCCAGACATGTAATCTGTTACATAGGGCTACAGAAAGGTAGAGAACTGAGAACGGGTGATAAGTTTCATGAGGCAGAAAACGGGGCAAGTGTTGCAGCCAAGTCTGTTGGTCACTGTCACCCTGTATTCCAAATACATTGATTCTGAACGAATGTTATTAGATACCGAACCTGATATACAAAATCATATCTGTCTCTTTATTAGTAAAGAAACGATAAAATTTTGTATTGTTGGATAATGTTTTGAACATTTCCTATATCAAAAGTTGATCGGTTCAGGCATGTTATCTAAAAGCATTGATGTTCTAAATCAAACTACAGTTCTTTAGTATACTGAACACACACAAGAGGAAGAGTTCAGAAATGAACGAATCCTTCTTGAGGCATTGTAGACTAAGTCATATCAATGCGACCCGACTAGCTAAGTTGCACATAGATGCATATTTAAAACTGTTTGAATTTACATCTTGTGAAATTTGCCAGCCGTGTCACAAAGATAAGATGACCATAGCTCCGTTTACTGGAAACAAAGAAAGAGTTAGTGAACTCTTGGGATGATACATGTTGATGTATGATAGGTCCCCTGTCTACACTTGCCAAGACCGGTTCTTTTTACTTCATTACATTCTCTGATGATCTCTCAAGATTCAGACATATGTTCCTGTTGAAACACAAGTCCGAACCTTTTGAGATATTCACAGAATATAAGTTAGAAGTAGAGAACCAAAATACGGGTATAAGTATTATGTCCTTTGATGAGATCGAGGAGGAGAATACTTGAGCACGGAAATCCTAGATTATTCTAAAGGAGAATGAGATTCTCTCTCAGCATTACTCCTCCGCATACACCATAGCACGATGGTATATCGGGGCGGAGCAATAGCACCCTATGTGATATGGTGTGCTCTATGATGAGTACTACTGTGTTTCCTATTTCCTTTTGGGAGTTATGCACTTGAGAAGCTGCATACCAATTGAATAGGGTTCGAATCAGATCACACCCTACCACTCCATATGAGATATGGTATGGGAAGAGCCCATGTCTTAAGCTAGTTGAGATTTGGGGTTTTCCGGGCTATGTCTAAAAGCATAATCCGGACAAGCTCGAGGCAAATACTGTTGTGTAGAACTGGAATGGTTCCAGCCATACAAACTGCAGATGATGATTTGATAGAACCAAAGGATTCAATAGTAACTAATGAACCTCAGCCTCTCCGCCGATCTAGTAGGGTTCCTCACCCACCTGAGAGATATTTCGGTTTCTCTATGACAGTGGGAGCGAGGATTGCATCATGAGATGATGACCCAACTAGTTTTGAGCTGGCCATCAGGAGTAAGACTCTGTAAGAATGGCTGGATGCTTAGCGATCTGAGATGGAATCCATGTACACCAACAAAGTATGGACTTTGGCTGCTGTATCTGAAGGGTTAAATCTCCATCACGAGCAAGTATATCTTGAGAAGATTACTTGGTGTAGATGGAAAGGTAAAGACTTTCAAAGCTAGACTTGTTAAAGCTTTTCGTCATCGACTAGGCGTGGATAATGATGAAACCTTTTCAAGTGGCTATGCTTAAGTCCATCCAGATCCTATGTGCCACGGCTACATACCATGACTACGATATCTGGCGGTTGGGTGCCATGACTGCTTTTCTTAAATGATGTTTTAGAAAAGAGAGTCTATAAGTACACAGCCAGAGGGCTTCGTAGACAGTGGGAGCAGCGGAAACGTGTACAAGATACTTTATAGGATAAAGCAGGTATCGCGGAGTTGGAACATCTGTTTTGATGAAGTAGTCAAACAGTTTGACATCATCAAAATGGTAGATGAATCTTGTATATTCAAAAAGGCAGTAGGGAGTATGGTAATGATCCTCGTAGAGTACGTGGATGACATACTCTAGATAGGGAAGGAGTTTCCTATGCTACGCTCGGTCAATCTCCGCTTATCACAATGATTCTCCATATAGGATCAAAGTGATACCTCCTAAATCCTGGGTTTTGGATCTATGAGATAGATCTAATTGGATGTTAGGATTCTCACTAGTTGTAGTGAGATGGTATCAATCGATCCTGGGGAGAATCACTGGAAGGGTTCCAGAGTGATAAGGACGACTGAAAATCAGTCGCAGGCATTGTCTTTACCCTCAGCAAAGGGACGGTCTGTTGGAAGAGTTCCAAGCTAGATACTGTGGCATACTAGACGATAAAGGCTGGATACATCGTTACTTAAGATGCTACCAAAGAGACAGTCTGGGTGTATATTAGTTCATGAGATGAACTTCCTTCCTCCCATTGTGTGACAATGGAGTTGTGGCTTATGCCACGGAACACCCATCCCATCAGTGATCCAGACATATTCTAAGGCAGTGTCACCTGATCATGGAGATGGTTGATCTCCAGGGTGATCGAGGTTAGGAGAGTAGACTCAGAGGACAACACGGCGGATCCACTCACAAAGGCCTTTTCCCAGAGAGAGACTTTTATGGGATGGTTGAGTGTGAGATACTACAACCACTGCTATCAGATGACCCTAGTGCAAGTGGGAGATTGTTAGTTATATGTATGCCCTAGAGGCCATTACTATACATAGGATGTATATTGTAGTGGATGCTTGGACATATATAGGGAGGACTTTCTTGCTCGACATGATAGTATGCTATCTGGTTACTCTTTACCTTAACGTGTATACTGATTGTCTCTCTGTTACATGTTGGTAAAGCCCTTAGGATGTGTACTTAACTACCTGGACTATGATGCAGATCATACTAGTGGGGACATGGTAGTCCATAAGTACATCCTTCAAGGTCCCTAGTCATGGGTGTATCGAGACGGGGCATCGATATACCAGTGTAGACTAGCGTATACCTTCTCGACCCATACAGATGGGCGATGGAAGATCCCATATCCATTGGTGTTTGACATCAGAGATGATATACGGGTGCTCAGTGGAGACTGGGTACACTGGACGGACTCGCCGAGAACTCCCAGATGGTATTATACCTTACGTCAGATGGCAGTTCTCTGGTGACACTGGTACAGAGTAGTCTGTTGACCCGAGATCGTCATAGAGTCTTGTGTGGTTCCCACTGTGCTTTGATTTCCACCTTACCACGTCCAAGAGGGCGTGCAAAACGGTGGTTTTTGGGTACAGTCCCGAATCACATGGAGGCAATGAGCGATAGGAGGGGATTCGTCTCTCCCGGTATAGGGAGTTGATGTTGCGCTGTGTTCGATTGGCTATAACCGGAAATCCCTGGCCAGGGTTGCTGAGATTTACTGGTAAGTGTTACCTGTAGTTTCTCGAACTGTTATAGACCTCATATCGACATGACTTATCGAGCTATTGGGGTCTGACGTTTACCACCCCTAGGCAAGATATGCGACATATCAGACGATCAGACCGGACTGTACGGTAAGTGTTACTGGTTGGATTCACAGGAGTATGAGCGGGCTTGCTCGTCGATCTTCTGATCGCTCAATACCCGGGTGGCCGTTACGTTTGGCAGACCGCTTGCGGTTTGTGGGTGTTTGATATGATCATCACCTGCTGTCGGCATATTGATGAGTCTTTAGAGTCCTACACAGAGGTTTCCTGGCTCAAGCGAAACGAAATAGGAGCGCATATGAGATATATGCGGGACCGAGAATAATGCGTGTATGTGATACCGTATTTCATTCTCGCGATGAATGTATCGATTGGTTGTATGCGATACAACCTAGTTATCGAATCAAGGGTTGATTCGATAAGCCGATACATTGGATATTAGTCGGTTGTATGCGATATGACCGGATCGTTAAATCAAGTGTTGATTTAATGATTTAATGCATGATTATATATTTGATATATTACTTTGCATTAACTAGTATTGGTTCACTTTAAATGGATTTTCTCACTTGAATTGTGCAAGTGGTATATGTGATATACTTTTGTGCACTTGCTTGTATCATGTTTGATGATACATGTTTACTTGGTTAAGTGTAAAGAATTAAGCCATGGTTAAACTAATGATTAGGGTTTTGTTATCTATTTATTTATAATTCTTATTTTGGAAAAGATAAAGAAAGAATGGTGGGGTTTTTGTTTGCTAGTTGAAGCTTCATGAAGTTTTGACCAAATGCACCATTCTTGTCTCATGCTTAACCCTAACCATTAAAACTAACCATGGTCTATTCTCTACACTCAACCAAGGTTAGTATATGATAAGTGTTGTTTTTATTTTCCATTTTAAATAACACTTATTATATCTTTCTTCTTCTTCTTCATCTTGAGCAAGAAAGAAAACCTAGCTACCATCAATGGCAACTAGTGAAAATGAGTGAGAAATCCAATTCTAAAGTCTACCCACTTCCTATTTCTTCATCCTCTACCTCTTGCCAAGTAGTAGAGTGTGTTTTCTTCACAAGTTTCATGACTTGGTGAAGTGGGAGCTTGAACTTGTGTTGCCTCGACGTAGATCATCTTCGGCACGAAGCCGACGACCTTGCCCGCCCATTTCTCTGATGAAGCCGACGCTAGAGCCTGGGTTTCTATTTGGACAGCGAGGAGACTTCGTTGTGGAGCTATGGAGGTGGAGGACCGGATCTACAAAGGTTGTATTTCCGTTCTTTTAGTTAAATTGTTAACTTGTTTCATTTGTTTCGCCTATATATCTAGTTAACGATCCGTATTAGGGTTTCTCGGCACCCGTAAAGTTTGAAATTGGCATGGTTGATGCCTTGTGAGACCTCCTTAGTGTGCCTAGGAACCCTACACCATGCTCCCTATAGCGAGGGTTTGAGTGAGTACGGGACCAATGAGGGTCTATTTATTGAGCCTGCGGATGATACCGATTTTCAAGACCCCCTTGTGGCTTCCGAGCGATAGGCTCGCGCAAAGGCGGCGTTGCTATCACTTGCGAAGACGGGTATGCTTTAGTCATGTCGTTTTGAGCTATTTCCTTCTCTCTTATTAATACATCCTTCTTTGTTAGGCATCTCCACTGAAGAGGCTCTGGCGGCTTCCCTTCGGACTTTTGAGGAGGAAGAGAGGCTTCACGCTTCCTTGGGCCTCGGTATCTTTCGGCTCATTGTGTCTTCATTCCTTTTTTTATGGATATTCTGACCCTCCTTTTTTTTATTACAGGGACTATTTCGACTCAGGTTATCCCGAGTGCAGTGCCAATCCCGCATCGTGGCGCAGCGACGCTTCCAGAGCTGGCTGCCGAAATCTCAGCTCCCTCAGTATTGACAGAAGAGGCTTCGCTTAAGCAGCCGATGACGGATGCCGTAACAGCTCCAGAGGTAGCTCCTGGCTCGGACGATGACGTCACTTTGACGTAAGTCTTGAGGAGGTCCTTTCTCACTGCCAGGGCTGACAAGAAGCGCAGAAAGCGTGCGGCGAAGGAACGTGATGTCAGTTTGGCTGTGGGTGCAGGTTCAAGCACTACTCCATCCGTCGCTATTTCTTCCGAAGATGCTCCAGTTGCCCTGTCTACTATCCATAGAAAGGTTGTGCGCGCGGCTCGGGAGGCAATTGCGAAGCCGCCCCAAGGTAGCGTAATACTGGGTCTTTTTATTAGAATTTGATCTTCAAATTCTCACATATCATATCCTGTAGGGCCAAGTCCTGGTGATGAGGCGATAGGTGAGATGACGGCAACCACCGAACCTGAAGCGGCTACTCTCTCTTAGGAGTCCGGGACTGTCCAAACCGCCGCTCTTTCCTTCCGCGGTTCCCTGCCATCGCCGGGCATTGCAAGTGTCACGATGGCCCTCGTAGAATTGGGGGATGAAGCCACTGGCACTGAAACCATTCCGCTGAAAGAGAGCGAAGAAACCGCAATGCCCAGTGATGCTTCCGTCACAATTTTGGCCGATGACCCGTCAGGTAGGTCTCGAGCCGCTGTTTACTTTTGTTTCAGAATCCTTTTCAGTCCCTTCTAATGACAATTTGTTTGTTTCGAATGCAGGTGTGGTAAGCGCTGAGGTTGTGCTACCCGAAGAAGCGTCACCAGTTGCCGCTCTGACGGTCGCTGTCCCTTCGCCTCCTCTTATATCCTCTCAAATGCTAGATGGTATGGGTATGCGATTAATTTCAATAGAGGATAGCATCTTTCGTGTGATGACCATGTATTGTCGCAACCTTACAAAAGTTCTCTTCGATCATCTGTATCAAGTTCTGAACCCGCATTTCTCCTTCCAGTCGGAAGTCACTTTACCTGCTGGTGTCGGTGAGTATAATTTTAAACTGACGTCCTTTCCTTTCTTTTGAAGGACGACCCTGCCATTGTTAATTTTTAAATTGATTGCAGCACTACTTGAAGGAGGGGACGAGAGAATCGTCGCACCACCAGTACTCCCAACTTTGCCTCCTGTCGCAGCTGGTATAGTAGCCTTCATTGCTCTTGCATCTTCTTTATCTCTTGAGCCGATATCTGATTATAATTTGTTTTGCAGCAATCGCACCGACTCTAGATCCCTTCGAGTCTCGCATCTTAATGCCGGAAGGGTCCTTTTCCAGATGTCCATCTTCTAAGGGCGCTGTGATCAGCCTACGCATGTTGAGTGAATCCATCGAGGAGCTTGATGCGGAGGCCCCTGCACTTGCTGCTGATTTTGCTGCTTAGGTTAATCCAATGTTGGCGACGCTTGTGCACTTCCATAGCGAAGGCGTCATCGAGTCTTGGGTTAACTACTGTAGGAAGATCGAGGCCTGTCTTCTTAAGATTGAGCTTAGGCGTCCCGCTCTGGAAATGTTGGCTTTGAACTCCCTGTTAGTTATATGTATGCCCTAGAGGCCATTACTATACATAGGATGTATATTGTAGTGGATGCTTGGACATATATAGGGAGGACTTTCTTGCTCGACATGATAGTATGCTATCTGGTTGCTCTTTATCTTAACGTGTACACTGATTGTCTCTCTGTTACATGTTGGTAAAGCCCTTAGGATGTGTACTTGACTACCTGGACTATGATGCGGATCATACTAGTGGAGACATGGTAGTCCATAAGTACATCCTTCAAGATCCCTAGTTGTTGGTGTATCGAGACGGGGCATCGATATACCAGAGTAGACTAGCGTATACCTTCTCGACCCATACAGATGGGCGATGGATGATCCCATATCCATTGATGTTTGACATCAGAGATGATATACGGGTGCTCAGTGGAGACTGGGTACACTGGACGGACTCGCCGAGAACTTCCAGATGGTATTATACCTTACGTCAGATGGCAGTTCTCTGGTGACACTGGTACAGGTTAGTCTGTAGATCCGAGATCATCATAGAGTCTTGTGTGATTCCCACTGTGCTTTGATTTCCACCTTACCACGTCCAAGAAGGCGTGCAAAACGGTGGTTTTTGGGTACAGTCCCGAATCACATGGAGGCAATGAGCGATAGGAGGGGATTCGTCTCTCCCGGTATAGGGAGTTGATGTTGTGCTGTGTTCGATTGGCTATAACCGGAAATCCCTGGCCAGGATTGCTGAGATTTACTGGTAAGTGTTACCAGTAGTTTCTTGAACTGTTATAGACCTCATATCGACACGACTTATCGAGCTACTTGGGTCTGACGTTTACCACCCCTAGGCGAGATATGCGACATATCAGACGACGAGACCGGACTGTACTGTAAGTGTTACTGGTTGGATTCACAGGAGTGTGAGCGGGCTTGCTCATTGATCTTCTGATCGCTCAATACCCGGGTGGCCGTTATGTTTAGCAGACCGCTTGCGGCTTGTGGGTGTTTGATATGATCATCACCTGCTGCTGGCGTATTGACGAGTTTTTAGAGTCCTACACAGAGGTTTCCTGGCTCAAGCGAAACGAAATAGGAACGCATATGTGATATGTGCGGGACCGAGAATAATAACAGTATGTGATACTGTATTCTATTCTCGCGATTTGTATCATTGGATGGTTCTATGAGATATAGCCGGGTTACCGAATCAAGTGTTGATTCGATACATTGATACACTTGATATTAGTCGGTTATATGCAGTATGACCGGATCATTAAATCAAGTGTTGATTTAATGATTTAATGTATAATTATATATTTGATATATTACTTTACATTAACTAGTATTGTTTCACTTAAGATTATTTTCTCACTTGAATGTGCACATTGTATATATGATATAGTTTTGTGCACTAGTTTGTATCATGTTTGATGATACATGCAAACTTGGGTGTGTATGCATTAAACCATGGTTTAGGTTAATGGTTAAGGTATTATTTTCTTTTCTTTATTTATTTTTGGGAAAACAAAATGGTGGCTTTTCTTATTTTTGGCTTGAAGCTTCATGAAGCTTCAAAGCATCTTTGAAAAAGTCTTGCCATTTTGTTTTGTTCCTTAATCTAACCATTATACCTAACCCTAGTTTAGTCTCTACACTAATTAAACTCACCCATGGTTGCATTATGATAACCATCACTTGATTTTCCTTTTGAAGAAAATTAATAATTCTTTTTCTTTCTTCTTCTTCATCTTCTTCATGAAGAAAAAGAAAAGCTTGCTTGAAAATTTCCAAGTGATGATTCTAAGTGAGAAATCCAATTCTAAAGTGAATCCACTTCCTATTTCTTCATCCTCTACCACTTGCCATATAGTATAGGGTGTTTTCTTCATAAGTTTCATGAGCTAGTGAAGATGGAGCTTGAGTTAGAGTTGCCTCGACGTAGATCATCTTCGGCATCGAAGTCAACGACCTAGCCCGCTCATTTCTCCGAAGAAACTATCGCTAGAGTCCGGGATCCCGGTGATCGCAGTGAAGGGACGTCATCACGGAGCTAAAGAAGTGGTGGACCGGATCTACAAAGGTTGTATTTCCATTCACTTAGCAATAAAGTTGTTTACTTGTATCTCGTTTCTCCTATCCTCTAGTTAACGATCTAGTTTAGGGTTTCTCGGCACCGGAAAATTTTAATTTGGCATGGTTGATGCCTTGTGGAACCTCTTGAGTATGTCTAGTAACCCTACAGTGGTATCAGAGCCTAGCTAGAGCTTTAGGCGATGTGTAGACGATGTTAGAAACCCGATCGAACCCCGAAACCCTAACTCAAACCCTTCTCTGTACATTTTCTGAAAATGTGGATTTTTTGAATTAAAAATGCTCAGAAAATAGAGCAGGAAATTCTAAGAGTTACTGTAGAAAACGAACCCCTAACTCCACTAAATCGCCACGGAACCACGGCCTTACCCTGCTATTGGCGGCGGTTCCGCGGCCGTATGTACTGATTAAGGATTCATTTTTATACAGTAATGCCCGTATCTGTTTCCTCTGTTCTCTAGGAATTTTTAATCTGCATTCAAGAGTTGAGTTTTCTGGGTTGTTTTGGGGACTCGATGATTCGATCGGATTGTCTAATTTCGTTTATGTGTTTTTCCGGATATTTTAGAAACTGTTAAAAAGTTCGACCGGATATAAATACCCAATTTTTCCCCTGCCGGGAAATTTCCAAGTGTTGGATTTTTCCGTAGTTTGAAAACGTTCTAAATAGTGCAAGTAACGCGATGGACCCTCTAGAAGACAACAAACCTTAACTCGAATATGTGACCGTCTTGAACTGCCCTTTGAACCTTAGGGTTTGAGGCAGTACGGTGTGCCACATGTGAGGCGTTGGCTTGACCCTTCTACGGCTGGACCGTTGGTACTGAGGCATGAAGTGAATGTTTTTAAACTTATTTCATGTGTTGAGCTGTTCCGGGAAAACTTGGGTGTTTGATTGTTCGATCGAAAAGTTTAACATTTTCTATTTATCTGGAATGTGATACAATATTTGGAATTCATAAGTAGTTATGAGATAACTGAATGAATGTTATAAACATAGCAGTTTAGTCTCACTTGATCGGTTGCCACGGAATTTTGATGCGATCAAAAGTCCGTCGCAATCACGTAGCGTACGCGGATACTCGTCGGTTAAACTTAATAGGCAGCTACATCCCATAGCCCCGACCAAGTGACTGTAGGAGAACCCCGTCGCCGAAAGCATCCGTCCGGGTGATTGCGGCAGCGGTGTTCCGCCTTAGTGCACTTCGTCGATAGTATCGGGGGTGCGACCGTCTACTGAAGTTTGCGACGAGCATTCGATCAGGATGTCGGGAATCTTGTTGAATTTCCCGACTTGGTATTGAAAAGAGTTTTCAATAATGAGACTAAAATGCGGGATTTATAATTGTTTGGCATGCGATGTCTAAGTAATTCATTTGATTAGGCATGCGATGTCTGAGGAGGTTGTGGATTCCAACTGTTGTAGTTTTACACTTTCTTTTTCTGTGACCGTAAGTGTAATATGTGATATCGCCGGTTTCGTTGCTATATGTCAACGACAATTGGGATGCGCATATTTACTTACGTTGATGACATGTGATATTATGTGTTGCTGGATATGTTATATTGGATCGTCGTGTTTGAATAGCCGGGGGTTTTTATGTGAGATGAGTGTTTTTAATTTTCATTCATGTAAAAACTTGTATGTAATATTCTTTTATTGGGGCACTTCCAGGTTGCGGAAGATGTCACCATTTGTATATTATTTACTTTTCCGCACTAGGATAGACCCAAGGAGGAGAACACAAGTAACCGGGTTCTGGGGTCCAGTGGGAGACCATCTCGAGGAGTCGAGTCCGGGTCTCCTAACTCTAGAATTGGTAGGGTTGCTTGCCGCTCTCGTAGGGGTATAGGGGTGTGGGTTTGGCTATTCATCGCGACCGTGGAATCCGTGTTTTATACTGGCTCGTATTGAAAACACGGACGTCCTAGTATATCCAATATTTCATATGTTTCTTCTGCTGCGATATCTGTGATGTGATCATGTGATGTTCTGTGATAAATACTGTATATAGTATATATGATATATTATATAGGCGTTACTTATGTTTTACACCCGCGCTAGCCCTGCCCTGCTCTGCCGTTAGTTACCTAACCTAACGGTGCACGAGGGGACATCGAGGCGAATGCGGATGACATAAGTGTACGTCGTATTTATCTGTGATGTTTAGGTGATTTAAATGATGGGACTTCATTAATATGATTAATGAAAGAAAAAGAAACCTAAAGATGTTGTGAAATCGAATTTTCAAAAATAGGTAGCTACAGTTCTTGCTTTGCATTGCGGTGTTCCTTATAGAACATCCTGCACCTTATTCGATAAGGAAAGGACCGAGATCCCTTCACCGGGAGTGACTCCTTTAGCAATAACTGGCAGATGCTACAACCTTCGGTTTGTCTTTTGATTGCCTCTATAGTTTTTGCTTTGCACAGTGATATATAAGATATATCCCGCACCTCATTCGACGAGGAAAGGGCCGACGATCTCTTCACCGGGAGTGACCCCTTTAGCAAAACTAGAAAAGCCTCAGAAACACTCCATTTAAAAAACAATTTGATTCTACAACGATATCAAGTTCATTACGCAAAAGGTTTTCAGAAAAACCTGTCGTAGCCCTCCGTCATTTCAGATAAGTCCTACTTAGTATTTGTGCTACGTTTGTTGACCTCCGTCAAGGCATAGTGTGCGGTAGCTAACTAGTATTTATCTACTTATGCATATGATGCAGATTGGGTTAGGGTAGTCGTACGGCCTTGTTGACCTCCGTCAAGGGTCGTGCGGGTGGGTTTGATTCAATCAAGAATTGACGGGTTGAACTTGACTAGTAGCCTATGGTTTGTTGACCTCCGTCAAGGTCATAGGGTGCTAGGGGCAAAATTATCGGGAATTTCAAATGTTGAAATTTGCAATGAGATTGCATACCTTCTATGAGATAGTTGGATCCCGATACCCGCTGCGAGTAAGAGTTACTCCTGAAAGAGTTTTACACTTTACAATTAGTCGATCTAGTAGGTGTCAACGGGGTTACGCCTCTGGGAAAACGAGGTTTACATTAATTAGGTTCGTGCGAAAGCACGGGGGACCTCCCTCAAAGTACCGACACTGGCCTGGCTGAAAGATTGGCGAACTTGTAGCGTGTAATTAATCCCGGCTAGTCTTTCCTTTTAGGGTTTGAAAGAAGATTTGATAAAAACAGTGGAAGCCATCCTGATTAGATAAAATAATAACTAATCTATTCTTGCAAGAGCGCACGCTGAGTGTTTTCTTCTCTCTCTCTCCAGGTAGCGACAATGTCACGCCTTAATCAAGATAATAATACGGATATATTGACCGAACCCGCTTGTTATACTGAGCTGGGGAACGTTGGTCCCGCTCCAATTTATAATTGTTATAAGACAGAGCAGGAAATTGGGGAATACCAGATTTCCCGTGCCACCCAAATGAAAAAAGTGCATACTGATGCGTCATCTTCGGGTGTGTTCATTACAGAGAACTGTTTCTCAGTATCCTTTACGTCCTGGGTATATGATACCGGATCAGGATCCCAAATATGTAATCTGTTACATGGGCTATAAAAGGTAGAGAACTGAGAACGGGTGATAAGTTTCATGAGACAGAAAACGGTGCAAGTGTTGCAGCCAAGTCTGTTGGTCACTGTCACCCTGTATTACAAATACATTGATTCTGAACAAATGCTATTAGATACCGAGCCTGATATACAAAATCATATCAATCTCTTTATTTAGTAAAGAAAGATATAATTTTGTATTGTTGGAATATGTTTTGAGCATTTCCTATATCAAAAGTTGATCGGTTCAGGCACGTTCTCTAAAAGCATTGATGTTCTAAATCAAACTACAGTTCTTAGTACACAGAACACACACAAGAGGAAGAGTTCAGAAATGAACGAATCCTTCTTGAGGCATTGTAGACTAGGTCATATCAATGCGACCCGACTAGCTGAAGTTATATATAGATGCATATTTAAATCTGTTTGAATTTACATCTTGTGAAAACTTGTCGGTCATGTCACAAAGA
The DNA here is from genome assembly GCA_030015575.1 of Agapanthus africanus. Classification (NCBI taxonomy): domain Eukaryota; kingdom Viridiplantae; phylum Streptophyta; class Magnoliopsida; order Asparagales; family Amaryllidaceae; genus Agapanthus; species Agapanthus africanus. Next base: position 167,483,908 of record CM057345.1, read on the forward strand.
TAAGATGACCACAACTCTGTTTATTGGAAGCAGAGAAAGAGTTAGTGTACTCTTGGGACTGATACATGATGATGTATGAAGGTCCCCAGTCTACACATGCCAAGACCGGTTCTTTGTACTTTATTACATTCTCTGATGATCTCTTTAGATTCAGACATATGTTCCTGTTGAAACACAAGTCCGAACCTTTTGAGATATTCACAGAATATAAGTTAGAAGTAGAGAACCAATACGGGTATAAGTATTATGTCTTTTGATGAGATCAAGGAGGAGAATACTTGTGCATAGAATTCCTGGAATATTCTAAAGGAGAATGAGATTCTCTCTCAGCATTACTCCTCCGTATACACCATAGCACAATGGTATATCGGGGCGGAGCAATGGCACCCTATTTGATATGGTGTGCTCTATGATGAGTACTACTGAGTTTCCTATTTCCTTTTGGGAGTTATGCACTTGAGAAGCTGCATACCTATTGAATTAGGTTCGAATCAGATCACAGCCTACCACTCCATATGAGATATGGTATGGGAAGAGCCCATGTCTTAAGCTAGTTAAGATTTGGGGTTGACCGACCTATGTCTAAAAGCAAAAATCCGGACAAGATCGAGGCAAGGTCTGTTATGTAGAACTGGAAAGGTTCCAGCTATACAAACTACAGCAGATGATTTGGTAGAACCAAAGGATCCAGTGGATTCCAACGAACCTCAGCCTCTCCGCCGATCTAGTAGGGTTCCTCATCCGCCTGAGAGATACTTCGGTTTCTCGATGACAGTGGGAGCGAGGATTGCATCATGAGATGATGACCCAACTAGTTTCGAGCAGGCCATCGAGAGTAGGGACTCTGTAAGAATGGCTGGATGCTTAGCGATCTGAGATGGAATCCATGTACACCAACAAAGTATGGACTTTGGTTGCTATATCTGAAGGGTTAAATCCCCATCAGGAGCAAGTATATCTTGAGAAGATTACTTGGTGTAGATGGAAAAGTTGAGACTTTCAAAGCTAGCCTTGTTAAAGGTTCTCGTCATCGACCAGGCGTGGATAATGATGAAACTTTTTCCAGTGGCTATGCTTGAGTCCATCCGGATCCTACTTGCCACGGCTACATACCTTGACTACGATATCTGGTGGTTGGGTGTCATGATTGCTTTTCTAAATGATGATTTGGAAGAGAGCATCTATAAGTACACAGCCAGAGGGCTTCGTAGACAGTGGGAGCAGCGGAAACGTGCACAAGTTGCTTTATAGGATAAAGCAGGCATCGCGGAGTTGGAACGTCTGTTTTGATGTGATAGTCAAAGAGTTTGACTTCATCAAAATGGTAGATGAACCTTGTACCTACAAAAAGGTAGTAGGGAGTATGGTGGTGATCCTCGTAGAGTACGTGGATGATATACTCTTGATAGGGAAGGAGTTTCCTATGCTACGATCGGTCAATCTCCGCTTATCATAATGATTCTCCATATAGGATCAAGGTGATACCTCCTAAATCCTGGGTTATGGATCTATGAGATAGATCTATTTGGATATTAGGATACTCACTAGATGTAGTGAAATGGTATCAATTGATCCTGGGGAGAATCGCAGGAAGGGTTCCAGGGTGATAAGGACGACTGAATGTCAGTCACAGGCATTGTCTTTACCCTTAGTAAAGGGACGGTATGTTGGAAGAGTTCCAAGCTAGATACCGTGGCATACTAGACGATAAAGGCTGGATACATCGCTACTTAAGATGCTACCAAAGAGGCAGTCTGGATGTATATTAGTTCATGAGATGAACTTCGTTCCTCCCATTGTGTGACAATGGAGTTGTGGCTTATGCCAAGGAACGTCCGTCCCATTAGTGATCCAGACATATTCTAAGGCAGTATCACCTGATCATGGAGATGGTTGATCTCCAGGGTGATCGAGGTTAGGAGAACAGACTCAGAGGGCAACACGGCGGATCCACTCACAAAGGCTTTTTCCCAGAGAGAGACTATTATGGGATGGTTGAGTATGAGATACTATAACCACTGTTATCAGATGGCCCTAGTGCAAGTGGGAGATTGTTAGTTATATGTATGCCCTAGAGGCCATTACTATACATAGGATGTATATTGTAGTGGATGCTTGGACATATATAAGGAGGACTTTCTTGCTCGACATGATAGTATGCTATCTGGTTGCTCTTTATCTTAACGTGTACACTGATTGTCTCTCTGTTACATGGTGGTAAAGCCCTTAGGATGTGTACTTGACTACCTAGACTATGATGCAGATCATACTAGGGGGGACATGGTAGTCCATAAGTACATCCTTCAAGGTCCCTAGTCGTTGGTGTATCAAGACGGGGCATCGATATACCAGAGTAGACTAGCGTATACCTTCTCGACCCATATAGATGAGCGATGGATGATCCCATATCCATTGATGTTTGACATCAGAGATGATATACGGGTGCTCAGTGGAGACTGGGTACACTGGACGGGTTCGCCGAGAACTCCCAGATGGTATTATACCTTACGTCAGATGGCAGTTGTCTGGTGACACTGGTACAGGTTAGTCTGTAGACTCGAGATCGTCATAGAGTCTTGTGTGATTCCCACCGTGCTTTGATTTCCACCTTACCACGTCCAAGAGGGCATGCAAAAGGTGGATTTTGGGTACAGTCCCGAATCATATGGAGGCAATAAGCGATATGAGGGGATTCGTCTCTCCCGGTATAGGGAGTTGATGTTGCGCTGTGTTCGATTGGCTATAACCGGAAATCCCTGGCCAGGGTTGCTGAGATTTACTGGTAAGTGTTACCAGTAGTTTCTCGAACTGTTATAGACATCATATCGACACGACTTATCGAGCTGCTGGGGTCTGACGTTTACCATCCCTAGGCGAGATATGCGACATATCAGAATATGAGACCGGACTGTACGGTAAGTGTTACTGGTTGGATTCACTGGAGTGTAAGCGGTCTTGCTCGTTGATCTTCTGATTGCTCAATACCCGGGTGTCCGTTATGTTTAGCAGACCGCTTGCGGCTTGTGGGTGTTTGATATGATCATCACCTGCTGCCGGCGTATTGACGAGTCTTTAGAGTCCTACACAGAGGTTTCCTGGCTCAAGCGAAACGAAATAGGAGCGCATATGTGATATGTGCGGGACTGAGAATAATAACAGTATGTGATACTGTATTCTATTCTCGCGATTTGTATCATTGGACGGTTATATGGGATATAGCCGGGTTACCGAATCAAGTGTTGATTCGATACATTGATACACTTGATATTAGTCGGTTATATGCAGTATGACCGGATCATTAAATCAAGTGTTGATTTAATGATTTAATGTATAATTATATATTTGATATATTACTTTACATTAACTAGTATTGGTTCACTTAAGATTATTTTCTCACTTGAATGTGCACATTGTATATATGATATAGTTTTGTGCACTAGTTTGTATCATGTTTGATGATACATGCAAACTTGGGTGTGTATGCATTAAACCATGGTTTAGGTTAATGGTTAAGGTATTATTTTCTTTTGTTTATTTATTTTTAGAAAAACAAAATGGTGGCTTTTCTTATTTTTGGCTTGAAGCTTCATGAAGCTTCAAAGCATCTTTGAAAAAGTCTTGCCATTTTGTTTTGTTCCTTAACCTAACCATTATACCTAACCCTAGTTTAGTCTCTACACTAATTAAACTCACCCATGGTTGCATTATGATAACCATCACTTGATTTTCCTTTTGAAGAAAATTAATAATTCTTTTTCTTTCTTCTTCTTCATCTTCTTCATGAAGAAAAAGAAAAGCTTGCTTGAAAATTTCCAAGTGATGATTCCAAGTGAGAAATCCAATTCTAAAGTGAACCCACTTCCTATTTCTTCATCCTCTACCACTTGCCATGTAGTATAGGGTATTTTCTTCACAAGTTTCATGAGCTAGTGAAGATGGAGCTTGAGTTAGAGTTGCCTCGACGTAGATCATCTTCGGCATCGAAGTCAACGACCTAGCCCGCTCATTTCTCCGACGAAACCATCGCTAGAGTCCGGGATCCCGGTGCTCGCAGCGAAGGGACGTCATCACGGAGCTTAAGAAGTGGTGGACCGGATCTACAAAGGTTGTATTTCCATTCACTTAGCAATAAAGTGGTTTACTTGCATCTTGTTTCGCCTATCCTCTAGTTAACGATCTAGTTTAGGGTTTTTCGGCACCGGAAAATTTTAATTTGGCATGGTTGATGCCTTGGTGGAACTTCTTGAGTGTGCCTAGTAACCCTACACTCCCAACGGGATATATGGGTTGAGCAGAGCGTTCCCTTCCTCCGTCATTTTGAATAAGAAGCGACCTTAAAGCGGAAGGAACGCGAGGAGGTTTCAGGTGAATCCGCCCGGCTGTGCGCCCAGGTTGAAGCAAACGCTGCGCAACTGAGAGCCGTCTTCGACAATTTGCAACAATGCATTTCAGACGGGCTAGCGCTAAGGTAGAAGCTCGACTTCCTAGAGCGGGTTACGCAGAATCGCAAAGTTGTTCAACGGGAGATCGATGAGAAACTTTCTTCTTGCTTGCAACAACGGGCTCGAGTTGAAGCGGAGCTGGTCGCAGTGGCCGACCATGAAAAGGAGTTGAGAGGAGTACGCGAGCAACTGGCTGATTTATTGAAAACGCCTCCTTCTCAGTAGCTGCCTTTGTATCGATTGTACATTTGTAACCTATGAATAACATGTATTCATTTTATTCATTTTTTTATTCCATTCATTTTCATATGATGTAACTTGTATCCAATTGAATTCATGAATAAAGGACACATTTCTTTTCTATCTTGTATTATCGCCTTCTTTTCTTTGCTGTGTTGTTGTCATGTGATTTTAGCAAATGTAACTTGTGGACGATAGATAACAGTTCATCTTGAACTCTTTGTAGGGCAGCGATGGCTTAGGAGACAGGTTCAGATCCGCCGCCTAAGGCTTTCTAACTTTATAAGCCGTGAGGGTCTCATAAAGACTTTTCTCCTTACGAGTCGAGAGGATCCCGTAGATGTATTTTCTCCCTAGGAGTCGTGAGGACTCCTAAGTGTGTGTTTTCTCTTGAGAGTCGTATGGATCTCACAAGAGAATTTTCTCCCTTACAAGTCGAGAGGACTTGTAAGTGATCGATGAGTTGGTCTTTTTCCGAGTCGAAGCACTGCTCCGACGAGGAGGTCATTTGGTTGACGTATTTCCGCGACGGGGTCATTGGATGACGTATTTCCGCGACAGGGTCATGTGCTGACGTATTTCCGCGACGGGGTTATTGGATGACGTATTTCCGCGACGGGGTCATTGGTGTAAGTGCACGGCGGCGCCCCGGCCGTCAATCCGACGGCCAAAAGCGGAAGCGGTGATAAACTTAAATTTTGCGGACTTAGCAAACCGGCACCACCGCGCACTAAACACCCGGATCGTAACCATTAACAAGTCTAAGCTAACTAGAAGATGGGTTAGAGATATACCGACGATCCAAGTCCTCCGGTCTTCTCGCCATCGTCCGGATCTCCTGCGGAAAAGTCCCGTCTCCTCCTCGTCGCCGGAAGTGCACCACATCGCCTACTTTGTTTACGGGCTCCCACCTCAATGCCGAGGCAACTCGGGCACGAAGCCGGCTACTCGACGTGCCCAAGATATGCTGTAGAATATAATGTGGATTGCATGTCTCAATTTGGGATTATGGAGTTGCCCTTTTGTGGAGGAAGAAGAACTTGGAGAGAGGTGGGAATAATGTAGCATACTAAAGAATGAGAATAACAATTTTTCCCCACCCTCAAAGAAAATGAATCCCATTCCTCATCTTAGGAATGGCCGCCCCCCCCCCCCCACCATGTGTGATTGGAGAGAGAAAGAGTAAGGTCAAGGGAGTGGGTGGAAGCAATGATGAAAAGAGATGATGAAAGAATCCAATGATCACAACCATAACCCACTCACCAAAACAAGTAATCAACAACCATGATGGTTACTAAAAGTCAAGCCATCAAGAAGATATGAAGTCAAATGATGGGACAAGTATCATGACATGATAATATGCAAAAACCCCCTCCACAAATGCCTATTTGCAATAATGCAAATAAACCCTCCTCCACCAATCTTCGGCCAATGAACGGAACAATGGAAATCGGCCGAAACGGAAAGCAAACTGGCAACTCCAGAAAACTGGTCCCGTAATAAATTACAGGAAAACCCCGATACTGTGCATACACACCCGCATCTGTATTTCGACCGAAATACAAATGCAATGAGACAAAATCTCCACTGTACTATACTAGAATCCGGCTTATACCAAAACCGGCTAGTAATATCTGTTCGATCCTGATCCGTGCAATACCGCACGTATCTGATCGAACCCTGCCATATAACCATACGGCCTATAGTACAAACTGTCCGATCCTGATCCGTGCAATACCGCACGTATTTGATCGGACCTTGCCATATCTCCATACGGCCTCTACAACCTTTCGCCCGAAAGCTGAGTAACTGAATGTGGGGGACTCTAAAGACTCGTCAACACCTTGGTTGTGGATTTAACCACTAGCACGTCAGAGGTATAAGCCAATACGTAACGGGCTACCAGGTACTGACTAAAAAGGACGTCGATGAGCGAACTCATCCTGACACCCTACTGAGCCTGTCAGTGATAATATCCGTACAGTCCGGTCCGTTCGTCTATGAGTATCGCATGGCGGGCCTAGGGGGTTGGTAAAAGTCAGACCCCCAAAAGCGGTACAAGTCGTGTCGGAGTGTAGCCCAGAACACCCTGAGATACTACTGGAATACCTACCAGTAAATCTCCTTGCCTTGGCCAAGGACTTTGTGTAATGGCTCTCCTAGACACAGCACGACCTCACCCCCAATACCGGGAGAGACGAACCCCTGAAGATACGCTCACTGCCTCCATGTGGCTCGGGACTGTACCCAACTAAAACCTGTTTGCACGACTCCTTTGAGCCGTGGTAGGGTAGTAATCAAAGTACAGTGGGAACTCACACGAGACAAATGACGATCCCCAGGTCGATGAACTAACCTGCACACATGTCACCAGGGAACTGCCATCTGACGTCTGGTATATGACCAACTAGCATGTTCCCGGCGAGTCCTGTCCGGTGTACTCATAACCCAATGAGCTCCTGTATACATCTTAGGTGATCCAACTGACACCAGTGGCTTATGAGACCGGCCACCGCCCCTCGTCGGGGTCTCGACTGTATACACTAGTCCACTAATGGAGTATCGATGCCCAGTCTCGAAACTCCCACGACTAAGGACTTTTTAAGGATAAGCTTATAGACCCCCAGCTCCCACTTATATGATCGCCCTCATACTGCTGGTGGTCAAGCAAGAATCCTAAGGGCTCTATCAACGTGTAATAGCGACGTGTCAGGTCACCTAAAACAGTACACGATGATAAAGGTAAACCAGATAGCATACTATCATCTCGAGTAAGACTGTCCTACCGGGATAGGTCCTCCCTCAATCATTACAATCACGTACCTGTGACCTAATAATTGACTCTGAGGGCACTATCTCCAACAATTGGATGACGTATTTTCGCGACGGGGTCATTTGCTGACGTGTTTCCGCGACGGGGTCATTGGATGACGTATTTCCTCGACGGGGTCATTTTACTGACGTATTTTCGCGACGGGGTCATTAGATGACGTATTTCCGCGACGGGGTCATTGGATGACATATTTCTACAATGAGGTCATTTGCTGACGTATTTCCGCGACGGGGTCATGTGTTGACGTATTTCCGCGACGGGGTTATTGGATGACGTATTTCCACGACGGGGTCATTGAATGACGTGTTTCCGCGCCGAGGTCATTAGACGACGTGTTTTCGCGACGGGGTCATGTGCGACGTATTTCCGCAACGGGGTCATTGGATGACGTATTTCCGCGACGGGGTCATTTGCTGACGTATTTCCGAGACGGGGTTATGTGTTGACATATTTCCGCAACGGGGTCATTGGATGACGTATTTCCCCGACGGGGTCATGTGCTGACGTATTTCCGAGACGGGGTCATTGGATAATATATTTCCGCGACGAGGTTATGTGCTGACGTGTTTCTGCGACGGGGTCATTGGATGGCGTGTTTCCGCGGCGGGGTCATTGGATGGCGTGTTTCCGCGACGGGGTCATTTGATGACGTATTTCTGCGACGGGGTCATTGGATGACGTATTTCTGCGATGGGGTCATTTGCTGACGTATTTCCGCGACGGGGTCATGTGCTGACGTATTTCCACTACGGGGTCATTTGCTGACGTATTTCCGCGATGGGGTCATTGGATGACGTGTTTCCGCGACGGGGTCATTGGATGACGTATTTTCACGATGGGGTCTTATGCTGACGTATTTCCGCAACGGGGTCATTGGATGACGTATTTCCGCGATGGGGTCATTTGCTGACGTATTTCCGAGACGGGGTCATGTGCTGATGTATTTCCGCAACGGGGTCATTGGATGACGTATTTCCGCGACGGGGTCATTTGCTAACGTATTTCCGAGATGGGGTCATTGGATGATATATTGCCGCGACGGGGTCATGTGCTGACGTATTTCCGCGACGGGGTCATTAGATGACGTACTCCACTTTCTGCTGTGTCGAGACTGACTCTAGGTTGTCTGTGAACTATAGAGTCTTGGAACTGGGGCCTTTGCCATGGCTCCGATTGATGGTGTCGCGTCCGTGCTATGCTGGCAGGAGGAGGAATGCCGTTGTTGATCCTCTGGGATGCAGATGTTGCTGTTGAGATCTGACTTTCCCTTTTGACAAGATCTGGTAGGGACATGTGGTTCCCTTTTCGTTTATGCCCATGGATTGTATACAGGGGTTAGTATGGACTCGCTTGTAGGGCAAAAAGTTTTATTTCATTTTTTTATTTCTTTCCGCGATGCTCTATCATTTCATCTTTTTATATCGCGAAAGTCGCGATTGCCTAATCATTTCGGCTATTTTTCGCGGTGCCTAATCATTTCGGCTATATTTTTTGTTTTTATTCGCTGCTTTTTATTGCGAGTTGCCCAATCATTTCGGCTATTTTTGTATGCATATCTTTTACTTGCTGATTTTGTTGCAAGTTGGCCCATCATTTCGGCTATTTCATATGCATTTCTTTTACTTGCTGATTTTGTTGCAAGTATGGAACTTAGAACCTGATGCCAATCTTAGCATCAGCATCGCTGCGATTGGAATATTGCCAGGAGCGAATTATCATTTGCCGTGAAAGGACTTGGAATTTGATTTCGATTCGGGCATCATCATCGCTACCACTGGGATATTGCCAGGAGCGAATCATCATCTGCCTTTGTCGGTTCAAACAAGGGTGGCTTAGCAAACAGGGTTAAGATCCTGTCGACTAAGGCTTTTGACTTCATGAGCCGTAAGGGTCTCATAAAGATGTTTCTCCCTACGAGTCGTGAGGATCTCATAGGTGCGATTTCTCCTTAGGAATCATGAGGATTCTTAAGTGTGTGTTCTCTTATAAGTCATAAATATCTCATAAGAGCATTTTCTCCTTATAAGTCGAGAGGACTTACAAGTGTTGTTCACCAAGCGGGGAAATTTCGCGCCATTGGCGGGAACTTGGTGGGGGAGACGTTTATTTATGCCCGTGGATTGTATACAAGGGTCAATATTGAACCGCTTGTAGGGCAGTCTGTGGAGTGTGATGGCTTAAGAACAGGTTCAGATCCCTGTAGCTTAAGGCTTTTGAATCTTATGAGCCGTGAGGGTATCATAAGAGGGTTCTCCTTACGAGTCATGAGGATCTCGTAAGTGTAATTTCTCCTTAGTCATCGTAGGGATCCCTAAGTGTGTTGCTCCTTTATGAGTCGTAAGGATCTCACGCAGGTAGTTTTCTTCTTACAAGGCAGAGAGGACCTTGCAAGTTTCTTTTAACGAGATTGCGCCCTTTCGGGTTTTCACAAACTCGCCGGTAGCCCTGCTGTTTTTACTCACGGAGCCCTTTCGGGTTTTCATCCGTGCCCATTTTGCTTATGGACGTACCATTTTTTCTTCAATTTTAGGATGCTGCGGTTCGTAGTAGTTTACAGACATTTCGGTTAGTCGTTAGTTTTAGAACGTTTTGGTCCATTGTTGCCGTTTTGGAGACAACAGTTTTGCTTATAGAGTTTGGGCTTAGGAAGATAGCGAGCGGACGTAGGCGTCGTCATCTCTCGTTGACCTAGGGCCGTGACTCATCAGGCGTAGTATTTCTTCAGGAACCGGCGATTTATTGGCCTGAAGGGTCTTTCGCCATGCATGTCCATGAGCAAATAAGCCCCACCTTGGTAAACTTTGTCTATGATGTACGGGCCTTCATAGTTTGGCTTGAATTTCCCTTATTTGGCACGATTCGGGATCATAGGTCTCTTGACCACCAGCATGAGTTCGCCTTGGCAAAATGTCCTCGGCCTAGTCAATCTCTCGTATGAGCGCGTCATCTTTGCTTTTTAAGCCTCCAAGTTTTGCTGCGCCATGAGCCGGGTTTCATCAAGGGCGTCGAGCTCTTCAAGTCGAAGATGAGCATTCTCTTCGTACGTTATCTCGTAATGAACCGCCACTCGCAGAGAGGGTAGCTCTATCTCCAAGGGGAGTAATGCTTCAGCGCCGAATACCAATGTATACGGCGTTGTATTCGTAGCTGTTTTGAATGTGGTCCGATACGCCTAGAGAGTTTCATGCAATCTCTCGTGCCAGTCCTTTTTGTTTTTGGACACCGTCTTCTTTATGATCTTCGTCAAGGTCTTGTTGAAAGCCTCAGCCAGACCGTTAGCTCGGGGATTATAGACCGAAGAGTATCTCCGGTCTATGGTATGCTGTTGTGCGAAGCGGCTGATTTTGTGACTTCTGTAGGCTGGCCCGTTATCGGAAATAATCCATCACGGAGTGCCGAACCGATAGATGATGTGTGTTTTCAAGAAATGGAGAATATTCTCCATCTTCAGTTCTCTTAGCGGTACTGCTTCTGCCCATTTGGAGAAGTAATCAGTTGTCGCCAATATAAACCGGTGTCCCCTGGATGACGCTGGTTCGATGGGTCTGATTATATCGGTTCCCCACATTTCGAACGGCCAGCTAGCCACTGTCGGGTGTAGCGGATTTGGATGCTGGTGGATGAAGTCTCCGTGAATTTGGCACGAGTAGCACTGGTTCGCGTATTCGAGACAGTCTTGGATCATCGTGGGCCAATAGTAGCTCATCCTTTTGATCTTTAGCTTCATCTTTGGCCCGGCTTGATGAGAACCGCAGAGTCCGTCGTGAGTTTCTTGGACGACTTTATTTGCTTCTTCCGGTCCTGGGCATCTTAGCCACAGAGAGTCAAACGATCTTTTATACAGCATATCATTGACAAAGGCGAAAGACATAGCTCTTTTCATGAGCTGATGTCTTGAGGATGCATCTTCAGGTGTCCGACGGGATTTGAAGTAGTCTATAAAGACTTCTTTCCAATCCTTAGCCTTTTCCTGGTCTTTTATTTATAGGGCCGTTTGCTTGGTCGCTCCCTTTTCTTCGGACGGCTCCGGAGATATTTCTGCCGGTGCAAGAACCCGACGGCTTTTCACAACGATCCTCACGTCATCGAGGTTTTCGTCAGACAGTTCTTTAGCGAGTTTGGCTAATGCATCCAGTTAGTTGTATGTATGCCCTAGAGGCCAGTATTGTACAGATTATGTATATTATATTGGATGCTTGGACATATATAGAGATGACTTTCTTGCTCGACATGATAGTATGCTATCTGGTTACTCTTTATCTTAACATGTACACTAGTCTCTTTATACTGTCTTATAGTTACATGTTGGTAAAGCCCTTAGGATTTGTACTTGACTACCTGGACTATGATGCAGATCATACTAGTGGGGACATGGTAGTCCATAAGTACATCCTTCAAGGTCCCTAGTCGTGGGTGTATCGAGACGGGGCATCGATATACCAGAGTAGACTAGCGTATACGCTTCTCGACCCATGTGATGGGCGATGGATGATCCCATATCCATTGGTGTTTGACATCAGAGATGGTATACGGGTGTTCAGTGGAGACTGGGTACACTGGACGGACTCACCGAGAACTCCCAGATGGTATTATACCTCACGTCAGATGGCAGTTCTCAGGTGACACTTGTACAGGTTAGTCTGTAGACCCGAGATCGTCATAGAGTCTTGTATGATTCCCACTGTGCTTTGATCTCCACCTTACCACGTCCATTAGGGCGTGCAAAACGGTGGTCTTTGGGTACAGTCCCGAGTCACATGGAGGCAATGAGCGATAGGAGGGGTTTCGTCTCTCCCAGTATTGGGGGTAGATGTTGCGCTGTGCTCGATTGGCCGTAACAGGGAAGTCCCTGGCCAGGGCTGATCAGAGATTTGCTGGTAAGTGTTACCAGTAGTTTCTTGACCCGTTACGAGCCTCACATCGGCACGACTTATCGGGTTATTAGGGTCTGACGTTTACCACCCCTAAACTTGATATGCGACATATCAGACGAAGAGACCGGACTGTACGGTAAGTGTTACTGGTCGGATTCGCAGGAGTGTGAGCGGGCTAGCTCGTCGATCTTCTGATCGCTCAATACCCGGGTGGCCGTTACGTTTAGCAGACCGCTTGCGGCTTGTGGGTGCTTGATATGATCATTATCTGCTACCGGCGTATTGACGAGTCTTTAGAGTCCTACACAGAGGTTTCCTGGTTCAAGCGAAACGAAATAGGAGTGCATATGAGATATGTGCGGAACCGAGAATAATGCGTGTATGTGATACCGTATTTGATTCTCGCGATTAATGTTTCGATTGGTTATATGAGATATGACCTAGTTATCGAATCATTGATTCGATAAGTCGATGCATTGCATACTAGTCGGTTATGTGCGACATGACCGGATCATTGAATCAAGTGTTGATTTAATGATTTAATGTATAATTATATATATTTGATATATTACTTTGCGTTAACTAGTATAGGTTCACTTTAAACGGATTTTTCTCACTTGATTTGCACATTATATATGTGATATATTTTTGTGCACTTTTTGTATCATGTTTGATGATACTTGATCATATGGTTAAGTGAATAGGATTAAGCCATGGTTATTATGATAATTAGGGTTTTGCATATTTATTTATTCATTTATTTGTTCATTTATTCATTTGGATAAGTATAAATGATAATGGTGGCAAGTTTTGTTTCTTATGAGATGCTTCATGAACATTTGACTTTATGCAACCATTCTTGTCATTTTGCTTAACCCTAACCCACTCTAATCACCATGGTTAATTCTCTACACTTAACCTTAGTTAAGTTATGATAAATATTGAGATTATTTTCATTTTAACAATAGTTATCATAACTAGCTTCATCATCTTCTTCTTCTTCTTCAAGTGAGCAACCTTGATGCCATTAATGGCAACTTGAGTTTTAGTGAGTAAAATCCAATTCTAAAGTGAACCCACCTCCTATTTCTTCACCCTCTACCTCTTGCCAAGTTGTTTTGGGTGTTTTCTTCACAAGTTTCACAACTTTGTGAAGTCGGAGCTTGAGTTTATGCAACCTCGACGTAGATCGTCTTTGACACGAAGCCGACGACCTATTCCGCACGTTTTCCCGATGAAGCCGATGGAGGAGTCTAGGATTCATGATGTACAGCGAGAAGACTTCGTTGTGGAGCCGTGGAGGTGGATATCCGGATCTACAAAGGTTGTAATTTCCGTATCCTAGTAGTTAAGTGTTAACTAAGTTTTCTTTTCGCCTAAACATCTAGTTTAAGATCCGTAGTCTAGGGTTTCTCGGCACCAAAAAGTTTTAAATTGGCATGATCGATGCCTTGTGAGACCACTATAGGATGCCTAGGAACCTTTCACTGGTATCAGAGCCTAGCTAGAGCCTTAGGCGAAGTCTAGACGGAGTTTGAAGTCCGGACGAACCCGAAACCCCGATGCCCAAGAGCTCTCTGGACATTTTATGAAATCTGGGAATTTTTGATATTAAAAATGCTTAAAAAATTCACCAAAGAATTCTAAGAATTACTGTGTAAAACGTTTCCCATGAACAGTTCAATGAGCCGCGGAAACGCGGCAGAAGCATGGCTTCTGCCGCTGTTCCGCGGTCAGATAGTGACGTCAGCCATGTTTGACTGCACAGTAATACCTGATAAATTCTGGTGAGTTTTCTGGGTATTTTTAAATTGATTTAAGGGTTGAGTACTCTGGGGTTATATTGGGAATCGACGATTCGATCGGAATATCAAACTTTGTCTAAGTGTTTTTCCAGATAACTGTAGAATATGTTAAAGAGTTCGACCGGATATAAATACCCAGGTTTTCCCCTGCCGGAATAATTCCAAGTGTTGGATTTTTCTGTGGTTAAAAGACGTTCTGAGTAGTGCAAGTAACGCGATGGTCCCTCTAGAAGACAACAAACCTTAACTCGATTATGTGACCGTCTTGAACTGCCCTTTGAACCTTCGGGTTTGGGGCAGTACGGCGTGCCACATGTGAGGCGTTGGCTTGACCCTTCTACGGCTGGACCGTTGGTACTGAGGTATGAAGTGAATGTCTTTGAACCTATTTCATGTGTTGATCGGTGTCGGGAAAACTTGGGTGTTCGAATGTTCGATCGGAAAGTTTGATATATTCTATTTATCCGGAATTGGATACAATAATTGGAATTCACAAACAGTTATGAGATAACTGGATGAATGTTATAAATCTAGCAGTTTAGTCCCATACGATATTGAAAAGAGTTTTCGATAACGAGACTAAAATGCGGGATTTATATCAGTTAGGCATGTGATGTCTAAAGAGGTTGCGAATTCCAACTGTTGTAGTTTTACACTTTCTTTTCTGTGACCGTAAGTGTAATATGTGATATCGCTGGTTTCGTTGCTATATGTCAACGACAATTGGGATGGACATATTTACTTACGTTGATGACATGTGATGTTATGTGTTGCTGGATATGTTATATTGGATCGTCGTGTTTGAATAGCCGGGGGTTTTTATGTGAGATGAGTGTTTTTTCATTTTCATTCATGTAAAAACTTGTATGTAATATTCTTTCATTTGGGGCGCTTCCAGGTAGCGGAAGTTGTCACCCGTTGTATATTATTTACTTTTCCGCATTAGGATAGACCCAAGGAGGGGAGCACAAGTAACCGGGTTCTGGGGTCCAGTGGGAGACCAACTCGAGGAGTCGAGTCCGGGTCTCCTAACCCTAGAATTGGCAGGGTTGCTTGCCGCTCTCGTAGGGGTCTAGGGGTGTGGGATTGGCTATTCATCACGACCGTGGAATCCGTGTTTTATACTGGCTCGTATTGAAAACACGGACGTCCTAGTATATCCAATATTTCATATGTTTTATTCTGCTGCGATATCTGTGATGAGATCATGTGATGTTTCTGTGATGGATATAGTATATAGTATATATGATATATTATATAGATGTTACTTATGTTTTACACTCGTGCTAGCCCTGCCCTGCTCTGTCGTTAGTTACCTAACCTAACGGTGCACGAGGGGACATCGAGGCAAATGCGGATGGCATAAGTGTACGTCATATCTATCTGTGATGTTTAGGTATTTAAATGATGGGACTTCATTAATGTGATTAATGAAAGAAAAGAAACCTAAGATGTTGTAGAATCAGATTTTAAATAAAACAGGTAGCTACAGTTCTTGCTTTGCATAGCGGTATATATGATATACCCCGCACCTTATTCGATGAGGAAAGGACCGAGATCCCTTCACCGGGAGTGACTCCTTTAGCAATAACTGGCAGATGCTACACACTCGGTTTGTTTTTGATTACTTTTATAGTTTCTGCTTTGCACAGTGATATATATGATATATCCCGCACCTCATTCGACGAGGAAAGGACCGAGATCCCTTCGCCGGGAGTGACTCCTTTAGCAAAACTAGAAAAGCCTCAAAATCACTCCATTTCAAAACTTCATTTGATTCTACAACGATATCAAGTTCATTACGCTCATGGTTTTCAGAAAAACCTGGCGTAGCCCTCCGTCATTTCAGATGAGTAGTAGTTAGTATTCGTGCTACGTTTGTTGGCCTGCGTCAAGGCGTAGTGTGCGGTAGCTAACTAGTATTTATCTGCTTATGCATATGATGCAGATTGGATTAGGGTAGTCGTGCGACTTTGTTGGCCTGCGTCAAGGGTCGTACGGGTGGGTTTAATTCAATCAGGAAATGACGGGTTGAACTTGACTAGCGCACTATGGTTTGTTGGCCTGCGTCAAGGTCATAGCACGCTACGGG
This sequence comes from Agapanthus africanus, assembly GCA_030015575.1. Lineage (NCBI taxonomy): Eukaryota > Viridiplantae > Streptophyta > Magnoliopsida > Asparagales > Amaryllidaceae > Agapanthus > Agapanthus africanus. The sequence goes on from CM057345.1 coordinate 167,500,194, forward strand.
CAAAAGCATTATCGGGAATTTCAAGTGTTGAAATTTGCAATGAGATTGCATACCTTCTATGAGATAGTTGGATCCCGATACCCACTACGAGTAAGAGTTACTCCTGGGAGAGTTTTACACATTGCAATTAGCTGATCAAGTAGGTGTCTAGAAAGGTGTCAACGGGGTTACGCCTCTGGGAAAACGAGGTTTACATTAATTAGGTTCGTGCGAAAGCACGGGGGACCTCCCTCAAAGTACCGACACTGGCCTGGCTGAAAGATTGGCGAACCTGTAGTGTGTAATTAATCCCGGCTAGTCTATCCTTTTAGGGTTTGGAGGAAGATTTGATAAAAAGCAGTGGGAGCCATCCTGATTAGATAAGATAATAACCAATCTGATCTTGCACGAGCATACGCTAAAGTGTTTTCTTCTCTCTCTCTCCAGGTAGCGACCAGTTCATGCCTTAATCAAGATAATAATATGGATGTATTGACCGAACCCGCATGTTATACTGTGCTGGGGAACGTTGGTTCCGTTCTTTCTTATAAGAGTTATAGGAATGAACAGGATATAGGGGAATGCCAGGATTCCCATGCCACCCGAATGAAGAAAGTACATGTTGATGCATTTTCTTCGGGTGTGTTCGTTACTGAGAACTGTTTCTCCATTTGCTCTACGTCCTGGGTATTGGATACCGGGTCGGGATCCCATATATGTAATCAGTTACATGGGCTAAGGAAAGGTAGAGAACTTGGGGAAGGTGATAAAGACATTAGAGTTGGAAATGGTGCAATTGTTGCAGCTAAGACTGTCGGGGAATATCACCTTGTATTACCAACTGGTAATACATTGGTTCTGAACGAATGCTATTACATGCCGAACCTGATATGCAACATTATATCGGTTTCTTTATTAAGTAAAGAGGGATATAATTTTGTATTACAGGACAATGTTATGAACATTTTCCATAACCAAAAGTTGGTTGGATCAGGCACGTTGTGCAATGGCATTTATGTTCTAAACCAATCAACAGTTCTGAGTATAACAAACACACATAAGAGGAAGAGTTCAGAATTGAACGAATCCTTCTTGTGGCATTGTAGACTGGGTCACATCAATGCGACACGACTAGCTAAGTTGCATAAGGATGGATATTTAAATCCGTTTGAATTTTCATCCTATGACACTTGCCAGTCATGTCTCAAAGGCAAGATGACCAAGACTCCGTTTACAGGACACGGAGAAAGAGTTACCGAACTCTTAGGACTAATACATAGTGATGTATGCGGTCCCATGTCTACACATGCCAGGGATGGTTCTTCATACTTCATTACATTCACTGACGATCTCTCTAGGTTCGGGTATGTGTTCCTGATGAAACACAAATCAGAAGCTTTTGAGAAATTTAGGGAATATAAGCAAGAAGTTGAGAACCAAACCGGAAAAAGTATTAAAATCCTACGATCTGATCGAGGAGGAGAATACTTAAGCAATGAATTCCTGGACTTCCTAAAAGAGAATGGGATTCTCTCTCAGCTGACTCCTCCATATACACCACAGCACAACGGTGTATCAGAACGAAGGAACCGCACCCTATTAGATATGGTGCGCTCTATGATGAGCACAGCTGAGTTACCTATTTCCTTCTTGGGATATGCACTGGAAACAGCTGCAGACCTATTGAATATGGTTCCCACCAAAACCGTGCCGACCACTCCATATGAGATATGGAAAGGAAAGAGACCATATCTTAATTATGTTAAGATATGGGGTTGTCCGGCCTATGTAAAAACGCAAAATCCGGACAAACTCGCGGCAAGGTCCATTCTGTGTAAGTTTATTGGATATCCCAAACATTCGCGAGGGTATATCTTCTACCACCCTGAGGAACAAAGAGTGTTTGTTTCTCGGCATGCCACCTTTTTAGAAAAGGAATTTCTTGGAAAAGAGATTAGTGGTCATGAGGTAGAACTGGAAGAGATTCCAGCTGCACAAGCTACAACAGAAGATCTGGTGGAACCAGAGGATTCCATAGTTCCCGATGAACCCCAGCCACTCCGCCGATCTACTAGGGTTCCTCGCCAACCTGAGAGATACTACGGTTTTCTCATGGACGGTGGGAGCGAGGATTGCATCATGGAGGATGATGACCCAACTAGCTTCGAGCAGGCCATCACGAGTGGGGACTCAGTGAAATGGCTGGATGCTATGCGGTCCGAGATGGATTCCATGTACACCAACAAAGTATGGACTTTGGAAGTTACTCCTGAAGGGGTAAAACCCATTGGGAGCAAGTGGATCTTTAAGAAGAAACTTGGTGTAGATGGGAAAGTGGAGACTTTCAAAGCTAGACTTGTAGCAAAGGGTTTTCGTCAAAGACCAGGTGTAGACTATGACGAAACTTTTTCTCCAGTGGCTATGCTTAAATCCATCCGAATCATGCTTGCCATTGCTGCCTTTCATGACTACGAAATCTGGCAAATGGATGTTAAGACCGCCTTTCTAAATGGTGATTTAGAAGAGGACGTGTACATGACTCAGCCAGAGGGCTTCGTAGACAGTGGGAGCAGCGGGAAGGTGTGCAAGCTGCTTAAATCCATTTATGGATTAAAGCAAGCATCGCGGAGTTGGAACATCTGCTTTGACGTCGTTATCAAAGAGTTTGATTTCGTCAAAATCCAGATGAACCTTGTATCTACAAGAAGGTGGCAGAGAGTAAGGTTGTCTTCCTCGTATTGTACGTGGACGACATACTCTTGATAGGAAATGATATTCCTATGCTGCAGTCGGTCAAGCTCTTCTTATCACAAAGATTCTCAATGAAAGATCTTGGTGATGCCTCCTGCATATTGGGAATTAGGATCTATAGAGATAGATCCAAACGGATTTTGGGATTGTCCCAATCCAGGTACATTGACACCATACTAAAGAGGTTTAGTATGGAAGAGTCCAAGCGTGGGAACTTGCCCACGATCTCTGGAGTCACTCTCTCCAAAGAGATGTCTCCCAAGACTGATTTGGAGAGAGCTCGCATGCAAGGGATACCCTATGCTTCGGCAGTAGGCTCTATCATGTATGCGATGCTATGTACCAGACCTGATGTAGCATACTCACTAAGTATAGTGAGCAGGTATCAAGCTGATCCTGGAGAGAGTCACTGGACAGCTGTGAAGAGCATTCTCAAGTACTTGCGAAGGACTAGAGATATGTTCTTGGTGTATGGTAACGGAGAACTCCAAGTAGAGTCCTTTACCGATTCCAGCTTCCAGAGTGATAAGGACGACTCTAAGTCGCAGTCGGGCTTTGTCTTTACCCTATATGGAGGGGCGGTTAGCTGGAAGAGTTCCAAGCAGGAAACCGTGGCAGACTCGACGATGGAGGCTGAATACATCGCTGCCAACGATGCGGCCAAAGAGGCTGTCTGGATCAAGAAGTTCATTACTGAACTTAGAGTGGTTCCATCCATTGAGCATCCAATACCTTTGTATTGCGATAACAATGGAGCGGTGGCTTTGGCCAAGGAACCCAGGTCCCATCAGCGATCCAGGCATATTCTGAGGCGGTATCACCTGATCCGGGAGATAGTTGATCGCCGGGAAATCGAGGTCAGGAGAGTTGACACGAAGAACAACACGGCGGATCCACTCACGAAGGCCATTCCCCAGATACAGTTTGAGAGACTCTTCGGGATGCTCGGTATGAGATACTACAGCAGCTGGCCCTAGTGCAAGTGGGAGATTGTTAGTTGTATGTATGCCCTAGATGCCAGTATTGTACAGATTATGTATATTATATTGGATGCTTGGACATATATAGAGATGACTTTCTTGCTCGACATGATAGTATGCTATCTGGTTACTCTTTATCTTAACATGTACACTAGTCTCTTTATACTGTCTTATAGTTACATGTTGGTAAAGCCCTTAGGATTTGTACTTGACTACCTGGACTATGATGCAGATCATACTAGTGGGGACATGGTAGTCCATAAGTACATCCTTCAAGGTCCCTAGTCGTGGGTGTATCGAGACGGGGCATCGATATACCAGAGTAGACTAGCGTATACGCTTCTCGACCCATGTGATGGGCGATGGATGATCCCATATCCATTGGTGTTTGACATCAGAGATGGTATACGGGTGCTCAGTGGAGACTGGGTACACTGGACGGACTCGCCGAGAACTCCCAGATGGTATTATACCTCACGTCAGATGGCAGTTCTCAGGTGACACTTGTACAGGTTAGTCTGTAGACCCGAGATCGTCATAGAGTCTTGTATGATTCCCACTGTGCTTTGATCTCCACCTTACCACGTCCATTAGGGCGTGCAAAACGGTGGTCTTTGGGTACAGTCCCGAGTCACATGGAGGCAATGAGCGATAGGAGGGGTTTCGTCTCTCCCGGTATTGGGGGTAGATGTTGCGCTGTGCTCGATTGGCCGTAACAGGGAAGTCCCTGGCCAGGGCTGATCAGAGATTTGCTGGTAAGTGTTACCAGTAGTTTCTCGACCCGTTACGAGCCTCACATCGGCACGACTTATCGGGTTATTGGGGTCTGACGTTTACCACCCCTAAACTTGATATGCGACATATCAGACGAAGAGACCGGACTGCACGGTAAGTGTTACTGGTCGGATTCGCAGGAGTGTGAGCGGGCTAGCTCGTCGATCTTCTGATCGCTCAATACCCGGGTGGCCTTTACGTTTAGCAGACCGCTTGCGGCTTGTGGGTGCTTGATATGATCATCATCTGCTACCGGCGTATTGACGAGTCTTTAGAGTCCTACACAGAGGTTTCCTGGTTCAAGCGAAACGAAATAGGAGTGCATATGAGATATGTGCGGAACCGAGAATAATGCGTGTATGTGATACCGTATTTGATTCTCGCGATTAATGTTTCGATTGGTTATATGAGATATGACCTAGTTATCGAATCATTGATTCGATAAGTCGATGCATTGCATACTAGTCGGTTATGTGCGACATGACCGGATCATTGAATCAAGTGTTGATTTAATGATTTAATGTATAATTATATATATTTGAGATATTACTTTGCGTTAACTAGTATAGGTTCACTTTAAACGGATTTTTCTCACTTGATTTGCACATTATATATGTGATATATTTTTGTGCACTTTTTGTATCATGTTTGATGATACTTGATCATATGGTTAAGTGAATAGGATTAAACCATGGTTATTATGATAATTAGGGTTTTGCATATTTATTTATTCATTTATTTGTTCATTTATTCATTTGGATAAGTATAAATGATAATGGTGGAAAGTTTTGTTTCTTATGAGATGCTTCATGAACATTTGACTTTATGCAACCATTCTTGTCATTTTGCTTAACCCTAACCCACTCTAATCACCATGGTTAATTCTCTACACTTAACCTTAGTTAAGTTATGATAAATATTGAGTTTATTTTCATTTTAACAATAGTTATCATAACTAGCTTCATCATCTTCTTCTTCTTCTTCAAGTGAGCAACCTTGATGCCATTAATGGCAACTTGAGTTTTAGTGAGTAAAATCCAATTCTAAAGTGAACCCACCTCCTATTTCTTCACCCTCTACCTCTTGCCAAGTTGTTTTGGGTGTTTTCTTCACAAGTTTCACAACTTTGTGAAGTCGGAGCTTGAGTTTGTGCAACCTCGACGTAGATCGTCTTTGACACGAAGCCGACGACCTATTCCGCACGTTTTCCCGATGAAGCCGACGGAGGAGTCTAGGATTCATGATGTACAGCGAGAAGACTTCGTTGTGGAGCCGTGGAGGTGGATATCCGGATCTACAAAGGTTGTAATTTCCGTATCCTAGTAGTTAAGTGTTAACTAAGTTTTCTTTTCGCCTAAACATCTAGTTTAAGATCCGTAGTCTAGGGTTTCTCGGCACCAAAAAGTTTTAAATTGGCATGATCGATGCCTTGTGAGACCACTATAGGGTGCCTAGGAACCTTTCACATCCGCCTTGCTATTTTCCGCTCGCGGTATGCTTTCCAGGGCGTAGGCAGGAATTTGAGTCAGAAATTGTTGCACTCTCTCACCGTACCTTACCATCTCTGGCTTGCACATTTGATAGTCGCCGTTTACTTGACTAACGACCAACTAGGAGTCTCCGTATATGAGGAGGTTTTCGATTCCCATGTCGACGGCGATCTCTAGACCTACTATCAAAGCTTCATATTCGGCTTCATTGTTTGTCCTCGGCTCTGTTAAGGAAAAGGCAAAGCGCATTATCCCTCCTTGTGGAGTCAAGAAGATAAGGCCTACCCCATATTTGATTATAGGGGTGTTTTGTTGTCGCTTCTTCATGGAAGATGCCCCATCGAAGTAAAGTTCCCATCGGGTGTCACTCTCTAATTTTTCCCTTTCGATCGTGTCAAACGCGTGCTCATCTGGCAATTCGCAATTTAGAGGTGAATCGGCAGGTATCGGATGCTCAGCGAGGAAGTCGGTAATGGCCTGGCCCTTCACTGCCTTGAGAGGTCGGTATGTTATCGAGAACTCCATCAAGAGGAGGGCCCATTTGGCGAGCCGTCCTGTTAGTATGGCTCTTGACATCAAATATTTGAGAGGATCCACTTTTGATATGAGATGGACCCCATACGCCAAAGCATAATGCCGAAGCTTCGTTATAATAAAGATTAATGCCAGGCAATGTTTTTCGATAGGGGAGTAGTTGTTTTCTGCCCCCAGGAGAACTCGGCTCAAATAGTAGAGGGCTCTTTCTTTCCTTTGGTCATTTTCTTGTGCCCATAGTGCGCCTAAGGAACCTTCAAGGGCGGTTGTGTATAGGATGAGAGGCTTCCCCTTGACTGGAGCGGTCAACACCGGAGGATTCTGCAGGTATTGCTTGATTTTGTCTAGTGCGCTTTGGCATTTACGATCCCAGATGAAAGGGGTCCCCTTCTTCATTAGATGACTGTAGGGTGGCATTTGCCGGAGAGGTTGGCTATGAACCGTCGGATATATGCGAGCTTTCCTTGGAGACACCACGGTTGCTTGAGAGTTCTTGGTGGAGGTATTTCCATAATCGCCTTGATCTTTGATGGATCTATTTCGATGCCCCGGTGTCGGATGATGAATCCCAAGAATTTACCAGAGGAAACTCCAAATGCGCATTTGAGAGGGTTCATCTTTAGATTGTATTTCCGAAGACGCTGGAACACTATCTTCAGATGCTCCCAATGTTCCTCGTACGATTTGCTTTTAATGACGAGGTCGTCGATATAGCATTCGACGATTTCATGTATGAGGTCATCAAAAATCTTCGTCATGGCCCTCTGATAGGTGGCGCCGGCATTCTTCAGACCGAAAGGCATTACTTTGTAGCAGAATATGCACAGAGGAGTCCGGAAAGCGGTATGCTTCTGGTCCTCAGGATGCATCTTTATTGGATTGTACCCTGATGAGCCGTTCATGAAGGAGAAGACTTCATGAGTGGACGTGTAGTCTATCATCAGCTTGGTGACCGCTACGGGAAAATCATCCTTTGGGCAAGCTTTGTTGAGGTCCCGAAAGTCTACGCAGATGCGCACCGTCCCGTTCTTCTTCATCACTGGGACGATGTTGGCAATCCAGTCGGGGTACTGAACCTCTTAGATGAAGCCGGAGTCGATTAGCTTATTGACCTCGGCGTTGATGCTCATTTCAAGTTTGAGCCGCATTCTTCTCGGTGGTTGTTTGATTGGCTTGACCTCCGGAGATATCGCCAATTTGTGCACGGATATTTCTGATTTTAGTCCTGGCATCTTGGAGTAGTTCTATGTGAAGCAATCTTTATACTGCATGAGCACGTCCTTGAGCGTAACCACCTTTTCTTCATACAATAGCTCACTGACGAACGTTGGCCGTTCGGTCGTTTGCCATTCCCAAGTCGATTTTTCTGAGGTTATCTGCAGTAGTATGTATCCCATCTTCCAGCTCTTTTGGCGCTGGTGGAAACTCTGAGATCACCTCGTCATCATCGTTTTCGAAGCACCAGGGGAGGTCAGCCATATCCTCTCGTATTCCTTCTCCTGACAGTGTTATCGCAAGACAGGTACGAGATCGCTTCCAAGACCATGTTGATTCGGCTCTACTCTCGCTGCATATGTAGCTTTCGGTTCATGCTTCTGTGGAGGGGTTACCCTCCAACTGCTAGATAAAGCAAACTTGCCTTACAGATACTAGTCTTCTACCCAGTCTTTGAATGTGAAGAAATCTTCGAGAGTATGTCCTATCACTCGGTGATAGGCGCAATAATCCAGGTGAGAGACCTCGTCTGCTTGTTCGGGGTGTTTAGACTTCGGGAGCATAATCATTTGATGTTTCATGACAATATCGAATATCTTTGTTATCTTATCTTGGGGAAAAGAATATGCTCGACCCATCTTCTTTACAAGAGACGGATCCCGGCTGCTCAATTCTCGATCGCGTGGATTCTTGGACCCGCTTTACCGCTGTTGAACGTTTTTTCCGTTCTTTAGCTTGTTTCTATCTCTGTGTCGGGTCTTTTGTATGACGGGCTGGCGACGAAGAGCATCGTCATTCTCCGTAGCCTGCTGAAGGAGGCGCTGCGTCCTGGCTTTCTTATAAATGGCCATTTCGCGGCTATGGTCATCCCGGACCTTTGACCCGCTTCTCTTATTAGCTTGTCCATCTGTTCTTCAAACGACGAACTTGGCACTTTCATGGCGGGACCTCGTTTTGGTTCAGGGTTAGCGTCTTCTAACAGACCATCTCCATCTTCAACAAAGTCATGTATAATATAGCAGCCATGGAATCGCTCCCATTTCTTGGATTGAACATATCCAAGCCCGATCGTTTCCATTCTCCCGTTGGGCAATTTTCGCTGAGTTCCGGGGACGTTCCAGATCCTGTTGTAGAACTGAGCTTGTCGAGCAGTCTGTTTGAAGGGTACGCCTTGGCGCCTCAACAGCCTTTTTAATCCTTCTGTGTAGTATTTGTACAGACAGATGGGCTGGAGCTTGTCAAGTGTAGAATCGGTATCATGCCAGATTTCTTTCTCCATTTTGGTTTCCGTGGATCGATAATATAGGATCGCCTTTTCATCTCTTCGCCTGGGAGGGACGTAGAACGTCTGCAGTTCTTCTACACTATAGGTATCAAGTGCGTCGAGGTCTTTGTAATGTTTTTGCGGAACCATGGAGATTTGCAAACTCCGTTCATCGCCAGTGAGGGCTTGTATTGATGGCCGAACAGAAAATACTGCATTGACCTCATCTTCAGAGTCGCTGCCGAAGACCAACATAGGGGTAGGCGGTCCGGGCTTGTTGTATTGGAGCAGCCCAGAATAGACTGTAACATTTCAGAAAAATAAAATATTATTTTTGGGAATTTTTATAATTTAATAATAAATATATTGAATATTTTAATAATGCGGTATAATTAAATACCGATAAATTGGGGAAAATGTGGAAAATTATTGAAATTACTAAAAAGAGGGTGCTTTATATGCTTTATGCAAATTATGAAATTTTACGATTTATTATACACTATTTTAATGCTAATCGCGATTAAATATCGCTAATCGGGCATTAAGTGTGTTTTGTGCACATGACATGCACATGTCATTTTAACAATTGTTACATTTTTATCATGGTTTTCCTTCATGATCATTTCATTTTGGGTTTTAAAAGAAAAGAATAGAAAAGAAAAGAAAAGGAAAAGGAAAACAATATATTATGAAGCATGGACATGAGAGAGAGAGAGGTGAGAGGTCAAATCTTAGTCATGGCTTTTGTTTCCTCATTTTTTATTCCTTCATCATCCTCTCCCCTCTTCTCTCATGGCAGCACCCCTCTCCCTCCTCAACAAAACACCTCACTTCACCACTAAAAACACCTCAAAAGTTCGTCCCTACTTCACAAAAAGCATGCACAAGCTCACAAGCTACACTTTGGACCAAGAAAGTTTGCATTTTGGGCACTTGGGCAACTCAAGAAGATTCTTGAGTTTCCAAATGAGGTAATCCTTTCACAAATTGTGTAGTATTTGCATTCCTTTAGCCTCTAGTGTAGTTTTAAATCGTTTTGGCGAAGTTTAGTGAACCTTGGGAATTCCTAGAGAGGGATTGGGCTTAATTTGAGTTGTGTTAGTGTAATTGGGCTTTAGTGATGACCTTAAACCCCCTTAGGATGTTAGAAACATAAGCCAACTTGAAACAAACCCAAATACTAAAAACTAAAACTTTCCAATGTCGGTTTTGTGAGTGTATAGGGTGTGCAGGGAAATCTGGGATGATCTGGGACATTTTTGAGTTAAGCAAACAACTTTAGAGACCTAGTTATAGCACTACGAAACCACCCAGACAAAACGAACCAAATCCAACACCCAGAACCGAGCTCGCCGGAAATTGAGGGGTAGGGGCCGGCCACATTGATGAATCGGGGGTCCAGGTTGCTTCTGTAGGTCATATACCCTATATACTTCACCCCAGTGTTGTTTGCTTACCTCGTTTTTACCTTAAACAAAATCTGGGACTATTTTCATTAGTTGCTGTTTTGATTTGTGGTTTCATTTCATGTATTTTGAATTCTGGATATTTGTAAATGGTTTTGTACTCGGTCACTTGACGTTGGTACGTCTATATCGAGTGTTATTTAGTGGTTTTGAAAGCGTAGTCCATAGGTTCTAACCTATAGGCTTTTAGTGTATCGTTTTAATTTTGAATTGGGTTTTAATATGATACGATACGTTTTGACTTGTACGTACCCCCAAGATGACTTCAAGATGACATGCAAGTGCATGGCGACGTCGGCGTCGGTAAGTGAAGGTCAAGGTGAGTAGATATATATCTACGGGGGAAGTCGGGTGGATGGCGTATAGCACCCCCGCAGTTTGTAGTATAGCTTATGGTATGTTATACATTTACATATGTATTGTGAATTGGGATGATTAACAAGTAGGATCTTAGAAGATCATGGGATAAATGTTGGTGTATTTGGATGATAGTGTCGTGGTTGATTTCTTAGTCGCGAACCATAGAATATGTTTGCGCACACGCGCACACACACACCCTTGCATGCATTATTATTACTTGTGAGTATATAGGAATATGTATATATATATACACACATAGGTATGGGACTATGTACACACACACACACACACACACACCCTATACACGGATGATGAGGATTGCATATGGTAATTAGAGATGAGTCGAATAGATTGGGCATGGTGCCATGAGATCGGTGATATGATGTGGTTCGTATTATGAGATACGACATGAGATTAAGCGGGCCTTTAGGCGTGTGTTTTCATACCACCTATATATATGCAGATGGTATCAGTTGTACTAGACTTAGATCAATACCCCCAGTTCATGGGATATGATGATAAGGATACCAGATGAATAATGAGATGAATGCGATATTTGACCTGTACCCTAATTTGGGATACCGTACGATGAATTTACAGTACGAGCTATATATTGATGATAGATCCGCACTCTTGACTCGAAGATGTCATGTTATATATTGTATCGTATATGATACAATTGAGGCGGGATCACCGACTATTATGTTTATATGTATCGACTAAGATTTAGGTGGTTTCCTTACTTTTTCGATTAGACTGTTAGTTTAGTCCTGTAGTTTACGTAAAGATGTTAGACTAGACTCGAGTCATACCTATTTCAAAACTAACGAATCGTGAGTATTTTAAAGACAGGCCAAGAGATTCTACGGATATTTTCAAATGACGCAACTTTTCTTAAAAACACCGTAGCCCTTATTTTTCTAAACACCACGATTCGTGTTATTTCAAATGGCAAAACTGTAAGACTCATATATATTGATGTAGATTATTCACTGTTGCGTTTATTATTCGTTTTCCGCATATTCTTGCTATTTGCATCGCATTGCATGTTTAAATGTGTTTACTGTTATATTAAACCCATGCTGTTAGGACACCGCACCATTACCGATGATGCGTATGCCCCACGTACACCAGCTTGCCGGCTCACACACTTCATCATCGATAATTGCAATGTCACTACACAGTAGGACTGTTGCATTAGGATATGACTCCTTGCATGACATACTTGCGTATATACCTACTTGTACATCCATATTGGCGCACATGCATATTGTACACTCATACTTGCGTATATACCTACTTGTACATCCATATTGGCGCACAAGCATATTGTACACTCATACTTGCATATATACCTACTTGTACATATATATTGGCGCACATGCATATTGTACACTCATACTTGCGTACATACTACTTGTACATACATAGATAATGCTGGCTTGATTTTGGAGAATTGGGGACCGCATGTTATATTTTCAAAACTGGATCCACTTAAAAGAGCAGTTTTCCCTTTTTGCTCATAGTACGACTTTATGCTGCATACATCATATTACATGGATTTACGCATTGAGTTTTGGATTTTATGCGATTTCTGGATTTGAGAACCAAGGTATTATTTAAAGAATGTATGCATTGTTTGAAAACCCGGTTTCTCTTGATATGATATTTCAGTACGTCCACTATACGTTTTCTCAGTTCTGAGACGTATGATAGAAACCCGATTCGAGGAGGATGAACCGTTTGCGGGTTCATGGTGGACCCGGTATGGTACCCCAGGGCGAGATAGAGATTTCGTGGGGATGACGATGAGCCTGCCAGAGGGACCACTACCTACCGGTGATATTATTTGGGCTCGGCAGATATCCGGAGGATACCGACCGGAGTCGAGAGATGATATGGGCCTATCCGGACCGACGGAGCCCGTGGGCCGATCTGGACTGACGAAGCCCGATATATAAGGATTTACGTACCGATACTGGGCACGGGTTTCATGATGTTTTCGAGTGTCGATGCTGGACACTCAGATTCCATGATTTTGATATGTCGTGAGGGACACACGTTGGTCTATATCCTCATACTTTCATGCATATGCTTTTATGATTTTTACATGCATGATGTTGTTATGTCATTAGTTGACCGTGGACGAGATCCACTTGCATACAGGCTTGATTACATGGTTGGATGACATCCACATACTTATAGACTTGAGTATATAGTCGACACCGATTCATATTGATTACATTGATCATACCTCATATTTATGATATGTTTCTACCTGAGGCACTGACACAAGCACTTGATATTATACTGATGTATAGATGTTTACCCTTACCACCTTATCATACTTCAGACTTTATCATATTGAGGATATATATTACTGATCGTATTGACCTAGGATTGAGTCATACATACGATTTTTGCTCTGTGATGTTTTCTACTCACGAGTTGGAAACTCACCCCGTTGTGCCACAGTTTCCTGCAGGTTTTGCCGTACAGGTTCGTTGAGGCTTTGCCGGCACATTGTCTTCATTCAAGGTGATTGCTTTGGTAGGTGGGTTCACTCGCATCGTGACCACCATTGTACTTATTTATATTTAGTTATATCTAGTAAACTCCATTAACCAGACTTGTATTATTTTTAGACTTAGACGACCAGTTGTATATTATTTCGACCGTAGAGTTGCGCTTGTATTATTATGGTTTTCTTGTTGTTTTGAGTTTCTTTTTGAGTTTTGATCCTCGCCCTTGGCGTTGTATATTATATTGCTTGCGTGGTTGTGACCGTCAATGGACGAAGAGCTAGCAATCGCTTGGGATGCCTTATTCATATTATTCATGTTGTACCCCGTTTGGAGCCAGTATTTACAAAGGAAACTCTGCCGAAATTTTCAGAAATGACTTGATGTTTTAAAAACGCATAATTCGGCTTATGCTATTAAAACCACTTGCTTTTAAATAAGTTTTCCTTTATTTATTATTTAAAATGGTTTTAGATTTCTGGGCTTTCGGCTTACTTGAATTAGATGGGGTCCTATAGACTTCATATGATTCAAGGGCCAGTCACGTGCCATTTCGGGTCGTGACAAAGTTGGTATCAGAGCACTAGGTTAACCTTGGTTCGAGTCTATGTTTGTCTATACGGAGCCTAGGGCGTTTGTATATATACGGAATCTAGGCTTGACCTTACGGAACTTAGACTTGGTCGAGGTAGTATTAGACTCGAAATTTCGTCACGTAGGTTGGCCTTGGTTGATGGAGTAGGTGACTTAAGGAGAGTGACGTACCGTGTGTATGTTCCGCGGCATACTTGCGATACGCTACTCCGCTTAAGGTGCCTTAGGATGTACATTTCCTTACATAGTATTATATTCATTCATGATCTATCCTCATCGATATTGGTTTATGGTATTTTCTGCCACGATTACACGGGCAGAGAGAGCTATGGCTAGAGTTGCGTCAGCATGAGCTCGTCACGGATGAGGACTGACCAGGGTGTGATTCCAAGGACATACGATTTGCATAGATGCGTCATTTTATTATGTTTTCGTGCCATGAGCATTTGATGGATCGCTTTTACGAGATTTCTCGGACGTGCAGATCAGCACCAGAGGATTAGGCCATTGATAGAGGCCAGCCAGATTGTGATGACCGTTAATGTATCGCCTATTCTCGATGATTGAGGCGCTGTTCAGCGTGCGGATGAATGAGCCAGTTGCTGCTGCGAATGACGAAATATCGCCCCAGATGTTGGAGCTATTGCCGCACGAGTTATACTTAGAGATTTGGTAGAAGATCGCTAGTCACCCAAAGAGGAATGACTAGGACATGTGATTCGTTGCTTACCTCTATGCGAGGTCATCAGATTGATTGATTCCTGCTAGAGACGACTTTACGCTGGTACGTTGGGAGTCGATAGAGACGATCGAATGTCAGAAGCCCATGTTCCAAGTTTAAAGTATTCAGAGACAAATGCAAGTAATGCTATGGACCCTCTAGAAGAATGAAACCCTAACTCGACATAAAGACCATGAGAACGCTTTGAAACCTTAGGGTTTGCGGCAGTTCAGCGGTGCCATTAGTGAGGCTTGGGTTTGCCTTTCTACGGTTGGTCCACAGGTACTGTGGCACGTACTGGAATATTATTAAACTGTACCTAAGATATTGAGCTCTTGGGGGATTATGGAACTTTGACAAATCGATCGAAAGGTTCGACGTCATTCGGATATCATGTGATGGGATACATTGCTTGGGAGACTCCAGATACGAGTATAGCCGTTGGAGCGCTGTCCATGCAGCCACGAAGAGACGAGTCTGAATCAGTCTACATTAGAGAAAAGTGTAGTATGTGGTTCGTACGAGATCTTGATGAGATGACGTTCCACTCCGCTGACATCAAAGCTGTGATATGCATGCAGAGGTGTTGTACATGGATATATCTTCCAGAAGGAGTCGCGATGAGTATGCAGCCATTCCGGAACAAGATACAGATTTAGTAAAGGATGATGACTTCCGGGAAGTTCAGCAGAAACGAGATTTGGGAGAGATTTCGACAGAACCTTTCTGGAATACTATACGAGGATACTTGGACCCAGGGGCAGTCATATTGTGCACACCCAGCAGGCCAGAGTTCGGCACCGTCGACAAGACATATTATGAATGACCACGACAGTTGGCTAGAGATTCTTAGAGGATGTGCTTGAGCGGGACTATTTCGCCATACTTGATTTCGATATTTTAGGCGATCTATTCGCACGATTGAGTTTTGATGACTGAGTTTCATGATATTTGTTTTCGTGCCCCATGGTTGCACCTACTGGGTATTCATATTTTGTGCATAGTTATGACACTTGAGATATGCTTTATACACCGTTGTGTTGATTTATGATTTGTGCACAGTTATTGCACTTAATATCGTTTTTGTGCCTTGGCCGCACATGTTTATGATTTCATGGATTTCATACAGTTGGGTTGATTTTGTGCATATGGTACGCACACGATTTGGTTTTTGCACTCGGTATAGTTCATATATGCTTGCAGTGCATTGATACGTATTTTGTGCACCACAGTTGCACTTGACTTCTTTTTGATGTCATTCGAGATATTGATTTTGATTTCATGCCTATGTTATGCATGTGATTTGACTTATACTTTCGGCATAGTTTTCATGCACTTTTAGTATTTTGATTTGCTTTTGTGCACGCTGATGCACATGGTTGTGAGATTATATACCACGGTATACCTGATTTAGATTTGGATTGAAATGTGTTGTATACCGTCGATTTCGATTGTGATACTCGATATTTGTTTTGTGCACCTTGTGCACCTGATTGGATTCTTGCGCATATTTGACGCGCTTGGATTGGATTTTGCGCATGTTCGGCGCTTGATATTGGATTTTGTGATTTCGTGCATGTTGGATGCACATGATTAGATTTTATTCGTGCATGATGGATGCACCTGATTTGCATTTTCGCGCATTTTGGACGCATGATATGAGATGCGATTTTGGTGCACACCTAGCTCAGTGTTCTCAATCGCCGAAGACTCGCCGGATGCACTAAATCGGAATTCTTTGTGCATATCAGATGCACCTGATATTACTATCAGGCACACCCGTTGCCCTTGACAGGTGTTTCGTGCACACCCGTTGCACTTAGATTTTGTTTCTGTGCATGTGTATGGCACATTTATGGATTTCGATTTCCGTGCGCACCAGACCCACGCGGCATTCTTATGCACATTTTAGGACTGATTTCCTATGAGTAGTACATTTTTATGATATTTGCTATTTGGTGTAGTAGCTGAGCAGGACTAGTCCGAGGACAGTCCCTGAGTATATTTTGCATGCATTGATAGTTATCGAAGAGATTTCCAAAAAGAGAGCTATAGTCTCAATATTTACCTACGTGTCTGAGATGACACAAAACATTTTAAAAAGGAAACCCTTCTAAATTGTTTTCAAAACGGTGGGATGTGTATGTTAAACAAAGGATATATATATAAATATAGTTATTTTCTTATAATAGACGTCCGCCACTGTGCCGTGATACGCGTATCGCACAGCAATATGAAAGGTTTGGTATGCATTTCCTTCAGATGTTTACATGTATAGTTTTGATGTATATCATGTTGGTTTTCGTATTGGATTTGACATTGGTGTCTTTGCCATAACTCCGATGATTGCGGGATGCTTGACGGAGTTTTGATTTTGGATTATATACTTGTATTTCATGTGCATGCATTACGCTACAATGTGCCTTATGTATTTATGATTTTGGGACCCCGACGACGTAGTTTTTTACTGAAATATTTTGGTATTGAGGGGTTTAAATTTAAATTCGGGGACCGAATTACTTTAAGGGGGAGACTCTAACATTTCAGAAAAATAAAATATTATTTTTGGGAATTTTTATAATTTAATAATAAATATATTGAATATTTTAATAATGCGGTATAATTAAATACCGATAAATTGGGAAAAATGTGGAAAATTATTGAAATTACTAAAAAGATGGTGCTTTATGTGCTTTATGCAAATTATAAAATTTTATGATTTATTATACACTATTTTAATGCTAATCGCGATTAAATATCGCTAATCGTGCATTAAGCGTGTTTTGTGCACATGACATGCACATGTCATTTTAACACTTGTTACATATTTATCATGGTTTTCCTTCATGATCATTTCATTTTGGGTTTTAAAAGAGAAGAATAGAAAAGAAAAGAAAAGGAAAAGGAAAACAATATAATATGAAGCATGGGCATGAGAGAGAGAGAGGTGCGGGGTCAAACTTTAGTCATGGCTTTTGTTTCCTCATTTTTTATTCCTTCATCATCCTCTCCCCTCTTCTCTCATGGCAGCACCCCTCTCCCTCCTCAACAAAACACCTCACTTCATCACTAAAAACACCCCAAAAGTTCATCCCTACTTCACAAAAAGCATGCACAAGCTCACAAGCTACACTTTGGACCAAGAAAGTTTGCATTCTAGGCACTTGGGCAACTCAAGAAGATTCTTGAGTTGCCAAATGAGATAATCTTTTCACAAATTGTGTAGTATTTGCATTCCTTTAGCTTCTAATGCAGTTTAAAATCGTTTTGGCGAAGTTTAGTGAACCTTGGGAACTCCTAGAGAGGGATTGGGCTTAATTTGAGTTGTGTTAGTGTAATTGGGATTTAGTGATGACCTTAAACCCCCTTACGATGTTAGAAACCTAGGCCAATTCGAAACAAACCCAAATAATGAAAACTAAAACTTTCCAATGTCAGTTTTGTGAGTGTATAGGGTGTGCAGGGAAATCTGGGATGATCTGGGACATTTTTGAGTTAAGCAAACAACTTTAGAGACCTAGTTATAGCACTACGAGACCACCAAGACAAAACGAACCAAATCCAATATCCCAGAACCGAGCTCACCGGAAATTGAGGGGTAGGGGCCGGCCACATTGATGAATCAGGGGTCCAGGTTTCTTCTGCAGGTCATATACCCTATATACTTCACCCCAGTGTTGTTTGCTTACCTCGTTTTTACCTTAAACAAAATCTGGGACTATTTTCATGAGTTGCCGTTTTGATTCGGGGTTTCGTTTCACGTATTTTGAATTCTGGATTTTTGTAAATGGTTTTGTACTCGGTCACTTGACGTTGGTACGTCTATATCGAGTGTTATTTGGTGGTTTTGAAAGCGTAGTCCATAGGTTCCAATCTATAGGCTTTTAGCATGTCGTTTTGATTTTGAATTGGGTTTTAATGCGATACGATACGTTGTGACTTGTAGGTACCCCCACAAGGACTTCAAGATGATAAGCAAGCGCGTGGCGATGTCAGCATCGGCAAGCGAAGGTCAAGGTGAGTAGATATATATCTACGGGGGAAGTCGGGTGGATGGCGTATAGCACCCCCGCAGTTCGTAGTATAGCTTATGATATGTTATACATTTACATATGTGTTGTGAATTAGGATGATTAATAAGTAGGATCTTAGAAGATTATGGGATAAATATTGGTGTATTTGGATGATAGTGTCATAGTTGATTTCTTAGTCGCGAACCATAGAATAGGTTTGCACACACGCACACGCACACCCTTGCATGCATTATTATTACTTGTGCGTATATGGGAATATGTATACACACACACACACATAGGTATGAGACTATATATATATATATATACCTACAAATGGATGATGAGGATTGTATATGGTATTTGGAGATGAGTCGATAAGATTTGGCATGGTGCCCTGAGATCGATGATATGATGTGGTTCGTATTATGAGATACGACATGAGATTATAGCGGACCTTTAGGCATGTGTTTTCATACCACGCATATATATGCAGATGGTATTAGTTGTACTAGACTTAGATCAGTACCTCCAGTTCATGGGATATGATGATAAGCATACCAGATGAATAATGAGATGAATGCGATATTTGACCCGTACCCAGATTTGGGATGCCGTACGATGGATTTACAGTACGTGCTATATATTGATGATAGATCCGCACTCTTGACTCGAGAATGTCATATTATATATTGTATCGTATGTGATACTATTGAGGCGGGATCACCGACTATTATGTTTATATGTATTGACTCAGATTTAGGTGGTTTCCTTACCTTTTTGATTAGCCTGTTAGTTTAATCCTGTAGTTTACGTATAGATGTTAGACTAGACTCGAGTCATACCTATTTTAAAACTAACGAATTGTGAGTATTTTAAAGGCAGGCCAAGGGATTCTACGGATATTTTCAAAAGACGCATCTTTTCTTTAAAAACACCGTAGCCCTTATTTTTCTAAACACCACGATTCATGTTATTTCAAATGGCAAAACTGTATGACTCATATATATTGATGTAGATTCTTCACTGTTGCGTTTAATATTCATTTTCCGCATATTCTTGCTATTTGCATCGCATTGCATGTTTAAATGTGTTTATTGTTATATTAAACCCATGCTGTTAGGACACCGGCACCATTACCGATGATGCGTCCACGTACACCAGCTCGCCGGCTCACACACTTCATTATCGATAATTGCAATGTCACTACACAGTAGGACTGTTGCATTAGGATATGACTCCTTGCATGACATACTTGCGTATATACCTACTTGTACATCCATATTGGCGCACATGCATATTGTACACTCATACTTGCGTATATACCTACTTATACATCCATATTGGCGCACAAGCATATTGTACACTCATACTTGCGTATATACCTACTTGTACATCCATATTGGCGCACAGGTATATTGTACACTCATACTTGCATACATACCGCTTGTACATACATAGATAATGCTGGCTTGATTTTGGAGAATTGGGGACCGCATGTTATATTTTCAAAACTGGATCCACTTAAAAGAGCAGTTTTCCCTTGTTGCTCATAGTATGACTTTATGCTGCATACATCATATTACATGGATTTACGCATTGAGTTTTGGATTTTATGCGATTTCTGGATTTGAGAACCGAGGTATTATTTAAAGAAAGTATGCATTGTTTGAAAACCCGGTTTCTCTTGATATGATATTTCAGTACGTCCACAATACGTTTTCTCAGTTCTGAGACGTATGATAGAAACCCGATTCGAGGAGGAGGATGATCCGTTTGCGGGTTCATGGTGGATCCGGTATGGTACCCCGGGGCGAGAGAGAGATTTCGTGGGGATGACGATGAGCCTGCCAGAGGGACCACTACCTACCGGTGATATTATTTGGGCTCGGCGGATATCCGGAGGATATCGACCGGAGTCGAGAGATGATATGGGCCGATCTGGACCGACGGAGCCCGTGGGCCGATCCGGGCTGACGAAGCCCGATATATGAAGATTTACTACCGATGTTGGGCACGGGTTTCATGATATTTTCGAGTGTCGATATTGGACACTCAGATTCTATGATTTTGATGTGTCATGAGGGACACACGTTGGTCTATATCCTCATACTTTCATGCATATGCTTTTATGACTTTTGCATGCCTGATGTTGTTGTGTCATTGGTTGACCGTGGATGAGATCCACATGCATACATGTTTGATTACATGGTTGGATGACATCCACATACTTATAGACTTGAGTATATAGTCGACACTGATTCATATTGATTACATTGATCATACCTCATATTTATGATATGTTGCTACCTGAGACACTGACACGAGCACTTGGTATTACACTGATGTATAGATGTTTACCCTTATCACCTTATCATGCTTCAGACTTTATCATATTGAGAATATATATTACTGATCGTATTGACCTAGGATTGAGTCATACATACGATTTCTGCTCTGTGATGTTTTCTACTCACGAGTTGGCAACTCATCCTCGTTGTGCCACATTTTCTTGCAGGTTTTGCCGTACAGGTTCGTTGCGGCTTTGCCGGCACACTGTCTTCATTCCGGATGATTGCTTTGGTAGGTGAGTTCACTCGCATCGTGACCACCATTGTACTTATTTATATTCAGTTGTATCTAGTAAACTCCATCAACCAGACTTGTATTATTTTTAGACTTAGAAGACCAGCTGTATATTATTTTGACCGTAGAGTCGTGCTTGTATTATAATAGTTTTCTTGTTGTTTTGAGTTTCCTTTTGAGTTTTGATCCTCGCCCTTGGCGTTGTATATTATATTGCTTGTGTGGTTATGGCCGTCAATGGACGAAGAGCTTGCTCCCGCTTAGGGAAGCCTTATTCATATTATGCATGTTGTACCCCGTTCGGGGCCAGTATTTACAAAGGAAACTTTGCCGAAATTTTCAGAAATGACTTAATGTTTTAAAAACGCATAATTCGGCTTATGCTATTAAAACCACTTACTTTTAAACAAGTTTTCCTTTATTTATTATTTAAAATGGTTTTAGATTTCTGGGCTTTCGGCTTACTTGAATTAGATGGGGTCCTATAGACTTCATATGATTCAAGGGCCAGTCACGTGCCATTTCGGGTCGTGACATAGACTATTTCTTCTTCCTCCTCGGTATCGCTCCCAAAGACCGGAATAGTGGTGATAGCCTTCTGCTTATTCTGCGGCTTAAGGCATCTTTCCGTGTCTTCAAAGTCTGGTAAGAAGTATTTTGTATCTTCGTACTTTCGGACTTCATTTACGGAGAATGGGTTTATCTCCCCCGTTACGGTGTACTCGAGACCATCTTTGAAATACTTCATAAACCGATGTTGTGTAGAAGGGATGATATTGTACTCGTGTAACCACGGCCTGTCGAGCAAAACGTTGTAGCAAGTCTTGGCGTCAATGACGTGAAACTTGATGTCGGTGACGAGTGCCCCGAAGCATAACGTCAGTATCAAAGACCCGAGTGTCCGTGATGACTGAGAGTCGAACCCGGAGATAGTGATTTTATCCCGAGCGAGGTGTTGAACGCTTATGCAGATTTCTTTTAGCACCCTCACATATAGGAGATTGACAAATGACCCATTGTCAACTAGGATCTTCCCTATCTTGATGTCATGGCAATACCCGGAGACATATAGGGGACGGTTGTGCTCACACATTCCGAGGAGGACATCTTCATCGCCGAAAGTGATATCAGCTGTGTGCACTTCTTCCAGCTCGTCTTTCATCTTTTCTTCGGCAAGGAACGCTTGAAACTGCTCGGGTTCTTGTAGTGCCTTGATCAACGAATCTCTCGCCTCTTTAGATAGCAGAAGGGCATCAAGAATGCTTAGCTGCGAGGGTTCTTCCTCAGGTGTGCCAGAACATTGTAATCCACCTTGTTTTTCTTGGGCGGGTCCTTGGCTGTCAACTCTTTGATGACTTGATCATCAAGGGTGATATCTTCAAGGAATTTTTTCCTTCCCCTTATCTTTTCTGTTCGATCCCTTGTTTGTGGATCCGAGATTCTTTTCGGGTAGCATACGATTGCGCAGCTGAATGTTCTCGCAGGTCTTCGTTTCTTCTGTTTCAAAGATGGATTCCTTAAAGAGAGGGATGAGGGCTATTTCTTCATCAGAATCGCTCCCGAAGGTGAGAACTTGCGATCCCTTGCTATCAACCATGTGACAATTTCCGGCAGTTCTTTTATGATCATCGGTCGCGCTTCTTTGCTCTCGATGAGTTTTGCGCTTCATCTGCTTGAAATGCTGTCGATGAGCAACGTATCCCTGCCACCAATTTTTAAAGGCCATGTATTTCTCGGTAGGGTGCGCGATCCTCTAATGATATAAGCAGTAGTTTGGATGTGCATCGAGTTCGCCGGGGAACGTATTTTCTGAAGTGTCTTCTTTGAAAGGTGGCAACTTCATTCCCATCGACAGGGCTTTAGCGAACCGCTTCCTTGTGTTGAACCAGTTTTTGCTGGCGGCAGAAGTGCTTCTATCCGGTTGGGGTACTCTATGGCTTCTCAATGCCGGATCTTCTTCAACGTGATGCCGATGCTTGGCCCACTCGTATATGGTCGTTTCCCACTCTCTGTCAGTTTTTCTTTTCTGAAGAGCTTCATTCAGCAGCAGGTCGATCATCTCGTCAGACGGTTCCAAGGTTTTTGGTTCCGTTTTTGGATCTGTCCCCAGTTTCTCTGTATCAGGAGCTTCTTCACCATTTATTGACGAGGGAGAGATCATGTAGCAGCTCGCCACATAGTTCTAAGGTTCATCTGACGAGTCTTTTCCCCCATCATTGTCATCATCTCCGTCCTTAAGGATGTGGTTGAGACACTTTTGGAGCATGATCGGGGTTCGCGCCTTCTGGTTATATTCTTCCAGCACGTCAATGTGTCTTTGTACGGATCCTAGGCACTCTCAAAAGGTCTCACAAGGCATCAACCATGCCAATTTCAAATTTTACGGTGCCGAGAAACCCTAGACTACGGATCGTTAACTAGAATTCTAGGCAAAAACAAACTAGTTAACAACTTAACTACGAGTAAACGGAAATACAACCTTTGTAGATCCGGTTCTCCACCTCCATAGCTCCGCAATGAAGTCTCCTCGCTGTCCAAATGGAAACCCGGGCTCTAGCATCGGCTTCATCGGAGAAATGGGCGGGCAAGGTCGTCGGCTTCGTGCCGAAGATGTTCTACGTCGAGGCATCGCTAGATCAAGCTCCAACTTCACCAAGTCATGAAACTTGTGAAGAAAACACCCTATACTACTTGGCAAGAGGTAGAGGATGAAGAAATAGGAAGTGGGTTCACTTTAGAATTGGATTTCTCACTCTTTTCATCAAGTTGCCATTGATGAGGCAAGCTTTTTCTTCAAGTAGAAGATGAAGAAGAAGAAGAAGATAATATGATAAGTATTAAGTAAAATGAAAATAATAATAATACTTATCATCTACCAACCATGGTCAAGTGTAGAGACTAAACTAGGGTTAGTGGGAATGGTTAGGGTTAAGCATGAGACAAAATGGTCACTTAGGTCAAAGCTTCATGAAGCTTCAACTAGAATACAAAGAAAGCCACCATTTTGCATTATGCTAATAATTTTCCAAAAAGAATAAATAAATAAATAAATAAATCAAAACCCTAACCATTAACATGTAACCATGGTTTTATCTTTACACAAAAACCCTAGCAAACATGTATCATCAAACATGATACAATCATTTGCACAAAAAGTATATCACATATACAACTTGTACATCCAAGTGAGAAAATCCATTTAAAGTGAACCGATATTAGTTAATGCAAAGTAATATATCAAATATATAATTATGCATTAAATCATTAAATCAACACTTGATTTAATGATCCGGTCATATCGCATATAACCGACTAATATCTACAGTAACAACTTATCGAATCAACACTTGATCCGATAACCCGGCTATATCGCATATAACCGATCAATGTCACAAATCGCGAGAATCGAATACAGTATCACATACTGGTATCATTCTCGGTCCCGCACATATCTCATATGCGCTCCTATTTCGTTTCGCTTGAGCCAGGAAACCTCTGTGTAGGACTCTAAAGACTCGTCAATACACCGGCAGCAGATGATGATCATATCAAACACCCACAAGCCGCAAGCGGTCTGCTAAACGTAACGGCCATCCGGGTATTGAGCGATCAGAAGATCGACGAGCAAGCCCGCTCACACTCCTGTGAATCCAACCAGTAACACTTACCGTACAGTCCGGTCTGATCGTCTGATATGTCGCATATCTCGCCTGGGGTGGTAAACGTCAGACCCCAATAGCTCGATAAGTCGTGTCGATATGAGGTCTATAACAATTTGAGAAACTACTGGTAACATTTACCAGTAAATCTCAACAACCCTGGCCCGAGATTTCCTGTTATAGCCAATCGAACACAGCGCAACATCAACTCCCTATACCGGGAGAGACGAATCCCCTCCTATCGCTCATTGCCTCCATGTGACTCGGGACTGTACCCAAAAACCACCATTTTGCTCGCCCTCTTGGACGTGGTAAGATGGAAATCAAAGCACAGTGGGAACCACACAAGACTCTATGACGATCTCGGGTCAACAGACTACTCTGTACCAGTGTCACCAGAGAACTGCCATCTGACATAAGGTATAATACCATCTGGGAGTTCTCGGCGAGTCCGTCCAGTGTACCCAATCTCCACTGAGCACCCGTATATCATCTCTGATGTCAAACACCAATGGATATGGGATCATCCATCACCCATCTGTATGGGTCGAGAAGGTATACGCTAGTCTACTCTGGTATATCGATGCCCCGTCTCGATACACCCACGACTAGGGACTTTGAAGGATGTACTTATGGACAATGTCCCCACTAGTATGATCCGCATCATAGTCCAGGTAGTCAAGTACACATCCTAAGGGCTTTACCAACATGTAACAGAGAGACAATCAGTATACACGTTAAGGTAAAATTCAACCAGATAGCATACTATCATGTCGAGCAAGAAAGTCCTCCCTATATATGCCCCAGCATCCACTACAATATACATCCAATGTACAGTAATGGCCTCTAGGGCATACATATTACTAACAATCTCCCACTTGCATTAGGGCCATCTGATAGCAGTGGTTGTAGTATCTCATACTCAACCATCCCATAAAAATCTCTCTCTGGGAACAGGCCTTTGTGAGTGGATCCGCTGTGTTGTCCTCTGAGTCTACTCTCCTAACCTCGATCTCCTTTGAGATCAACCATCTCCATGATCAGGTGATACTGCCTTAGAATATGTCTGGATCACTGATGGGACCTGCGTTCCTTGGCATAAGCCACAACTCCATTGTCACACAATGGGAGGAACATAGTTCATCTCATGAACCAATATACACCCAAACAACCTCTTTGGTAGCATCTTAAGTAGCGATGTATCGAGCCTTTATCGTCTAGTATGCCACGGTATCTAGTTTGGAACTCTTCCAACATACCGTCCCTTCACTGAGGGTAAAGACAATGCCTATGACTGACATTCAGTCGTTCTTATCACCCTGGAACCCTTCCAGTGATTCTCCCTAGGATCGATTGATACCATCTCACTACAGCTAGTGAGAATCCTAACATCCAATTAGATCTATCTCATAGATCCAAAATCCAGGATCTAGGAGGTATCACTTTGATCCTATATGGAGAATTATTGCGATAAACGGAGATTGATCGAGCGTAGCATAGGAAACTCTTTCCCTATCAAGAGTATGTCATCCACGTACTCTACGAGAATCGCCACCATACTCCCTACTACCTTTTTGTTTATACAAGGTTCATCTACCATTTTGATGATGTCAAACTCTTTGACTTATCCATCAAAACAGATGTTCCAACTCCGCGATGCCTGCTTTATCCTATAAAACATCTTGTACACGTTTCCGCTGCTCCCACTGTTTACGAAGCCCTCTGGCTGTGTACTTATAGACGTCTTCTTCTAAAACATCATTTAGAAAAGCAGTCATGGCACCCAACCGCCAGATATCGTAGTCATGGTATGTAGCCGTGGCAAGTAGGATCTGGATGGACTTAAGCATAGCTCCTTAGAAAAAGATTTCCTCATGATCCACACCTGGTCAATGATGCAAACCTTTAACAAGTCTAGCTTTGAAAGTCTCAACTTTTCCATCTACACCTAGTAATCTTCTCAAGATATACTTGCTCCCGATGGGGATTTAACCCTTCAGATATAGCAACCAAAGTCCATACTTTGTTGGTGTATATGGATTCCATCTCAGATCACTAAGCATCCAGCCATTCTTACAGAGTCTTACTCCTGATGGCCAGCTCGAAACTAGTTGGGTCATCATCTCATGATACAATCCTCGCTCCCACTGTCATAGAGAAACAGAAGTATCTCTCAGGTGGGTGAGGAACCCTACTAGATCGGCGGAGAGGCTGAGGTTCGTTGGTAACTATTGAATCCTTTGGTTTTATCAAATCATCTGCTGTAGTTGTATAGCCGGAACCTTTCCTGTTCTACATTACAGACCTTGCCTTGAGCTTGTCCGGATTTTGCTATTAGACATAACCCGGACAACCCCAAATCTTAACTAACTTAAGATATGGGCTCTTCCCTTTCCATATCACATATGAAGTGGTAGGCAACTGATTTGATTTGAACCCTATTCAATAGGTATGCAGCTTCTCAAGTGCATAACTCCCAAAAGGAAACAGGAAACTCAGTAGTACTCATCATAGAGCACACCATATCATATAGGGTGTATCTGCTCTGCCCCGATACACCGACGTGCTGTGGCGTATAAGGAGGAGTAATGCTGAGAGAGAATCTCATTCTCCTTTAGAATAGTCCAGGATTTCCATGCTCAAGTATTCTCCTCCTTGATCTCATCAAACGACATAATATTTATACCCGTATTGGTTCTCTACTTCTAGCTTATATTCTGTGAATATCTCAAAAGGTTCGGACTTGTGTTTCAACAGGAACATATGTCTGAATCTTGAGAGATTATCAGAGAATGTAACGAAGTACAAAGAACCAGTCCTGGCATATGTAGACAGGGGACCTTACATACATCAACATGTATCAGTCCCAAGAGTTCACTAACTCTTTCTCTGTTTCCAATAAACAGAGCTGGTGTCATTATATCTTTGTGACATGACTGGCAAGTTTCACAAGATGTAGATTTAAACTGATTTAAATATGCATCTTCATGTAACTTCAGCTAGTCGGGTCGCATTGATATGACCTAGTCTACAATGCCTCAAGAAGGATTCGTTCATTTCTGAACTCTTCCTCTTGTGTGTGTTCTGTATACTAAGAACTGTAGTTTGATTTAGAACATCAATGCTTTTAGATAACGTGCCTGAACCGATCAACTTTTGATATAGGAAATGTTCAAAACATTATCCAACAATACAAAATTATATCCTTTCTTTACTAATAAAGAGAATGATATGATTTTGTATATCGGGTTCGGTATCTAATAACATTCGTTCAGAATCAATGTATTTGGAATACAGGGTGACAGTGACCAACAGACTTGGCTGCAACTCTTGCCCCGTTTTCTGCCTCATGAAACTTATCACCCGTTCTCAGTTCTCTACCTAGCTGTAGCCCTATGTAACAGATTACATATCTGGGATCCTGATCTGGTATCACATACCCAGGACGTAGAGGATACAGAGAAACAGTTCTTTGTAACGAACACACCCGAAGATGATGCATCAGCATGCACTCTCTTCGTTTGGGCGGCACGGGAAATCCGGTATTCCCCTATTTCCTGCTCTGTCTTATAACAATTATAAGTTGGAGCGGGACCAACGTTCCCCAGCTTAGTATAACAAGCGGGTTCGGTCAATAATCCGTATTATTATCTTGATTAAGGCGTGATATGATCGCTACTTGGAGAGAGAGAGAAGAAAACACTCAGCGTGCGCTCTTGCAAGAATAGATTGGTTATTATTTTATCTAATCAGGATGGCTCCCACTGCTTTTTATCAAATCTTCCTTCAAACCCTAAAAGGACAGACTAGCCGGGATTAATTACACACTACAAGTTCGCCAATCTTTCAGCCAGGCCAGTGTCGGTACTTTGAGGGAGGTCCCCCGTGCTTTCGCACGAACCTAATTAATGTAAACCTCATTTTCCCAGAGGCGTAACCTCGTTGACACCTTTCTAGACACCTACTTGACCGGCTAATTGTAATGTGTAAAACTCTCCCAGGAGTAACTCTTACTCGCAGCGGGTATCGGGATCCAACTATCTCATAGATGGTATGCAATCTCATTGCAAATTTCAACACCTGAAATTCCCGATAATATTTTGCCCCTAGCGTCCTATGACCTTGACGCAGGCCAACAAACCATAGTGCGCTAGTCAAGTTCAACCCGTCATTTCCTGATTGAATTAAACCCACCCGCACGACCCTTGACGCAGGCCAACAAAGTCGCACGACTACCCTAATCCAATCTGCATCATATGCATAAGCAGATAAATACCAGTTAGCTACCGCACACTACGCCTTGGCGCAGGCCAACAAACGCAGCACGAATACTAACTACTACTTATCTGAAATGACGGAGGGCTACGACAGGTTTTTCTGAAAACCTATTGCGTAATGAACTTGATATCGTTGTAGAAACAAATGATTTTTGAAAATGGAGTGTTTTTGAGGCTTTTCTAGTTTTGCTAAAAGAGTCACTCCCGGTGAAGGGATCGTCGGTCCTTTCCTCGTCGAATGAGGTGCGGGATATATCATATATATCACTGTGCAAAGCAAAAACTCTTAAAAGCAATCAAAAGACAAACCGAGTGTGTAGCATCTGCCAGTTATTGCTAAAGGAGTCACTCCCGGTGAAGGGATCTCGGTCCTTTCCTTATCGAATAAGGTGCAGGATATATCACATATACCGCTATGCAAAGCAAGAACTGTAGCTACCCCTTTTATTTTTGAAATTCGATTCTACAACATCTTAGGTTTCTTTTATTTTCATTAATCACATTAATGAAATCCCATCATTTAAATACCTAAACATCAAAGATAAATACGACGTACACTTATGCCATCCGCATTCGCCTCGATGTCCCCTCGTGCACCGTTAGGTTAGGTAACTAACGGCAGAGCAGGGCAGGGCTAGCGCAGGTGTAAAACATAAGTAACGTCTATATAATATATCATATATCCCATATACTGTATCTATCACAGAACATCACATGATCACATCACAGATATCGCAGCAGAAGAATCATATGAAATATTGGATATACTAGGACGTCCGTGTTTTCAATACGAGCCAGTATAAAACACGGATTCCACGGTCGCGATGAATAGCCAAACCCACACCCCTAGACCCCTACGAGAGCGGCAAGCAACCCTACCAATTCTAGAGTTAGGAGACCCGGACTCGACTCCTCGAGATGGTCTCCCACTGGACCCTAGAACCCGGTTACTTGTGCTCCCCTCCTTGGGTCTATCCTAGTGCAGAAAAGAAAATAATATACAAATGGTGACATCTTCCGCAACCTGGAAGTGCCCCAATAAAAGAATATTACATACAAGTTTTTACATGAATGAAAATGAAAAACACTCATCTCACATAAAAACCCCCGGCTATTCAAACACGACGATCCAATATAACATATCCAGCAACACATAACAACACATGTCATCAACGTAAGTAAATATGCGCATCCCAATTGTCGTTGACATATAGCAACGAAACCGGCGATATCACATATTACACTTACGGTCACAGAAAAGAAAGTGTAAAACTACAACAGTTGGAATCCGCAACCTCCTCAGACATCGCATGCCTGACTAAATGAATTCTTTAGACATCGTATGTCTAACAATTATAAACCCCGCATTTTAGTCTCAAAATCGAAAACACTTTTCAATACCAAGTCGGGCAATTCAACAGGATTCCCGAAAATTTGATCGAATGCTCGTCGCAAACTTCAGTAGACGGCCGGACCCCCGATACCATCAACGAAGTGCACCAAGACGGAACACCGCTGCCGCGAGCACCCAGATGGATGCTTTCGGCGACGGGGTTCTCCTACAGTCACTTGGTCGAAGCTATGGAGTGAAGCTGTCTATTAAGTTTACCCGGCGAGTATCCGCGTACGCTACGTGATTGCGACGGACTTTTGATCACATCAAAATTCCGTGGCAACCGATCAAGTGAGACTAAACCGCTAGATTTATAACATTCATTCAGTTATCTCATAACTTATTATGAATTCCAATTATTGTATCGCATTCCAGATAAATAGAAAATGTTAAACTTTCCGATCGAACAATCGAACACCCAAGTTTTCCCGAAACAGCTCATCACATGAAACAAGTCTAACAACATTCAGTTCGTGCCTCAGTACCAACGGTCCAGCCGTAGATGGGTCAAGCCAACGCCTCACATGTGGCACGCCGTACTGCCCCAAACCCGAAGGTTCAAAGGGCAGTTCAAGACGGTCACATAATCGAGTTAAGGTTTGTTGTCTTCTAGAGGATCCATCGAGTTACTTGCACTACTTAGAACGTCGTTAAACCACGGAAAAATCCAACACTTGGAAATTCCCGACAGGGGAAAAATTGGGTATTTATATCCGGTCGAACTTTTTAACATATTCAAAAATTATCCGGAAAACCACATAGACAAAGTTTGACAATCCGATAGAATAAACGAATCCCCAAAACAACCCCAGAAAATTCAACTCTTGAATAAATATTAAAAATTCCCAGAAAATCCAGCATAATAAAATAGGAGTTACTGTGCAAACAGGGGATGATGATGTCATCCTTTGGCCGCGGAACCGCCGCAGAAGGCATGCTTCTGCCGCGGTTCCGCCGCACTTTGTACTGTTCATGAGTCAAATTTTGCACCGTAATTCTTATAATTCTCTGCTGAATTTTTTAAGCATTTTTAATGTGGAAAATCCCAGATTTTAGAAAAATTCCAGAGAGCATGTTTGGTTTAGGGTTTCAGGTTCGTTCGGGTTTCAAACTTCGTCTACGCATCGCCTAAGGCTCTAGCTAGGCTCTGATACCACTGTAGGGATCTTAGGCACTCTCAAGAGGTCTCACAAGGCATCAACCATGCCAATTTCAAATTTTACGGTGCCGAGAAACCCTAGACTACGGATCGTTAACTAGAATTCTAGGCGAAAACAAACTAGTTAACAACTTAACTACGAGTAAACGGAAATACAACCTTTGTAGATCCGGTTCTCCACCTCCATAGCTCCGCAATGAAGTTTCCTTGCTGTCCAAATGGAAACCCGGGCTCTAGCGTCGGCTTCATCGGAGAAATGGACGGGCAAGGTCGTCGGCTTCGTGCCGAAGATGATCTACGTCGAGGCATCGCTAGATCAAGCTCCAACTTCACCAAGTCATGAAACTTGTGAAGAAAACACCCTATACTACTTGGCAAGAGGTAGAGGATGAAGAAATAGGAAGTGGGTTCACTTTAGAATTGGATTTCTAACTCTTTTCATCAAGTTGCCATTGATGAGGCAAGCTTTTTCTTCAAGTAGAAGATGAAGAAGAAGAAGAAGATAATATGATAAGTATTAAGTAAAATGAAAATAATAATAATACTTATCATCTACCAACCATGGTCAAGTGTAGAGACTAAACTAGGGTTAGTGGGAATGGTTAGGGTTAAGCATGAGACAAAATGGTCACTTAGGTCAAAGCTTTATGAAGCTTCAACTAGAATACAAAGAAAGCCACCATTTTGCATTATGCTAATAATTTTCCAAAAAGAATAAATAAATAAATAAATAAATCAAAACCCTAACCATTAACATGTAACCATGGTTTGATCTTTACACAAAAACCCTAGCAAACATGTATCATCAAACATGATACAATCATTTGCACAAAAAGTATATCACATATACAACTTGTACATCCAAGTGAGAAAATCCATTTAAAGTGAACCGATACTAGTTAATGCAAAGTAATATATCAAATATATAATTATGCATTAAATCATTAAATCAACACTTGATTTAATGATCCGGTCATATCGCATATAACCGACTAATATCTACAGTAACAACTTATCGAATCAACACTTGATCCGATAACCCGGCTATATCGCATATAACCGATCAATGTCACAAATCGCAAGAATCGAATACAGTATCACATACTGGTATCATTCTCGGTCCCGCACATATCTCATATGCGCTTCTATTTCGTTTCGCTTGAGCCAGGAAACCTCTGTGTAGGACTCTAAAGACTCGTCAATATACCGGCAGCAGATGATGATCATATCAAACACCCACAAGCCGCAAGCGGTCTGCTAAACGTAACGGCCACCCGGGTATTGAGCGATCAGAAGATCGACGAGCAAGCCCGCTCACACTCCTGTGAATCCAACCAGTAACACTTACCGTACAGTCCGGTCTGATCGTCTGATATGTCGCATATCTCGCCTAGGGGTGGTAAACGTCAGACCCCAATAGCTCGATAAGTCGTGTCGATATGAGGTCTATAACAATTCGAGAAACTACTGGTAACACTTACCAGTAAATCTTAACAACCCTGGCCAGGGATTTCCGTTTATAGCCAATCGAACACAGCGCAACATCAACTCCCTATACCGGGAGAGACGAATCCCCTCCTATCGCTCATTGCCTCCATGTGACTCGGGATTGTACCCAAAAAACACCGTTTTGCACGCCCTCTTAGACGTGGTAAGATGGAAATCAAAGCACAGTGGGAACCACACAAGACTCTATGACGATCTCGGGTCAACAGACTACTCTGTACCAGTGTCACCAGAGAACTGCCATCTGACGTAAGGTATAATACCATCTGGGAGTTCTCGGCGAGTCCGTCCAGTGTACCCAGTCTCCACTGAGCACCCGTATATCATCTCTGATGTCAAACACCAATGGATATGGGATCATCCATCACCCATCTGTATGGGTCGAGAAGGTATACGGTAGTCTACTCTGGTATATCGATGCCCCGTCTCGATACACTCACGACTAGGGACTTTGAAGGATGTACTTATGGACTACCATGTCCCCACTAGTATGATCCGCATCATAGTCCCGGTAGTCAAGTACACATCCTAAGGGCTTTACCAACATGTAACAGAGAGACAATCAGTATACACGTTAAGGTAAAGTTCAACCAGATAGCATACTATCATGTCGAGCAAGAAAGTCCTCCCTATATATGCCCCAGCATCCACTACAATATACATCCAATGTACAGTAATGGCCTCTAGGGCATACATATAACTAACAGTCTTTGCAGGTCCGTGCGCTTGTCATCAGGCTTCACGGGCTTTTTGGTCTTCTTATTCTTCTTTGAAGATTTTGACGGCTGGACATGGGCGTTTTGACTATCGCTACCAATTCTTGGCGTCGGGCGAAGCTTCAGCATCCCTCAATGACTTCGGGCTCCAGCGGACTTTTCCACTTGATCGCCGAGCATGTTTGGAGATCTTTCAGCATTCTTTTCGTTTTGGCTGAAAGAGCGACCTCCCATGTAGCTTCTTCTATAAATGAGCATGATGCCCCCGGCGTGTCTACCCTTTTAGGAGCGTGCGGCTGTGGCGGGCTTACTTTCCAATTCTCGGACAGTGCGAATTTGCCCTGTTGGTATTGGTCCTCAATTCAGCCTTTAAAGACAAAGCAATCTTCGATTTGATAGCCTACTACTTGGTGGTAGAAGCAGTAATTGGCATTATTGACGTCACCCGGCTGCAGTGGGCGTCTCGGATCTGGTAGAGTGATGAGCCTGTTGCGCACCGCCAGTTCGAACAATCTCCTTATTTTATCCTGAGGGAATGAGTAAGGACGCTTTAACTTTTCGTTGATAAATCGTTGTCTGTCATTTTTGGCGATCAGCTGGTTTTGGACCACTCGGCTGTTGCTGAACATTAGTGACGAAGGTCGCTTTCCCTTTCCCCTTTTCACTGCGCAGCTCCGACTTCGAAGAGGAAGGCCTGTGGCCCATCTGATCCATTTGGGACAGCTTGTCTATCAAGGCCTAGAAGGTGGTCGGCTTGAAGAACATCATGAATTGGGATATGGTCGCCTGCGGATCGAGGGTTCGCACGAACATGCCTACTGCAGGAGCCTCTTCTATGCGCTGTTCGCACCTCGACCATAGGTTCCGCCATCGTATCGCGTACTGAACCAATGTTTCTCCCGGCTTCACCCTGGCATTGATCAATGCCGTGATTGGGGTGCGTTCGCTAGCGCTTGCGAACCTTTGTGTAAACAGTAACTCCATTTCTGTAAATGTTTTGATAGAGTAATTCGGGAGTTCGGAATACCACTCGAATGCTGTCTCTGATAAGCTGCCAACGAATTGGCGAAGCAGTAGCTTATCGTCACCTCCGGTGTTGCCGCATAGAGCCTTGAATTGAGCAACGTGCTGATGTGGATTCCCCGTCCCCTTATATACATGGAATTTAGGGATCGTATACCCCGGCGGGTACTTTATTTGGTCGTACCAACCCGGATAGGGTCGTCCAGTGTTAACAATTTGGCCGGCCGCTTCGCTCGCCTGATGAGCTCGTATCAGTTGAGTGATATAGTCATCCAGAGCGGCTTTGGAGATGGTCTCCTCTTTGGCTGCTGATAGAGCCGGAAGAGGGTTCGATGTCTCCCCTCTATCGTCTTCAAGGATAATCGGGGGGTCTTCAGCTGGAGGATCCGGCTGTATCATCATCCCGACCATATCTTGGAATAAAAGCGCCATTTGTTTTATGTTGGCCGTTTGTTCCGCGGCCTCTCTGTCTCTCTTCTCGAGGATTCTGCGGAGAAACTCAGCATCGGTTTCCTGTTCTTGACGCTGCTCTGACGATGTCTCCGGGCTTTCTTGGCCCAGTGAGTGCGGCCATCTGTGTTATATCTCCTGGAGTTTTTGCTGTTGTTGCTCCCGAGCCTTTGTCACTGATCTAGTGAGAGGTTGATGGCCCGTGGAGATACGGCTATCCAATTTCCTGGATACCATATAAATAGTGTGCACCACCATGTCCCCAGACTTAGGGCGTTTGGATTCAATGCCCTTGCGATTCGTCGCAGACGCGGGGATCTTCTCCGGCCTTCTCCTTTTGTGAGCGGTCGAAGTTGAGGGGGCTGTTGCAGCGGGAACCCAAGTAGATGACACCTTCTGTGGTACGACAGGGTGGTCCTTCTCTTGCCGAACCTTCATCTTCTTCGGTCGGAGGGAGTATTCTTGATTGATCACCGAGTCTTGGACCTGTCGCCAGACCTTATGAATTCTAGAGGACAGCCGCTGAGGGGACTGCTCTAGCTTCGCCTTTGTAACGTTCTCCGCAGGCGGAGGAGATCTTTTTAATACAGCAGTCGGAGAATTCTTGCGGACCCTCTTGAGTGGTTCAAAGCTGTTCCCAGTTAGAACAACAGCATCGACTTCAACCATCGGAGCTGGTGGAGTCAATCCAGAAGGGAAACTGCCCCCAGCTTTCCTTACTCGGTGCCAGTGGCGACGTTGAGCATGTCTTGCAGACGGCACTGGCTCAGTTACGGGGGTGGCTTCATCATGCCCCATGTTTTGGTGAAGGGTTGTGTTGGGGTAAAAATTTACACTCCGGTTGACCAAGTCAAAATCAAAGTCAACCCCAAGCCAAGTGGGCCCAAGCCCAGATCAAGTGGGCCCATGCCTGGGTTGAGTCCGAACAAGAAGCGGCCGGCCTCCCCCCATGCTAAGATAAATTTTTTTATAATAAATAATTTTATTGTATTTCTTTTATTTTATTTTACGAATGAATGTAAGAAAAATGGGCATAAAGCCAAATTTTTGTAAAGCCCATAGCTTATGTGCAAAAAGAAATGGCACATGAGTCATGAGATAGGCAAAATGCCATTTTGTGAAGCCCAAGGGGCTATGCGTAAAGTGTATAGCCTATAAAGGCAAGGATAATGAAAATATCCCAACAACTTTTTCTCTCTCCAAAGAGTAAATCTAGATCTGAGATCTTTCTCCTTCCTCAAGGTTCTAAAAACCTTCTTCTTTCTTGAATTAAATCAAGAGTTTTACTCTTCCTTTTAAAAAACTAAATAGTCTTTCACCACAAAATCCACAAAGGGGAACTCAGATCTTCCATCAGATCTTAAAAAGAAGAGATTTTTAAAATCTCACACTTCTTGATCTTTAAGATCCGGCCAACAAAGGAAGAAGAAGGAGACCTATCTCCAGAAACCCCACTTTGGGGAAGAACTAGGGCTCAAAGGGAGAAGCCCTTCATCAGCTTCAAAACATCTTAGGAGTTTAACTCCACTATAATTTCTCTTTCGGGAGTTTCTGGGGCTAAAAGCCCCTTTCTCTCGCCGGTGCCCAAGCGCCCGAGCGCCTTGTGCTCAAGCGCCTAGCGTCCACGTGCCGACACGTGGCGTGCTAGCGCTCGAGCGCCCAGCGCCCACGTGCCGACACATGGCGTGTTAGCGCTCGAGCGCTCAAGCGCCCACGTGCCGACACGTGGTGCGCTAGCGCTCGAGCGCCTGGCGCTCAAGCGCCCCGCGCCCACATGTCGGATACGTGGCGCGCTAGCGCCTAAGCGCACAGCACCTAAGCGCCCAGCGCTCGCCCCACACGTCCTTTGGGCGCTTTTTCCTTTTTTCTATATATATGTATAATGTATATATATGTATAGATACACATACACTCCACAACACTGTCCCTTCCAAAACATTTTGGGCCGGGGTGCTGCCCGGCACCCCGCAAAGGGGCTGCTAGCCCCTTGACCCTCAACTCGGTATCCGGGTAGCAGGACCCCCGTAAAAAATCTGCGCGGCTCCCGATATATCCAAGCCCCCTCCAAAAAGAAACACACGTACACTGCACATTGAGTTCGCATGACTAGTTTAACCCGTTAATCGGAGGTTCTCTCGCCCCAAAGGCGAGGGGTAATTAACGGCAGCTTAGTCCGTGGCTGCAGGAGATTCGGATCCCCATAATCAATAAACCCCCGTCTATCCTAGGCAGGGGGAATCTGTAGTACGCCTAACAAGCGCGCGCGTATTCCCATCTCAATGGGGTGACGAAAAACACCCTACAGATTCTGGCACGCCCGGTGGGACGTTTCTCTCCTCCCATATTTTGGGTTAAACGTTCATGTGAACTCAATCCATATACATATCGATTGCCTATACTAAAATGATGTTTTTTTTCGTGCAGCAATCAACTTTCGACGACAATGTCTCCCAAGGCGAATTCAGCTTTCAACGCAACCCTGATCCCGTACGTGGTCAAGGTCAATGCTCGTGTGGTTCTCCCCGCAAGCCTCAGTCGACAGTGGGAGGAACTGCCCCGCCAGTTTGGCTCCGTCATCATCTACGCTGCCGGAAGCGCTCATCTGGTAGAAATCCCGGCAAAACAAGAGGCTAAGCCGGTCTCAAGGGGCAAGAGGCCGAATGTTGTGATTGCTAAGGCACCATAACCGAAGCTTAAGACGGTGTCTGAACGACTCTCTGGCACTCTCAAAGGGCAACATCAAATGTTGCGGACGAGCTCAGGCGATAACTCCAACAAATGCACAATCGAGCGTATCTCCAAAATCCTCCATCACCCGGTCTACGGCGTCTTCCCGAAGAGCCAAAGTCTGCCAAGTGCTTAAAGCAGAAAAGTTAAGGCAGAAGCAGCTCAGGTATCGAGCCAACAAGAGGGCCAGGAATCCGGCCAAGTAGAATCTTATGAGGTTCCAAGAGCAGAGTCGCCCCGTGACGACGGATCAGTCGGCCGTAAGAATCAGCAATTCTTTTGAACCACTGAAGTGGGTTCAGAAAAATTCCATGACCGCCATAATCAAGAAGACAGCGGTCCGAACAATGCTACAAATAGACTTGTCCCGACCCCAACAGAAAAGGTATGACACTGTCTCTTCAAGAGTCTATCAGGCGCTCTGTGCCGCGCGAAAGCAGCGGAGCGAATCCAGAAAAGAAGCGCCACCACCATTCAAGAATCGGGTCAGGCCAGCCGCCTTCAATCGACTGCCCGCTACTGAAACAGGGGAGTCAAGCCAGCGATCTGTGAAATCAGCCGCCGATAATAAAATGACGTCTGGATATATTATCCATACGGTCTATATGGCGGGCGGACGCCCCAGCGACAACCTTCGCAGCAAAAACAAGGATGGGGCCACTATATCTTAAGCCCAATCTGGATTGAATGTGGTTGCCGCTTCCCAAAAACAGCCGCCTCCGCTGGATGAAGAAAATCCTCTCGATGAGGATGATAGGCAGAAAGACCCCTCGGTCCATGCAGAGTCAAGCTCGGACAGCGAGGAAGAGCCGACTTTCCGCCCCAGGACCGCGGAGCAAGAGCTGCTTCAAGAGCTTCGAAAACAGCTCAGGAGCAAAGATAAGGAGATGGCCAAGCTCTACTCGAAAATTGACGACCTAACGAACGTTGTGATGCAGCTTACGGCTCAAATTGCTCGAGCGCCTCCCAATCAAGCATAAGTCACTACTCATCAGCCGGGTGATGACAATCCGAAGCAGCCAATACCTGTTCCTTTGGGTCCAAGACTGGTCGAGCTGCACGAAAGCCAGCCATATTCCGCTTCTGGGGACGCCTTAGCCCCAGATAGCACTATCCCGCTAACACAAGATCGGATAATGGATCTGGTCACCAGCAAAGTTAAAACATTGGTGGCCGAAGCTGAAGCTCAGAAAGAAATTGGCAGTAGTGGGCGGCCATATCTTGCACAGTACGATCTGATCGAGTTCCCGAGCGGCTACGTCATTCCTAAATTCGGAAGATTTGACGGGGCCGGAAACGAAAATCAGCACGTCGCCCACTTCAAAGCATCATGCGGAAATACAGGGGGCAATGATGCGCTCCTTCTTCGTCAGTTTGTCAACAGCCTGACCGGTGTCGCTTTCGATTGGTACGTGAGTATATCAGATGGGTCCGTTATTACCTTTGCCCAAATGGAGTCTCTGTTTCGGCAAAGGTTCATGAGTGTCAGTGATAAAATCTCCATTGCCAACCTTGTGAGGACCAAGCCGGGGAAGAATGAAAGCAATACCGACTTTATCGCCCGATGGCGTAATCTCACAGTCAAGTGTGAACCGCCGCTGGAGCAGGACCAGTCCGTCAGCTTTCTCATTGGGAACCTCAGCAATTGGATGGTCCCATTCTTGTGTACAGCAGGCCTCAAGACGTTTCAAGAGCTAACCAAGAAAGTAAAAATGCTAGAACGCTCGAAGCAAGCGTCTACCCCGGACTCTCAGAGAGACAAGACTTGGAAAAGCAAGCAGGACGACAACCGTAGAAACGGGAGTTCCAGAAATACCAATGTCTTCAATGCGTCCGACAATGAAGAAAAACGAAGGGCGGGCGAATCTAAAACCAACCGGTCTCGAAAGCCAGTGCTAGGAGGAGAAGGGCCTTCCTTAGAGGAAAAAAAGAACAAGGTTTACTCTTTCAGGAGGGACAGGGTCCGCAAGATATTTAAAGATGCCTTGAACAACGGTCTACAATTGCCGAAGTCGAGAAGACCTCAAGAAGCAAAAATGACCGACAATCCCCTGTATTGCCCGTAC
Source organism: Agapanthus africanus (assembly GCA_030015575.1). Lineage (NCBI taxonomy): Eukaryota > Viridiplantae > Streptophyta > Magnoliopsida > Asparagales > Amaryllidaceae > Agapanthus > Agapanthus africanus. The sequence goes on from CM057345.1 coordinate 167,540,419, forward strand.
CACCGAGTAGTGAGCCATGCGATCGAGGATTGCTATATCTTCAAAGACTGGGTCGAGAAGCCGTACAAGGCTGGAGAGATCGAGCTGTCCAAAAGTGTGTTGGTGAATAATCAAGTTGCAACCACCAACTTTATACAGACAGAAGCTGAAGCCTTCCGGAAGCAGACAGCCGAACCCGCTGCCTTGAGAAATGAGACCGACTCACCGCAGCCTCCTTGGAGTAAGCACATATCTAATAAGATGAAGAAGATGCTAAAGTTGCTTCAGAAAGAGCGCAGGACAGAATGGGAAGGACAAAAGAAGCCCACCATTCCAGCTGCCAATTCGGCCCAATCAGGCTCAAAATCCAAAAAGTTCAAGAAGAACAAAAGTGTAGCTCGTCATGAAAAGGAGTCTGTAGGGAGATCGGTCATTCAAAAATATATTGATTCTCTCGAAGACTATGAACAGAAGGAAAGAACTCTAATTCAATTGAAAGAGTTCTTCCCTGTAGGAGCAGATGAGATTTTGGAGGAGCTAGAAGAAGGCTCCGATGAAGAGGTCCCTATAGTGACCTGCTACGCTATCCATCTTGGCAGCGACTCCTAGGAGGAGCTCTGTTTTCCCGAAGAGGACGAGGAGCTCGCCATAATGGCGAACCAGATCCAGCTCAGAAACAGTAGGGCTCTACCGCCAAATCAGGGAAACGCCCCAAAAGGAAAGGAAAAACAGGTGGCTAATGAGGAAGATGGCAGAGAACCGGCTGATAAAAACTCAAGTCCTTCCTCGGTGGACTATAATGTCTTGGCTCATCTCCGGAAGCTTCCGTCTCTCCTGAGCATCTACGATGCCTTAGTCCTATCTATGGAGCTTAGAGATGTTCTCATTCACGCTCTACAAAACCCCGAGCGGTATCAGGTTCAATTTGCGGAAATTAATATGAAAGAAGCCCAGTACGCTTTGCATACTGCCGCGGTCACGTTTAAGGATGAAGACTTGCTACTGGGAACGGCTGAGCATAATCGGCCGCTCTACGTGACCGGGTACAGCGACGGAGATCGGATTAATCATATATTGATCGATCCGGGGTCCTTAGCGAACATCATGAACTTGCGGACTCTGAAGAGTTTTTCAATGGACGTCCGACACCTGTCAAGGGAAATGATTGTCATTCAAGGCTTCAATCAAAACTGCCAGCAAGTTCTGGGGTCTATAGCTTTGCCAATCAAATTTGGGGATCTGTAAACTGAAGCTAAGATATACGTGATTGACGCTGACACGTCTTATAAAATTCTCTTGGGACGGCCGTGGCTCCACGATTATGACATCATTCCGTCAACTCTCCATCAATGCATGAAGTATACTAAAGATGGCGAAGAAAGACGCATTGACGGAGACATCCAGCCGTTCGGTGTGCATGAAGTCCGATATGAGGATTCTCGGTACTTTATGAAGCCCCATAGTACTGAGCCACAGCTGACCAAAGACAGAACGGTCCCGAAACTCAAAGGAAAATCTGAGCCGGCTGTCACTTTCAAAAGCAAAAACCCCCAAGTGCGTCTGCGTTTCGGCAGCGACACTGATGAGTCCGACGCTGGAAGTCCGTCTTTCCATAAAACTCGCCCTCGTTTCGGTAGCGATACGGACGAATCTGTTACTGAAGCCCCATCTAGCAACAAAGTCTGCCCTCATCTTGGCAGCGACATTGAAGAGTCGGAGGAAGAGGACCTGCCGTGCAACAGCTGTGCAGATTAGACCCCTATGCAGGAAGCAAAACTACGAGAGACCTTCGAAATTGCAGAAGGGCCCCTAGCTGTAACAAGGGTGCCGGAGCAGATGTTCAAAGAGCTCGATGCATTGTCAGTCTCCACCGTGGACCAGCTGAAAACTTTCTATGTGCCCGGAAGGAAAAATGGATAGAAGAGCATCCTGTTTTATGGGTCAAATCCTGTTGTGCACCCGGACGATTTGTCTGTCGCGTGTCTTCCCTATGAGAGAGGCATAAGAGCCGTCCTCAATCCCAGATACTATGCACCCGAGATGCGGTAATATTTCAAAAAGTGTGGATGCCGATTATATCAAACGGAGTCCGAAGCAAAGTTTTATGAAGGGCTATGGCATCCACCTCAGGTCCGAGCGCTCATCGATGGACGAATTCCAGATAGACGGGGCATAGGCTACATTCAACCTGATTCCAAAGCGTGCTACGTGATCCATGTTGGTGAGGCCAGCGAAAAATCAAATGATGATGACAAGATAGCCGAGTCAGAAGAAGCTCCTCAAGAGCTCGAAGATGGCGGACATGCAACCTTTGACGAGCTAACCGAGATTGACTTAGGAACGCCCGATAATCCAAGGCCGACCTACATCAGCTCACTCTTGGCAGAAGAAATGAAAGCGCAGATAATCGCCCTGCTGCACGAGTTCGTCGACTGCTTCGCGTGGACGTACAAAGAAATGCTTGGCCTTTCCTCTGAAATGGCCGTGCATAAGTTGGCTATATCTCCTGATGCTAAGTCAGTCAAACAAGCTCCTTGAAGAATGAGAAGAGAGCTAGAAGAAAAGGTCATATAGGAAACCAAGAAGCTCATCGATGCCAGCTTCATCAGGGAAGAGAAATATGCGGACTGGATCGCATGCATAGTCCCAGTGAAGAAGAAAAATAGGCAGATCCGAGTTTGTGTCGATTTCAGGGACCTCAACAAGGCTTGTCCTAAAGACGACTTCCCGCTGCTGGTCATGGAAATGATGGTCGATGACACCTCAAATTACGAGCTGTTCACCTTTATGGATGGCTCGTCTGGGTATAATCAGATCAAGATGTCGCCTGAGGATGAGAAGCACACAACATTTCGAACCCCGATCGGAATATACTGCTGCAAAGTGATGCCGGTCGGACTGAAGAACGCAGGTGCTACATATCATGGGCAATGACCAATATCTTTGATGACCTAACTCATAAGGTCGTCGAATGTTATGTTGATGATCTGGTCGTCAAGACTAAAGCCAAGGCCGACCACATCCAAGATCTTAGGACCGTTCATACCAGACTGAGAGAGTACGATCTGAAAATGAATCCTCTGAAGTGCGCTTTTGGCGTGTCATCGGGAAAATTCCTGGGCTTTATAGTTCGACATTGGGGGATCGAAGTTGATCCATCCAAGATAAAGGCCATCATGGAAATGCCCCTTCCGAAGAGTCTGACGCAGCTAAGATCTTTTCAAGGCAAGCTTGCTTATATACGGAGGTTTATCTCAAATTTATCGGGGAGATGTAGGCCCTTCTCAATGCTCATGAAGAAAGGAGCTCCTTTTGTCTGGGATTCCGAATGTCAAGAAGCGTTCAAAAGAATCAAACAGTACTTGTTGCACCCTCCAGTGTTGGCCGCTCCCATTCCAAATAAACCGCTGATTCTCTACACTGCCGCGCTGGATGAGTCACTCGGTGCGCTCCTTTCTCAGAACAACGAGGAGGGAAAAGAGAATGCCCTCTACTACCTCAGTCGAACTTTAGTCGGGGCGGAACACAACTATTCCCCGATCGAAAAGCAATGCTTGGCTCTGATGTTCGCTGTGAAGAAGCTGAGGCACTATCTGCTCGCTCATCGGGTTATGCTGATCTCTAGGGTCGACCCGCTCAAACACTTAATGACCAAAGTAAGCCTTGCCGGTAGAATGTCAAGATGGGCTGTCATGCTACTTGAGTTTAACATAGTTTATACTCCTCGGAAAGCAGTGAAAGGGCAAGCTCTTGCAGACTTCCTCGCCGCTCATCCTATACCAGAAGGATCGCCGCTCAATTGCGAGTTACCCGACGAACAAGTGCTTCACCTCGAGAATGACGATCCATGTTGGGAGCTCTACTTCGATGGGGCCTCATCGATAAGGACCTCCAGTAAATCAAGCGTCCCGGAGATAAAAGCAGGGATAGGATTAGTGTTCATCACGCCGTTAATGGGAACCCTACGGCGTTCTTTTGCTCTCACCGAACCTCACACAAACAATGAGGCCGAGTATGAAGCTCTGATAGCTGGTTTGGAGCTCGCCATAGAAATGGAAATCCTTCGGCTACCGGTTTACGGTGACTCCCAGCTTGTCGTCAACAAAGTAAGCGGCGACTATAAGATATACAAACCCGAGTTAGCTCGGTACAGAAGCCGGGTGGAGGAACTCATGAAACGGTTCACTCACATTGAACTAATGAGAGTCCCTAGAGCGTTGAACGGAAAGGCTGACGTACTCGCTCGCTTAGCCAAGGAGCTGGATGATCCTGATATGGACGAAATTTTGATCACAGTCAGGAGCCGGCTAATTCTACCCCCTGTCTCTCTACGAGAAGAGGAAAGCGTGGAACAGAAGAGCAGTCCCGCCGAAGAAGTTTCGATCGTTCAAGACGAGCCCGATTGGAGAGAACCCTTGATAGAGTACTTCCGATACGACAAGCTACCCGAAGGAAGGTCTGCGAAGGTTCAGCTGAAGAAGAGAGCTCTCCGATACGTGTTTGTAAATGACACGCTATACCGCAGGTCATATGACCAACTCTGGCTCAGGTGCCTGTCATCGGTTGAAGCCTAAAAAGTCATGAAAGAAGTTCACTCAGGAGTTTGCGGTGCTCACCAATCTGGCCCCAAGATGTGACTTCAAATTAAACGGCTTGGGTATTACTGGCCCACCATGATACGGGATTGCGGAGAGCATGCAAAGAAATGTTATATCTGCCAAATTCATGGTGATTTCATTCACAAGCACCCCAATCCGTTGCATCCTACGGTGGCGTCCTGGCCCTTCGAAGTCTGGGGAACCGACATAGTTGGCCTAATTGATCCTCCGTCATCTAAAGGCCACTGGTTCATACTGGCTGCAACAAACTGCTTCTCCAGATGGGCTGAAGCTGTCCCGCTAAATGAAGTCAAGACAGAAGATATTCTGACATTATTCCAGCATAATATTTTATACCGCTTCGGTACACCAAGAAGAATCATTTCTGACAACGGGCCTTCTTTCAAGAGCTTCAAAGTCTCAAGGTTCGTTACTCAGCACAAGATAGACTGGAGATATTCTTCTATCTATAATCCAAGAGCCAATGGACTAGCCGAAGCCTTCAATAAGACTCTATGCAAGCTCCTGAGGAAAAATACTTCAGCCAACAAGAGAGACTGGAATCTCAAACTTCACGAGGCGTTGTGGGCATATCGTACCACACACCGTACTCCAACTCAGTCCACTCCATACTCATTGCTCTTCGGAGTGGAGGTGGTCCTCCTCCTCGAAGTCGAAGTTCCAAGTTTAAGAATGGCCGTTCAGCACGAGTTGACGGAGGAGGAAAACGTGCTCCTTCGGCTTGAAGAGCTCGACGCCCTCGAAGAAAAGAGGCTCACGGTGCAGCAAAATCTGGAGCTATACCGATCCCAAATGTCATGGGCCTATGACAAGATAACCCATCTCCGTGCTTTCAAGAAAGGAGAATTGGTGTTGATCCTCAAAAGACCGATCATCCCCAATCAACATGCCAAGGGAAAATTCGAGCCAAACTGGGAAGGACCATACGTCATCGAGAAAGTGTTCGACGGAGGATCCTACCAACTAATAAGTGCCAAGGGAGAAAGGCCCATACCACCCATCAATGGCCGACATCTTAAGAAATACCACGTGTGAATAATCCAAGTTGCAGGCGAATTGAGCACACCAGCCCTACGGTCTGGATCATACATCCTGCAAAACCGTACACAATCCACGGGCGTAGACGACCCCTATCTCTCCCAAATCCTGCCGGTGAGACTACTTTTAAAGTCCCACCAGTGGTATATAAAAAAAAACGGTATGTCCACAAGCAAAACGGGCACGGATGAAAACCCGAAAGGGCCCCATGAGTAAAAACAGCAGGACTACCGGCGAGTTTGTGTAAACCCGAAAGGGTGCAAACTCGTGAAAAGAGATGAAATACACTCGCAAAGTCCTCTCGACCTTGTGAGGAGAAAATCCCTGCGTGAGATCCTTACGACTCACAAAGGGGCAACACACTTAGGAATCCTCACGATTCCTAAGGAGAATATATACCTGCGAGATCCTCTCGACTCGTAGGGAGAAAATGCTTTTATGAGACCCTAACGGCTCATAAAATTGAAAAGTCTTAGGTGACAGGGACCTAAACCTGTCTCCTAAGCCACCGCTCCCCAACGGGAAACGGCAAATGATGAGTCGCTCCTGGCGTTATGCTTCAGTGTCAGCGGTTCTGATGCCGACCAAAACCCAAATCCCAAGTCCTCCCGAGGCAAATGATGAGTTGCTCCCAGCATTGTTCCAGTGCAGCAATGCTGATTCCAAACAAGATCCAAATTCCAAGTCCCCAAACGACGAATGATGAGTCGCTCCTGATATCATATTCCAGTGCAGCGATGCAGACGCCAACCAAAATCCAACTCCTCAAAATTCTCCCGGCCCTACGGTTAGTCCCCAGATCGACTACCGTATACAATCCATGGGCTCAAATAATTCTCATCATACCCATGCCCCACCGCAATCACCAGTCCAGCGGTTGGTCTCCGCCTTTGGAATTATGCTCCATTGGGAAAGACCCACTCATGTGTCCTCACGATGCATGAGGAGAACAAATCTTCGTGGGATCCTTACGACTCATAAAGAAAAAACACACTTGGGAGTCCTCACGACTCCTAAGGAGAAAATACACTTATGAGATCCTTTCGACTCGTAGGGAGAAAATGCTTTTATGGGATCCTTACGGCTCATAAAATTGAAAAGCCTTGGGTGAAAGAGATCTAAACCTGTTTCCTAAGCCACTGCTTCCCAACAGGAAAAGGCAAATGATGAATTGCTCTTGGCACATGTGCTTCAGTGTTAGCAACACTAATGCCTACCATAACCCCAAAATTCCAAACTCTAATCCAATAGACCCCTAAGTCGTTAAACTGGGAACAGATGACCCCTAAGTCGTTAAACTGGGAACGAGGGGAACTTCCTCATGGCAAATGATGATTCGCTCCTGGTACCATATTCCAGTGTAGCGGTGCTGATGTCAATCCAAATCACATCAAATCAGCAAAACAACCAATGACCTCCCTGGCAGAATCAAATTCCACCTCGGAAACAAAGTCAACTTCATCCCTGACACCGCAAGAAGCGGATCAAGTCAAATCCAGAATCGACCGTCCACGTCGCTAAAAGGGCAGCACCGACCGTACAAGTCGCAAAAAGGGCAGAATCGACCGTCCACGTCGTTAAAATGGCAGCATCGACCATCCAAGTCGCTAAAAGGGCAGCACCGACCGTCCACGTCGCTAAAAGGGCAGCACCGACCGTCCACGTCGCTAAAAGGGCAGCACCGACCGTCCAAGTCGCAAAAAGGGCAGCACCGACCGTCCTAGTCGTAAAAAGGGCAGAACCGACCGTCCACGTCGCTAAAAGGGCAGCACCGACCGTCCAAGTCGCAAAAAGGGCAGAACCGACCGTCCACGTCGCAAAAAGGGCAGTATCGACCGCCCAAGTCGCTAAAAGGACAGCATCGACCGTCCAAGTCGCTAAAAGGGCTGCACCGACCGTCAAAGTCGCAAAAAGGGCAGAACCGACCGTCCATGTCGCAAAAAGGGCAGCATCGACCGTCGAAGTCTCTAAAAGGGCAGTATCGACCGTCCAAGTCGCAAAAAGGGTAGAATCGATCGTCTATGTCGTAAAAAGGGCAGTGCCAGCTTCCCAAAAGCGGGAACCAAATCAAGTCGCCTCCACGTGAAAGAAGATCCATCAATTCTATGCACATGACCCACATGTGTGGTGTGCATTCATTGATGGGGGGCAATTTGTTGGGGTAAAAATTTACACCCCGGTTGACCAAGTCAAAATCAAAGTCAACCCTAAGCCAAGTGGGCCCAAGCCCAGATCAAGTGGGCCCATGCCCGGGTTGAGTCCGAACATGAAGCGGCCGGCCTCCCCCCATGCTAAGATAAAATTTTTTGTAATAAATAATTTTATTGTATTTCTTTTATTTTATTTTAAGAATGAATGTAAGAAAAATGGGCATAAAGTCAAATTTTTGTAAAGCCCATGGCTTATGTGCAAAAAGAAATGGCACATGAGCCATGGGATAGGCAAAATGCCATTTTGTGAAGCCCAAGGGGCTATGTGTAAAGTGTATAACCTATAAAGGCAAGGATAATGAAAATATCCCAACAACTTTTTCTCTCTCCAAAGAGCAAATTTAGATCTGAGATCTTTCTCCTTCATCAAGGTTCTAAAACCTTCTTCTTTCTTGAATTAAATCAAGAGTTTTACTCTTCCTTTTAAAAATCTAAATAGTTTTTCACCACAAAACCCATAAAGGGGAACTCAGATATTCCATCAGATCTCAAAAAGAAGAGATTTTTAAAATCTCACACTTCTTGATTTTCAAGATCCGGCCAACAAAGAAAGAAGAAGGAGACCCATCTCCAGAAACCCCACTTTGGGGAAGAACTAGGGCTCAAGGGGAGAAGCCCTTCATCAGCTTCAAAACATCTTAGGAGTTTAACTCCACTATAATTTCTCTTTCGGGAGTTTCTGGGGCTAAAAGCCCCTTTCTCTCACCGGCGCCTGATTTTTGTTCAAAGAATTTGTTAACCGCAATCAAGAACGGCGTCGCTTGGTAGCTAGCCGGTGAGTACGGGTCGGTCCACATGGATTTTGTGTATCTTCAAATTATTCTAACGAGTTAATTCCGATTGGTGTCGGATTGATTAAATCTAAAAAAAAAAGTTTATCTAAATCTTGCTAGGGTTAGGTTTAGGTTAAGTTTGGAAAGTCAATATTCCTCACCGCTTTCTATACCCTATTTAAGATCTATTAGGTGTTATGTTAATTATTAATAAAGTGGATTAGTACCATCGGGAAGAAACGGTGTTTCTTCCTCTAGGTTCTTGTCCTTCTTTTCTTAATCCTTACCCTAACCTCCATGGAAGACATGCTCAACCGGTCCTTTATATTACGGTATCACCGCTACCTCATGGGATAGGGTGCCTGTAAGTCCATGCTACCTCTCCCGGTACTTTCGGGCATGCGGAATTTGGTAAAAAACGATTTTCTTAGAGGTGGTAACATGGACTTAAAACCCGGATCTTTGTTAAACATCTAACTAACAACCTAACTACGAGTTGCTAACTACTCGGTTAGGGGGTTATACCTTTCTTTTTCTCGAACTCCTTCGTCTTCAAGTTTCGATGGTCGTCCGAATCGGCTTCTCCCCGTCGTCTCCGTGCGCCGAAGATAGATCCACCTGAAAGCTTCAACCTTTGGCTCCTTCTTCGAACTTAGAAGAAACTAGTTCACTCGGTTTGATAAACCTTATGAACTAGAGTGAGTAGAGAGGAGTTTGTTTGGGATTTTATCTATGGTTCTTGGTTCTCAACACATGAGACAAGTGAACCATAGACTCAAGAGAGGGAGAGCAAGAGGAGGAAGATGAGAGCTCAAGAACAAGAGAGAGAATGAGCATGAAAGAATGAGAGAAGACTTTTCTCATTTGGCTCTCATAATCCAAAACAATCATAACACCTCATATCAATCAAGTATTATGTGATGGTTTAAGCAACCATAGCCATATCATTTCATGCACTCATTTTGCACAAAAGAGCAAGCAAGCAAAAGTCTTTGCCATGAAATGATAGCTATAGTTATCATGATGGTCAACTAGTCAAGCCTAGTCAACCGGTCAACAAAGTCAACAAGTCAACAAAAGTCAACAAGTCAACAAAGTCAATCCCTCAACAACCATGTCACCATAATACTTAATTAATATAATTGTTAATCACATATCATAATCTCATTAGGGTTGAGCAAAAAGTCAATAGTCAACTGTCAACGGTCAACAACCCTAATGAGAATCCTCTGCTTCTGTCTTTCCGTCAACTGTGCATACACACCCGCATCCGCGTTCCGAGGAACACGAATGCATACTGGATAAAACCAATCCCAAAAGGTACACTAGAATCTGGCTTAAACCAAAGCCCGCTAGTGTGAACTGTCCGGACACTGTACGTGCACAAGTGCACGGATGTGACCGAACCCTGTCGCAAAACCATGCGACCTGTCGCAAAACCATACGACCTCTACTCTTTTGCCTAAAGGCGAATAGCTTTCTGTGTGGGACTCTAAAGACTCGACACTACGCTGGCAGTGGCTTTAACCACAGACCGCAAGCGGCACTAGCTGTGCGTAACGGTCCCCAGGTAGATGCCGACAAGAAGACTGACGAGGCGAAACCCATCTGAACTCCTACTGAGCCTGAATGTGACATTCCCCGTACAGTCCGCTCTGTTCATCTGATACATCGCATGGCGGGCCTAGGGGGCGGTAAACGTTAGTCCCCTAATAGCGGTACAAGTCGTGTCGGAGTGAAGCCCAAAACACCCTGAGATAACACTGGAAGCCTACCAGTATATCTCGTTTGCCCTGGCCAGGGACTACTCGTGTAATGGCTCTCCTAGACACAGCGCGATGTCAACCCCCAATACCGGGAGAGACGAATCCTGTCTAACCGTCACTGCCTCCAAGTGCTTCAGGACTGCACCCAACTACCACCTGTTTGCACGACTCCTTTGAGCCGTGGTAGGGTAGTAATCAAAGTACAGTGGGAACACCTTCGAGGCGAAGTGACAGTGTCAAGTCAGCGGACTAAGCTGTACTCATATCACCTGGGAACTGATAACTGACGATAGGCATAATACCAACTAGTCAGTTCCCGACGAGTCTTGTCCAGTGTACTCGTAACCTAACGAGCACCCGCATACTATCTCAAGTACGACGTACTGACGGTTGTGGGACAGACCGTCTCCCATACTGGGATGAGAAGCGCATGCGCTAGTCTACTCCGGAGTATCGATGCCCTGTCTCAATAGTCCTGCGACGAGGGACCTGCATAAGGATGTGCTTATAGATTACCCAGCCCCCACTAGTGTGATTGCCATCACAACGCTGGTAATCAAGCAAAGATCCTAAGGGCTCCACTAATGTGTATAGGTGATATACTAAAATAAATACATGTACACATTGAAGTAGAAACAAACCAAGTAGCATACTACTCTTTTGAGCAAGATTGTATATACAAGGTGAATATCCCAAGCTTCCATTAAGTAATATACAAACTAGTATGATACAGTAATGGCCTCTAGGGCATATACACTAACAATCTCCCACTTGCACTAAGGCCATGTACTGGCGTATCGAAGACCTATCATCTCGATCAGCCGCTCGAACTGAGTCTGGGGCAAGGCCTTGGTGAATGGATCTGCAGTGTTATCTTCTGAAGCGACTCTCCGAACCTCGATCTCCTGGCGATCCACGATCTCCCTGATCAGGTGATACCGCCTCAAGATATGTCTGGATCTCTGATGGTACCTGGGTTCCTTCGCTAAAGCTATAGCCCCGTTGTTGTCGCAATACAGAGGTATTGGATCAACAATGGACGGAACCACCTAAAGTTCTTTCAAGAACTTCCTCATCCAGACAGCTTCTTTTGCGGCATCAGATGCAGCGATGTATTCCGCTTCCATCGTCGAGTCTGCAACGGTTTCCTGTTTGGAACTCTTCCAACACACCGCCCCTCCATTGAGGGTAAAGACAAAACCAGACATGGACTTGGTATCATCCTTGTCGCTCTGGAAGCTGGAGTCAGCAAAGGCCTCGATCTGGAGGTCTTTTCCGCCATACACCAAGAACACCTCCTTAGTCCTTCTCAGGTACTTGAGAATGTTCTTTACTGCTATCCAGTGTTTCTCCCCAGGGTTTGACTGATACCGGCTTACCACACTCAGTGCATAAGCTACATCCGGTCTGGTACACAACATCGCATACATTATAGATCCTACTGCATAAGCGTAGGGTATAATAGACATGCGATCCCTCTCCAAATCAGTCTTGGGAGACATCTCTTTAGAGAGGGTGATCCCGTGACAAGCCGGTAGGTTACCGCGCTTGAAATCTTCCATACTGAATCTTTTCAGTATGGTGTCGATGTACCTGGACTGTGAAAGTCCTAATATCCTCTTAGATCTATCACGATGGATCCGGATCCCCAGGATGTATGAGGCATCACCCAGGTCTTTCATGGAGAACCTGTGCGACAAGAACCCCTTGACAGATTGTAGTATAGGAATGTCATTTCCTATTAAGAGAATGTCATCCACGTATAAAACGAGGAATACTATAGTTCCCGCTACAAATGTACTATAGATGCATGGTTCATCTGGATTTTTGATAAAGCCAAATTCCTTGACCGTTTCATCAAAACAGATGTTCCAACTCCGTGATGTCTGCTTTAGTCCATAGATGGACTTAAGCAACTTGCACACCTTTCCGCTGCTCCCACTCTGAATGAAACCCTCTGGCTGGTCCATATAGACACACTCCTCTAAATTTCCATTTAGAAAAGCGGTCTTTACGTCCATCTGCCAAATCTCATAATCGTGGAAGGCAGCAATGGCAAGAAGGATCCGAATGGATTTCAGCATAGCCACTGGAGAAAAGGTTTCGTCATAGTCCAAACCAGGTCTTTGACGAAAACCCTTTGCTACAAGTCTAGCTTTGTAGGTCTCAACCTGTCCATCTACACCAATCTTCCTTTTGAAGATCCACTTGCATCCTACAGGTTTTACCCCGTCTGGAGCAATGTCCAACTTCCATACCTTGTTGGTGTACATGGACTCCATTTCGGTCCGCATTGCATCCAGCCATTTTACCGAGTCAACGCTCTGAACGGCCTGCTGGAAGCTAGTAGGCTCATCATAATCTATGATGCAATCCTCTCTATCCCCGTCTATGAGAAAACCGTAGTATCTCTCGGGCGGATGAGACTGCCTACTACTCCTGCGGAGCGGCGTAAGAATGTCCTGTTCTTCCGAACCCTCTGGTTCTATTAAGCTTTCAGTAATAGTCTGTGGTTCTAGAATTTCTTCCAGTTCTATTGCGCTCCCACTAATTTCCTTTTCCAAGAACTGTTGTTCTAGAAAGTGGGCATTACGAGAAATAAGGACTTTTTGTTCCTCTGCGTAGTAGAAAAGATACCCCCTGGTGTTCTTTGGGTATCCCACAAACTTGCACAGTACTGAGCGTGCCTCGAGTTTGTCCGCATGCTGCTTTTTGACAAAAGCTGGACATCCCCAGATCTTCAGATATTGAAGATGGGGTTTCTTCCCACTCCATAACTCATATGGTGTGGTAGGCACAGTCTTAGTGGGAACTCGGTTCAAAAGGTATGCAGCTGATTCTAGCGCATATCCCCAGAATGATCGCGGAACTCAGCGTTACTCATCATAGACCGTACCCTATCCAATAGGGTGCGGTTCCGTCTCTCCGATACACCGTTGTGTTGCGGAGTGTATGGAGGAGTAAGCTGAGAGAGAATTCCATTCTCTTTTAAGTACTTCAGGAATTCGGCACTTAAGTATTCTCCACCTCGATCCGATCTTAGAATCTTGATACTTTTGCCGGTTTGTTTTTCTACTTCATTCTTATATTCTTGGAACTTTTCAAAGGCTTCAGACTTATGTTTCATTAAGAAGACATGTCCGAATCTTGAAAAATCATCCGTAAAAGTAATGAAGTAAGAAAAAACCGCTTCGCGCATGTGTAGACATTGGACCGCAAACGTCACTGTGTACGAGTCCCAAGAGCTCGCTCGCTCTTACTCCGTGTCCAGTGAACAGAGTCTTTGTCATCTTTCCTTTGAGACAGGATTGACAAGTGGCATACGATTGATATTCGAACGGATTCAAATATCCTTCTGTATGTAACTTAGTCAACCTTCTCTCATTGATGTGACCCAGTCTACAATGCCATAAGAAAGCCTGATTGATTTCTGGAGACTTTCTTTTGTGTGTATTCTGGACATTGAAAATCCGTGGTTGGTTTAATACGTATATACCATTGCTCAATGTACCTGACCCAATCAGAACTTGATTAAGGTGAATGTTTACAACATTGATTACAAACGCAAATTCATAACCTTCTTTAGAAACCAAAGATACAGAAATGATATTACAAGTTGCGTTGGGTACAAAAAAGCAATTACGCAAAACCAAAACATGTCCATCTGACATTCCCAGGTGATAGTCCCCCACGGCTTTAGCATCCATGCTAGCTCCGTTCGCAACTCTGAGGGTCATGTCACCTGTCTTCAAAACCCTACGGTTTCTCAACGCCTGTAAAGAATTACAGATATGAGATCCTGATCCGGTATCCAATACCCAGGAAGTAGAGTTTATTGAAAGACAGTTTTCAATAACATATACACCTGAAGCTGAAGCTGCAACCTGCTTCAATTCCTGTGTTCTGGCCTTCCAAGCTCTGCAATCATTCTTCCAGTGTCCTTTCTTATGAAAATAGAAGCATTCTTCCTTATCCACAAGCTTCCCCGCTTTCTTTGTTGCTTTTGCCTTTCCCTTCGTATCCACTTTACTAACACCGCCCCTTGGTTTGGCGGGGGCTTTCTTCTTCTTTCCCTTGGCTTTCGTCTTGGATCTAGAAGAAGATGATCCTCCTACAAACAAAGTGGATGTTTCCCTACCTTTCTGTAGGGTGCCCTCTGCGCTCCTCAGCATGTTGAGGAGCTCTGAAAGTTCAACCTCCTTTTCTTGTAAGTTGAAGTTCAGTATAAACTGGGCGTAAGTGGAAGGAAGGGACTGGAGAATCAAGTCCGTATAGAGCTCACTCTCCAATGTGGTCCCTAGGTCCGCGAGCTCCTCAATGTAGCCGATCATCTTAAGCACGTGTTCTGCTACTGATGATCCGACGGCCAACCTTGCCGAAAATAACTTTTTCGACGCTTCGTATCTTGCGATACGAGACTGCTCTCCATACAGTTCTTTTGTATGAAGAAATATGGATTCCAGGTCCATATTCTCGTGCCTCCTCTGATGTTCATTGTCCATAGAGGCAAGCACGAGGCACTTGGCCTTCGCGCTATCAATCTCCCAAGTCTTACGGATTTCCTTATCCGCGACGCTGGAAGTGGGACCAGGGACAGGGGGAGCTTTGGTAGTAAGAAGATACCCCAGCTTGTCGTAAGTGATTGCCATCTTGACATTCCTGAGCCAATCTTTATAGTTGGCCCTGTCAGTATGTTTTTATCTAGGAGTAACTTAAGTCCAGTCATGTCGATTGGTCGCTGCAATTAGGAGAGAGAAGAAAACACTCAGCATGATGCTCTTGCAAGTTTAGAATGGTTTTTAGTTTGTCTAAACAGGATGGCTCCCACTGTTTCTCGAATCCCTCCTCAAACCAAAAAGGAAGAATTAGTCAGGATCAATCTCACCGTACAATACTTACTTAACCGTTCGGCCAGGCTGGTGTCGGTACTTCGAGGTAGGTTTTCCAACGCTTTCGTGAAGTTCCTTAATTAAATAAGCTCTTTTCCCTGGGGGCGTAGCCCCGCTAACACCGTTCTAGACACCTACTTGGTTTATAGCATTGATCGTTAAGTGAGAAATTTCCCGAGGAGTAGCATATACTCACAGTAGGATCAGGATCCAAATATCATCGCATGACAAAACTGAAGGAATCCTACCAGAATAATCACACTCCAAATGGTATGCAACTCTAGCAAGTTTCAGTACTTATGAAACTCCCGATGTGGATTTTTGCCCCATACTCTTATGACCTTGGCGTGAGGTCAAAATGTCATAAGTCACATGTCAAGTTCTTCCCATCATTATCCAGGTTAATTTGAACCCACCCGTACCTACCCTTGACGTAGGCCAAAATGGCAGTACGGCTGTCCCAAACCAACGCATTCTATCTATGCAACAGATAAATATCCGGCAGCTACCAATCACTATGCCTTGGCGTGAGGTCAAAATACATAGCTTGAATACTACCGAATATTTGACTGAAATGATGGAGGGCTACGAATGGTTTTGGCAAAACCGTGAACGTAGTGAACTTGATATAATCGATGGAATGAGATAGCTTTTAAAAGGAGTGGCTCAAGCTCCGCATATAAAAGTTAGTTTTGAAAAGAACCGAGTGGTTTTTCGAAAGTGTTCCAACGACTTTAACTTGGTTTATTTTCTTGCATTAGTTCTTTTAATGCGTGATATTCTTGCATTAGTTCTTTTAATGCGTCCCATCATTTAATCCTACCATTGCAGAAAACAACCAAAATATGACGTACGCTTATGCCATTCGCATTCGCCACAGGGCCCCGTCATTACCCGTTAGGTTACTTAACTAACGACAGAGCGGGGGCTGGGCTAGCGCGGCTGCAAAACATAAGCAACGCCTAAATAATATCATATATAGATATACTGCAATAATAGCCATTTCAGATCACAGATGAACACATTGGATATACTAGGAATCCGCAATTCGTACGAGCCTGTAACGAAAAGCAGATTACACGGTCGCGGTGAATAGCCAATACCCCACCCAAGACCCCTACGGGTGCGGCAAACTACCTGCCAAGTACCCGAAGCGAAGCAACCTCCCTCAACTCCGTGAGTAGGCCACTCGGCACTTCGGCATACCTGGTAGTTTGTGCACCCCTCCATGGGTCTATCCTAGGAGCAAAAACAGTAAAAAGAAATTATACAATGACGGCTACAACCCCGACCCGGTTGTGCGGCCATACAAATAATAATTACATCAATTTACAAATTTACATGAATTGAAAGAAAAGAAAAACTCTCGTCTCACAACCCCCCGGCTATTCACCCGTGACAATCCAACATATTCATATACACATTCCAGCAACATTACAGATCACAGATTTGTATAACCCCCACTAATCGACATATAGAGATTAGCAGACGTTCAATACAAATATCACATTACAGATAAAAACCCGTCAGCTAAAGTCTTTTAGAAGTTCGATCAAAAATACGGATTTTTAGGCCCCAAACACAAAATTTTCGTTCGGGAAAATCTGGACTGAAAATACATATACCAAAATTCCTAAAATACCCCTATAAGCACACTGTAGCAAAGAACAATGAGAGAGGAGCCAAGACGGCCGTGGAACCGCGGCAATAGCAAGCTATTGCCGCGTTTTCGCGGCGCAATGATGAGATCGTGGGACCGTCTTTCTACAGTGCACTCTAAAAACCCTGAGTCGATTTTTGATGCATGATTTATTATTTTTACAGAACATAAAAAATCGACAGCAACTTTGAAAACGGGGTTCATTTCGGGACTTTTTCTTTGATCGATCTTCTAGCTACTTTGCTAACATGTTAGATAGAGTTTAACTAGGCTCTGATACCACTGTAAGTCCATGCTACCTCTCCCGGTACTTTCGGGCATGCGGAATTTGGTAAAAAACGATTTTCTTAGAGGTGGTAACATGGACTTAAAACCCGGATCTTTGTTAAATATCTAACTAACAACCTAACTACGAGTTGCTAACTACTCGGTTAGGGGGTTATACCTTTCTTTTTCTCGAACTCCTTTGTCTTCAAGCTTCGATGGTCGTCCGAATCGGCTTCTCCCTGTCGTCTCCTTGCGCCGAAGATAGATCCACCTGAAAGCTTCAACCTTTGGCTCCTTCTTCGAACTTAGAAGAAACTAGTTCACTCGGTTTGCTAAACCTTGTGAACTAGAGTGAGTAGAGAGGAGTTTGTTTGGGATTTTATCTATGGTTCTTGGTTCTCAACACATGAGACAAGTGAACCATAGACTCAAGAGAAGGAGAGCAAGAGGAGGAAGATGAGAGCTCAAGAACAAGAGAGAGAATGAGCATGAAAGAATGAGAGAAGACTTTTCTCATTTGGCTCTCATAATCCAAAACAATCATAACATCTCATATCAATCAAGTATTATGTGATGGTTTAAGCAACCATAGCCATATCATTTCATGCACTCATTTTGCACAAAAGAGCAAGCAAGCAAAAGTCTTTGCCATGAAATGATAGCTATAGTTATCATGATGGTCAACTAGTCAAGCCTAGTCAACCGGTCAACAAAGTCAACAAGTCAACAAAAGTCAACAAGTCAATCCCTCAACAACCATGTCACCATAATACTTAATTAATATAATTGTTAATCACATATCATATTCTCATTAGGGTTGAGCAAAAAGTCAATAGTCAACTGTCAACGATCAACAACCCTAATGAGAATCCTCTGCTTCTGTCTCTCCGTCAACTGTGCATACACACCCGCATCCGCGTTCCGAGGAACACGAATGCATACTGGATAAAACCAATCCCAAAAGGTACACTAGGATCTGGCTTAAACCAAAGCCCGCTAGTGTGAACTGTCCGGACACTGTACGTGCATAAGTGCACGGATGTGACCGAACCCTGTCGCAAAACCATGCGACCTTTACTCTTTTGCCTAAAGGCGAATAGCTTTCTGTGTGGGACTCTAAAGACTCGACACTACGCTGGCAGTGGGTTTAACCACAGACCGCAAGCGGCTCTAGCTGTGCGTAACGGTCCCCAGGTAGATGCCGACAAGAAGACTGACGAGGCGAAACCCATCTGAACTCTTACTGAGCCTGAATGTGACATTCTCCGTACAGTCCGGTCTGTTCGTCTGATACATCGCATGGCGGGCCTAGGGGGCGGTAAACGTCAGTCCCCTAATAGCGGTACAAGTCGTGTCGGAGTGAAGCCCAAAACACCCTGAGATAACACTGGAAGCCTACCAGTATATCTCGTTTTCCCTGGCCAGGGACTACTCGTGTAATGGCTCTCCTAGACACAGCGCGATGTCAACCCCCAATACCGGGAGAGACGAATCTTGTCTAACCGTCACTGCCTCCAAGTGCTTCGGGACTGCATCCAACTACCACCTGTTTGCACGACTCCTTTGAGCCGTGGTAGGATAGTAATCAAAGTACAGTGGGAACACACTCGAGGCGAAGTGACAGTGTCAAGTCAGCGGACTAAGCTGTACTCATATCACCTGGGAACTGGACTATAGGTATAATACCAACTAGTCAGTTCCCGACGAGTCCTGTCCAGTGTACTCGTAACCTAACGAGCACCCACATACTATCTCAAGTACGACGTACTGACGGCTGTGGGACAGACCGTCTCCCACACTGGGATGAGAAGCGCATGCGCTAGTCTACTCCGGAGTATCGATGCCCTGTCTCGATAGTCCTGCGACTAGGGACCTGCATAAGGATGTGCTTATAGATTACCCAGCCCCCACTAGTGTGATTGCCATCACAACGCTGGTAATCAAGCAAAGATCCTAAGGGCTCCACTAATGTGTATAGGTGATATACTAAAATAAACACATGTACACATTGAAGTAGAAACAAACCAAGTAGCATACTACTATTTTGAGCAAGATTGTATATACAAGGTGAATATCCCAAGCTTCCATTAAGTAATATACAAACTAGTATGATACAGTAATGGCCTCTAGGGCATATACACTAACAGTGCCGTAGGGAGCGGTGTGTGCATGTATGCATGGAGTCCTGTAAAAACGTGTGATGGGCAAGAAAGGGGTGAGAGATCTTCATCTCTCAAGCCTTCACCAAATCCAACCCTAACAAGCGAGGAGACTACTCGCTCATTAGGGAATTGAAAAACATTTCTAAATTAATTAATTAGGGCAGAGAATTAAATCTAAACTAGGGCAAGAATAGAAAATTATACTAGGGCAGATAATAAAATTAACTAGGGCAAGAATTGAAAACCTACTCTAATTTGATGCACTTTTCATTTTTTACAGAAATTTACAGATCTGAATTTGAGATTTACAATGAGGCACAAGAAGAGCCATGCTCTAAAAAGAGCTTTAATGTTTCTATTTATAGATTATAGAAACCCTAGGTTACAATCGACTCACATCTGCATTTACAAGTTTACCCCTTAAGAAAAGAACTAGTCAACGCACTCCACCGTCACAGGAATTTCTGCACCGACACGGGTTCAACACGGCCGCGGAACCGTGGCCATAGGCCCTGTTTGGCCGCGGTTCCGCGGCCAAGTAGTGGAGTTTTGGGATTATTTTTCCTGGGGAGCTTTCTACTGCTTTTGGCTTTCTGTTTCTTTACATGGTTTCTCAGTTTGTCTTCTAGATTTCTTCCAGATTCCCACAGTGAATAAAGTCGTGGACTTTTACCGCTTGCTTCGTGTCGAAGTTTTGAACCTTGCGCTGCCTTTGTGCTTTGTGAACTTTTTTGTTGATCTTCGTTTAGTCTTCAAACTGTAGGCATGATCAAGATCTTTCCGTTTGTTAGTCGTAGTCTCACTTTTGTAACGTCTTTTCGTCGTTTTCACTGTTTTTGTTCCGAGAACCTGTAACCTGCAACTATGTAGCAGACATGGGTTAAAAGCACCTGTTTATTTGTAAAATGAATAAGAATGGAGAATATAATAATGCAAAATTATGGTATGAACAAATACCCCCAAACTTATCTTTTGCTCGTCCTCGAGCAAAACTAGTTTTATTCTCGAAAAAAGACCTAACCTCACTTTCACAGGGAAACACGATTGCACTGAGCTCGTGCAGCAAGCCGTTAAACCTCTAGGTGTCCCTGGTAGGAGGAGTGTTGTCTCCTGAGGGTTTTCAGCTGATACTACCCACAAAATCCTATCAATTCGGCCCATCGAATTTTATTCTCCAATTAGGTTTTCCAACAAGGAATTCTATTATCTTTGACTCATAAATTATCAACCAGTATTTTTCATGCTTCCTTATTATTTAACTTAAGATTATGTATGTTCTGTAGACTCACTTAGCTTTTGGCATCTTTTAAGTTTTCCTTCTAGGGTTCCATCTCAACTTAGGAATTTTTATCATCTCTATTAAAGATATAAATCATATTTTTCATTCCTATCTCTTATCTAAACCCCAATCACATACCCCTACGTGTGTGTATATATCACCCCTACACATGGAAATTCAAATCAAGCTATTATACTCTTGTCCATCGTCCAAAGTACTTTTCAATTGGTGAATTTTAGATAAAATTGCTCACACATTCTTCATGCGACCGTTAATACTTCTTGAGGTACCAACAACCGATTACAAGATGTGTTTGCACATTAAAGCGTAATTCCTAGTCTTGTAACATATAAGGCTTTAGCAGTGACTCCCAAACCAGTTGGTCTAAGGCACTAGGTGATAAGTCACCCTCGCTAATATTTTTTCTATTAATGCAGTCTTAAGTAATTACAAAAATCAGTGTTCATTTTTTTAATTATCTCTTTATTCACACTTGTATTTTTATTTATTTTCTTTCATACTAAGGACTTTAGACAAGAGCATTTCAAGGTCTCTTCTACTATTCCAAGTTTCAAGGTTCGTGTTTATGCAATTTGTAGGGTATATATTTTCAGAATTTAGACTTAAGCTTAGGGATTATTTTTCAGACTTATACTTTAATAAAAATATCAATACTCTTCCCTTGTTTTAACTTAGCCCAAGAAGTTAACTTGAAATTTGCCTATTTCTAAATAAACTACAAAGACATATACTTTCTACCGTTAAATTTTTAAAAAAAGGTTATTTTAGGATTTTTAATTTCCTAAGTCTAAGGTCTAGTTGTTCCTAGCTAGTTAACCTTTTTGTCAAACTTAAGTCGAATATGGCCAAAATTGAATGTTTTAATTTTTATAATTTTTAATTTTTTTTTCAATTTTTATGGGTTTTAAAATAAGTATGCAAATGCAAAAATGTACACATGAATGCGAAGGAAGAATGCTTACCGAGTACACCCCTAAACTTAAACTTGACAGTTTCCTCACTGTCATGCCACACCAAGAGGGTCAAAATTGTCGGCGCTTCCCTGTTTATTTATTTACAATTTTTTTTTTATTGTTAAAAGAAAAACAAAATAAATATACAACAAGGCCCCCCCAAACTTAAGTGAAACAGTGTTTCCACTGTTTTAAGCGTTAAAGTTCAGAGTCAGGGAGGAGAAACATCAAACTATACAAGGCCTTACACAGACCAAAGGTTAGCACCAACCATTCAAAAATTCTATCGTGATAATGATAGGGTTGGTTAAAGAATGGAGTGTAGAGAAAGGAGTTGAGAAACACACGAAACCGCATGGGAAGAAGGGTGGAATATGGTCTCGGTGGAGGAGAAGAATGGCGGAAAAGAGAAAGAAGTGTAGTACGAACTTGAGGGTGTAAATCGAGTGAATAAATTAGCATAAATTGTGATGACCGATGTGTTAAAAGCGATTGTGCTAATTTATCAACCCGTCGAGAAATGGGGTCAAATCCCTCAAGATTCGCGAGAAAACATGGGTACGTTGAACTTGGTAAACCATCCATTGAAAATGGAAACGCGACGGATTCTTGTGTGGTCGAAACGATAGGAAGGACGAAAGGGAGTGATTTAGGGATAGTCTTATTCTCACCGAAGTAAACTGTCTCGAACTCGAAGGATTCCATCAATGGTTCGAAATGACTGTAAGCAACCGAGTCTGATGGTTCAACTAACTCATCTGAAAATTCAAAGGACTCAAACTCGGGTGGTGAGTCTTCAAAATCGTCCGCAAAAGTGAAACACTCATAATCGTTATCGGCTGTGAGAACTGTGTCAGATTCAAAGAGAACGCACTAGTGGCGTCCAAACTGCTGGGATCAAAGAGAAATCTTTCAAGCTCACAGTCCTCCTGCGTGATCTTTTGCGTGGTTGGAACGATGGAAAGGAGGGAGGGTGATTTAGGAAGTATAACAGTTAAAGATTCAGGAGGATGAATTGGAAAATCCGACACATCAAACAAAACTGGTTCATCCTCAATACTATCCTCAATACTCTCCTCAATACTATCCTCATAATTCTCCTCAAAAGTTATCTCATCCAGGCAATTATCATCAAGATCAAGACGCATATGAAGTTCGGGAGAAACATTGAATGACTCGGGATGATGTATTGGAGAGAAAATTTCAGTCAAATCTACGGGTTCATCATCCAAAATATTCCCAGCGTCAATATCCTCAATCAAGTGAAAATCAATTTTTTTGGACACCTCATCAAAAGCATGGATATTTATTAATTCAGGTTCTAGATTGGAGGTGTAGAGATCAAAAGGATTGGTGATGGTTTCACTCGAAAGGGGCTCTTCACAATCAGGCAAATCAAGCACTACGAAGTCGCACAACTCATTAAATGTTTTATTTTTAACTGGTGAATCATTTAGGACACTTGTTTGAAAACTGGAGTTGTGGGATTCAATTGAGGAAGGGTAGGTTTGATTTGGAAGTGTGTAGAACTCACTCTCACCACTCAAATTCTCACTCTGTCCAACCGCCTCATTATACATTTGAAAATTTGGAGCTAGTTGGAAATTAGCTATCGGTTCACTAGGTTGTATAAGGGAGGCCATGGACGCATCCACATTCCTCATCATTTGGTTGGTCGCTACCATATAAGCTTCAACGACCGTTCTAGACTAGACATGGGTTGTGAAGGAGTTTCAGTAAAAGATTTAAAGTTGTTTGGATACGTGAAACTCCCAAATGGTTGTATAGAATCAATGTCTAGGGAAGGTGTGAAAGTCGGGTAGGACTGATAGGAATTGAATGGTTGGACATGAATCAACATTTGGATAAAAAGGTGAATGGACTTGTTGATCCCAAGAACTAGAAGTGTTGAAAGGAGTGAAAGATCGGTTACGAGATTGTTCAATGTGTTCAGCAATAGACATAGGTTTCGGAGTTATAAGAGGACTCAAAAATAGGGTATTAACGTAAGAAGGTTGTGAAGGTTGACATGGTTGATACAAAGTGGATTGTGGAGTCGAACTATTTCTCCTAGACGCTTCTATTCGATCTTTCAAAGAAATTTTGGGCATGGAGGGGTCGTCCGTAATTCGACCAAAACAATTCGCATATGAAGCAATGTTTGGATGAGGGTACCAAAGTTCGGCAAGAGATTTGTGAGGTGGGGTACCCATAATGTAAGAAGGGAGAAGAAAAAGAATGTGGGGTGCACGGATTTCTTAGCGACAAGTTGCAAGTTTTTTAAAAAAAATTTCTTTTTTCTTTTTGTGTTTTTTTTCTTTTTTATGGGCTTTTTGCAAAAAAGATTTTCTATAAAAGGCTTAGATACACGTTCAATCAACCACAAATGCACAATCAGGCCTAGATCTAGGGTCACCTAGGTCAGCTAGACAGCTCCTAACTGTTCCAAAGGGCAAGAAGTAGGACCTCAAACCGCCTCTTCACCGCCAATTGTGGCCAGGTGAGTGCCAGGTAAGTGGGAGGTTCTCCACTACATAAGTAGTGGGCCTAATTAAGTAACTACTCGCCTTAGACACACTTGCCTAGACACCACAAAGTCAGGTTAGGGTCAACGGTCGATGCCTACAACTATTCCTTTGTCCTATTGAGCGCGAAGTCCTTAGAGCTGAGTCTAATCTTTTTTAATTAATTGACGGTCAATGCAATATGCCTTATGTGATTTCTGGGGTCCTGGGAAGGGTGATAAAATCCCCACCCAATCTGGATTGGTGTAAAAGCCCCTTAAAGTCAATTTAAAATATGCAAAGCAATAAACACAATCACTTGCAAACAACAATTTTTTTTAAGCGCGGCGCAAAGAATCCTGCACAAGATCAATTATTAGAGAAGGGGAGAAATTTTTGGCGCAGAGAATCCTGCAGGAAATTTTTACAGAGGAGATATTGGGGTTGCAGAGAAGAACAGAAGACTTACAGTGGAGATTTGGTCAACTGGTGACGTCAGCCGACCGCAGTTCCGCCGTTAGAATTGGGCTATGGCTGCGTTTCCGCGGTGTTCTATGCGGTTAAGTTCCCAAATTTTTTTCTGTTCCTCTGTTTTGATTTTCCTCTGTTGTTCAGATCTTCAGTTTTCTGTTTTGATCTCTGGATTTTTCCAGATCTGAACTTGTTCGTCGATCCTGCAAAATTCACACGAAAATACCTTTCACAAAATAACAAGATGATAAATTTTTATATTTTTCATTTTTCATTTTTTTTTATGAATTTTCAATTTTATATTAACCCGAAATTACAAAAAGAAAATAACACGCCATCCACGGCAACGACGCCATTTGATTTTTGTTCAAAGAATTTATTAACCGCAATCAAGATCGGCGTCGCTTGGTAGCTAGCCGGTGAGTACGGGTCGGTCCACGGGGATTTTGTGTATCTTTAAATTGTTCTAACGAGTTAATTCCGATTGGTGTCGGATTGATTAAATATAAAAACTAAAGTTTATCTAAATCTTGCTAGGGTTAGGTTTAGGTTAAGTTTGGAAAGTCAATATTCCTCACCGCTTTCTATGCCCTATTTAAGATCTATTAGGTGTTATGATAATTATTAATAAAGTGGATTAGTACCATCGGGAAGAAACGGTGTTTCTTCCTCTAGGTTCTTGTCCTTCCTTTCTTAATCCTTACCCTAACCTCCATGGAAGACACGCTCAACTGGTCTTTTATACTACGGTATCACCGCTACCTCGTGTGATATGGTGCCGTAGGGAACGGTGTGTGCATGTATGCATGGAGTCCTGTAAAAACGTGTGATGGACAAGAAAGGGGTGAGAGATCTTCATCTCTCAAGCCTTCCCTAAATCCAACCTTAACATGCGAGGAGACTACTCGCATGTTAGAGAATTGAAAAACATTTCTAAATTAATTAAGTAGGGCAGAGAATTAAATCTAAACTAGGGCAAGAATATAAAATTATACCAGGGCAGATAATAAAATTAACTAGGGCAAGAATTGAAAACTTACTCTAATTTGATGCACTCTTCATTCTTTACAGAAATTTATAGATCTGAATTTGAGATTTACAATGAGGCACAAGAAGAGGCATGCTCTAAAAAGAGCTTTAAGGTTTCTATTTATAGATTATAGAAACCCTAGGGTTACAATCGACTCACATATGCATTTACAAGTTTACCCCCTAAGAAAAGAACTAGTTAACACACGCCACCGTCACAGGAATTTCTGCACCGACACGGGTTCAACACGGCCGCGGAACCGCGGCCATAGGCCCTGTTTGGCCGTGGTTCCGCGGCCAAGTAGTGGAGTTTTGGGATTATTTTTCCTGGGGATCTTTCTACTGCTTTTGGCTTTCTGTTTCTTTACATGGTTTCTCAGTTTGTCTTCTAGATTTCTTCCAGATTCCCACAGTGAATAAAGTCGTGGACTTTTACCACTTGCTTCGTGTCGAAGTTTTGAACCTTGCGCTGCCTTTGTGCTTTGTGAACTTGTTTGTGGATCTTCGTTTAGTCTTCAAACTATAGGCATGATCAAGATATTTCCTTTTGTTGGTCGTAGTCTCACTTTTGTAACGTCTTTTTGTCGTTTTCACTGTTTTTGTTCCGAGAACCTGTAACCTGCAACTATGTAGCAGACATGGGTCAAAAGCACCTGTTTATTTGTAAAATGAATAAGAATGGGGAATATAATAATGCAAAATTATGGTATGAACAACGCCCAAACGCCCTGTGCTCAAGCGTCTAACATCCACGTGCCGACACGTGGCGCGCTAGCGCCCAGCGCTCAAGCGCCCAGCGCCCACGTACCGACACGTGGCGCGCTAGCGCTCAAGCGCCCAGCACCCAAGCGCCAAGCTCCCACGTGTCGACATGTGGAGCGCCTGGCGCTCGAGCTCGAGCGCCTCCCTCCCATGTGCCTCGCGCCCAGTGCTCGAACGCCCAGCGCCAATGTCACGCCCCGCTTCCCAGAGTACGCAAGATTGGGCACGTGACATAGCCAACCATGCTACCTGTGGGTAGGAAGTATCCATCCACAGTCACATTACGGCTGTAGAGATATCAAGAACAAGATAAAACTATATAAAACATGTCCACAATCCAGAATAACAGGAGTCAATGATAAATAAATGCGGAAGCAAATGATCCAATACAATAACGGAAAAGTATGTCCCATAATGCGGGCTCACATCTGGAAATAAAAAATGCAGGAAATAAAACTAACCACTACAGAACTCACAGCTCAGCCTGCTGGCTGAAGTACTCCTGCTCGGACAGCGACAGTGGTAAAGAATCTGGGCCATGCAAAACCCAGACGTCAGCGCGTCAAGTCAACAGTAATATAATATGAACAGTGTAATAGGCAATGCAGAACTAAACATGAATAAAGCAATAATGTGAAACAGCGGTGCAGGGTAATGTGCAGTGGGTAACTAAACTGTTCTATCGGGTTTCCTAGTCTAAAGTCTTTGAAATCAATTTGATGAATCGTCGATGTAACTCAATAGTATCCCGTACATACCCGGGATCACGGCCACAATATTCTCGGCTGCAGCTAGGCACAAACAGGAAAGTGTACACTCGATAGTACCCCGTACATACCCGGGATCACGGCCACAATATTCTCGGCTGCAGCCGAGACATGCCGCTAGGCACAAAACAGGAATGTGTACACTCGAACAGGTAGTGAACTGTCGAGTTACAAGTCAGGTTCACCTTTGATTTCCCCATACCCCCAAGTTATATGTGTTAGGTCAGGTATTCAGTAGTCAAGAACTAATGCCAACACAGGATCAGGTAACAGTAGGTTTGTCTGGATAGACAACAAGATTGGTCCATGAGGACTCCATGTCAGGTTTGTTGGCATTAGGCATGAGATCAGGTAACAGGTCAGGTCATGGTACATCAGGTCAAGTCAAAGTAAACGGTACCATGCCGGGTGCATCATGTAGCAATGTCAAGTCAAGGTACGAACACATCGTGGGTGTGCTCACAAACAGATATATAATCGAACAGGGTAATAACAGCAGGAAATAACCAATGAGTTAAACAACAATCAACAGTTTCATTCGATCACAAGAGTGCAGTAATACAGTGCAGCCGTTTTATTATATTAACAGGTTTTGAGCACCCTTAGCGGTGCAATAGTTAAATGATGATGCGATACAGTTATATCAAGCCTTTGATTACGAATGTCTGAATATAATGGAACTACATGTGTAAAGGCTATCATCTATTAAACAGTAAACAGGTAAACTTAGTTATATGGTTTAAAGTGGCAAACTGTAACTTAGCCGGTTATGCATATTTGATAACCTAAACTGGCAATAAAGCATCATAGCAGTGAATCGAATGCAATCTATTATGTACGGGTTTATCAGGAAATAATTTATTTGACATGAAGCAAGGTATGTAAGGTGATTTGCTAAATGATATGTCATTAAGCCACACATGAATGTTAAAGTAAGTTATAAAGTGGTAATAGCATGTAGCAAGTATCGAATACTTGCTTCGACGAACACGAAAACGGAACATAACGTCGGCGGGGAAACACGCGACGGACACACGGTTCACGGATTGAACCCAAACGACGAACCAAGGGACCTCACGGGTCAGAGCACTCTGCTGGATCGTCATGACACGCCACCGGCACGGCCGGATTCCGGCGAACAGCGACAAAACAACCGGAAAAGTTAATGCACGGCCAAGGGATAAACCGGAGGGAAAATGGAAGGAGGAAGGGGAGAGAGGGCTTACTGGTGTTGCAGAGGGCATGACAGAATAGTATCAAAGCTGGTCCCCCCAATAGTAGGTCTGTGGTTCGAGGACGAACCATTGTTCAAAGGTGGGGAGAATGTCGGGACCCGGTTCTTGCTCACGGAGCAAAGTGCCACACGGAACAAAGTGCCACGTCAAGTGTCGTGTTAAGTGGGCGGGGGCCACCTCTTGAATCCGTAGGGGCCACCTCTTGAGTCCGTGGGACCCACTGTAGAACAATGGGGAATCTTCGGAATGCATTCCGAAAGGGGACAGATCTGTACTATAAATGGAATGATACCACTCTTCAATACAGAGGCGCCTTTTAAGTGAACCGGCACTACAGGAGCTTGAGAACTCCGTAATTAAGCGTGCTCGAGCCAGGGAAGTTCTGGGATGGGTGACTTCCTGGGAAGTGGCCCCTGGTCGGGTCCAGTTCGCCCCGAAGGACAAAACCGTGCGGCTTCGGCCAGAGCGGACAATACTCTCTGTATTGGGGGTGGGACGTGACAGCCCACGTGTCGGATACGTGGCGCGCTAGCACCTAAGCGCACAGCACCTAAGCGCACAGCGCTCGCCCCACGCGTCCTTTGGGCGCTTTTTCCTTTTTTTTATATATATGTATACATGTATATATATGTATAGATACACAAACACTCCACAACACTGTCCCTCCTACAAAATTTTGGGCTGGGGCGCTGCCCCGCATCCCGCACCCCGCAAGGGGGCTGCTAGCCCCCTTGACCCCCAGCCCGCTATCCGGGTAGCGGGACCCCCGTAAAAACTCTGCGCAGCTCCCGATATATCCAAGCCCCCTCTAAAACGAAACACACGTACACTGCACATTGAGTTCGTATGACCAGTTTAACACGTTAATCGGAGGTTCCCTCGCCCCAAAGGCGAGGGCTAATTAACGGCAGCTTAGTCCGCGGCTGCCGGAGATTCGGATCCCCACAATCAATAAACCCACGCCTACCCTAGGCAGGGGGAATCTGTAGTACGCCTGACAAGCGCGTGCGTATTCCCATCTCAATGGGGTGATGAAAAACACCCTACAGGTTGCTGTTGGTGACAGCCTATCAAAGACTGACGTCCGCTGAGAAAGGATGGTCAACTTGTCGATGGCAGACTTTCGAGCAGGGGTAGCGGTTTTGGTAACTTCGCCTGAAGCGGGAATTAGCACGGCCAGTCTTGTGAAGACTGACCCTTTAGCAGGAGAAGCCTTTCCGATGATTTCATTTACTGGAATAGGGATAGCTATTTGTTTTGGGATACCCCTTCAGGTAATGCGGGCTTCTTCATGGGCCCATTGGAGCTTTGGCCCAGTTTGTTAAAGACCGAGGCGTTGGATTTGGGCGACCCGTTGAGAGGGACCACGATAGTTGCAAGCCGATCAAAGATCGACTTCTTTGGACCTTCTTGCGATGGCATTAGGGCGTTAAAGCTCATGGGTGGGAGCATGGTCCCAAAGAACAGCCCAGTGGTGGCTTGCATAACCTATTCCACTGGCATCGTGAAAACGGAGGCCGCTTGAGGCCCGTAAGTCACTCCTCCTGCGAGGACGGAGCGGAAGTTGTTGCAATTGTTGCAGCTGGAGCAGTTAGAAGCCATTGATCATCTTTTTCTGCACGGAGCAAGACACCAAATCTTAGTACCTCAAATCCAAGGGCAACCATATCAAACCGCGATTCGTTCGGGAACACGACACACGAATTGTGGAATGGAAAGAGGAAAAGGTCCCATCGGGCGTGCCAGAATCTGTTCTCCTCCGAAAGACGTGACCGGGACGTTGGGACGTCCGGCCTGAATTTGGGGGCAGATGCTATTTGGTTTTATCCGTCCATCTCTCCGAAAATGCCAAGTTGATTTATGGCACCGTGTATCGGAGGTTTAGACAGATGCGGCCGTTGTAGCAGACTTCGTCAGATTCCTTCTCGTTTGAGGGGTTTTTGATTGTAGGGACGCTCTTCCATGCAGACGCAAGCCCCTGCAGTTAATTACGCTACCGCATTGCGGTAACCACTTTCTCCTTCTCCAGATGGTCACTTCGTGTCGTGTGTGTTTGTTTTATTTTTGGTTGCCCGTGGATTGTATACGGAGACTAATTTATGTTGTCGCCCATAGGGCATGGATTAGTCCAAATCTGTATTTTCTTAGATTTGGTTTTGGGTTAGGTTTAAGGATCATTAATCTCATTTGAGACTAAGATCAACTTAAACGTTTGTTAAGGATACGTTAGTCTAATTTTAAACTAAGATTTACTTAACAGGATCATTTAGATCCAACAAAAGAGCATTTGGACTCTATTGTTTTAGTTTAGAGACATTGCGGTCCATAAGTATAAGGACATCATAGTCCGTAAAGTTTAAAGACATCATAGTCTGTGAGTTTAAGGACCTCACAGTCCATGGTAGTTTAGAGACATCATAGTCTGTAAAGTTTAAGGGCATCATAGTTCATGAGTTTAAGGATCCCATAGTCCGTAAAGTTTAAGGATATCATAGTCCATGAGTTTAAGGACCCCACTGTCCGTGGAATGTATGGTTGTCGGGACCCGTCACCTCTCTGAAGACGTTGAAGGATTACAACGACACATATCAGAGGAGTGAAGAGATGTACCCTTGAACCAATATTGTTTGGGAGATCTGTAGTCAAGTATGGGACTAAGATCAAAGATTTATAAGTATATGGGCTCAATTAATCTGAATAAGGGATCTGTGGCCAACTTGGGCTCGGCCCATTCGGTTAAAATGTTGGACATTTAATTAGGCTCAGTCCTTTTTCATTTAACAATGCTGAGCATTGGTTTGGGTTCTAACAACCGTTTTTTTGTCTTTTATTGAGTGCTGAGCACTTATTATGGCTCTGGGGCTTTATTTAAAGAACAGTTTATTTTCCTTTAGCGCACACGTGAGGAGCACGTGGTGTGCTTGGCGCTGAGCGCCAGTCAATGAGCGCAGAGCGCTTCTGTTAAGTAGCGCACACGTGAGGAGCACGTGGCGCGCTTGGCACTGAGCGCCAGTCAATGAGCGCAAAACGCTTCTGTTAAGTAGCGTACACGTGAGGAGCACATGGCGCGCATGGCGTTGGTCACCAGATTTGGAGTGCTAAGGTACTTCTTATGAAGTAGCGCGCACGTGAGGAGCACGTGGAGCGCTTGGCGCCGAGCGCCAGACAATGAGCGCAGAGCGCTTCTGATCAATTTCGTGATCTGAGAAATAAGTTCTCTCTTACAAGAGACTTTGTCTCATGGTTCTAATAACAAAGTTCTTATTTTTATAGGAGATGTTACAATTTCTTCTATTTTCTTTTGTGAAAGACTTTGTCTTTGTAGATCTATGATTTGAAGAGAATGAAATTCTTCTCCCCCATTTTTATGATGAGATGCTATGATTTCTTTTTGTGAAAGACCTCTGTCTTATAGATGATCTAAAAAAAAGAACTATGTTCTTCTTCCTTAATGAGATGTTTTTTATATCTCTGTTTTTACCTTTAAGAAAAGTTTTTTTTCTCAGAGCTTGCTCTTTTCTTTGAAATTTCTCAAAGCTTGTGGGGGGGGGGGAGGGGTTCCTCTCTACGAGACTTGAAGTCTTGAGTCCTTTATATAGTATAGGCTGATTTGTTGAATCAGTTGAAAAGATCTTTTCTCTATTTGATTTGGGCATGTTTCCCACCGTTGGATCTTTGATCCTAGGGCTTCTATTTTACAGAAGGCAATCTTCTTGTTTTAATAAGATTGGGAAATTTTTTCCCATACAAAACTTATTCTGTATCTTGGTGATCTTTAATCACCATTGGATCTTTGATCCAACGGCAAGGAACATTTATTTCCAGCGCTAGCGCTCTCGTGCTTTGCACGTGAGCGCCGCAACAGAGTCTTTGACTCTTAGCGCTAGCGCTGCTAGTGCTAGCACTCTTGTGCTTTGCACGTGAGCGCCGCATCAGAGTGTTTGACTCTTAGCGCTGCTAGCGCGAGCACTCTCGTGCTTTGCACGTGAGCGCTGCATCAGAGTCTTTGACTCTTAGCGCCGACGCTGCTAGCGCTAGTGCTCACGTGCTTTGCAGCAGAGTCTTTGACTCTTAGCACTGGCGCTATTATGAAGCCCTGCTTCATTTCAAATTTCAAAATTTGAACAGAGCTTTGCTCTGATTGGGGGAAACAAAAGTGTTTTTGATAATGAAATGAAGCTTGACTCATTTTGAATAATATGAAGCATGAAAAATATCTTACTAAAATATCTAGCAAAATATCAGCCATGCTTCATTTAATTCTTAAGATGAATCATCTCATGAGTCATGGTTCATTTAATAATAATAACAGCTCATCTCCTCCACCTCATTAAAGATTAAATCAAAAGATAAAACCTTAAATGAGTCATCTTCTTCTAGAAGCTTCCCGACAAATTACGAGAATGCCCCTCCCATCCGTATTTATGAAAAACACGGATATACTGAGACTAAATCAGATCCAATAATTTAACACGAGGATCTGGTTTAAACCAAAGCCCACTAGTATAATCTGTCCGAATATCATACGTGCACAAGTACACGTATATGTTCGAACCCTGTCGTAAAACCATACGACCTCTATATCGTTTCGCCCTAAGCAGGGAAACCCTCTGTGTGGGACTCTAAAGACTCGACACTATACTGGCAGTGGGTTTAACTACAGACCGCAAGTGGTACTAGCTGTACGTAACGGTCCCCAGGTAGATGTCGATAAGAAGGCCGATGAGGAAACCCATCCGAACTCCTACTGAGCCTGTATGTGACAATCTCCGTACAGTCCGGTCTGTTCGTCTAAGAGTGTCGCATATTGGGCCTAAGGGGCGGCAAGCGTCAGACCCCTAATAGCGGTATAAGTCGTGTCGGAGTACATTCCAAAACACTTTTAGAAACTACTGGAGCACCTACCAACAATTCTCACTTGCCCTGGCCAAGGACCTTGCGTAATGGAGTTCCGAACACAGCGTGACATCAACTCTCAATACCGGGAGAGACGAATCCTATCTAACCGCCACTGCCTCCAAGCGCTTCGGGATTGCACCCAACCGCTACCTGTTTGCACGACTTAATAGAGCCGTGGCAGGGTAGCAATCTAAGATCAGTGGGAACACACTTGAGGCGAAGCAGCAGTGTCAAGTCAACGGACTATACTGTACTCATGTCACCTGGGAACTGCTATCTGACGATAGGTATAGTACTAACCAACAGTTCCCGACGAGTCTTGTCTAGTGTACTCGTAACCCAACGAGCACCTGTATACTATCTCCAGTACTACGTACTAATGGCTGTGGGACAGACCATCTCCCCTGTTGGGACGAGAAGCGTATACACTAGTCTACTCCGGAGTATCGATACCCTGTCTCGATAATCCTTTGACTAGGGACCTGTATAAGGATGTGCTTGTAGACTACCCAGCCCCCACTAGTGTGACTACCATCACAACGCTGGTAGTCAAGCAAAGATTCTAAGGGCTCTATCAATATGTATTAGCGATATGTTAAAAGAAACATATATACATATTAAGATCGATCCAAACCAAGTAGCATACCACTATATCGAGCAAGACTATCATAAATCTGTGTATATATCCCAAGCTTCCAAAATGTAATATACAAGCTAGTACTATACAATAATGGCTTCTAGGGCATATAACACTGACAATGTACTAGTGACCCTGAGTGTACACCTGAAGCACGAACCCCGCCTGATCGGTTTTGGCCGGTGAGATCATGATGAAATCCGGCGACCTCAGGATTTTAGGGGAGTTGGGGCTTGGGTTTTGTACGGTAGCTGTCTGCAGTTGTTTGAGAGTGTTTAGTACTGCTTGATTTTTATGTTTTGACAGTATACAAAATCTGGGATCACTGTGCTTGTTTCTTGTGTTTCGACTACGCGCGTTATTTTATCCTACACGGTTCGTGTTCTTGTGTAGCTTCCGCTCTTGGGTTGGTTTCGTAGTGTCACTCCACACGTTAGCCACTAGACGAACACTTAAGAGTTTGATTGGAGTTGGTGCGTCGGTCAAACGTAGTTCGTACGTGTTATTGGTCGATTTCTAATGTGAACTTGTTATGTTGCTGTATGATTTTAGGATAGCAGGCAGGGATTTCGGACGCTGCGAAGAAGGGAAAACAAGTGGTTGGCTTTAGTTAGCTCAAGATCATCTGTGAGTAGATTTAACATCTACAGGAGAATCACTCGTATGTCGTTATGCATCTGGGTTAGATTCAATGATATGATTATTAATTATAAGTATATGTACATAGAGATTGTGCATGAACATCATTGCATATTATTACTTGTTGTGCCTGGATTTCTACCCATTGGACACTGCACTATTATTAACGGTTAATGTTGCACGAGCACTAATTGTATGCTACACGCACAGCGTCGGTAATTGCCATGACATGCACAACACATATACATATGTGATATTGTATTGGTTAATGACATTGAGACATTGATTCTTATTCGATTATGCATATGAAATATAGCATACATGCATACCTACATATTTACACATATACTTTGCCATATC
Organism: Agapanthus africanus; assembly: GCA_030015575.1. Taxonomy (NCBI): domain Eukaryota; kingdom Viridiplantae; phylum Streptophyta; class Magnoliopsida; order Asparagales; family Amaryllidaceae; genus Agapanthus; species Agapanthus africanus. The sequence goes on from CM057345.1 coordinate 167,575,338, forward strand.
TACATGTTCACCTTTATATGATATTGCATTGGATTTCGGAGAAATTGGAAACCGCATGATATATTTAATAACTTGAGGCATTTAAATAGAGGTCTTTCCTTGATATGTCATATTACTGTTTTATGTTGCATATATCTTATTTCATGGATTTACATATTGAGATATGTATTTCATGGGATTTTCTGGATTTGAGGACCGTGGTATTTCAAGAAATTATGCATTGTTTGAAAAACCCGGTTTCTCTTGATATGATATTTCAGTGCGTCCACCATGGGTTTTTTCGGTTTTGAGACTTGTGTTAGAAACCCGATGCGAGGAGTTGGATGAGGCTGTGTGCGGGTACATAGTGTACCCGGTATGGTACCCCGGGGTAAGAAAATGATGTCGATGGATTAGCCGATGAGCCTGGCAGAGGGACCACTACCTACCGGTGATAGTATTTGGACTCGGCGGATATCGGGAGGATACCGACCGGAGTGATGAGATGGATATAGGTCGACCCGATCTGCCGGAGCCCGCGGGCCGATCTCGCAGACGGATCCCATTATATGAGGATTTGCGTGTCAATGCCGGACACTATTTTTCATGATGTTTTCGAGTGTCGATATTGGACACTCAGGTTCCATGAGACTTACAGGATATGAGGGCCGATCTGAGGATGCGGTGTCTGAGGTATTGGGATTTGGAGTGTCGTTGATGGACACTGATTTTCCACGATAAGGATTCCGTGATGATGATATGTTTTATCCCATACTCAGCATTCATTTGATATGCATTGCTTCATGTATTAGTAGTACCTGATAGAGTACCTTTCATGTTTGTTGCATATACATATTGCCATGATATACTATCAGTTGCATGTGATAGATTATCGCAGTACGTGCATACCTGCGATTACCTGCATAATGTTATTTATTATTCACGAGTTGGCAACTCACCCCTGTTGTGCCACAGTGTTTTACAGGTTGACCTCAGAGTAATCATGGCAGCTCTTTTTCTTATCGTATCATCTTTTGCAGCGGATACCGCTACGGCTGAGTGTGAGCAGTTTTGCTATAGGTGGATTTTGCGGTTATCCGATGATGCTCATTGTATATCTTATTGTATCCAGTACTCTCCATCTACTATTTCATGTATTGACGTAGAGACAAGATGTGAGGACGATATTGTATTTTATTTTGTGACTCTGGGTGTCGTGCTCGTGTGAGCCGGCCTTTTATTATGTAGTTTTATCCTTTACGATGTTTTCGCCTTATATTGTCCATTTCTTCGCTACGGCGTCGTACATATGTTTGTGGTGGTTGTTTCCGCCTTTGAGCGTGATTTGTTCGTTTTTGGAGATGTTTTACTTATATCTTATGTTATACCCGTTTCGGGGCCAGTTTTTACAAAGGAGGTGCCGCCAAAATTTTAAGAAAATAACTTAAGTTTAAATATTTTACTGAGATTCCCAAAAGCTTTTTAGAAATGTTCTTATCACTTACTACTTTTGATGGTTTAGATTTCTGTGTTTCGGTTTACTTGAATTGCGTTACGCCTGTATACGTTACGTGGTTTAAGTGCCGTCACGTGCCAAATTTCGGGTCGTGACAACCATCATTTAAGGTATCTTATTGTAATACAAAAAACTTTAGGGTACCTAGGTGAAAAACCACGAAATTCAAAGGTATTATAGTGTAATTCACCAAGAGAAGTTTGTATATGACTTTTTTTTGATATATTTATATGAATTAACTCTCATCTACAACAATGAGAGTGTGGATTTAACAAGGGATCCCATCCCCCCACATAGCTTGAATCTCGTAACCAAAACTCTCTTTTATTTGGAAAAAAAAAGGATGCAGCGGGCTTCGATTGTCCGTCTTTTATTCTATGCCTGCTATTATAATACCGGCAAAAAATGAGGTGTCAAATAATAATTATTTTACTCCTCCAATTAATATTAAAAAAAAAGAGAAAGAATAAGGATCCACGTTCATAGATCCCATGACCTCTATAATTGAGCCAAAAGGAGAGGGATGAGATTTGGTTAAAACAACAACATGCTTCCAATTTAAAGCCACATGGCAAAAGTGAGGTGTCAAACAATAATTATTTCACTATTCCTATTAAAATTTAAAAGGGGAAAAAAAAGAAGAATAAGTATCCATCGTGAATGGATCCTATGATAGGAACCCAATTGGCACGGCCAAGCCAATTATAGGAATGCAAATATTTTTTTTGTTATGATTGAAATTACAAGGTCGTAAATTTCAGCGGGCTCATTCTAGCTACTTATCATTTTACTGGAAAAATGATGGATCGTCTAACGATCTCTCAATGTTTCATCACTTCTGTATTTTAGGATCTTATGATTTTTTTCTCAACACTATAATGATTCGGTCCATATCAAGCGCGGGCGCTAGAGCATGTAAAACCTATTTCTGATTTCAAGTTACAAGCGAGTTAACAGAACTGAACCCGTTTCGAAGAAAGATTTTTTCCAGCCCTGCCTTCAGTTCATCAGTTGTTCATCGAGGAAACCAAATAAAGGGAAAAGGAGGACCGGGTGTTAGCTTTGCAGTGGATTTCTCAATTCATTGCCGGGTCTACTCCTCCTTTAGCATTTCCCAGTCGACGTTTCGCTTTGGCTTGCCTCCTAGTTTCCTTTAACCTATGCCATGATGCTCATGGGCGGCTGTCGAAGCCCTAACGAGAATCAAGGAAAAAGTCTTCACCGACAAAGCAAGGAAAAACCTGTGAATCAATCTTAGATTCGCTCCGGACAGTCAAAAGCCAAGGTTTTGGGTTAAAGAATCTATCCGCGTTGAGCAGAGAGTGGCATCCTGCGTTGTTAGCAGCTCAGTCTGTCCGCTTCATAGTACTTCCTAGCACGTAAACTCCATATAATTCAACTAAAAGATCACCTGCTTTTGTCATTTAATAATGGCATACTCCTAGTTTCTGATGCATGTATCTGTATCAGTGTTCTCTGAAATCTTGGACTTTTAAGGAGTGTGGGGGAGTCAATCGTGATTTCAAACGCTCAACTCGAGCTTAGCATAGAAATATCAATCGATATTAGCAATGTGCCACTTCAAGAGCCGTGCTTAAACCCTCGTTTCAAATATTATTACCCATTCTTATACCCATTCTGATTCCTTTGCTAACTTTTTTATATGGATTTTTGATTTTTTAATGGTCATAAAGACAAAAGGAAAGTGTGTCAACACACATATTATTCAATGGAAACAACGATTTCGCTTTGCTAGCTAGTTTCACGATCCCAAGCTAAATTATTCTTGCTCTCATAGGTCATAGCATTAAATTTATAACAATGGTTAAGTAGAACAACTTAATTGCATTTGGTCTCGCTAAGCTCCATTAAAATATCATGACTTTTCATTATTTTGCACATAAATACAATGTATTTTGCAAACATGTGGAGGATACCACAAACTCGGTGTATTGTCATAAATATACACCACAAACCGTTGGAATTTTCACCCATCTTATCTTTGTGCATCTCTTAGTAATTTAAATTAACCTAAAATTATCGGACGATCATGGTATCTGTATGAAAAAACAAGTTCATGGTGCTTATTTGCACTCTACAAAGTAGGTGTTGTTGTTTAGGAATGTAAACGGATCTTGTATCATGATAGTCTGTAACGTTTTAAAAATAATTAAATAAATAATTAAATAAATAAAATCGTTCAGGTGAATTTTATAATTTTCGGTAAAATAAAACGTATTTTTCGTAAAACTAAACCGTAATTATTTTTCACTATAAATTTAAAAATACCTATTTTAATTATGTTATTACTAGTAAATGGTGTTTATTTAGTCACTTATAAATTTTTAGTTTAATTAAATATTTTTCCTAAATTAATTATTTTAAATATTAACATAAACTTTATTTATACACTAAATTAGTGTAAATTACAAATTTGAATGGATTTAAATTGCAAAAATGAACCATTGCATATTATAATTTAGTGTGTATCATAAAAAATTTATTTATAAAATTTTCCATGATTCTAGAATTTTCTTTAGTTGTTTAGTAAAGAAATGAAAGAAATTAAAAGAAAATGTTGAAAAGACATAAAGAGGTGATATTTTGGGGGAACTTTCTACATCATTCTTCACTCTTTTCTTTCTCTCTCTCACCTCCAAATTTTGGCCGGCCTCCTCCCCTTGGCAGACCCCCATTTTCCTCTCTTGATTTTGTTACAAAAACCATCAAAAATTCAACAAAAAATTCGAAAAAATATCCACAAAATCCTAATAAATTCCTACCCTCTATTCTATGCTCATCTTTACATGGATTTTGGAGAAGGAAAGCATTCATTTTGGAGGCTTATTTTCATGTTTGGATTTCATGTTGTGGAGGTAAAAATCTTTTTCTTTTGATTTATTGTTATTAGATGTTTCATTTAAGCATAATTAGATTTAATAAATAATTTCTATCTACAAGTTTTAAAATTCAAGTTAGGGTTTATAAAATTAAGTTGTCGTTTTTATTAATTAAGTAGGGTTATAATAACTAGTTTAACATTTTTAGAAGTGGAAAATCATGCATGGTTGATATATTGTAATTTGTTCATTCCAATTTGTTTAAATTAAGTAAATTTGCAAACTAGATTTCTATATATTATATATATTGGGGAGATAAAATTCCAATTAATGTTTGTAACACTAGATTGTGGTTTTAAAGAGGATATTAATTTGTTAGTGAAATGAAAAACTTAATTTGGTTACTAGTTTCTTTTGAAAATTGAAAAATACTAAAAGAAAATGCTATTTTTGCTAACTAGAATCTGGAAATTCTCAAAATAAATGAGGTTTAAAATCTAAATTATGATTTCATTATATTATTATCATCATGAATTGTAGTTTAATACATTAATTCATGCAAAATCAAGTTTAGTTGTGATATTGTGAAATTTTGTTTAAAAATATCGAAATCGGGCAAGTTTGCAAACTAGAATTTTCAAACTAATATAAATTAGGGTGTTAAAAATATAGTAATGGGTTGTATAATCTAGTTATACTATTTAATGAGTTTTATGACCATTAGTTTCATTTAAATGTCAAGTTTTGAAGTAAAACGGTAAATTGGCGTTTTCGGGTTTTTCGAAATCGGACGATTTGATTGATTTTAGGGTTTTGATGGATTAAATCATGTTTTATATTATAAGTAACGAGTTTTTAAACTACAAGTATTTTGTTGATGTTTATCTCGATTAATCGGAGTTTGTACGCCGATATCGAACGATATTTGGTTCTTTTGCATAAGCGGGACATAGGTTTTAACCTATGCGCGTTTCGTATGTCGTTTTGATTTTTGTCCGTAATTCAGTTTACGATACTATATATGTTAGCGTATAGGTACCCCTCGCGTGGACTTCGGACGAGGAATAAGAGGAGGGCGACATCATCTTCGGCAGATAAGGACCAGGTGAGTAGATGTATATCTACGGGGGAAAGTCGGGTGGATGGCGTTTAGCACCCCCGCAAACGTAGAATAGGAATAAGTACTTATTGTCTTTAGGAAGCCATACGTGACCTTAGAATTTCGGTGAGTAGAACCCTAGTAGTGACCTTAGGTTGGACTAGATTGATTTAGGAAGACCTTATCCGAGGATGAATATCATGGAGGAGATTCGTAGGTTTCAGGTAGATACACACACGCACACACAGAGACTTGACTTGATGTGTGTGTGTATGTGTACATATGTATAGGACTAGGTGTAGGCATATATATACACAATACATATATGTGATACAAGGATATGATATGATACACGGGAATGAACAATATAACTGGGCTTGATGCCGTGATTCTTGGCTTTGCGGTCGTGTTATGATGTTAGCGGATCATTAGGAAATGAGATAATGAATAGCTATACATAAATAACAAAGGGTGGTGATGATATTGAAGTACATGGGACTCTAAAATAGAACCCGGACCGTAACCTGTGCCTGAAATTCTGACATCATATAGGTGTGAATTGATTTCGATATCATATATATGTGACTTGATTACGATATCATATATGTATGACTTGATTACGATATCATATAGGTGTGACTTGATTTCGACATCATATATGTATGACTTGATTACGTATCATATAGATGTGACTTGATTACGATATGAAATAAGTGTGACCTAATCACAATATGATACATGTAACATGATACTTCTGAGGATAACTTAACGATGTATGTTTATGCTGGCAATGATATATGATTGATGTATGCGATTACAGTACAGTACCTCGATCATGACATAAATTGATGATGATATTATACGAATGATGAGACATGTAGGTGATACTTGACCCGTACCGCGATATTGGGATGCCGTACGATGGATTTTACCGTATGAGGCATTGATGTGATGGTTGATCCGCACTCTTGATTTGAGGAAGCCGTACTACGTACGTGACGCTATTGAGGCTGGATCGCCGACTATTAGAGATATGGACTCAGACTTTAGGTGTACTCTTATTTCTTATCGATTAGTTTCTTAGGTTTAGTTCCTTAGGAGGTTAAATGGACACTAGTTTAGGCTCGAGACATATAGTTGTAGTTATACTGGTATATCAAATGAGTGTATAATACACATCCGTCTTTACTTTCAGACTGTAATCATCATGGTGCATGCTCATTTATATGTTTCTATAATCAGTATAAAACTCTGCCTGTTATGACACCAGCACCATTACCGATGATGCGCATATTCCACGCACACTTATTAGCCGGCTCACACACATCATCATCGGTAATTGCTATATCACGTACACTTTAGATCATATTATCTTTTATTGATACAATCAGCTAACAGCTAGATCGATATAATATTGTGATTACTCTCTGGTGTTAGTATAGACATGGTATTTATTACTTAGGCATTCCATGCATTCGCATTTTCATGTTATCATGCAGTGTTATAGGGCATATGCCGATACTTATCATATATTTACTCATGATTTTGGGATTTTGGATTTCTATGAGATTTCTGGATTTTTGTGGAAAACCGCAAGAATATATAAAAACTTCTCTCTCTCTCCTCCTCTCTTTTTAAAACATAAGATGCGGTTTTCTCGTGATGTATGTGTCGTCCACCATGAGATTTCATGTTTTCTGTTGGATTTCGAGACCCGATTCGAGGAGTGGATGAACCGTCTCGGGTACATGGTGGGCCCGGTATGGTACCCCGGGGCAAGAAGATCGAGTTGTAGACGATGAGCCTGGCAGGGGAAGGACTACCTACCGGTGATGTCTGGCGCGGCGGATATCCGGAGGATACTGACCGTTGTCGTGAGATTTGATGATATGGGCCGATCCGGACTGACGGAGCCCGAGATATTGAGACTATGAGGTATTGAGACTTGAGATTTACATGTTTTGTGTCGATACTTGACATGGATTTCCATGAATTTTATCAATGATATTTCAGATTTCTATACAAATTTACCATGATAAAAGTTAAAGATTTTCTTTATACAGATATATCTAGATTTCAGGATTGATTGTTTTACATTCATAGTGCATGCATATTCATTCACACGACATATTATTACTTGAGGCACTGACACGAGCACGGAGTATTTGCATTTACACGTAGTATTACCCTGCTATTACTAGATGATTGGGATATAGTAGTGTATTATTATGACCTAGGATAGCGTCGTGCATTCGATTTCTTTTCGCAGATATCTTCTACTCACGAGTTGGCAACTCATCCCCGTTGTACCAAATTTTATTATAGGTTGATGTACAGGGTTCCTTGGCAGTTGCTGGCACATCGTTTCATTCCGGGTGATTTGCACGGTAGGTTGGTTCATTTGTATCTAGACCGCCGTTGTATTTTTATTATTTCATTTGTATCTAGTAAGCTCCATCAACCAAACTTGTATTACTTGTTAACTTTATTGGACAAGTTGTTTATTTCGACCATAGAGTCGCGCATGTATTATTCTGGTTTGGTGGATTTGTTTTCTTTTGAGTTTTAAGCCTCGTCTTTTGGCGTTGTATATTTTTGTGCTTGTTGTGGTCGTTTCCGCTTGTTGGCGTTGAGCTAGCTCTCGTTTGGGGATACTTTTTATTGTTTGTGTATATTATACTTATTGTACCCGTTTGGGGCCAGTTTTTACAAAGGAGACTCTGCCGAAATTTTTGAGAAAATTGGATGATGTTTTTAAACTTGTTTTTCTATATGTTTTCCTTTACTTCTTCTTCTTCTCTTTATGGTTTAGATTTCTGGGCTTCGGCTTACTTAGGTTACGTTGCGCCTCTAGACGCTTCGTAATCTATGTGCCGGTCATGTTCTGTACTTTCGGGTCGTGACAAAGTTGGTATCAAAGCGCTAGGTTTAACCTTTGTATATGTCTAGGGTGACCCTTGGTTGATAGAGTAGGCGATTTAGGTAGAGTGACGTACCGTGGGTATGATCCGCGGCATACTTACGATACGCTACTCTTCTTAAGTAGCCTTAGGATGTACATTTGTTTGCACCGCATTTCATTCGTTTCTTTGATCTATCTTCGTCGATATCGGAGGGCGGTTTCTGTTACCACGGGCGCACGGGCAGAGGGAGCTGTGGCTCGAATGCGATAACCATTAGGGTATTGGTTATTCTTGAGAATTGAAGTATTGTTTAGCGTGCGGACGAAGGGTATTCACATGGTGTCCAGGTGAAGTTAAAGGGTTCGAACGATTATCAGAAAACCCATTTTCCCAAGTTTAAGGTATTCGGAAGAACATGCAGGTATTTCGATGGACCCTCTAGAAGAATGAAACCCTAACTCGACATAATGACCACGAGAACGCCCTTGATCTTTAGGGTTTATGGCAGTTCCGCGGTGCCATTAGTGAGGCTTGGGTTTGCCCTTCTACGGCTGGACCATCGATGCTGGGGTATGTACCGGATATTTTTAAACTGTACTTGAGTGTTGAGCTCTCGGGAAATTATGGGATTTTGATGGATCGATCAAAAAGTTTAAGGTAATTCGGATATCAGGTGAAGGGATCGACTATGTGGGAGAATCTAGATATGAGTATTGCCGTTGGTAGCGCAGTCAGCACATCTATGAAGAGACAAGTTCGAAGCATTCGACACCAGAGGAAAGGGGGAAAGAGACGCACATTGACGATAGTGTTTACGATTGTGATTTGGTGATTTGAATTTCATATTTTCGTTGATTGGATTTTGGTATTTTGAGGACTTTGTTCTACGATTGTTATTTCTTATGTGTACCTTCATTACATTTTATTTGTGTTTCACATATCAGTGGTATTGATATTTTTTAGTACATACCCAGTGCACTTGATTTGGTTTTTATACATTTTGAGATTTTGATTTGATTTCGTGCATATGGTTACACATGATTTTGACATATGCTTCGACCTAGTTTTCATGCACTTTCGTACTGTGATTTCGATTTTGATATTCAGTGTATGATTTCGTGCACCATGTGCACCTGATTGAGATTCTTGCGCACACTTGGCGCACTTGATGCGATTTTGTGCACACCAGATGCACTAAATCGGGGTTTTGTGCAGATTAGATGCACCTGATATTGAGTTGTGCACGCCCGTTGCACTTGACAGATGGTTTTGGTGTACACCTGTTGCACTTAGTTTCGTTTTTGTGTGTATTCGTGGTATCTGTATTTGGTTTCGATTTCAGTGCGCACCGGACGCACATGATATTTTTATGATGTGATTGGGATTGAATTCCGTTTAAGCAGTATGCTTTTATAATCATTACTAATTGATTTAGTAACCAGGCGGGACGTGTATGTTAAATAAAAGATATATATATATATATATATATATATATAGCTATTTTTTTAAAATAAACGTCCGCTACTTATGCCGTGACACGTGCATCACACGGTGATTTTCAAAAGGGGTTCTTTCATGCTTCTTTATCCAGATATTTGGACGATTTTACTATGATGCGCACTATATATAAGTTATACATTGATGTATAATATGTTGGTTTTTCATATTGGGTTTGGATATTTTATTTTCACCATAACTCCGATGATGGTGTTATGTTTGACGGAGTTTTGATTTTGAGTTATGTACTTGTTTTTCATGCGCTGGTATCGTGCTAAAAACGTGTTCTATGTATTGATGATTTCGGAGTCCCGACGATTTGAGTGTTTTGCTGAAAGTTTTAGTAATTGGGGGGAGTTTTAATTTAAATTCGGGGACCGAATTTCTTAAAGGGGGAAGATTGTAACGTTTTAAAAATAATTAAATAAATAATTAAATAAATAAAATCGTTTAGGTGAATTTTATAATTTTCGGTAAAGTAAAACGTATTTTTCATAAAACTAAACCGTAATTATTTTTCACTATAAATTTAAAAATACCTATTTTAATTATGTTATTACTAGTAAATGGTGTTTATTTAGTCACTTATAAATTTTTAGTTTAATTAAATATTTTTCCTAAATTAATTATTTTAAATATTAACATAAGCTTTATTTATACACTAAATTAGTGTAAATTACAAATTTGAATGGGTTTAAATTGCAAAAATGAACCATTGCATATTAGAATCTAGTGTGTATCATGCAAAATTTATTTACAAATTTTTCCATGATTCTAGAATTTTCTTTAGTTGTTTAGTAAAGAAATGAAAGAAATTAAAAGAAAATGTTGAAAAGACATAAAGAGGTGATATTTTGGGGGAACTTTCTACATCATCCTTCACTCTTTTCTTTCTCTCCCTCACCTCCTAATTTTGACCGACCTCCTCCCCTTGGCAGCCCCCCATTTTCCTCTCTTGATTTTGTTACAAAAACCATCAAAAATTCATCAAAAAATTCAATAAAATATTTACAAAATCCTAATAAATTCCTACCCTCTATTCTTTACTCATCTTTACATGGATTTTGGAGATGGAAAGCATTCATTTTGGAGGCTTATTTTTATGTTTGGATTTCATGTTGTGGAGGTATAAATCTTCTTCTTTTGATTTATTGTTATTAGATGTTTCATTTAAGCATAATTAGATTTAACAAATAATTTCTATCTACAAGTTTTAAAATTCAAGTTAGGATTGGATTTATAAAATTAAGTTATGGTTTTTATTAATTAAGTAGGGTTATAATAACTAGTTTAACATTTTTAAAAGTGGAAAATCATGCATGGTTGATATATTGTAATTTGTTCATTCCAATTTGTTTAAATTAAGTAAATTTGCAAACTATATTTCTATATATTATATATATTGGGGAGATAAAATTCCAATTAATGTTTTTAACACTAGATTGTGGTTTAAAAGAGGATATTAATTTGTTAGTGGAATGAAAAACTTAATTTGGTTACTAGTTTCTTTTGATAATTGAAAAATACTAAAAGAAAATGCTATTTTTGCTAACTAGAATCTGGAAATTCTTAAATAAATGAGCTTTAAAATCTAAATTATGATTTCATTATATTATTATCATCATGAATTGTAGTTTAATATATTAATTCATGCAAAATCAAGTTTAGTTGTGATATTGTGAAATTTTGCTTAAAAGTATCGAAATCGGGGAAGTTTGCAAACTAGAATTTTCAAACTAATATAAATCAGGGTGTTGAAAATATAGTAATGGGTTGTATAATCTAGTTATGCTATTTAATGAGTTTTATGACCATTAGTTTCATTTAAATGTCAAGTTTTGAAGTAAAACGGTAAATTGGCGTTTTCGGGTTTTTCGAAATCGGACGATTTGATTGATTTTAGGGTTTTGACGGATTAAATCATGTTTTATATTATAAGTAACGAGTTTTTAAACTACAAGTTTTTTGTTGATGTTTATCTCGATTAATCGGAGTTTGTACGCCAATATCGAGCGATATTTGGTTCTTTTGCATGAGCGGGATATAGGGTTTAACCTATAAGCATTTCGTGCGTCGTTTTGATTTTTGTCCGTAATTAAGTTTACGATATTATATATGTTAGCGTATAGGTATCCCTCGCGTGGACTTTGGACGAGGAAGAAGAGGAGGGCGACATCATCTTCGGCAGACAAGGACCAGGTGAGTAGATGTATATCTACGGGGGGAAGTCGGGTGGATGGCGTTTAGCACCCCCACAAACGTAGAATAGGAATAAGTACTTATTGTCTTTAGGAAGCCATAAGTGACCTTAGAATTTCGGTGAGTAGGACCCTAGTAGTGACCTTAGGTTGGAATAGATTGATTTAGAAAGACCTTACCCGAGGATGAATATCATGGAGGAGATTCGTAGGTTTCAGGTAGACACACACACACGCACACACAGAGACCTGACTTGATGTGTGTGTGTATGTGTACATATTTATAGGACTAGGTGTAGGCATATATATACACAATATATATATGTGATACACGGATATGATATGATACACGGGAATGAACAATATAACTGGGCTTGATGCCGTGATTCTTGGCTTTGCGGTCGTGTTATGATGTTAGCGGATCATTAGGAAATGAGATAATGAATAGGTATACATAAATAACAAAGGGTGGTGATGATATTGAAGTACATGGGACTCTAAAATAGAACCCGGACCGTAACCTGTGCCTGAAATTCTGACATCATATAGGTGTGACTTGATTTCGATATCATATATATGTAACTTGATTACGATATCATATAGGTGTGACTTGATTACGACATCATATAGGTGTGACTTGATTTCGACATCATATATGTGTGACTTGATTACGATATCATATAGATGTGACTTGATTACGATATGATATAAGTGTGACCTAATCACAATATGATACATGTGACATGATACTTTTGAGGATAACTTAACGATGTATGTTTATGCTGGCAATGATATATGATTGATGTATGCGATTACAGTATAGTACCTTGATCATGACATGAATTGATGATGATATTATACGAATGATGAGACATGTAGGTGATACTTGACCCGTACCGCGATATTGGGATGCCGTACGATGGATTTTACCGTATGAGGCATAGATGTGATGATTGATCCGCACTCTTGATTTGAGGAAGCCGTACTACGTACGTGACGCTATTGAGGCTGGATCACCGACTATTAGAGATATGGACTCAGACTTTAGGTATACTCTTATTTCTTATCGATTAGTTTCTTAGGTTTAGTTCCTTAGGAGGTTAAATGGACACTAGTTTAGGCTCGAGACATATAGTTGTAGTTATACTGGTATATCAAATGAGTGGATAATACACATCTGTCTTTACTTTCAGACTATAATCATCATGGTGCATGCTCATCCATATGTTTCTATAATCAGTATAAAATTCTGCCTGTTAGGACACCAGCACCATTACCGATGATGCGCATATTCCACGCACACTTATTTGCCGGCTCACACACATCATCATCGGTAATTGCTATGTCACGTACACTTTAGATCATATTATCTTTTATTGATACAATCAGCTAACAGCTAGATCGATATAATATTGTGATTACTCTCTGGTGTTAGTATAGACATGGTATTTATTACTTAGACATTCCATGCATTCGCATTTTCATGTTATCATGCAGTGTTATAGGGCATATACCGATACTTATCATATATTTACTCATGATTTTGGGATTTTGGATTTCTATGAGATTTCTGGATTTTTGTGGAAAACCGCAAGAATATATAAAAACTTCTCTCTCTCTCCTCATCTCTTTTTAAAACATAAGATGCGGTTTTCTCGTGATGTATGTGTCGTCCACCATGGATTTCATGTTTTCTGTTGGATTTCGAGACCCGATTCGAGGAGTGGATGAACCGTCTCGGGTACATGGTGGGCCCGGTATGGTACCCCGGGGCAAGAAGATCAAGTTGTAGACGATGAGCCTGGCAGGGGAAGGACTACCTACCGGTGATGTCTGGCGCGGCGGATATCCGGAGGATACCGACCGTTGTCGTGAGATTTGATGATATGGGCCGATCCGGACCGACGGAGCCCAAGATATTGAGACTATGAGGTATTGAGACTTGAGATTTACATGTTTTGTGTCGATACTTGACATGGATTTCCATGGATTTCATCAATGAGATTTCAGATTTCTATACAAATTTACCATGATAAAAGTTAAAGATTTTCTTTATACAGATATATCTAGATTTCAGGATTGATTGTTTTACATTCATAGTGCATGCATATTCATTCACACGACATATTATTACTTGAGGCACTGACACGAGCACGGAGTATTTGCATTTACACGTAGTATTACCCTGCTATTACTAGATGATTAGGATATAGTAGTGTATTATTATGGCCTAGGATAGAGTCGTGCATTCGATTTCTTTTCACAGATATCTTCTACTCACGAGTTGGCAACTCACCCCCGTTGTGCCAAATTTTATTACAGGTTGATGTACAGGGTTCCTTGGCAGTTGCTGGCACATCGTTTCATTCCGGGTGATTTGCACGGTAGGTTGGTTCATTTGTATCTGGACCGCCGTTGTATTTTTATTATTTCATTTGTATCTAGTAAGCTCCATCAACCAAACTGTATTATTTGTTAACTTTATTGGACCAGTTGTTTATTTCGACCTTAGAGTCGCGCATGTATTATTCTGGTTTGGTGGATTTGTTTTCTTTTGAGTTTTGAGCCTCGCCTTTTGGCGTTGTATATTCTTGTGCTTGTTGTGGTCGTTTCCGCCTGTTGGCGTTGAGCTAGCTCCCGTTTGGGGATACTTTTTATTGTTTGTGTATATTATACTTGTTGTACCCGTTTGGGGCTAGTTTTTACAAAGAAGACTCTGCCGAAATTTTTGAGAAAATTGGATGATGTTTTTAAACTTGTTTTTCTATATGTTTTCCTTTACTTCTTCTTCTTCTCTTTATGGTTTAGATTTCTGGGCTTCGGCTTACTTAGGTTACGTTGCGCCTCTAGACGCTTTGTAATCTAAGTGCCGGTCACGTTCCGTACTTTCGGGTCGTGACATAGTCATAGATGAAGTGGGATACCGATACATATAATTATTGGAAATGAATTACTATTCTTATTTGAAAACAGTAGCATATAGATGCAGAAACGGAGATGGAATGGATACATGTGTTACCATATATGTATGTGACGGTTGTTGATGAATGCGAATACTGATCCGGACAGTCATCTGAAGTGCAAATTACTATTTGTATTTGATAAAAATGGAAGAAAGATCATGGTACTTTGATGAAACTTAGCCTTTTAGGTCACACGTGCAAAGCACGGAAGAAAAGCTAGCCAGTTTAATCCCCTTTCTCCTGGAAGGTGGGAAGAAAGCGGTCGAAGCGTAGCTGCCAAAGATTCAAAGCGGCGTTCTCAATTTCGATTCAATTAACCCTCCAAAAATTCGAGATCAATTCGTCGATTTGATGTTTCCTTCGATCTTAGGTAGCGTTTCTTTACACTCTCCGGTTTCAATTTTGCGCGGTTTAATTCAGTGAAGAATTGGGAAATTCAGTTAGGTTTTGAGTTTTTTAGGGTTTGATCTTAGGGTAAGCAGTAGGAATGAGGGTTTTTACTGTTATTAGGTGAAAATTTACAGTTGGACTCATGAATTTTGAGATGCTATGATCCGATATTGTGTGTGAATACTTTGTCTCAAAACACCCATGGATTCTCAACTCATGAGAGAGATGGGTGGAGGTTGAAGAAAATGCCATTGATGAAGAAGTGTGAGCTCAAGAAAAATAAAAGAGCAAGCCAAGAATGATTGTGTAGTGTCGTGATATCTTTTGTGAGCATGTGAGCAATAAAAGAAAAGCCCCCACCATAAGAAAATATCTGCCATGCCTCACAAAATATTCTACAACCCACATACACAAATATCTTAGCCAAGACTAAAGCCTAGCCATGCCAAGAATGAGTCACACTTTCCACCAAATAAACATTTAAACAAAAATGTTTAATCTAAAAAGAAAATGGAAACTCTAAAGTAATCATGTAACGGAATTATAGAATACCTCTCATCCGTATATACATACCCGCAATTCAGACTGAATACGAATACAACGAGACGAAAGTAATCCAACAATATAATACTAGGATCCGGTTTAAACCAAAGCCCACTAGTATTATCCGTTCGATCATGATCCGTGTACAAGTGCACGTATATGATCGAACCCTGCCATAAAACCTTACGGCCTCTACAACGTTTCGCTCGAACCAGGGAAACCCTCTGTGTGTGTAATACCCGGTTCTTTTATACGCCTAAATCCATAAATTATGTAAAGAAACTTTATTAAACCCAAAACCTTTTGCTCCCAAAGTATTTAAATCTCCCCTCCGGCCCAAGCACAATTTTCCCAGCTTAGAACCAAATTGTAAATTTCTCTGGCCGAGCCCATAATTTCATTTCCATTTTTTTTTAATGAATTCCTTTAAACATTTCCTAAGCTTACTCTCAGCCGGCCCACTCCATTTATATTTTTTCCAAATTCATTTCCTATTAAATTACCAAGGCCAGCACCATTTCTAAGCCCGGCCCCATCTTTTCTCATTTATTTTCTGTTTTTCTTTCATTCACATCTCTTTCAGCACCCAGGCCCAGCCCTCTATTCCTCTAATTCTTTTATTCTAATTTCTCTGGCCCATTCCCACCGGCCCGCTCCCGCGTCCCCTCTCCAAGCCCGCGCCCGCTTCGCAACCCGACCCGGCCCTACAGTGTCTTCCCCTCCAACGGCTACCTCCTTTTTCCCGCTCGCGACCCTTTCCTCCGCCGCAGCCCACGCCGCTTCCTCCGGCCACGATCGCGAGCCGTTACCTCAAACAACGCGCGCGTTTTCTTCCCTACGACCCGCTCGCCTCCAACGACGCGCGACCCCTCGCACTCCCCGTCTCCAACTTCTTCTCAGATCTCCTTCTCGCAAACCCAACCTCCACCCACCGCCTCCAAGCTGCAGCCACTCCCCTCGACGACGACGTCGAACCTCCTCCTCCTTCATCGCCTTACCCTAACCTCCCCCTCAAAACCTCACCTTCACCACCTCCAACCACCACAGAACCCTCCCCTGCACAACGAACCCCCTACCCAACGAGCTCAGCCACCGAGCTTCCCCGCCGCCAGTACCCACGACGTCGACAAGCACTCCAATACATCTCGTCGTCATCCCTCTCGCCATCCTCCTTCTCACACTCTCGAGTTCCTGCACTCCATTTCCCTCGACGACGACGACATCTCACTCTCGAGCCCACACCCACGCCCCTCCGCCGACCATCTCGTCGGGCCCTCGTCACCGACCTCATCTTCTCATCACTCCTCCACTCTCGTCACTCGTCTCTCTAACTCCCTCTGTGTTCTCTCTTACTCATCCCTCTAATTCTCTATCTCTCTCACTCTGTTTCTCTCTCTCTCTCTCAATTCTCTATCTCTCCTCCTCACTATCACACTCTCTCTCTCTATCACTCTCTATTCTCTCTAAACCTCTCCCTCTCTCTTGATCTCTCATCTCAGCTCTCTCTCACTCTCTCACTCTGTGCCCTCTCTCCTCCTCTGCTCTCTCAGTTCTCTCTCTCACACTCTAACTCTCAGCACTCTCTTCCCCTCTGTCTACACTCTCTCATTTCTCTCTCTCTCGTTCTCACTTCTCTCTCTCTCTCTAACACACTCACCCATCGTCGAACCCCTTGACGCACAAGAGCCAAGCTTCACAGCCGAGCCCCGACCACCAAACTGTGAGCCGTCGTTGCCAAGACTCGTGTTCGAGCCAAGTCAGGTGCCGAGCCGCGCGTGTGTCGCGATCGTGCCGTTATCATTGCCGAGCATCGCCAAGACGCCTCCAGGCAAGTTCATTACTTGCTTACATGCTATTTTACCTAAGTTACAATCGCTACGTATATAGACTATAAGTTATGGTTTAAACTATTTATGTGCCATAACCTGCTCGACGCGTGTTCCCAAAGAAAATACTTTTCTAAATTGACGGAATTAGATTACTCACCTTGGCCCTTGCTGTGATGAACACCGTGTGCAAGTTTCGCTGGAAAATATGACCGTTAACGACTAAAACAACTACCCTCAAGTTTAACCATAAAACTGAAATTCTCTTGTACCTGAAAACCGTTAAATTCACCATAAATCATATACATACTAGAATAGTGCGTTCGAGGGCTCAAATCGAAGCCGACTCAACGAACTTTAACCCTATACTAGTTTACAGACATTTCTGTATTTAAACCGTGATGATAATTGGATCGGAGTGCGACTCTGGACTGCAGTCCAGAGCGACTCCCGTTGTTGCTTGCTGCTCCGTAATGGGTACCACACGTTTTCCTTAACTCGTAGGTTGCGGAACTCCGCTGGTTAGTATATATAAATCTGTTATATAGACAACACAATTGATTTCATTCTGTTTCGTTACTGTTTGATATTTAATCTGTAATTTAATAGATCGGGACGCATAACAGTCCCAGCAGAATCAGAACTGACATATTAGTGTTAAATAGTGTATAACTTATGACGTACGGACGCGATCGAAGATCCGTCTATTGCATTGAAAACCTTACTGAAAACCCTAGATTTCATCTAACTGTAGTGTCACTAAAATCTGATCCCAACTGGAATCAAAATGCGTTGCGAAACGGACTTCTGATTCTGAAACCGGATTTCCAGCCGCGAGCGCTTAAAATGAAATGGTTATAATTAATGATCCTGGAACCCGTTTGGCTTGAAACCAAATTTGATGGATGGACAAATGAACATACTAATTACTACCTGTTTATCGTTTCGCTAAATTATATATGTACGTTTCATGATAAATCGTACAAGTGATAGGATACTGTTTTCGTGACACCTTGATCGTGCTTATATACTGTTCACGCATCATATCATACCCATATCATTGTGGTGATAACTTAGTGATATCGTGCATTTACCCAGTGTTAGATTCTAGTGATGATTGTGGCAAGTACGTCAGTGTTCGTGTATCCGTGATTAAGTGAAAGTGATACGTACTTGTACACAATCAGTGACCCTATTATTCTATTGCATTGTCGACGTCTGTGGGATACGTGTACGTGTGACTATAAGTGGTATGGGACATTTATGGAAGCGCTTGCACGAGTGTCACAGATAAGGCATCCGACACTGCCATTTATCTTAGGTATTAGTCGGGACGTGCTTGATGGAGGTCCTGCCTCCAGCTCTCGCGCAGACTTGTCACGGACCGATTAGTATTTAGGGTTATGGTTAGCGTTTGATGTAGACCACGGGGTGTGGGGTAGTTTAAGTGTGAGTTCAACAGAATCTCGGGAGTCCCATGCCGGCTTATATATTTAGGGAGATATATGGAGATTTACAGGGTATGTGATATACATGTTACATGTTGGGCCCGTGGTCCCTTGCCCTTGGGTTCTACCCTTGGGTGGAGGACACTCGCGAGTGGTTGGCTCTCACACTTGGACTGACGATAGACTTAGTGACCTGTACAGTGAGACTTAGAGACTGATAGAGATACTGGCATTTATATTCTTTAT
Source organism: Agapanthus africanus (assembly GCA_030015575.1). Classification (NCBI taxonomy): domain Eukaryota; kingdom Viridiplantae; phylum Streptophyta; class Magnoliopsida; order Asparagales; family Amaryllidaceae; genus Agapanthus; species Agapanthus africanus. The sequence goes on from CM057345.1 coordinate 167,594,786, forward strand.
ATACTGTGTTGACATACGTGACATATTGTTCTACTGCTTTACTGCTCCGCTGCATTGATTACTGCACATTCATATTCATGCTGTCATTGATTTACTGTTTCATATATCTGTTACCATTGTTAGCATTGTCACCTGATTTTATATATAATATATTGCTATTGTGTCGCTCTGACGACCTGAGTATGCATGCTCAGTGAGAGGAGAAGATTTAGCCTGGACCAGGACTAGACGCACTTCACGGATATCTTGTTTAGCTATTCAGAGTTATATCTTTTGTTTCTCATCAGGTCAGTCCATTTTACCGTTTTATTCCAGTTACTGCATTTCTCATTACCTGCGCATTATTTACTGTTTACCATGATAAACTAGAAGCCGAAGTGTGACTACGATGGGACATTTCCTTGACCGTAGGAGCATGGCTGGCCTTGTCTACCCCTCGTATTCCGTATTTTGGGAAGCGGGGCGTGACATGGTTTAGTTGGTATCAGAGCCAGGTTTTGCATCGATTGGGATTGCAGTTTTCCGTGTATAGTTTGGCAATCTAAGACATTCCTTGGTCTAGGTTGTAAACTTGTCATTCTTGATCCATATTCACATCGTGTGTTCAGCTATCCATTCGCCATGGTTTCGGGTGACTTGACAAGATCACGTGGTTGCAACTGCACTACCGTACTCTATTCAAGTGACTTAAAGTCATGCAGTTGATTCCCCACTTGTAATAAATTCATCACCTCTGATATTCTTGAATCTTGAATCTTTGTCCTATCCATATTATATTCTGATTCTTTAGCTTGTGACTTATATCATTCTTAAAATTGTTGTCTCAGGATCATGTCTTCCAACGACTCTTCATCCATATCCGCTCCCCAGAATCAGACCATTGAGATTCTGAGTGTACTGCATGGTCTAAAGGAAGCCCAGGAGCGAACAAACGACTTATTGGCTGAAGGGCTGAGAAGACTGGTGAGTCAGACCCCAGCGGGAGTCACCTATCATAAAGGGATTTCCATTAGACGAGAAAAGAAGAAGAAGATGAAGCGTCAATTTGTCTCCCCGCGACAGAAGCAGCAGAAGACCCCATGTTGTGGGTATTGTAAGAGACCAGGACCTCTTCAGAGGGATTGTCGCCGTGCCCAAGGGAAATGTCTGATTTGTGGATCCAGCGAACATCTCATCAACGGTTGTCCAGAAAGGAAAGAACTACAAGGAGGAAACTCGTCCACACTCCCCACTTCTGCCAAGTGAGGATTATCGCGTAAATCGAACTTCGACAATAAGGCGGATCTAACGCAGGATTCAACTCACGCGACGAGAACGCAACGTTATAATAGTCAAAGAAGGATTTTTTTTCATGTTATCTACTTTCAGTATTAATGTGGTCATCTTTTTATGAATATTTCTTTCCGTTTGAAATCTTGTATCCACTGAACTTTTGATTGAATGCAATAAAACTTGAATCATAATGTATGCATCATTCTCTTGTTTTCTCCTTATTCATATTATTCGTTATCACAGCGTTTCTATCCTGATTTTCAGTTTCTGCAACCGCATATTTACCTATACTTCGTACCCTGAGCTTTTTCCCTTGATGTATCCCACTATCTAATCATGACTTTTCTTTTCAGACCATGGCCCACCCTGGAGCAGCGCCGCATCTAGATGAGGATGCACAGTCATGCGTTTCTTTAGACCGCACGTTGATGAGTTCTGACGATGAGATCAATAGTCCCCAGGTCAACTTCGGAAACAACGATTCAGAGGACGAAGAAGTAGCCGCCCCAGAGTTTAACATGATAGCTGATCCTGACGAAGAAGAAGGAGATCCTGAAGAGAACCCTATAGAGGAAGACCCGATAGAGGAAGATCCCGATGAAGACCCGATAGAAGAAAATCCAGTTGAGGAAAATCTCGTGGAAGAAAATCCAGAAGAAGAGAATCACATGGAATCGGACCTCGATGAAGAAGCTCCATCCGAGGAAGAAGGACCGGAAGATCAAGACCCTGCTGTAGAAGAACTTCCAATGGCGATGCCCGCGAGGCGATATGGAAATGGACGCCCCTACCTGAGTGCGCGAGCCTACCGCAACCTGCTGAATCTCCACAACCGCGACTGACGGAATTTCTTTCGATGTTGTCTTTCTGGCCAAATAAACTGTGTATAGTTTAGGGCCACTTTTCGCCTTTGGGAATGCCTTGTTTCAAATTTTCTTGAATGAAATAAATCTTCTGAATTCGTAAATCTTTTAATTATTGGTTCGTTTGATATTTGTTTATTGCCCATATCCATTTATTTTCTGCCGAGTTCCCTGACTGTCCACCCTTACTCATTGTGTAGTTTTCACTCTCGTTTCGATTAGAAAGTACCGCACCCTGATCCTTGGAATGAGCCACCCTTCATCCCTCGTCTGTGCCCCGTTTGAGGTCCTTCTGGAAGGAGAACAATTCCTGTGAGACTTCACTAATTCTTCAAATTTTGATTCGTGTGTTGTACTGACTGTTGTTTCCCCCACACCTTTCCTTTGGTATTCCTTTGTTACTCATCCTTACTTCCTGTGCTGACCCTATCCCAATCTCCTTAACATTCAGCCTAAAACCGCCACACTCCGACCTTCTGAACCTTCTGATTGAGCCACACCTTCTTGTAATCACATACCCTAGCTAGCCCTATTCATATTGGTGATTTCTCTATTACCCCATATATATTTAGAGACATTATCATTCAAGATTTAGTTTTCATTATTTTAAATTTATTAAAGAGTGTGTGTTATTGATTACTCTGTTTTACGTATTTTAAGTATACTATTAGTATTCTCATTTTCAGTGGCGCAACCTTACACCGCGCATATTTTGTTCCATGTTCCTTATTTTCACGATACGAGTTTTCTAAGTTATTTTAAAACTATTTGATCGATATATCGTCCTAAAATGTTTTAAACTACCGACAAATCTTTCACTACTTTATTATCGTTATCTTATTTCTAGTATTATGCTTATGCTTGCTATTATAAGTGGTTGAGCCTTATACTTATTATTTCTGTTTGCTATTTTGATAGACTTAGTGGTGCATATATGTGAGTTTCGACTTTTATCGAACACATTCTGATTATTATTGTTCGTTATTGATACCTATATTCTCATATACTCGTAGTTGCCCTTATAGTTATTCTTGCCGTATACCTATGTAGACCTGCCTTTCCGTATGTGGTTCTTACTTATATATATTTTAAGTTTCTTCGTCCACGTATTGTTAATAAATCTTTTGTGTTAATATGCAATATAATAGTTTTCGCCCATGTTTGTATCACTTATCGTTTATTTTAAATTTCGAGGACGAAATTTTTGTAAGGGTGGTATGATGTAATACCCGGTTCTTTTATACGCCTAAATCCATATTTCTCTGAAAACTATAAATTTGTTATTTTTTTTCTATCATTCAATTATGTAGAGAAACTTTATTAAACCCAAAACCTTTTGCTCCCAAAGTATTTAAATCTCCCCTCCGGCCCAAGCACAATTTTCCCAGCCTAGAACCAAATTGTAAATTTCTCTGGCCGAGCCCATAATTTCATTTCCAATTTTTTTTATGAATTCCTTTAAACATTTCCTAAGCTTACTCTCAGCCGGCCCACTCCAATTATATTTTTTCCAAATTCATTTCCTATTAAATTACCAAGCCCAGCACCATTTCTAAGCCCGGCCCCATCTTTTCTCATTTATTTTCTGTTTTTCTTTCATTCACATCTCTTTCAGCACCCAGGCCCAGCCCTCTATTCCTCTAATTCTTTTATTCTAATTTCTCTGGCCCATTCCCACCGGCCCGCTCCCGCGTCCTCTCTCCAAGCCCGCGCCCGCTTCGCAACCCGACCCGCCCCTACAGTGTCTTCCCCTCCAACGGCTACCTCCTTTTTCCCGCTCGCGACCCTTTCCTCCGCCGCAGCCCACGCCGCTTCCGCCGCCCACGATCGTGAGCCGTTACCTCCAACAACGCGCGTGTTTTCTTCCCTACGACCCGCTCGCCTCCAACGACGCGCGACCCCTCGCACTCCCCGTCTCCAACTCTTTCTCAGATCTCCCTCTCGCAAACCCAACCTCCACCCACCGCCTCCAAGCTGCAGCCACTCCCCTCGACGACGACGTCGAACCTCCTCCTCCTTCATCGCCTCACCCTAACCTCCTCCTCAAACCCTCACCTTCACCACCTCCAACCACCACAGAACCCTCCCCTGCACAACGAACCCCCTGCCCAACGAGCTCAGCCACCGAGCTTCCCCGCCGCCAGTACCCACGACGTCGGCAAGCGCTCCAATACATCTCGTCGTCATCCCTCTCGCCATCCTCCTTCTCACACTCTCGAGTTCCTACACTCCATTTCCCTCGACGACGACGACATCCCACTCTCGAGCCCACACCCACGCCCCTCCGCCGACCATCTCGTTGGGCCCTCGTCACCGACCTCATCTTCTCATCACTCCTCCACTCTCGTCACTCATCTCTCTAACTCCCTCTGTGTTCTCTCTTACTCATCCCTCTAATTCTCTATCTCTCTCACTCTGTTTCTCTCTCTCTCTCTCAATTCTCTATCCCTCCTCCTCACTGTCACTCTCTCTCTCTCTCTATCACTCTCTATTCTCTCTAAACCTCTCACTCTCTCTTGATCTCTCATCTCAGCTCTCTCTCACTCTCTCACTCTGTGCCCTCTCTCCTCTCTGCTCTCTCAGTTCTCTCTCTCACACTCTAACTCTCAGCACTCTCTCCCCCTCTGTCTACACTCTCTCATTTCTCTCTCTCTCCCTCTCACTTCTCTCTCTCTCTCTAACACACTCACCCATCGTCGAACCCCTTGACGCACAAGAGCCAAGCTTCACAGCCGAGCCCCGACCACCAAACTGCGAGCCGTCGTTGCCAAGACTCGTGTTCGAGCCAAGTCAGGTGCCGAGCCGCTCGTGTGTCTCGATCGTGCCGTTATCACTTCCGAGCATCGCCAAGACGCCTCCAGGCAAGTTCATTACTTGCTTACATGCTATTTTACCTAAGTTACAATCGCTACGTATATAGACTATAAGTTACGGTTTAAACTATTTATGTGCCATAACCTGCTCGACGCGTGTTCCCAAAGAAAATACTTTTCTAAATTGACGGAATTAGATTACTCACCTTGGCCCTTGCTGCGATGAACACCGTGTGCAAGTTTCGCTGGAAAATATGACCGTTAACGACTAAAACAACTACCCTCAAGTTTAACCATAAAACTGGAATTCTCTTGTACCTGAAAACCGTTAAATTCACCATAAATCATATACATACTAGAATAGTGCGTTCGAGGGCTCAAATCGAAGACAACTTGACGAACTTTAGCCCTATACTAGTTTACAGACATTTCTGTATTTAAACCATGATGATAATTGGATCGGAGTGCGACTCTGGACTGCAGTCCAGAGCGACTCCCGTTGTTGCTTGCTGTTCCGTAATGGATACAACAAGTTTTCCTTAACTCGTAGGTTGCGGAACTCCACTGGTTAGTATAGATAAATCTGTTATCTAGACAACACAATTGATTTCATTCTGTTTCGTTACTGTTTGTTATTTAATCTGTAATTTAATAGATCGGGACGCATAACAGTCCCAGCAGAATCAGAACTGACATATTAGTGTTAAATAGTGTATAACTTATGACGTATGGACGCGATCGAAGATCCGTCTGTTGCATTGAAAACCTTACTGAAAACTCTAGATTTCATCTAACTGTAGCATCGCTAAAATCTGATCCCAACTAGGATCAAAATGCGTTGCGAAACGGACTTCTGATTCTGAAACCGGATTTCCAGCCGCGAGCGCTTAAAATGAAATGGTTATAATTAATGATCCTGGAACCCGTTTGGCTTGAAACCAAATTTGATGGATGGAAAACTGAACATACTAATTACTACCTGTTTATCGTTTCGCTAAATTATATATGTACGTTTCATGATAAATCGTACAAGTGATAGGATACTGTTTTCGTGACACCTTGATCGTGCTTATATACTGTTCACGCATCATATCATACCCATATCATTGTGGTGATAACTTAGTGATATAGTGCATTTACCCAGTGTTAGATTCTAGTGATGATTGTGGCAAGTACGTCAGTGTTCGTGTATCCGTGATTAAGTGAAAGTGATACGTACTTGTACACAATCAGTGACCCTATTATTCTATTGCATTGTCGACGTCTGTGGGATGCGTGTACGTGTGACTATAAGTGGTATGTGACACTTATGGAAGCGCTAGCACGAGTGTCACAGATAAAGCATCTGACACTGCCATTTATCTTAGGTATTAGTCGGGACGTGCTTGATGGAGGTCCTGCCTCCAGCTCTCGCGCAGACTTGTCACGGATCGATTAGTATTTAGGGTTATGGTTAGCGTTTGATGTAGACCACGGGGTGTGGGGTAGTTCAAGTGTGAGTTCAACAGAATCTCGGGAGTCCCATGCCGGCTTATATATTTAGGGAGATATATGGAGATTTACAGGGTATGTGATATACACCGTGATATACATGTTACATGTTGGGCCCGTGGTCCCTTGCCCTTGGGTTCTACCCTTGGGTGGAGGACACTCGCGAGTGGTTGGCTCTCATACTTGGACTGACGATAGGCTTAGTGACCTGTACAGTGAGACTTAGAGACTGATAGAGATACTGGAATTTATATTCTTTATATACTGTGTTGACATACGTGACATATTGTTCTACTGCTTTACTGCTCCGCTGCATTGATTACTGCACATTCATATTCATGCTGTCATTGATTTACTGTTTCATATATCTGTTACCACTGTTAGAATTGTCCCCTGATTTTATATATAATATATTTCTATTGTGTCGCTCTGACGACCTGAGTATGCATGCTCAGTGTGAGGAGAAGATTTAGCCTGGACCAGGACTAGACGCACTTCACGGACATCTTGTTTAGCTATTCAGAGTTATATCTTTTGTTTCTCATCAGGTCAGTTCATTTTACTGTTTTATTCCAGTTACTGCATTTCTCATTACCTGCGCATTATTTACTGTTTACCATGATAAACTAGAAGCCGAAGTGTGACTACGGTGGGACATTTCCTTGACCGTAGGAGCATGGCTGGCCTTGTCTACCCCTCGTATTCCGTATTTTGGGAAGTGGGGCGTGACAGTGTGGGACTCTAAAGACTCGTCAATAAGCTGGCAGTAGGTTTAACCACAAGCACGTCAGTGGTACTAGCTGTACATAACGGCTACCCAGGTATTGAGCGAAAGGGAGGCCGACGATCAAACTCATTCTGAAACCCTACTGAGCCTGACCGTGACAATATCCGTACGGTCCGGTCCGTTCGCCTATGAGTATCGCAAATCGGGTCTAGGGGTGGATAAAGTCAGACCCCTAAAACGCGATATTTAGTGTCGCTATGAAGCCCATCACTACCTGAGAAACTACTGATCCGAATCAGTAATTCTTGACTACCTTGGCCAAGGATTTCTTGTGATGGCCTCCCATGCACACCGCGACATCAACCCCAATACCGGGAGAGACGAATCCCCTGACGATCTGCTCACTGCCTCCATGTTACTCGGGACTGTACCCAACTAAAACCTGTTTGCACGACTCCTTTAAGCCGTGGTAGGGTAGTAATTAAAGCACAGTGGGAACTCACACGAGAAAAATGACGATCTCAGGTCGATAGACCAACCTGTACACATGTCACCAGGGAACTGCTATCTGACAATAGGTATAATACCAACTAGCATATTCCTGGCGAGTCCGTATGATGTACTCATAACCCAATGAGCACCTGTATATTTCTTCGGTGAACCAACTGACACCAATGGCTTGTGAGACCGGCAACCACCCCTCGTCGGGGTCTCGATCCGTATACACTAGTCTACTCTCGGAGTATCGATGTCCAGTCTCGAAACTCCCACGACTAGGGACACTTTATGGATATGCTTATAGACCACCCAACTCTCACGTATATGATCACCATCATACTGCTGGTAGTTAAGCAAGAATCCTATGGGCTCTATCAACATGTAATAGTGATCTGTAATGTCACCTGAAGCATGTGCACGATGATAAAGACAAACCAGATAGAATACTATCATCTCGAGTAAGACTGTCTTACCGGTATAGGTCTTCCCTCAATCAATGCAATCACGTGCCTGCGATCCAATAATTGACTTGAGGGCACTATAGCTAACAGAAAAAACATGGGAGCACCGAAAATTTTGACCCTCTTGGTGTAGCCTGACAGTGAGGGCACTGTCAAGTTTAAGTTTGGGGGTGTGCTCGGTAAGCTTTCTACCTTCGCATTCATGTGTACATTTTGCATTTGCATACTTATTAAAAACCCATAAAAATCGAAAATTTTTACAAAAATATAAAAACTTTGTCGTCAAGTTAGCTAGTAGGGTAAGTTAGATTTTTATTCCGAAAGTTTAGTTGATACGTTAGAAATAACTAAATCCTATGCTTAGGAATTGAAAACCCTAAAAATAACCCTCTTTCTGTTTAACCTTGGTAATTATACGTCATTGCAGTTTTTTTAAGCAGGTAATCTTCAGTTCAGTTCTTGAGTTAAGTCGAGATGAAGGGAAAGTATTGAAAACTTTATTGAAAGATAAGTCTGAAAAATAGTTTCTATTCTTGAGTCCAAATTCAGAAAGTATATACCCTACAAATCACACTTACACGAACCTTGAAACTTGAGATAGTAGAGGATACCTAGAAATACTCTTGCCTGAAAGCCTAGTATGAAAGAAAAAACGGTTTTTAAAGCTAACCACCAAAAGTGCATTATTGAAAAATATATCCGGTCTTGAACAAGAAAAAAAAAGAAAAAAAGGAGAAAGAATAAATTACAAGACCTGGAAACTGCTATTTACGCTTTAAGCTCACACATTCAGTAATCGGCTGTTAGTGCCTCAAGAAGCATTAATAGTCGCATGAAAGGGGTGTGAGAAAATCCGTCCATCATTAATAAAAAAAAAGTAGTATTAGGTATTAAGGAAAGGGTACTATAGCTTGAATTGAATTCTTGAGTGTATGGGTAAAATTTTACACACACGTAGGGGTATACGATCGATATTTGGAGGAAATATAGGAATAAAGAATAAGACTTATGTTTTCCGTAAAGTTGATAAAAATTCCGGATTGGAGACTGCACTTTAGAAGGAAAACTCAAGAGATACCGAGATCTTTCTAAAACTGTAAAACGTATAGGATCTGGGGTTGAATAAATATGAGGCGTGAAACATAAGGGTTGAATATTTCTAATTTAGGATGATAGAGTTTCTAACTTAGATGCTAAACTGTAGGAGTAGAATCAATGTTAACTTGTGAAACTAGCTTGACAGGATTTTGTGGGTAGTATCCGCTGAAAACCCTCAGGAGACAACACTCCTCTTACTAGGGACACCTAGAGGTTTAACGGCTTGTTGCACGAGCTCAGTGCAATCGTGTTCCCTGCGAAAGTGAGGTTGGGACTTTTTGTGAATAATTGGTTTTGCTTGAGACGAGCAAAAGTTAAGTTTGAGGGTATTTGTTCATACCAGAATATTGCATTTAATACCGCCCATTCTTCTGCTTGTTTGTTTATAGGCAGGTTCTTTTGATCCGTGTTTGCTGCATATTTACAGGTTACAGGTTTTTAGTCCAAAATGACGCAAATCATACAAAATCTCCACAGTTACGCAAAAATCCAGAACATCTGTTGCCAATAGATAAAAGCCGGGTTCCGGTCATCCGTATCCGTCAAGTACCGCTTACTAGTTCAAGAGACAAGATAAAAAACAATGGTCATTCGTGTCTTGGACAAGCACAGAGCACGAGAGGGGCAGCACAAGATTTAATGGGTGCGCGGAACTCAAGGGAGATAAGGTCAAATGAATTAAAAGTGAAGCCATTTTGGACTGTTGCAGATCTGAAGAAATTTTGGAAGCAATTTGCAAACTGGTACATGTAGAACAATAGAAGAAAGCAACATAAGGAACCATGGAAAATACGACAAATTAATTCCCACAAATGGCCACGGAACCGCGGCCAATTGGCCACTTATGCGGCGGTTCTGCGGCCGAGTTGACTCAGTACGGGATCGGTTTTTAGGGGTAAATTTGTAACATCATTTGGGCTCAGAATATGGGTCTAGGATTTCAGCTCTCTGCCTATAAATAGCCCAGTTTTGTGCCAAGCAAAGGAAGTTTTTTTAGTTAGAATTAGTGTAGGTTAGCTTGTATCTTCTTCTTCCTCTTCATCTATTCCTCCATTAAAATGTAGTAAGTGCTCTTGAGTGGATGGTTAATGAAGATGAGGTTTTTTATTATCTTGTATCTTTTAATTCTTGTATTGTAATTTCAATTCTTAGTGTAATTTTATTTCTTGTTGTTAAGTAGTTGTTGTTATTTCTTTCCTTGTTTTCTTTTTCTTTTCTTCTTATCAGTTATTTTCAAGCCATGATACTCGACGGAGTCCCTTGCTAAAGTGAGTGCCCAAGTAGTTAGCTTTTTACCATTTTGTAAAACCGTATTTTCTTCCTTTTTTTCTTTTCTTCTTTCTTGCATTGTTTTTATTTTCATTTTAATGTGTGAATAATTTCCACTTGTTAGGGGCTAAGGAAGGTTATTATGAGGGATGGAAAAATCCCTTGTGCTTCTCTTCGCCAAACATCTTAAAACGAATCTCGACCAAACAAACGCAACCCCCTCACTTAGACGCGCTATACATGATATATAGCCGCGACCTAAGCCGAGAAGTCCTTTGGGCGTACTACAACGTGATATGTAGTTGTGACCCAATTGGATACATGGTTGCGAGTGTTTGGCCGAGGGTTGGAAATAAGCGCACATAAAGGAAGGACAAGGGGCACTAGGAAGCGTTGGAAAGCTTGCTTAAACTCGCAAATCCCATTCCTATGTCCTCCTAATCCCCGCTACTTTCTATTATCCCAACTTCATTTTAAGATTGGTAAAAAAAAGCACAAGACTAATCCTAAGTCTACTAACCAATCTTGACCCCAACAAGCTTACTTGAAGATAAATACAAACACTTAAGATAGTTTTGAACAAACACATACACATTCTTTATTGACTCGTCTAAGACAAGAACGAACATACTACCATCTTCCTGTGGATCGACCTGTGCTCAACCGGCTAGCTGCAAAGAGACACCGTCTTGATTGCGGTAAGTAGAACAAATAGGACAAGGCGGAACGCGTACTTCCGCCCGATCAATCACATACTATCATCTCGAGTAAGATTGTTCTACCCGTATAGTTCCTCCCTCAATCATCACAATCGCGTGCCTGCGATCATAATAATTGACTTGAGAGCACTATAGCCAACAATCTCCCACATGCACTTAAGGCTAATTATTGCGGTGACATACTCACAGCCTGTGTGATACTGAACACCCAACCTCTCTACTAATCAGTCTCGCAAAGCCCGTTTGTGAAACTATTGTGTTTGAGAAATAGCCTCAGTGAGTGGATCTGCTCCAATGTTTCTATCTTTATCTCTATATCTCAACTTCGCGGAAAAAGACTATTTCCCGAAATGAGCAATACCTGTCTTAGAATTTGTCTGGATATCTGATGGGATCCAGTTCACAAAAGAACTACAAATCCAACAAACTTTTTAGACTGTATCATCCACTGAATTTAATCAGTATCCTGCGCTATGCTTTCCTCAGTATCCGTTTGGACCACCTGTCCAACATACTACCCCTCGAAAAGAGGGAAAACAATAACTCTGACAGCCATTCTGTCATCCAGGTCATCTTGGAAGCCAGAAATGATAATCGCCTCTTAAAGGAGATTGCCGTTACCATATACCAAGAATATCCACTTATGTTCATAACTAATTCCCAACGTTTCTCTGGGATTGGATTAATATATGCTTATTGCAGTTAGTGCAAAAGAAATATCTGGTGTGGTACTTAACATCTCATGACTGACTCAATTGCCTAAGCAAGAGATATGCCAATAATGCAAATCCCTCCCCTCATGAGTCTAGAAGACATCTCTTTAGAGAGGGTGACTCCATCATCTGCGGGTACTGCCACCATGCTAGGAATCGTCCATTCTAAAACACTTTAGAATAGTGTCAAGTATCCAAATTGGGACATTTCTCAAATCTAGATCTAAAACCATAGATCTAGTTACCAGAATCCCTGATATTTTATTCAGATCCTATATGGAGAAACACCTTGTGACAACCACAGTATAACCGATCGTAGTATAGGAAAATCACTTCCTATAAAGAGCATGTTATTCAAAAACCAGGACATCACTCCTTATGTCACGACCCGAAAGTACGGAACGCGACTGGCACTTAGATTACGAGACGTCTAAAGGCGTACCGTAACCTAAGTCAGCCAAAGCCCAAAAGAATCTAAACAAAAATCAAAAGAGAGTGAAGGAAAACCTTTAATGAAAATGGTTTTTAAAAATCATTTAGGTTGCATAGAATCCCTTTTTAAAAACATCATAAATTTCTGAAAATTTCGGCAGAGTCTCCCCTGTATTTTCTATCCCCCAAAATGGGTACAACAAGATAATAAATCTGTAATCATAAAAATGGCATCCCCAAGCGGGAGCTAGCTCTTCGCCCAAGGCAGATCACAACCACATGCAATATAATAGTAATATCAAGAAAAAGAGCATAAAAGAAATGCAAAATACCAGAAAACACACGTCGGCTCAAGTGAGCTCGACCCAAAAGAAACCACAAATATACAAACCTCTCAGTCTCGTCACTAGGTCGCATATACAATATAAAGTGGTAGATGGAGAATACTAGATACAATGACAAAGCAAAAGAAATAAAGTGTGCTCGCAACCCACCTACGGGCGATGTCGCGAGTCTGAGCAAAAAGAACTGATGATAAGATAGCCCGCCGCTACAAGACTGACGGGTCCGAACTGCAAGACACTGTGGCACAACGGGGGTGAGTTGCCAGCTCGTGAGTAAATATAACATCTAATAAGGCAATCGTAAGAATGCACGCAATGCACCACAACATGCATGTCCATATGTGGTATAATATCTCTAGTATGCATGCACAGGTATGCAATGTCATTATTAAGTCTTTAAGTGTTTTAAATGCTAAGGGTATTGAATTCTTAACTTTAGAACATGAATATCTGTATAATAGCTAAATACCATCAAGAAATCATCTGAAAACCCGTGTCAAGCATCGACACCAAAAAGGAATCATATCTGTCTCAATATCGGGCTCCGTCAGTCCGGATCGGCCCATATCATAAATCTCACGACAACGGTCGGTATCCTCCGGATATCCGCCGCGCCAGACATCACCGGTAGGTAGTCTTCCCCTGCCAGGCTCATCGTTTACAACTCGATCTTCTTGCCCTGGGGTACCATACCGGGCCCACCATGTACCCGAGACGGTTCATCCACTCCTCGAATCGGGTCTCGAAATCCAACAGAAAACATGAAAACTCATGGTGGACGACACATACATCACGAGAAAACCGCAACTTTGTTTTGAAAATGATAAATATAAGGTTTTGTTAAATTCTTGCGGTTTTCCCCAAAAATCCAGAAATCGCAGAAATACTGAAATCCTCAAGAAAATCATAATGTCCAAATGTTATATATGATAAATGTCTATGATATCAATGCATACGATGTGAATTTTGCTAGAAATCTATATAAATATGATGATGATGCGAGGTATACGTATGCTATGCAATTTCATATATCAAGTATGAATGCAAGTTGCGATATTATGATAAACAGGTTCTATAGTGCACGTGGCATGGCAATTACCAAAGGCGTGTGTGTCACATGAATGGTGCGCGTGCAACAGATGCCAATGGTAATGGTGTTCGTGTCCTACAAAGTGATATCGCATAAGTATAGATGAATGTTCATGCAATCTAATATACTGTTCGCTATAAGGGTATGCAGTGTACATGAATGGATAAGCTAGCTAACAATATGAATCTTGCAAAAAGTAGGGTAATCCTAACTAGAGGGGCGCCTCGCGCCATTCAGACGATTCCCCCATAGATGAATACATCTACTCACCTGAAATCTCTGCTAATCCGATCCGGCCACCGCCTTGCCTTTTCGCGCCGTGTCCGATGTTTCCCCGACCGATCCTATATTTGCACAACACCAAGCATAAGATTACAAAACCTAAAACGATGCAAGTCACAATATACAATTATCAACGCTCTCGAATTACTCATAGCATGCACTCGGTGCGCGGGAAAATGCACGAAAATCGCTAACCTTTAACTAGAATCGTCATTTCGGGGAAATCGATAAAACTACAACCCGACTAGACGAAACCCCGCGTTCGCGCACTCTAATAGTCCTATACGAAGCTAATTATATCGCTAAAATAACGCAATTTGATCGCATTCTACTTTTTGTAAAAATCTAGTAAGCAAATTTAATACCGATTCGATGCAAATATCGAAATTTTGTCGATTTAGCGAGCGTATCATTACACAATTAACCACTCCAATCACCTAGATAACCATCCCTAACTTAATCCAACCACCATGCTACAAACCCTAATTTTTAAAATCAAATCCTTCTCTTGATTTTCCTAAACAAACATTTACTACTAAATTTATACTTCAAAATTGAATTTTAGCAAATATAGATTACAAGTTAGCAAACTAGTTTAGGATTTTACCTCACAAGCTTGAACCCTAGCTTGATCAAGTCACCAAGAAGCCTCCATTCATCAAGTTTTTGAACTAATTTGGGTTGAAGAGAGAATGGATTAGGGTTTAGCTTTGAATGGAGAAGGAAATTTGTGAATTTTTAATGAATTTTGCTATGAATTTGAAGCAAGAAAGAGTGAGAAGTGAGGGGATTTCCAGCAGAATTGGGGTCGGCTGCAGCTAGGGAAGGAGGTGGGGAAATTTCGAAGAAGTTTCTAGGTTAATAAAACATCATATGTTCTCATTTAATGCAGTTCAAATCAACTTTTTCCAAAAAAACCCCTTTTTCATCATTTTTTTCATAATTTTCCCACCATAAAACTAAAAGTTTGCAAGTCATGATATAATTTTATTAACACCATATTTTAGCTTATAAGGATTCCTAATTATGAAATTTACTTAATTAAATTTGTATTTATCACTAATTTAATGTATTTAAAAATGCTTAAAATAATAAAAAAATAATTAATTACGATTTTTTTTTTTATTTAACTAGATAATTATAAGTGACATTTTAGTGACAAAATTATAGTAATATCTTATCTAAATTTTGTATAATTAGATCTACAATGAAAAATACCTATTTTGATTTTTTACGGAAAAAGCCGAAAATTTAGCCGATTACCGAAAACTGCCTAAACGATTTTCGAAGGGTTGCAATCTTCCCCCTTAAAGAAATTCGATCCCCGAATTTAGAATTTAACTACGCGTACCTTCAAAAAGATGGGGATATCTCTTCCTCATCTCGACCTCGGTCTCCCAGGTGACTTCCTCGCTGTTCGGGCCACGCCAAGGGACCTTGACGGACGGTATAACCTTCGACCTCAATTTCTTCACCTGCCGATCCAAAATGACCACCGGCTGCTCGGTGAAAGAAAGATCACGCTCTAGCTGGATCGTCTGGTGCTGAATCGCCTGGGAAGGATCATGAAGGTACTTGCGGAGTATCGAGACATGGAATACGGGGTGAACATCGGGGAAGCTGGGCAGAAGAGCTAACCGATAAGCGACTGGACCAACACGCTCTAGAATCTCGAAAGGACCAACATATCTAGGACTCAGTTTCCCTTTCCGCCCAAATCTCATCACACCTTTCATCGGAGAGAGCTTCAGGAAAACATGATCGCCAACAGCGAACTCGAGTCGGCGACGGCGCCTGTCAGCATATGATTTCTGCCTGCTCTGTGCCGCTCTCATCCTGTCCCGAATCAGCTGTATCTTCTCGGTCGTCTCCTGTACGATCTGCGGCCCCAAAATACTGCTCTCCCTGAGCTCTGTCCAACATACAGGCGATCGACATCTCCTCCCATATAAAGCCTCGAATGGTGCCATCTGAATCGTCTCCTGGAAGCTATTATTGTAGGAAAACTCGATCAAAGGCAAATGACGATCCCAGCTACCACCGAAATCTAAAACACAAGCTCTGAGCATGTCCTCAAGAGTCTGAATAGTACGCTCCGATTGACCGTCAGTCTGAGGATGAAAGGCTGTGCTAAAACTCAATCGGGTGCCCAAAGCTTCCTGGAGTTTCTGCCACAATCGGCTGGTAAACTGGGTGCCACGGTCGGACACGATGCAAGTCGGAACGCCATGCAGTCGCACTATCTCATCAATATAAACTTGGGCGTACTGAGAAAATCCAAAAGTGGTCTTCACTGGCAGGAAGTGAGCCGCTTTCGTCAGTCGATCCACAATCACCCAAATAGAGTCGTACCCTCGACTGGTCCTGGGTAGACCCACAATGAAATCCATGGAGACCTGCTCCCACTTCCACTCAGGGATGGGCAAAGGCTGTAACTCACCGGATGGCCTCTGGTGCTCGGCCTTAACTTGCTGACAAGTCAGGCATCTCGACACAAAGTCTGTAATATCCTTCTTCATCCCGTCCCACCAGTAAACCTCTCTCAAATCACGGTACATCTTGGTGGAACCTGGATGCACACTGTATACGGATCTATGTGCCTCCTCGAGAATATCACGCCTCAGTCCCTCTGAATCTGGCACGCACAGTCGAGTCCCAAATCGAAGTATCCCCTGATCATCAATCACGAACTCGGAAACTCTGCCCTGCCGAATCTGCTCAATAATCTCTAATGTACAGGCATCGCCGGACTGTGCCTCGTGGATACGGTCAAGTAACTGTGGGCGTGCTCTGAAATGGGCCAGCTGTCCCCCTGTAGGAGTAAACTCGAACTGCACTCTGCTGTCACATAAAACCTGCCAATCCGCCGTCGACTGCATCTGTACTGCGCTCAAACAAGATAAACCACCTCCGGGCCTCCTA
This sequence comes from Agapanthus africanus, assembly GCA_030015575.1. Classification (NCBI taxonomy): domain Eukaryota; kingdom Viridiplantae; phylum Streptophyta; class Magnoliopsida; order Asparagales; family Amaryllidaceae; genus Agapanthus; species Agapanthus africanus. The sequence goes on from CM057345.1 coordinate 167,611,780, forward strand.
CTCAGAGCATCTGCCACCACATTCGCCTTGCCCGGATGGTATAAAATCTCGCAGTCATAATCCTTCACCAGCTCCATCCATCAGCGCTGTCTCAGGTTCAGATCTTGCTGCTGGAAAATATACTTCAAACTATTGTGGTCAGTGAATATCTGGCACGACTCACCGTATAGGTAATGTCTCCAGATCTTAAGTGCAAATACCACTGCAGCCATCTCTAAATCATGGGTGGGGTAGTTCTGTTCGTGTTTCCTCAGCTGCCGAGAAGCATACGCGATAACTCTGTCGTGCTGCATCAATACACATCCCAGCCCCACTCGAGAAGCATCACAATATACCACAAACCCACCTGATCCTGAAGGCAAAGCTAACACTGGCGCAGTAGTCAGATGAGTCTTCAACTGCTGGAAACTATCCTCACATGCCTGGGTCCAATCAAAAGGAACCCCCTTCCGGGTCAACCCGGTCAAAGGTGCAGCAATGCGGGAGAAATCCTGGACAAAACGTCGATAATAGCCGGCCAGACCTAGAAAGCTGCGAACCTCTGTAACTGATACTGGTCTAGGCCAACGCTGAACTTCCTTGATCTTCTTCGGGTCCACACAAATACCATCTCTCGTCACTACATGACCCAAGAAATCGACACTGTCTAGCCAGAATGCGCACTTGGAGAATTTGGCGAACAGCTGATGCTCCTCAAAGTCTGCAAGGTGATACGTAAGTGCTGCTCATGCTCCTCCCGGCTCCGAGAATAAACCAAGATGTCGTCAATGAACACAATGATGAACTGATCGAGATACGGCCTGAATACGCGGTTCATCAAATCCATAAATGCTGCCGGGGCATTGGTGAGCCCGAACGACATCGCCAAGAACTCGTAATGACCATATCGAGTACGGAAAGCGGTCTTCGGAATATCCTCCTTCCGAACCAGCAACTGGTGATAACCTGATCGTAAATCAACCTTCGAGAAAAACCCTGCACCCTGGAGCTGATCAAATAAGTCATCAATACGGGGTAGGGGATACCTGTTCCGCACAGTAACCCGGTTCAGCTGACGATAATCAATGCATAAACGCATACTTCCGTCCTTCTTCTTAACAAACAGGACGGGAGCACCCCAAGGTGACACACTCGGTTGGATAAGCCCTTGTCTAGCAAGTCCTGTAACTGATCCTTTAGCTCTCTCAGCTCTGCCGGGGCCATCCGATAAGGAGGTATAGAAATAGGCCCCGTGCCGGGGATCAAGTCAATACAGAACTCAATCTCGCGCTCTGGTGGCAGACCAGGCAGCTCGTCAGGGAATACATCAGGAAACTCTCTCACAACAGGGACCTGGTCCAACGAAACCTCTGTGGAGCGAGTATCACAAATATAGGATAAGAATCCTTGACACCCTTTCCTTAAGAGCTGACCAGCGCGAAGAGAAGAAATCAAGCTGGGAAGGGTAGCACTACGATCTCGCTGAATAATAAGAACCGGCTCACCAGGAAAACTGAATCTGACTGCTTTTTCACGGCAGTCCACGGATGCATAACAGGTGGCTAGCCAGTCCATACCAAGAAGAACGTCAAAGTCTAGCATATCGAGGAGAATCAAATCAACTGAAGAATCTCTCTCCCCGATACGAACGGAACACGATCGGTACACAAAACGGGCAACAAAAGACTCGCCTACCGGGGTAATAACGACAAGCGGCTGATCTAACGGAGAAGACTCTCGGCCCAACCTCGGTGCAAAATACGTGGATACATAGGAATGTGTGGAGCCTGGATCAAATAACACCCGTGCATCAAAAGAACATACTGGCAGAGTACCTGTCACGACGGCATTGGATGCCTGTGCATCCTGAGGAGTCAACGCGAACACTCGGGCCTGTCCACCACTAATAGCTGGCTGTCCTCTGCCTCTACCTCGGCCTCTGCCTCTGCCTCTGTCGCCTCGTCCTCTCGGAACTGGACCGCCACGCCCACGGCCTCTAGAAGCATTTGGCTGGCGTGAAGCATCATCAGGAGTAGGAAGTAAAGCTCTCTGAGAAGGTGGTGAGGGTGGTAAAGTCACATGCGGGACTGTCGCCACACCCTGGCGTCCCATGGTACAGTCTCTGACACGGTGGTACTGACTCCCACACCGAAAACATCCTGGAGACGACTGCTGGGTCTGTAGATATGAACCAAATAACTGACCTCGTCTCAATCCTCTGCCTCCACCATCTCCCGGAAATAATCTATCGCGGTGTCTACCCATCTGCCGCTGAGCTGGCGTATCAGTACGGATCCTCTTCGGCCCAGAAACGACCGGAGTCTCAGAAATACGCTCCTCCAAAAGTAAGGCTGCATCCATCGCGGCAGCGTATGTATCAAAGTGCTGGGTGCCGATGGCAAGGAATAGCTGTGTATCAAGCCCTCGTACAAACCTCTTTATTCTCTTCTCTTCTGTGTCTACTAGGTACGGAGCATATCGAGACAACTGGGTAAACTGTATATCATACGCCGACACTGTCATCCCAGGAGTCTTGCGCAAGGACTCAAAGCTACGGGCTCGAGCATCTCGGACACTCTCCGGAAGAAAACGGGCAAGAAATGCAGATGTAAACTCATCCCAGGTCATAGAAGGCAGACCTGCAGCTCGGCCTCTCTCTACTGAGTCGTACCATGTCTGGGCAAGACCCTCCAGACGAAAACTCGCAAACTCCACCAATCTATCATCAGAACACCTCAACGAACGGCAAATCCGAGCCATCCTATCAAGAAATGCCTGTGGGTCCTCTGTCGCATCTGTACCGGTAAAAGCTGGAGGTCTCAATCTCATGAACTCCTGTAGTGAAACAGGGATAGTCTCCATAGTAGTAGCAGGAGTGACCATCTGTGCAGCAGGTACGATCGTGGTCTGTGCGGTGGAAGGAACGTCCTCGGATCTCTGTGCCCGACTGGACTCAACTAAAGATCCCATCATCTGCCGCAACTCTTGCATGCCGGCCTCTAATCTGGCAATACGGTCAGGATAAGGCGGATCAGTATGACCCTGAGGGACAGGCGTATCATCCCGCTCGATCCTCGCCTCAGACGAGCCCGCTCGAATCTCATCCTTAGCGGCAGCCCGCTGAGCTCTTGTAATCTTTGGCGGCATCGAAGCTGGAATAAGAAACAGGACTGATAAGGACATTGCAATTGAATCAAGGAATGCAAGGAATCGAGAAAGGAAATACAAGCAATTATGTCCTAAGTTTACTTAGGCGGAGTACCGTATCGTAAGTATGCCGTGGATCATACCCACACTACGCCACTCTGCTTAAGTCACCTACTCCATCTACCAAGGTCGTCCTACACTCAGAAAGGTAAAACCTATGCTCTGATACCAACTTTGTCACGACCCGAAAGTACGGAACGCGACTGGCACTTAGATTACGAGACGTCTAAAGGCGTACCGTAACCTAAGTCAGCCAAAGCCTAAAATAATCTAAACCAAAATCAAAAGAGAGTGAAGGAAAACCTTTAATGAAAATGGTTTTTAAAAATCATTTAGGTTGCATAGAATCCCTTTTTAAAAACATCATAAATTTCTGAAAATTTCGGCAGAGTCTCCCCTGTATTTTCTATCCCCCAAAATGGGTACAACAAGATAATAAATCTGTAATCATAAAAATGGCATCCCCAAGCGGGAGCTAGCTCTTCACCCAAGGCGGATCACAACCACATGCAATATAATAGTAATATCAAGAAAAAGAGCATAAAAGAAATGCAAAATACCAGAAAACATACGTCGGCTCAAGTGAGCTCGACCCAAAAGAAACCACAAATATACAAACCTCTCAGTCTCGTCACTAGGTCGCATATACAATATAAAGTGGTAGATGGAGAATACTAGATACAATGACAAAGCAAAAGAAATAAAGTGTGCTCGCAACCCACCTACGGACGATGTCGCGAGTCTGAGCAAAAGGAACTGATGATAAGATAGCCCGCCGCTACAAGACTGATGGATCCGACCTGCAAGACACTGTGGCACAATGGGGGTGAGTTGCCAGCTCGTGAGTAAATATAACATCTAATAAGGCAATCGTAAGAATGCACGCAATGCACCACAACATGCATGTCCATATGTGGTATAATATCTCTAGTATGCATGCACAGGTATGCAATGTCATTATTAAGTCTTTAAGTGTTTTAAATGCTAAGGGTATTGAATTCTTAACTTTAGAACATGAATATCTGTATAATAGCTAAATACCATCAAGAAATCATCTGAAAACTCGTGTCAAGCATCGACACCAAAAAGGAATCATATCTGTCTCAATATCGGGCTCCGTCAGTCCGGATCGGCCCATATCATAAATCTCACGACAACGGTCGGTATCCTCCGGATATCCGCCGCGCCAGACATCACCGGTAGGTAGTCTTCCCCTGCCAGGCTCATCATTTACAACTCGATCTTCTTGCCCCGGGGTACCATACCGGGCCCACCATGTACCCGAGACGGTTCATCCACTCCTCGAATCGGGTCTCGAAATCCAACAGAAAACATGAAAACTCATGGTGGATGACACATACATCACGAGAAAACCGCAACTTTGTTTTGAAAATGATAAATATAAGGTTTTGTTAAATTCTTGCGGTTTTCCCCAAAAATCCAGAAATCGCAGCAATACTGAAATCCTCAAGAAAATCATAATGTCCACATGTTATATATGATAAATGTCTATGATATCAATGCATACGATGTGAATTTTGCTAGAAATCTATATAAATATGATGATGATGCGAGGTATACGTATGCTATGCAATTTCATATATCAAGTATGAATGCAAGTGGCGATATTATGATAAACAGGTTCTATAGTGCACGTGGCATGGAAATTACCAAAGGCGTGTGTGTCACATGAATGGTGCGCGTGCAACAGATGCCAATGGTAATGGTGTTCGTGTCCTACAAAGTGATATCGCATAAGTATAGATGAATGTTCATGCAATCTAATATACTGTTCGCTATAAGGGTATGCAGTGTACATGAATGGATAAGCTAGCTAACAATATGAATCTTGCAAAAAGTAAGGTAATCCTAACTAGGGGGGCGCCTCGCGCCATTCAGACGATTCCCCCATAGATGAATACATCTACTCACCTGAAATCTCCGCTAATCCGATCCGGCCACCGCTTTGCCTTTTCGCGCCGTGTCCGATGTTTCCCCGACCGATCCTATATTTGCACAACACCAAGCATAAGATTACAAAACCTAAAACGATGCAAGTCACAATATACAATTATCAACGCTCTCGAATTACTCATAGCATGCACTCGGTGCGCGGGAAAACGCACGAAAATCGCTAACCTTTAACTAGAATCGTCATTTCGGGGGAATCGACAAAACTACAACCCGACTAGACGAAATCCCGCGTTCGCGCACTCTAATAGTCCTATACAAAGCTAATTATATCGCTAAAATAACGAAATTTGATCGCATTCTACTTTTTGTAAAAATCTAGTAAGCAAATTTAATACCGATTCGATGCAAACATCGAAATTTTGTCGATTTAGCGAGCGTATCATTACACAATTAACCACTCCAATCACCTAGATAACCATCCCTAACTTAATCCAACCACCATGCTACAAACCCTAATTTTTAAAATCAAATCCTTCTCTTGATTTTCCTAAACAAACATTTACTACTAAATTTATACTTCAAAATTGAATTTTAGCACATATAGATTACAAGTTAGCAAACTAGTTTAGGATTTTACCTCACAAGCTTGAACCCTAGCTTGATCAAGTCACCAAGAAGCCTCCATTCATCAAGTTTTTGAACTAATTTGGGTTGAAGAGAGAATGGATTAGGGTTTAGCTTTGAATGGAGAAGGAAATTTGTGAATTTTTAATGAATTTTGCTATGAATTTGAAGCAAGAAAGAGTGAGAAGTGAGGGGATTTCCAGCAGAATTGGGGTCGGCTGCAGCTAGGGAAGGAGGTGGGGAAATTTTGAAGAAGTTTCTAGGTTAATAAAACATCATATGTTCTCATTTAATGCATTTCAAATCAACTTTTTCCAAAAAAACCCCTTTTTCATAATTTTTTTCATAATTTTCCCACCATAAAACTAAAAGTTTGCAAGTCATGATATAATTTTATTAACACCATATTTTAGCTTATAAGGATTCCTAATTATGAAATTTACCTAATTAAATTTGTATTTATCACTTATTTAATGTATTTAAAAAGGCTTAAAATAATAAAAAAATAATTAATTACGATTTTTTTTTATTTAACTAGATAATTATAAGTGACAAAATTATAGTAATATCTTATCTAAATTTTGTATAATTAGATCTACAATGGAAAATACCTATTTTGACTTTTTACGGAAAAAGCCGAAAATTTAGCCGATTACCGAAAACTGCCTAAACGATTTTCGAAGGGTTACACCTTACCATCTTCTTATCAGGTCCATCTATTGTTCTGATGAAGTCAAACCCTATGACTGTCACATCAAAACTAGATGATCTATCTCCGCTATACCTGCTTTAGTCTATAAATAGACATAAGCTACTTTCCCACTATGCTTCCGCTGCTCCCACTGACTACAACAACCCTTTGGTAGAGTGATATACACATGTACTTCTAAAGCTAATTTAGAACGACGCTATACTCATCCTCCTGCTAGATCCTATAGTCTAGAACGGCAGCAATGGCAAGTTTGGGTAATAAAAATCCTCCCTGTCACGGTCTTTGAGGAGACCGAAGTACCTCTCGGGTGCCTGAGGTTACCCACCAAATCTGTAGAGTGGCTAATGGAATGTCGAATCCAATTTAATCTTTAGGTTCTACTAAATTTTCAGTAATCGTTTGTGGTCCTGGAATAACTTCCAGTTCTACCATACTCCCACTCATGTTTTCTGAATAGAATCCATTTTACTAAAACTGTGGCGAGTCAAGAACAATATAACTATTGATCTTCCAGATGGTAGAATGTTAACTCTCGTCAAACCCCGGGATAACCCACAAACTGCTATTACTGAAACGTGCCTAGAGTTTTATCTGGATTCTGGTTTTATGCATAAGCCGGACAACTCCATATACCTTAACTGTTAGTATACGGTAGCGTCCCGGCCGTCTGTCCAAGGCCAAAATACGGAAACGAAAACTTTTCATAACTTGAAACCAGCGCTATCGTACACTATAAACCCGGATCGAACTATTAACCTATAACTAGCAAACAAGAGAAGGGTTGGAAAGGCTATACCGATCGATCCGTGTCCTTCGGTCTTTAGCCACCATTCCAAGCTCCTCACGGCATCTCCAGTCTCGATCTCCTCGTCGGAAAGGGCACTACATCTTCGAGTCTTTTTACGGGCTCCCGCTTCATCCGAAGCAACTCGGACACGAAGTTCGCTAGCCGACGTGTCCAAGGCGAAGTAGAGAATGTGTGTCATCACTTTGTCTCTTGAGAATTTAGTGGATGCCATTAGTGAGGAGATAATGAGCTCAAGAAAGAAAGAAGAGGAAGAAGATGAAGTTTTTCCTTTCTTTTCTTTTGTGTTCTTGTGATAAAATGAGAGAGAATGTTATCATGAAAAATGCAAGACCAAACTATCATATGGCAGCCCTCTTTCTCTCTCCTTCTCATTTCAACACTCAAATCCATCAAAAATGTGACACATGCACAAAGAAAGAGACCCTGAGTCATCACTTGTGCATGTGTTACAATTAATGCTCTTAATCATGATTTTGTGCTTATTATTTCTACATGCAAACATTAATCCAAATGTTTGCAACAATAAAAAGAGAATGGCATCTACTAAAGTAAACTCGTGACGGATCACAAGAGTACCCCTCACCTGTATATACATACCTGCATCCCCATTCCGACTGAATGCGAATGCGATGAGACTAAAGTAATCTAACAAATTTAATACTAGGATCCGGCTTAAACCAAAGCCTACTAGTATGATCCACCCGATCATGATCCGTGCACTACTGCACGTATATGATCGAACCCTGCCATATATCATACGGCCTCTACAACGTTTCGCCCGAAACTTGAGAAACTGTCTGTGGGGGACTCTAAAGACTAGTCAATACTTTGGCTGTGGATTTAACCACTAGAACGTCAGAGGTACTAGCCGTACGTAACGGGCTACCAGGTATTGACCAAAAGGGAGGTCGATGAGCGAACTCATCCTGACACCCTACTGAGCCTGTCAGTGACAATATGCGTACAGTCCGGTCCGTTCGTCTATGAGCATCGCATGGCGGGCCTAGGGGGTTGGTAAAAGTCAGACCCCCAAAAGCGGTACAAGTCGTGTCGGAGTGTAGCCCAGAACACCCTGAGATACTACTGGAATACCTACCAGTAAATCTCCTGCCTTCGCCAAGGACTTCGTGTGATGGCTCTCCTAGATACAGCGCGATCTCACCCCCAATACCGGGAGAGACGAAACCCCTGCCGATCCGCTCACTGCCTCCATGTGGCTCGGGACTGTACCCAACTAAAACCTGTTTGCACGACTCCTTTGAGCCGTGGTAGGGTAGTAATCAAAGCACAGTGGGAACTCACACGAGACAAATGACGATCTCAGGTCGATGAACTAACCTGTACACATGTCACCAGGGAACTGCTATCTGACGTCAGGTATAATACCAACTAGTATGTTCCCGTCGAGTCCTGTCCGGTGTACTCATAACCCAATGAGCACCTGTATACATCTTAGGTGAACCAACTGACACCAATGGCTTGTGAGACCGGCTACCGCCTCTCGTCGGGGTTTCCACTGTATACACTAGTCTACTAATGGAGTATCGACGCCCAGTCTCGAAACTCCCACGACTAGGGACCACTTTAAGGATGTGCTTATAGACCCCAGCTCCCACGTATATGATCGCCATCATACTGCTGGCCGTCAAGCAAGAATCCTAAGGGCTCTATCAACGTGTAATAGTGACCTGTAAGGTCACCTAAAGCAGTACACGATGATAAAGATAAACCAGATAGTATACTATCATCTTGAGTAAGACTGTCCTACCGGTATAGGTCCTCCCTCAATCATTGCAATCACGTGCCTGTGATCCAATAATTGACTCTGAGGGCACTATATCTAACATTAACATCATTAAAATATGAATCTATTCTATATATCCAATATAGATCAAAGGCACTAATTTAATTTGAATCAGATTGAAAATACATGCAGCTATTTCCAGTGCATATCAACTAGATGGAAGGAGGCCAAGCAACATTACTCATCAAGGAGCACATCCACGCTTGAGTAATCTGAGAGAGAAGCACGTTCTCAAAACTATTACTTACAACGGAATACCAAATACAAGTATCTACGTCTTCGATCTCCTTGAAGAATCTTTATACTTGCAATATATGGTTCTCTACTTTATTCTTATACCTATATTTTCTCAAAATCTGGATCTTGTATTTCAACGAAATACTTGTCTAAAACTAGAGAAGTCATGAGTAAACAGAATATAGTACAAGTACCAACCCCTTTGTCCTAACGGACACCGGACGACATACAATACTCTGTATAAGTCCACCGAGTTTAATAACTCAAACTCTGTGCGTCGTAGGTTGAAAACTGTGCTATGCTTGATAAGAATTACACCGCTGTTGAATGCTCCTTACCTAACCATCAACTTATATGGGTAAATGTCATAGACATAATTTCAAAAAGTTATATATCACTTTATTAAATAAATGTATAGATATATTAGTTTGAAAATTGTGCATAACAATGAATATTCAAAACCAAATATTTTCCGTAAGGCAAAACCCATGTGATTTCCTCAAATATCACCAATTACAAAGAATTTCGATATATAGAGGATCTAATCACCTAATTCCCAATATCTTACCCCCACTTAACATCTGTAACACCATACAGATGTGAGAATCAAATATGGTAAATACATAGCCTGGAGTTAGAATCTAATTGGGAAAATAGTTTTCACTTAACACCGCACAGAAAAACCGAAACATGAAAATGTTTCGAAGGGGTGGTTGAGTATTCCTAGTAATGCCTCTTCCACTATCCAGATTCATGACAGTAACCGTATATTTCCTTGCCCTCACTCCAATCCATTTATATATCTTTACTTATTACCTTCTGTACACCACACTTAGGCTAATTGGTTTTCTTCCTTCCCTATCTTTCGCCACCTGCCTATGGTTTGGAAGAAGACTATCCAATAAGCGCAATAGGTGTACCTCCTAATATCAGGAGCCCTCGCAACTCAAGAGAAGGTAAAAATAAAAGACAACTGAATAATCCTATTCTATTTCTCTAGAACCGAAAACCATTCTCAAACTGAAACAAGTTTCTTCGAGTTCATATGTAACTACACAGTGGATCTTCGTAGTGATACGGAGTGTTCTGAAGAAATGCAAAGGGGATGTAGAAGTAGCAATGATATATGCGACTAAATGACAATCCAATAGCCAAAGTGTTTGTTTCCACCAATAAAAGAGCAAAACTCTGTTCAAAATTAATGAGGCAGCGATTCACGTGCCCTCCATAAGGGCGCCATAACCAGAGCCAATTTTATAGGATTAAATCCTATAGTGACGCCTCACGTGCTCCTCAAGCGGGCGCCAGTGTGAAAAGCACAAAAAAATCTATTGAATTAAATAAGAGGCAAAACTCTCATATAGCGCCGCACGTGCTCCTCACATGGGCGCTAGTGTGCAAAGCACAAAAAATCTATTAAATTAAAAAAGAGTTAAAACTCTTAGATAGCGCCCACGTGCACAACATGTGATGCCGGCGCCCAAGTTGAATTAAATTCTACTAAACAGAGCCAACGAAGATGATAAATCATCAAGATACAGAATTAAGTTCTATTGGGAGAAAACATTCTCCAAATTGGATCTTAAAATAAATTTCTATTTTGGGATATATTCCTTCAACATTTCTAAACAAGAAAGATTGCTCTCTGTAATACAGAGAATCCTTAGATTAAAAATCCAATGGTGATTAAAAATCACCATTTCACAGAATAAAACCCTGCATATGGAAAATATTTCCCCAATCTTTTTAAAAACAAGAAAATATGTTCTGTAAAACAGAAACCCTTGGATCAAAGATCCAATGGTGAGTAAAATTCCCCAAATCAATTGGGATCTCTTAATGAGAGATTTTTTCAAAGCTAATTAACAAACTTACCTCCACTCTATAAAGGACCGAAGACTTCAAGTCTGAGAGAGAGGAACCCCCCATGGGCTTCTAAAAACAAAAACAAAAAGCTTCAAAAAGGAATAGAGAATTAAATTCTCAAGGAAGAAGATCTCCCTCCTTAAAAACTCTAGGTAAAAAAAAAACCAGAGATAAAAACATCTCATTTACATATCTAAGGGTCTAAACTTTCTCGAAGAACTTAGTTCTTTCTCTGGATCTGAGATCCACAAGACAAGTCTTCCACAAGTTGAGAATTTAATTCTCATCTGGAGGAGCTTGTTCTTGAGAATCAAAGATTCAGAAAGGAACTATGAATTGAATTCCTCAAAATAAAGCATATAAGAGAAACCTAGTTCTCGTAAAAGAACTTGGTTCTTAAAAATGAAAGCTTGATCCTAGATCTGCAAAACAAAGATCTTATCAATCATTAATGAGCAAAAATGCTATCAGCAGTGCCCAGCGCCACACGTGTTCCTCATGTGGGCGCCACAGAGAGGAGTGTTTAGCACTCACTAGGCAGTGCCCAGCACCGCACGTGTTCCTCACGTGGGCGCCACAGAAGGGAAGAGTGCTTAGCACTCACTAGGTAGCGCCTAGCGCCCAGCACCGCATGTGCCCCCACGTGTGCGCTGCAAAAGAGAAGAAAAGAGTTCTTACCACTCCATAAACAGCCAAAAACAGCTGAGTGTTCAACACTCATTGGGCAGCGCCCAGCGCCTCACGTGTTCCCCATGCTGACGCCATAAAGAGTGCCTAGCACTCTATATAAAGACAAAAAGAGTAAAGTGTTCAACACTTGTTGGGAAATCCCCATTACTGAAAGCTCCACCGGATCATATGTGGGTATCAGTACTCATATAAGTGCTCAACACTTTTTGTATAAAAAAGGACTGATTAAACAGAGCCCAAACAAGTGCTTAGCACTTTTTTTTCAAAAAAAAGAGGGAAGACTGAGCAGACTAAAGCCCAAATTGGCTAAGTTGCTAAAGTCTTGCAATTGAGTCCAAATGCTCTATTGCTGGGTCTTAAATAAGATAGATCCTGAAATGTTGTTAAGTGGATTTTAGTCTCAAATTGGACTAACGTATCCTTAACAAAAATTCTTAAGTCTACCATAACCCCTCTCACTCAAACTTGGGATTTGGTTTAAGGGTACATCTCTTCACACTTTTGATATATGTCATTGTAATTCTTCAACGTCTTCAGAGAGGTTGCGGGTCCCGACGGCCAACAACTCCTTTCATCCCATATTGATGCACTTCCAAATTGACGTGCACACCTCAAATCGGATCGTGCCCCAAATTGGGCACATTCCATATCAACATCGTTCACTTTATCACGTAAAAAATACACGTGCACGCAAGTTGAATGTTGGACCGAAATGTCCTTAAACTAATATTCGTCTCTAAAATGGCGATAATAGACCGAAACGTCCTTAAACTAATATTCGCCTCTAAAATGCCGATAATGGACCGAAATGTCCTTAAACCAATATTCGCCTCCAAAATGGCGATAATGGACCGAAACGTCCATAAACTAAAACTTCGCCTCAAACATGGCGATAATGGACTGTGATGTTCTTAAACTAAAATAATCGAGCCCAAATGCTCATATGATTAAGTCGATCTTAATCTCAAATCAGATTAACGGTCCTTAAATCAACCCAAACCCAAATCTAAAAATATACGGATTTGGAATAATCCATGCCCTACGTGCATCGTCATAAATTAGCCTCCGTTTACAATCCACGAGCAACCCAAAATAAAAACAAACATACACACGACACGAAGTGAACTCCAGAGAAGGAGAAAGTGGTTATCGCAACGCGGTAACGTAATTAACTGCAGGAGCTTGCGCCTGCAGGGATGAGCGTCCCCACAATCAAAAACCCCTCGCAAATGAGGTGGAATCTGATAAAGTCTGCTACAACGGCCGCGTCTGTCCAAACCTCCGATATACTGTGCCATAAATCAACTTAGCATCTTCGGAGTGGTGGACGGATAAATCCAAATAGCATCTGCCCCTAGGACTCAGGCAAGACGATCTATCCCGGTTCATCCCTGTTTCCGGGGGTGAATAGTGTTTTAAGAAGGTTCGGTTAACTTAGTTCATGAGTTTTTTAAGGTCAGGCCATGGTCGCTGCCAAAGAGAGAGAGAGAGAGAAGAAACACTCAATGTGCACTATAACCTAGATTAAATTGGTTAATCACTTTATCTAATCTGGACGGCTCCCGCTGTTTCCTCGAATTCTCCTTCAAACCTTAAAAAGAGAATAAGTTGGGATCATCTGAAAATCACCCGAGGAGTAATACCTACTCATAAGTAGGAATCGGGATCCAACTATCATTGAATGATAACTTGATGGAAGCCACTCAAGTCACCACACTCCAGAAGGTATGCGCATGCCTGACAAATTTTCTGTATGTTTGAAACTCCCGATGTGATTTTTGCCCCAGGTGTCTTATGACCTTGACAGATGCCAACAAATCATAAAGCGCAAGTTAAGTTCTATCCGTCATTGTCTTGATTAATTTAGACCCACCCGTACTCGCCCTTGATGGATACCAACAAGGCTGTACGACTGTCCTAAATTAATGCATCTCTATACTGCAAATAAGTATTATTCAGCTACCGTACAATATGCCTTGACGGATGCCAACAAACATAGCACGAGTACTAAATACTACTTATCTGAAATGACGGAGGGCTACGTCTGGTTTTTGGCGAAAAAACTTTAACGTAATGAACTTGATATCGTTGAAGGAACTCGAGCAGTTTTACAAATATATAGTGGTGCAAACTTTTGCTAAAGAGGTCACTCCCTGTGAAGGGATCTCGGCTCTTTCCTCATCGAATAAGGTGCAGGATATTCCTAACTGAATACCACTGTGCAAAGAAAAAGAATCGACTATAGTGATGTTATTACACTGACGCAAACTTTTGCCCAAGAGGTCACTCCCTATGAAGGGATCTTGGCTCTTGTCTCGTTGAATGAGGTGCTGGATATTCAGAATCGAATACCACTGTGCAAAGCAAAATGAAACGTCTGTAATAACATTTTTCAAAAATTGGTTCCAACAACATCATATAGGTTTGTTTTCCTTGCATTAATCAAAGTTAACGCAGTCCCATCAATTAATCCATATCATACCAGAAAAAGGAACGAAAATACAATGTACGTATATGCTATCTGCATTCGCCATAGGGCCCCGTCATGCACCGTTAGGTTACTTAACTAACGACAGAGCGGGGGATTGACTAGCGCGGATGGAAAATATATACAACATCTACTAGTATATATATATATATATATATATATATATATATAACATTCGTCCCATGCATGATATAAGCAACATCACAGAACATCAACAAGCAACACAAAATGGTGGATAATTTTGGAGCCTCGGGTTTCATTTGAGCCGCAAATGAGACCTGACGTTCCTGGTCATGTGGATAGCCTGTGCAATGAAAACCTGGACCCCTACGTGCGCGGTGTTCACCGCCGAAAATAGAGATGAACTGGGATAGATTGTCTTTCCTGAATTTGGGGGCAGATGCTATTTGAATTTATCCGTCCACCTCTCTGAAGATACCAAGTTGATTTATGGCACCGTATATCGGAGTTTTGGACAGATGCGACCGTTGGAGCAGACTTTATCAGATCCCTCCTCGTTTGCGAGGGGTTTTTTGATTATGGGGACGCTCTTCCCTGCAGGTGCAATCCCTGCAGTCAATTACATCACCGCATCGCGATAACCACTTTCTCCTGCTCCGGAGGTTCACTTCGTGTGTATGTTTATTTTTATTTTGGGTTGCCCGTGGATTGTATACGGAGACTAATTTATGTCGTCGCCCGTAGGGCATGGATTACTCCAAATCCGTATATTTTAGATTTGTGGTTTTTATTTAAGGACCGTTAATCTATTTGAGATTAAGATCGACTTAAATGTATTTGAGAATTTGGGGCTCGATTTGTTTTTGTTAAAGATACGTTAGTCCAATTTGAGACTAAGATCCACTTAATGGGGTTTCAGGATCATTTTTATTTAGGATCCAACAAAAGAGCGTTTGAGCTGTATTATTTTAGTTTAAGAACGTTTCGGTCCATTATCGCCATTTTGGAGGCGGATATTAGTTTAAGAACATTTCGGTCCGTTGTCTCCATTTTAGAGGCCGATATTAGTTTAGGGACAATTCGGTCCGTTGTTAGTTTAGGGACATCTCGGTTCATTATCGCCATTTTGGAGGCGAATATTAGTTTAGGGACTTCTCGGTCCATTATCCATCTTGCGTACACGTGTATTTGTTACGTGACGAAGCGAATAATGGTGATATGGAATGCACCCAATTTGGGGTGCGATCCGATTTGAAGTGTGCACGTCAATTTGGAAGTGCATCAATGTTGGATGTATCATTCCCAGTCTTGATGAAGTTTTATATTAAGTTGGGACAAGAAAGGAGTTATTGGTTGTTGGGACCCGCCATCTTTCCGAAGACGTTGAAGAATTACAACAGCAAATATCAGAGGTGTGGAGAGATGTACTCTTAAACCAAATCCCGTGTTTGAGGGAAAAAGGGATTATTGTGGCCTTAAGAATTTTTGTTAAGGATACATTAGTCCAATTTGAGACTAAGATCCACCTAACAACATTTTAGTATTTTCTTTATTTAAGACCCATCAACAGAGCATTTAGACTCATTTGCAAGACTTTAGCAACTTAGCCAATTTGGGCTTTAGTCTGCTTAGCCTCCCCTCTTTTCTAAAAAAGTGCTAAGCACTGTTTCCCCCAATCAGAGTAAAGATCTGTTCAAATTTTGAAATTTGAAATGAAGCAGCGCTTCATAATAGCGCCAGCGCTAAGAGTCAAAGACTCTGCTGCAGCGTTCACGTGCAAAGCACGAGAATGCTAGCGCTGAGACTAAATATTCCATGCCGTTGGATCAAAGATCCAATGGTGATTAAAAATCACCAAGATGCAGAATAAATTCTGTATGGGGAAACATTTTCTCAATCTTGTTAAAACCAAGAAAATGGCCTTCTGTAAAACAGAAGCCCTAGGATCAAAGATCCAACGGTGGGAAACATCCCCAAATCAATTAGAGAAAAGAACTCTTCAACTGATTCAACAAATCAGCTTGCCCTATATAAAGGCCCCAAGACTTCAAGTCTGATACAGAGGAACCCCCCATAAACTTTGAGCAATTTCAAAGAGAAGAGCAAGCTCTCAGCAGAAGAAGAATTTCTTCAAGGTAAAATAAAGATATCAAAGCATCTCATCAGAAAAAGAACTTAGTTCTTTTGCCAGATCATAGATCTTTAAGAAAAATTGTCTTTTACAAAAGAGATCATAATATTTCATTATAAAAAAGGGGGATGAATAATTCAATTCTCTTAGGATCACAGATCCATAAAGGCAAAGCTTTTCACCAAAATCATAAGAGATTGAAACATCTCCTGTAAAATAAGACCTTTGTTCTTAGATCCATGGGACAATGTCTCTTATAAGATAGAATTTAATTCTCAAAGAACAGAGCAGTCTAAAAAGATCCTTAGCGCTCCAATTAAAAGAAGTGCTTTAGCGCTTCAAAATTTAGCGCACAGCGCTGCAGAGCCCTAGCGCTTCAATTAAAAGAAGCGCTTCAGCGCTCCAAATCTAGCGCATAACGCTGTAGAGCTTTAGCGCTCCAAATTTAAAGAAGCACCTCAGCGCTCCAAGTCTGGTGCACAGCGCCAAGCGCGCCACATGCTCCTCACGTGTGCGCTACTTCACCAGAAGCACTCTATGCTCATTGACTGGCGCTCAGCGCCAAGCGCGCCACGTGCTCCTCACATGTGCGCTACTTCACCCGAAGCGCTCTGTGCTCATTGACTGGCGCTCAGCGCCAAGCGCGCCACGTGCTCCTCACGTGTGCGCTACTTCACCAGAAGCTCTCTATGCTTATTGAATGGCGCTCAGCGCCAAGTGTAGGGTTCCTAGGCACACTAATGAGGTTTCACAAGTGATCAAACATAGCTAATTCAAAATTTTCCATATGCCTACAAACCCTAATACGGATCGTTAACTAGATGTATAGACGATGCAATGCAAGTTAACGACTTTAACTAAAAGGGAAGGGGCTACAACCTTTGTAGATCCGGTCCTCCACCTCCATAGCTCCGTGATGAAGTCCCTCCGCTGTACCCATCGGATCTCGGACTCTCGCGGTGGTTTCATCGAAGAATTGATCGGGCTAGGTCGTCGACTTCGATGCCGAAGATGATCTACGTCGAGGCAACTCAAGATCAAACTCCAACTTCACCAAGTCATGAAACTTGTGAAGAAAACACCCTATACTACTTGGCAAGTGGTAGAGGATGAAGAAATAGGAAGTGGGTTCACTTTAGAATTGGATTTCTCACTCTTTTTCTCAAGTTGCCATTGATGGAGGAAAGCTTTTCTTTTTGTTGATGAAGAAGAAGAAGAAGAAGAAGAAAGAATATGATAAGTCTTATTCAAAAATAGAAAATAAAATGAATACTTATCATATAGCAACCATGGTTAGGTGTAGAGAATAAACTATGGTTAGGTTGAATGGTTAGGGTAATGGTGGACTTGTTCAAAGCTTCATGAAGCTTCAACAAGCAAACAAAGAAAGCCACCATGACTTATTTTGCAAAAATGAATAAATAAATAAATGAATAGATAAGTAAACAAAACCCTAACCATTCATATAACCATGGTTTAATCATACACACAAACACAAGTTAGCATGTATCATCAAATATGATACAAATAAGTGCACAAAAGTATATCACATATACAACTTGTGTACTTCAAGTGAGAAAATCCATTTAAAGTGAACAAATACTAGTTAATGCAAATTATTATATCAAATATATAATTATGCATTAAATCATTAAATCAATACTTGATTTAACGATCCGGTCATATCGTATATAACCGACTAATATCCAATGTATCGGCTTATCGAATCAATCCTTGATTCGATAACTAGGTTATATCACATACAACCAATCGATACATTCATCGCGAGAAAAGAATACGGTATCACATACACGCATTATTCTTGGTCCCGCACATATCTCATATGCGCTCCTATTTCGTTTCGCTTGAGCCAGGAAACCTCTGTGTAGGACTCTAAAGACTCATCAATACGCCGGCAGCAGATGATGATCATATCAAACACCCACAAGCCGCAAGCGGTCTGCTAAACGTAACGGCCACCCGGGTATTGAGCGATCAGAAGATCGACGAGCAAGCCCGCTCACACTCCTGTAAATCCAACCAGTAACACTTACCGTACAGTCCGGTCTGTTCGTCTGATATGTCGCATATCTCGCCTAGGGGTGGTAAACGTCAGACCCCAATAGCTCGATAAGTCATGCCGACGTGAGGTCCATAACATTCATGAAACTACTGATAACTCTTACCAGTATATCACTGCAACCCTGGCCAGGGATTTCCTGTTATGGCCAGTCGTGCATAGCGCAACATCAACCCCCAATACCGGGAGAGACGAATCCCCTCCTATTGCTCATTGCCTCCATGTGAATTGGGACAGTACCCAAAAAACACCTGTTTGCACGACTCAGTAGAGCCGTGGTAGGATGGAAATCAAAGCACAGTGGGAGACACACAAGACTCTATGACGATCTCGGGTCAACAGACTAAGCTGTACCAGTGTCACTAGAGAACTGCCATCTGACGTGAGGTATAATACCATCTGGGAGTTCTCGGCGAGTCCATTCAGTGTACCCAGTCTCCACTGAGCACCTCCATACCATCTCTGATGTCAAACACCAATGGATATGGGATCATCCATCGCCCATCACATGGGTCGAGAAGATATACGCTAGTCTACTCTGGAATATCGATGCCCCGTCTCGATATTCCCACGACTAGGAACATTGAAGGATGTACTCATGGACTACCCAGGCCCCACTAGTATGATCTGCATCATAGTCCTGGAAGTCGAGCACACATCCTAAGGGCTTTATCAACATGTAACAGAGAGACAGAAAGTATACATGTTAAGATAAAGTGCAACCAGATAGCGTACAATCATGTCGAGCAAGAAAGTCCTACCTATATATGTCCCGGCATCCACTACAATATACATCCAATGTACAGTAATGGCCTCTAGGGCATACATATAACTAACAATCTCCCACTTGCACTAGGGCCATCTGTAGCAGTGGTTGCAGTATCACATACTCAACCATCCCATATAAGTCTCTCTCTGGGAAAAAGCCTTTGTGAGTGGATCCGCCGTGTTGTCCTCTGAGTCTACTCTCCTAACCTCGATCATCCTAGAGATCATCTATCTCCATGATCAGGTGATACTGCCTCAGAATATGTCTGGGTCACTGATGGGACCAGGGTTCCTAGGCCAAAGCCACACTTCCATTGTCATACAATGGTAGGAACCTAGTTCATCTTATGAACCAATATACACCCAAACTGCCTCTTTAGTAGTATCTTTTATAGCGATGTTACCAGCCTTTATGTTAGTTGTATGTATGCCCTAGAGGCCAGTATTGTACAGATGATGTATATTATATTGGATGCTTGGACATATATAGAGATGACTTTCTTGCTCGATATGATAGTATGCTATCTGGTTACTCTTTATCTTAACATGTACACTAGTCTCTTTATACTGTTTTATAGTTACATGTTGGTAAAGCCCTTAGGATGTGTACTTGACTACCTGGACTATGATGCAGATCATACTAGTGGGGACATGGTAGTCCATAAGTACCTCCTTCAAGGTCCCTAGTCGTGGGTGTATCGAGACGGGGCATCGATATACCAGAGTAGACTAGCGTATACGCTTCTCGACCCATGTGATGGGCGATGGATGATCCCATATCCATTGGTGTTTGACATCAGAGATGGTATACGGGTGCTCAGTGGAGACTGGGTACACTGGACGGACTCGCCGAGAACTCCCAGATGGTATTATACCTCACGTCAGATGGCAGTTCTCTGGTGACACTTGTGCAGGTTAGTCTGTAGACCCGAGATCGTCATAGAGTCTTGTGTGATTCCCACTGTGCTTTGATCTCCACCTTACCACGTCCATGAGGGCGTGCAAAACGGTGGTCTTTGGGTACAGTCCCGAGTCATATGGAGGCAATGAGCGATAGGAGGGGTTTCGTCTCTCCCGGTATTGGGGGTAGATGTTGCGCTGTGCTCGATTGGCCGTAACAGGGAAGTCCCTGGCCAGGGCTGATCAGAGATTTGCTGGTAAGTGTTACCAGTAGTTTCTCGACCCGCTACGAGCCTCACATCGGCACGACTTATCGGGTTATTGGGGTCTGACGTTTACCACCCCCCAGACTTGATATGCGACGTATCAGACGAAGAGACCGGACTGTACGGTAAGTGTTACTGGTCGGATTCGCAGGAGTGTGAGCGGGCTAGCTCGTCGATCTTCTGATCGCTCAATACCCGGGTGGCCGTTACGTTTAGCAGACCGCTTGCGGCTTGTGGGTGTTTGATATGATCATCATCTGCTACCGGCGTATTGACGAGTCTTTAGAGTCCTACACAGAGGTTTCCTGGCTCAAGCGAAACGAAATAGGAGCGCATATGAGATATGTGCAGGACTGAGAATAATGCGTGTATGTGATACCGCATTTCATTCTCGCGATAAATGTTTCGATAGGTTATATTTGATATGACCTAGTTATCGAATCATTGATTCGATAAATCGATACATTGAATACTAGTCGGTTATGTGCGACATGACTGGATCATTGAATCAAATGTTGATTTAATGATTTAATGTATAATTATATATTTGATATATTACTTTGTATTAACTAGTATTGGTTCACTTTAAACGAATTTTTCTCACTTGGATTGCACATTGTATATGTGATATACTTTTGTGCACCCTTTTGTATCATGTTTGATGATACTTGATCATATGGTTAAGTGAATAGAATTAAACCATGGTTATTATGATAATTAGGGTTTTGCATATTTAGTTATTCATTTATTTGTTTATTCATTTATTTGGATAAGTTTAAGATAAGAATGGTGGCTTTATTTGTTTTATGTTGAAGCTTCATGAAGCTTTGACTTTGCTAACCATTCTTGTCTTCATGCTTAACCCTAACCCATCCAAATGACCATGGTTAATTCTCTACACTTAACCCTAGTTTAAGTTATGATAAGTATTGATTTTCTATTTTCTTTTTACAAGAACTTATCATAACCATCATCTTCTTCTTCTTCTTCAAGCTTGCTACATCAATGGCAACTTGAGTTTTAGTGAGAGAAATCCAAATTAAAAGTGAACCCACCTCCTATTTCTTCATCCTCTACCTCTTGCCAAGTGGTTTTGGGTGTTTTCTTCACAAGTTTCACTACTTAGTGAAGTCGGAGCTTGAACTAGTGCAACCCCGACGTAGATCGTCTTTGACACGAAGCCGTCGAACTATTCCGCTCACTTCTCCGATGAAGCCATCGCGAGAGTCCGAGGTTCGTGATGGACAGCGAGGGGACGACCACATGGAGCTAAGGAAGTGGATATCCGGATCTACAAAGGTTGTAGTTTCCGACCTTTAGTTTATTTGCTAAGTAGTTTAGTATTTCGCCTAGACATCTAGCAACGATCCGTTAACTAGGGTTTCTCGGCACCATAATTTTTAAATTTGGCATGTTCGATGCCTTGTGAGACCTCTATAGGATGCCCAGGAACCCTACACTTTATCGTCTAGTTTGCCACGGTATCTAGCTTGGAACTCTTCCAACATACCGTCCCTTTACTGAGGGTAAAGAAAATGCCTGTGACTGACATTCAGTCGTCCTTATCACCCTGGAACACTTCCAGTGATTCTCCCCAGGATCGATTGATACCATCTCACTACATCTAGTGAGAATCCTAGCATCCAATTACATCTATCTTATAGATAAAAACTCAGGATTTAGGAGGTATCACCTTGATCCTATTGGAGAATCCTTGTGATAAGCGGAGATTGACCGAGCGTAGCATAGGAAACTCTTTTCTTATCAAGAGTATGTTGTCCACGTACAATACGAGGATGACCACCTTACTCTCTACTACCTTTTTGTATATACAAGGTTCATCTACCATTTTGATGAAGTCAAACTCTTTGACTACCATATCAAAACAGATGTTCCAACTCCGCGATGCCTGCTTCATCCTGTAAAGCAACTTGCACATGTTTCCGTTGCTCCCACTATTTATGAAGCCCTCTGGCTGTGTTCTTATAGACGTTCTCTTCTAAATCACTGTTTAGAAAAGTAGTCATGGCACCCAACCACCAGATATCGTAGTCATGGTATGTAGCAATGGCAAGTAGGATCTGGATGGACTTAAGCATAGTCCCTAGAAAAGGTTTCATCATTATCCACACCTGGTTGATGACTAAAACCTTTAACATGTCTAGCTTTGAAAGTCTCAACTTTTCCATCTACACCAAGTAATCTTCTCAAGATATACTTGCTCCTAATGGGGATTTAACCCTTCAGATATAGCACCAAAAGTCCATACTTTGTTGGTGTACATGGATTCCATCTCAGATCGCTAAGCATCCAGCCATTCTTACAGAGTCCCTACTCTCGATGGCCTGCTCGAATCTAGTTGGGTCATCATCTCATGATGCAATCCTTGCTCCCACTGTCATCGAGAAACCGAAGTATCTCTCAAGCGGATGAGGAACCCTGCTAGTTCGGCGGAGAGGCTGAGCTTCGTCGGAAACTATTGAATCCTTTGGTTCTGTCAAATCATCAGCTGCAGTTTTGCATAGCTGGAACCTTTCCAGTTCTACAGAACTGACCTTGCCTCGATCTTGTCCGGATTTTGCTTTTGACACAGGCCGGACAATCCCAAATCTTAACTTACTTAAGAGATAGGCTCTTCCCATACCATATCTTATATGGAGTGGTAGGCACTGATTTGAATCGAACCCTATTCAATAGGTATGCAACTTCATAAGTGCATAACTCCCTAAAAGGAAATAGGTAACTCGGTAATACTCATCATAGAGCACACCATATCATATAGGGTGTGATTGCTCCGCCCTGATATACCATCGTGCTATGGTGTATATAGAGGAGTAATGCTGAGAGAGAATCTCATTCTCCTTTAGAATAGTCCAGGAATTCTACGCACGAGTATTCTCCTCCCTGATCTCATCATAGGATATAATACTTATCCCCGTATTG
The DNA here is from genome assembly GCA_030015575.1 of Agapanthus africanus. Classification (NCBI taxonomy): domain Eukaryota; kingdom Viridiplantae; phylum Streptophyta; class Magnoliopsida; order Asparagales; family Amaryllidaceae; genus Agapanthus; species Agapanthus africanus. The sequence goes on from CM057345.1 coordinate 167,635,158, forward strand.
GTTCTCTACTTCTAGCTTATATTCTGTGAATATCTCAAAAGGTTCGGACTTGTGTTTCAACAGGAACATATGTCTGAATCTTGAGAGATTATCAGAGAACGTAATGAAGTATAAAGAACCAGTCCTGGCATGTGTAGACAGGGGACCTTACATACATCATCATGTATCAGTCCCAAGAGTTTACTAACTCTTTTTCTGTTTCCAATAAACAGAGCTATGGTCATCTTATCTCTGTGACATGACTGGAAAGTTTCACAAGATGTAAATTCAAACTGATTTAAATATGCATCTAAAATATAACTTAAGCCAGTCGGGTCGCATTGATATGACCTAGTCTACAATGCCTCAAGAAGGATTCGTTCATTTCTGAACTCTTCCTTTTGTGTGTGTTATGTATACTAGGAACTGTAGTTTGATTTAGAACATCAATGCTTTTAGATAACGTGCCTGAACCGATCAACTTTTGATATAGGAAATGTTCAAAACATTATCCAACAATACAAAATTTTATCATTTCTTTACTAATAAAGAGACTGATATGATTTTGTATATCAGGTTCGGTATCTAATAGCATTTATTCAGAATCAATGTATTGGTAATACAGGGTGACAGTGACCAACAGACTTGGCTGCAACATTTGCCCCATTTTCTGTCTCATGAAACTTATCACCCGTTCTCAGTTTTCTACCTTTTTGTAGCCCTATGTAACAGATTACATATCTGGGATCCTGATCCGGTATCAAATACCCAGGATTCAGAGGATACTGAGAAACAGTTCTTTACAATGAACACACCCGAAGGAGATGCATCTCATGCACTTTCTTCGTTTGGGCGGCATGGGAATCCTGGTATTCCCCTATTTCCTGCTCGGTCTTATAACAATTATAAGTTGGAGCGGGACCAACGTTCCCCAGCTCAGTATAACAAGCGGGTTCGGTCAATACATCCATATTATTATCTTGATTAAGGCGTGATATGGTCGCTACGTGGAGAGAGAGAGAAGAAAACACTCTGCGTGTGCTCTTGCAAGATCAGATTGGTTATATATTTTATCTAATCAGGATGGCTCCCACTGTTTTTATCAAATCTTCCTTCAAACCTTAACAGGAAAGACTAGCCGGGATTAATTACACTTTACAAGTTCGCCAATCTTTCAGCCAGGCCAGTGTCGGTACTTTGAGGGAGGTTCCCCGTGCTTTCGCACGGACCTAATTATAGTAAACCTCGTTTTCCCAGAGGCGTAACCCCGTTGACACCTTTCTAGACACCTACTTGATCGGCTAATTGTAAAGTGCAAAACTCTCCCAGGAGTAACAATTACTCGCAGTGGGTATCAGGATCTAACTATCATATAGAAGGTATGCAATCTCATTGCAAATTTCAACACTTGAAACTCCCGATAAAGATTTTTACCCCTAGTGCTTATGACCTTAACTATGGTCAACAAATCATAAGCACTAGTCAAGTTCTACCCGTCATTTCGTGATTAATTAGACCCACCCACATGACCCTTAATTAAGGTCAACAAAGTCACGCGACTGTCCTAACTAATCGCATCATATGCGGTGTAGAAAGACATCACTTAGCTACCGTACACTGTGCCTTAACTAAGGTCAACAAACACAGCACAAATACTAAGTACTCTACTTCCTAAAATGACGGAGGGTTGCGAATGGTTTTTAATAAAACCTTTAACACTTTGAACTTGATCTTGTTGCGGAATCAAATGGTTTTTAAATGGAATGTTTTTGAAGCTTTTCTAGTTTTGCTAAAGGGGTCACTCCCGGTGAGGGGATCGTCGGCCCTTTCCTCGTCGAATGAGGTGCGGGATATATCATATATATCACTGTGCAAAGCGGAAACTATTGAAGTGATCAAAAGACAAACCGAGTGTGTAGCATCTGCCAGTTATTGCTAAAGGAGTCACTCCCGGTGAAGGGATCTCGGTCCTTTCCTCATCGAATAAGGTGCAGGATGTTCTACAAGGAACACCACGATGCAAAGCAAGAACTGTAGCTACCTATTTTATTTTTGAAATTCGATTCCACAACATCAATTAGGTTTATTTTCTTTCATTAATCTCATTAATGAAATCCCATCATTTAAGTTCACCTAAACATCACAGATAAATATAACGTACGCTTATGCCATCCGCATTCGCCTCGATGTCCCGTCTGCACCGTTAGGTTAGGTAACTAACGCCAGAGCAAGGCAGGGCTAGTGCGGGTGTAAAATATAAGCAACGTCTATATAATATATCATATATACTATATACAGTATCTATCTGAACAAATCTCATGATCACATCACATATTACGCAGCAGAAAATATCATATGAAATATTGGATATACTAGGACGTCCGTGTTTTTAATAAGAGCCAGTATAAAACACGGATTCCACGGTCGTGATGAATAGCCAATCCCACACCCCTAGACCCCCTACGAGAGCGGCAAGCAACCCTACCAATTCTAGGGTTAGGAGACCCGGACTCGACTCCTCGAGATGGTCTCCCACTGGACCCTAGAACCCGGTTACTTATGCTTCCCTCCTTGGGTCTATCCTAGTATGGAAAAGTAAATAATATACAAATAGTGACATCATCCGCAACCTGGAAGTGCCCCAATAAAAGAATATTACATACAAGTTTTTACATGAATGAAAATGAAAAACACTCATCTCACATAAAACCCCCCCAGCTATTCAAACACGACGATCCAATATAACATATCCAGCAACACATAACATCACATGTCATCAACGTAAGTAAATATGCGCATCCCAATTTTCGTTGACATATAGCAACGAAACCGGCGATATCACATATTACACTTACTGTCACAGAAAAGAAAGTGTAAAACTACAACAGTTGGAATCCGCAACCTCTTTAGACATCGCATGCCTAATCAAATGAAATACTTAGACATCGCATGCCTAACAATTATAAACCCCGCATTTTAGTCTCATTATCGAAAACTCTTTTCAATATCAAGTCGGGCAATTCAACAAGATTCCCGACATTTTGATCGAATGCTCGTCGCAAACTTTAGTAGGCGGCCGCACCCCCGATACCGTCGACGAAGTGCACTAAGGCGGAACACCGCTACCGCGAGCACCCGAACGGATGCTTTCGGCGACGAGGTTCTCCTACAGTCACTTGGTCGGGGCTATGGAGTGAGGCTGTCTATTAAGTTTACCCGGCGAGTATCCGCGTACACTACGTGATTGCGACGGACTTTTGATCGCATCAAAATTCCGTGGCAACCGATCATGTGAGACTAAACTGCTATGTTTATAACATTCATTCAGTTATCTCATAACTACTTGTGAATTCCAAATGTTGTATCACATTCCGGATAAGATAGGAAATGTTAAACTTTCCGATCAAACAATCGAACACCCAAGTTTTCCCGATACAGCTCAACACATGATATAAGTTTAAAAACATTCACTTCGTGCCTCAGTACCAACGGTCCAGCCGTAGAAAGGTCAAGCCAACGCCTCACATGTGGCACGCCGTACTGCCCCAAACCCTAAGGTTCAAAGGGCAGTTCAAGACGGTCACATAATCGAGTTAAGGTTTGTTGTCTTCTAGAGGGACCATCGCGTTACTTGCACTACTTAGAACGCCATTAAACTATGGAAAAATCCAACAATTGAAAATTTCCCGGCAGGGGAAAAAGTGGGTATTTATATCCGGTCGAACTTTTTAACATATTCTAAAATTACCCGGAAAAAACACACAGACAAAATTAGACAATCCGATCGAAACACCGAGTCCCCAATACAACCCAGAAAATTCAACTCTTGAATAAATATTAAAAATTCCCAGAAAATACAGCAAACAAAATGAGACATTACTGTGCAAACAATGTTTCAAGAAGAGATATTTTGGCCGCGGAACCGCCGCAGAAGCCATGCTTCTGCCGCGGTTCCGCCGCGTTTTAATCATATCTTTTGGTCGTTTTTGTACCGTAATTCTTAGAACTTCCTGCTGATTTTTTTATGAATTTTTAATCTGGAAAAAACCCAGTTTTTAAAAAATGTCAAGAGAGCAAATATGTGTTAGGGTTTCGGTTCGATCGGATTTCTAACTCCGTCTACGCATCGCCTAAGGCTCTAGCTAGGCTCTGATACCACTGTAGGGTTCCTAGGCACACTAATGAGGTCTCACAAGTGATCAAACATGGCTGATTCAAAATTTTCCATGTGCCTACAAACCCTAATACGGATCGTTAACTAGATGTATAGACGATGCAATGCAAGTTAACGACTTTAACTAAAAGGGAAGGGGCTACAACCTTTGTAGATCCGGTCCTCCACCTCCATAGCTCCGTGATGAAGTCCCTCCGCTGTACCCATCGGATCTCGGACTCTCACGGTGGTTTCTTCGAAGAATTGATCGGGCTAGGTCGTCGACTTCGATACCGAAGATGATCTACGTCGAGGCAACTCAAGATCAAACTCCAACTTCACCAAGTCATGAAACTTGTGAAGAAAACAATCTATACTACTTGGCAAGTGGTAGAGGATGAAGAAATAGGAAGTGGGTTCACTTTAGAATTGGATTTCTCACTCTTTTTCTCAAGTTGCCATTGATGGAGCAAGCTTTTCTTCTTGTTGATGAAGAAGAAGAAGAAGAAAGAATATGATAAGTCTTATTCAAAAATAGAAAATAAAATGAATACTTATCATATAGCAACCATGGTTAGGTATAGAGAATAAACTATGGTTAGGTTGAATGGTTAGGGTTAAGCATGAGACAAAAATGGTGGACTTGTTCAAAGCTTCATGAAGCTTCAACAAGCAAACAAAGAAAGCCACCATGACTTATTTTGCAAAAATGAATAAATAAATAAATGAATAGATAAGTAAACAAAACCCTAACCATTCATATAACCATGGTTTAATCATACACACAAACACAAGTTAGCATGTATCATCAAACATGATACAAACAAGTGCACAAAAGTATATCACATATACAACTTGTGTACTTCAAGTGAGAAAATCCATTTAAAGTGAACAAATACTAGTTAATGCAAATTATTATATCAAATATATAATTATGCATTAAATCATTAAAACAATACTTGATTTAACGATCCGGTCATATCGTATATAACCGACTAATATCCAATGTATCGGCTTATCGAATCAATCCTTGATTCGATAACTAGGTTATATCACATACAACCAATCGATACATTCATCGCGAGAATAGAATACGGTATCACATACACGCATTATTCTCAGTCCCGCACATATCTCATATGCGCTCCTATTTCGTTTCGCTTGAGCCAGGAAACCTCTGTGTAGGACTCTAAAGACTCATCAATACGCCGGCAGCAGATGATGATCATATCAAACACCCACAAGCCGCAAGCGGTCTGCTAAACGTAACGGCCACCAGGGTATTGAGCGATCAGAAGATCGACGAGCAAGCCCGCTCACACTCCTGTGAATCCAACCAGTAACACTTACCGTACAGTCCGGTCTATTCGTCTGATATGTCGCATATCTCGCCTAGGGGTGGTAAACGTCAGACCCCAATAGCTCGATAAGTCATGCCGACGTGAGGTCCATAACATTCGTGAAACTACTGATAACTCTTACCAGTATATCACTGCAACCCTGGCCAGGGATTTCCTGTTAAGGCCAGTCGTGTATAGCGCAACATCAACCCCCAATACCGGGAGAGACGAATCCCCTCCTATCGCTCATTGCCTCCATGTGAATCGGGACAGTACCCAAAAACCACCTGTTTGCACGACTCAGTAGAGCCGTGGTAGGGTGGAAATCAAAGCACAGTGGGAGACACACAAGACTCTATGACGATCTCGGGTCAACAGACTAAGCTGTACCAGTGTCACCAGAGAACTGCCATCTGACGTGAGGTATAATACCATCTGGGAGTTCTCGGCGAGTCCGTTCAGTATACCCAGTCTCCACTGAGCACCCGCATACCATCTCTGATGTCAAACACCAATGGATATGGGATCATCCATCGCCCATCACATGGGTCGAGAAGATATACGCTAGTCTACTCTGGAATATGGATGCCCCGTCTCGATATTCCCACGACTAGGAATATTGAAGGATGTACTCATGGACTACCCAGGCCCCACTAGTATGATCTGCATCATAGTCCTGGAAGTCGAGTACACATCCTAAGGGCTTTATCAACATGTAACAGAGAGACAGAAAGTATACATATTAAGATAAAGAGCAACCAGATAGCGTACTATCATGTCGAGCAAGAAAGTCCTACCTATATATGTCCCAGCATCCACTACAATATACATCCAATGTATAGTAATGGCCTCTAGGGCATACATATAACTAACACCAAGCCCGCCACGTGCTCCTCACGTGTGCGCTACATCACAAGAAGCGCTCTGCGCTCATTGACTGACGCTCAGCGCCAAGCGCGCCATGTGCTCCTCATGTGTGTGCTGAAAGAACATAAATTGTTCTTTAAATGATAAAGCCCAGAGCCATAATGAGCGCTCAGCACTCAATAAAAGGCAAAAACTGTTGTCGGAATCCAAACCAATGCTCAACATTGTTAAATGAAAAAAGGACTGAGCCTAATTAAATGCCCAACATTTTAACTGAATGGGCCGAGCCTAAGTTGGCCACAGATCTCTAATTCAGTTTAATTGAGCCCATATGCTTATAAATCTTTGATGTTAGTCCCAAATTGGACTACAGATTTTCCAACCAATATTGGTTCAAGGGTACATCTCTTCACTCCTCTGATATTTGTCGTTGTAGTCCTTCAACGTCTTCAAAGAGGTGACGGGTCCCGACAACCAGACATTCTACGGACTGTGGGGTCCTTAAACTCATGGACTATGATGTCCTTAAACTTTACAGATTATGATGTCTCTAAACTACCAGGGACTGTGAGGTCTTTAAACTCATAGACTATGACGTCTTTAAACTTTACAGACTATGACGTCTTAAAACTATGGACTGTGACGTCCTTAAACTTCATGGACTGTGATGTCCTTAAACTTCTGGACCACAATGTCCCTAAACTAAAACAATAGAGCCCAAATGCTCTTTTGTTGGATCTAAATGATCCTATTATGTTGATCTTAGTCTAAAATTAGACTGACGTATCCTTAACAAACGTTTAAGTTGATCTTAGTCTCAAATGAGATTAACGATCCTTAAACCCAACCCAAACCCAAATCTAGAAAATACGGATTTAGAGTAATCCACGCCTTACGGGCGACAACATAAATTAGTCTCCGTATACAATCCACGGGCAACCAAAAACAAAATAAACACACACGACACAAAGTGACCATCTGGAGAAGGAGAAAGTGGTTACCGCGATGCGGTAGCGTAATTAACCGCAGGGGCTTGCGCCCGTAGGGAAGAGCGTCCCCACAATAAAAAAACCCTTCATAATGAGGGGGAATCTGACGAAGTCTGCTACAATGGCCGCATCCATCTAAACCTCCGATACGTGGTACCATAAATCAACTTGGCATCTTCAAAGAGGTGGACGGATAAAACCAAATAGCATCTTCCCCCAAATTCAGGCAAGAAGTTTGTCTTCCTGGCTTTTGGCGGTGAACAGATTCTGGCATGCCAGGTAGGACCTTTTCATCTTTCCACTCCACACTTTGTGTGTCGTGAACAATTCACGGTTTGATATGGTTGCCTTTGGATGTGAAGTACTAAGATTTGGTATCTTGCTCCGTGCAGAAAAACAGAAGATCAATGGTTTCAAACTGCACTAATTGCAATAACTCCTACTCCGTCCTCACCGGAGGAGTCACCTACGGGCTTCATGCGGCCTCCCTTTTTACGATGCTGGTGGACCAGGTGATGCAAGCCACCATAGGGATATTCTTTGGGACCATGCTCCCACCAATGAGCTTCAACGCCTCATTGCCGTCGCAAGAAGCCCTGAAGAAATCGGTCTTTGATCGGCTTACAACTACCGCGGCCCCTCTTAACGGGTCGCCCAAGTCCAGTACCTCTGTTTTCAACAGACTGGACCAAAGCTCAAGTACACCCGTGAAGAAGCCCGCGATACCTGAAGCGGCCATCCCAAAGCGGATAGTCATTCCTGTTCCTGAAGTCATCAGAGCAACTTCCCCTGCTAAGGAGTCGGTCTTTACAAGACTGACCGTTTCAGCTCCCGTTCCAGGCGAAGTCATCAAAACTGCTCCCGTGCACGAAAGTCTGCCTTCGATAGATTGGCCATCCCCACTCAACGGACGTTAGTTTTCAAGAGGCTAACGCCAGCAGCAACCCTCTTCCAGAATAGGGGGCATGACAAAGCCATCCCCATAACTGAGCCGGTCCCGTCAGCACGACATGCTCGCCGTCGTCACTGGCGCCGAGTAAGGAAGGCTAAGGCAGCTCTCCTTCTGGACTGACTCCGCCAGCTCCGATGGTGGAAATTGATGTTGCTGTTCCAACTGGGAACAACTTTGAACCACTCAGGAGGGTCTGCAAGAACTCTCCGACTGCTGTGCTGAAAAGATTTCCTCCACCTATGGTGAATGCTACAAAGACAAAACTGGAGCAGCCCCCTCAGCGGCTGTCCTCTAAAATTTGCAGGGTCTGGCAACAGGTCCAAAACTCTGTGATCAACCAAGACCACTCCCGTCAACCGAAGAAGATAAAAGTTCGGCAAGAGAAGGATCATCCTGTCATACTATAGGAGATATCATTTATTTGGGTGCCCGATGCAACGGTTCCCTCAACTTCGACCGCCCACAAAAGAAGGAGGCCAGAGAAAGTCTCCATGTCTGCGACGAATCTTAAGAACTCTGAATATAAACGCCCTAAGTCTGGGGGCATGGTGGTGCACATTGTTTATATGACATCCAGGAAAGAGGATAGCCGTATCTCTACGGGCCATCGACCACTCACCAGATCCGTAACAAAGGCCCAGGAGCAACAACAGAAGCTCCAGGAAATGTTAACACAGATGGCCGTACTCACTGGGCCAAAAGAAAGACCGGAAACATCGTCAGAGCAGCGTCATGAACAAGAAACCAATGCTGAGTTCCTTCGCAGAATCCTTGAGAAGAAGGACAAAGAGGCAGCGGAACAAGCTGCCAACATAAAACGAATGGCGCTTTTATTCCAAGACATGGTCAGGATGATGTTACAGCCGGATCCTCCAGCTGAAGACCCCCCGATTATCCTTGAAGACGATAGGGGAGAGACATCGAACCCTCTTCCGGCTTGTTCAGCGGCCAAGGAAGAGACCATTTCTAAATCTGCCCTGGACGACTATATTGCTCAACAGATACGAGCTCATCAGGCGAACGAAGCGGCTGGCCAAATTGTTAAGACTGGACGACCATATCCGGGTTGGTATGACCAAATAAAGTATCTGCCGGGATATACGATCCTAAATTCCATGTATATAAGGGGACGGGGAATCCAAACCAGCACATTGCTCAATTTAGGGCTCTGTGCGGCAACACCGGAGGTGAAGACAAACCGCTGCTTCGCCAGTTTGTTGGCAGCTTGTCGGAGACAGCGTTTGAATGGTACTCCGAGCTCCCGAACGACTCCGTTAAAACATTTGCAAAAATGGAGTTACTGTTTACACAAAAATTCGCAAGCGCTAGCGAGCGCACCTCGATCACCGCATTAATTAATGCCAGAGTGAAGCCAGGCGAAATATGGGTGCAGTACGCGATACGGTGGAGGAATCTATGGTCGATGTGCGAGCAGCGCATTGAAGAAGCGCCTGCGGTAGGCATGTTTGTGGGTACTCTTGATCCGCAGGCGACCATATCCCATTTCATGATATTCTTCAAGCCAACTACTTTCCAGGCCTTGATTGACAAGCTGGCCCAAATGGATCAGATGGGTCATAGACTATCTTCTTCGAAGCTGGAATCTCGAAACGAAAAAGGGAAAGGTAAAGCGACCTTCGTCACCAATGCTCAGCAGTAGCCCAGTGGTCCAAAACCAACTGATCGCCAAGATGATAGACGGCGATTCTTCAATGAGAAACTGAAGCGCCCTTATTCGTTTCCTCAGGATAAAACGAGGAGACTGTTCGAGCTGGCAATACGCAACAGGCTCATCACCTTGCCGAATCCAAAACGCCCATTGCAACCCGGTGAAGCCAATAATCCCAATTATTGCCCCTATCACCAAATGGTAGGCCATCCAATCGAAGATTGCTTCATCTTCAAAGGCTGGATTGAGGACCAATACCAACAGGGCAAATTCACACTGTCCGAGAATTGGAAAGTAAGCCCGCCTCAGCCGCACGCTCTTAAAAGGGGGACACACCGGGGGCATCATGCTCTTTTATAGAAGAAGTTCCATGGGAGGTCGCTCTTTCAGCCAAGACGAAAAGAATGCTGAAGGATCTCCAAACATGCCCGGCGATCAGGTGGAAAAATTCGCTTGAACCCGAGGTCATTGAGGAAATGCTGAAGCCGCGCCTGAATCCAAGAATTGGTAGCGATAATCAAAACGCTCAGGCCCAGCCGTCAAAGTCCTCGAAGAAGAAGACCAAAAAGCCCGTGAAGTCTGATGACAATCGCACGAACCTGCAAAAATATATTGACGCACTGAAGGAATATAACCAGAAGGCGCGAACCCCGGTCACACTCCAAGAGTTTCTCAACCACATCCTTGAAGATAGAGATGGCGATGAAGATGAGGGAGTAGACTCGTTAGACAAACCTGAAGATTATGTTGGGTTACCTGCAACGGCAGCAAGGTTTCGGGAGGCATCATCCATGCCAAGTTAAAATTTTGCCATTGAAGATAACCCTAAACCTAGGAACATTAACTAGAGAATCAAACAAAATATCGAAGCAAACAATTTTACTTCTAAGAGTTGGGGATTACAACCTTTGTAGCCGTTCTTTCGCTTCATAAGCTCCGTGTTGAGATCCCTTCGCTGCGATCATCAAGTACCCGGACTCTAGAGAGGCTCCATGAAGAGAAAGATGCAACCTTAGTTCCAATCTTCAAAAACTAAGATGATCTACCTTGAAGAATCTCAAACCCAAGCTCTTGCTTCACTAATCAAGTATTAGCAAAGCAAACACCCTAATCTAAGTGGCTAGAATAGATAAGGATGATAAAGTAGGAATTTTGCTCTCTTTTGTTTTCAATTTCCCACAAAATATCATCAGAAATCCAAAAGCTAGAAAGCTTTCAAGAGGAGGAAGAAGAAGAAATCCTTTTGTGATGAATAATGAATTATTGTTGTGGTTACAATTGCAACCTTGAGTTAAGAATGAGAGTCTTAACTCTTGTAGAGAATAAACCATAGGTTAAGGGTTTGGGTTGGGTTAAAGAATATCTACTCAAAATATCAAGCTAGATGACAAAAGGAAAAGCTTCATGAAGCTTCATGAAAGCTTCATCCAAAAGCTAACCCAAAAGCTAACCCTAATCCAAACCCTAACCTGGTTTAAACTCAACAACCATGTTGCATTTGTAACCCTAACTTGTTACAATATTATATATCACATATATAATATATAATGTAACAAAAGTAAATAATACATTTAACATATATCGCATATATATCAATGTATTATCCAGTGAGAAAATGAATCAATAAAGCGAGGTTATATTAGTTAATGTAACGTAATATATCACATATATAATTATACATTAGATTATCGAATCAACACTTGATCCGATAATCCGGCTATTTCACAAATAACCGACTAATATAACAAGTATCAGTTCATTGAATCAACACTTGATCCGATGACCCGGCTATATCACATATACCCGGCCGATATCACATATCGCGAGAATAGAATACGGTATCTCATATCGTATTATTCTCGGTCCCGCACATATCACATATGTGCTCCTACTCCGTTTTGCCTGAGCCAGAAAACCTCTGTGTAGGACTTTAAAGAATCGTCAATACGCCGGTAGTAGGTGATGATCATATCAAACACCCACAAGCTGCAAACGGTCAGCTAAACGTAACAGCCACCCTGGTATTGAGCGATCAGAAGTTCAACAAGCAAGCCTGTACATTCTCCTGTGAATCCAATCAGTAGCACTCCCGTACAGTCCGGTCTCTTCGTCTGATATGTCGCATATCCAGTCTAGGGGTGGTAAACGTCAGACCCCAGTAACTGATAAGTCGTGTCGATATGAGGTCCATAATAGTTCGAGAAACTACCGATAACACTTACTAGTAAATCTCAGCAACCCTGGCCAGGGATTTCCAGTTATAGCCAATCGAACACAGCGCAACATCAACTCCCAATACCGGGAGAGACAAAACCTCTCCTATCGCTCATTGCCTCCATGTGATTCGGGACTGTACCCAAAAGCCACCGTTTTGCACGTTCTCTTGAATGTGGTAAGGTGGAAATCAAAGCACAGTGGGAATCACACAAGACTCTATAACGATCTCGGGTCTACAGACTAACCTGTACCAGTGTCACCAGAGAACTGCCATCTGACGTGAGGTATAATACCATCTGGGAGTTCTCGGCGAGTTCGTCCAGTGTACCCAGTCTCCACTGAGCACCCGTATACTTTCTCTGATGTCAAACACCAATGGATATGGGATCATCCATCGCCCATCTACATAGGTCGAGAAGCATACGCTAGTCTACTTTGGTATATCGATGCCCTGTCTCGATACACCTACGACTAGGAACATTTGAAGGATATACTTAGCGACTACACTGTCCCCACTAGTATGATCTGCATCATAGTCCTGGTAGTCAAGTACTCATCCTAAGGGCTTTATCAACATGTAACATAGAGACAATCAGAGTACATGTTAAGATAAAGAGCAACCAGATAGCATACTATCATGTCGAGCAAGAAAGTTCTCACTATATATGTCCAAGCATCCACTACAATATACATCGTATGTACAGTAATGGCCTCTAAGGCATACATATCACTAACAATCTCCCACTTGCACTAGGTTCATCTTTTGTAGTATCTCATACCCAACAATCAGTTGTGGTTGAAGTATCTCATACTCAACCATTTCATAAAAGTCTCTACTGGGAAATATGTCTTTGTGAGTGGATCTGCGCTGTTGTCCTCTGTATCTACTCTCCTATCCTCGATCTCCCTGGAGATCAACTATCTCCATGATCAGGTGATACTACCTAAGAATATGTCCGGATCTCTGATGGGATGGGGGTTCCTAGGTATAAGCCACAACTCCATTGTCACACAATGGTAGGAACGAAGTTCATCTCATGAACTTATATATATCCAGACTAGCCTCTTTGGTAGCATCCTTGGTAACGATGTATATTGCCTTTAATCGTCTAGTTTGTCACGGTATCTAGCTTGGAAATCTTCCAACATACCGTCTCTCCACTGAGCGTAAAGATAATGCTTGTGACTGACATCCAGTCGTCCTTACCACCCTTGATGCTTTCCAGTGATTCTCTCCAGGATCGATTGATACCATCTCACTACACCTAGTGAGAATCCTAACATCCAATTAGATCTATCTTATAGATCCAAAACCTAGGATTTAGGAGGTATCACATTGATCTTATATGGAGAATCCTTATGATAAGAGGAGATTGACCGAGCGCAGCATAGGAAACTCCTTCCCCATCAAGAGTATATCTTCCACGTACAATATGAGGAATATCACCATACTCCCTACTATCTTTTTATATATACAAGGTTCATCTACCATTTTAAAGAAGTCAAACTCTTTGACTACCACATCAAAACAGATGTTCCAACTCCGTGATGCCTGATTTATCCTATAAAACAGCTTGCACACGTTTCCGCTGCTCCCACTGTCTACGAAGCTCTCTGGCTGTGTACTTACAGACGCTCTCTTCTAAATCATCATTTAGAAAAGTAGTCATAACACTCAACCGCCAGATATCGTAATCATGGTGTGTAGCAGTGACAAGTAGGATCTGGATGGACTTAAGCATAGCTTTGAAAGTCTCAACTTTTCCATGTACACCTAGTAATCTTCTCAAGATATACTTGCTCCTGATGAGGATTTAACCCTTCAGATAAAGCAACCAAAGTCCATACTTTGTTGGTGTATATGGATTCCATTTTAGATCGCTTAGCATCCAGCCATTCTCACAGAGTCACCACTCTTGATGGCCTGCACGAAACTAGTTGGGTCATCATCTCATAATGCAATCCTCGCTCCTACTGTTATAGAGAAAACCGAAGTATCTCTCAGATGGTTGAGGAACCCTACCAGATCGGCGGAGAGGCTGAGGTTCGTTGGGAGCTATTGAATCCTCCGGTTCTACCAAATCATCAGCTGTAGTTTGTATAGCTGGAACTCCTTCCAGTTCTACCTCATGACCACTAATTTCTTCATAAGAAATTCCCTTTCCAAAAGGTGGTATGCTGAGGAAAAAAAACACCTTTTGTTCCTCGGTTTGGTAGAAGATATTCCCTTGCGAATGCTTGGGATATCCAACAAACTTTCACAGAGCTGACCTTGCCTCGAGTTTGTCCGGATTTTGCTTTTAGACATAGGCCGGACAACCCAAATCTTAACTTCCTTAAGAGATGGGCTCTTCCCATACCATATCACATATGGAGTGGTAGGCACCTGATTTGATTAGAACCCTATTCAATAGGTATGCAGTTTCTTAAGTGCATAACACCTAAAAGGAAATAGGCAACTCAGTAGTACTCATCATAGAGCACACCATATCACATATGGTACGATTGCTCCGCCCCGATATACCAACGTGCTGTGGTGTATATGGAGGAGTAATGCTGAGAGAGAATCTCATTCTCCTTTAGAATACTTCAGGATCTCCGTGCTCAAGTATTCTCCTCCCTGATCACATCAAAGGACATAATACTTATACCCATTTTGGTTCTCTACTTCTATCTTATATTCATTGAATTTCTCAAAAGCTTCAGACTTGTGTTTCAACATGAACACATATATGAATTTTGAGAGATCATCAGTGAATGTAATGAAGTACAAAGTGCCGTTTCTGGCATGTGTAGACAGGGGACCTATATACATCATCATGTATCAATCCCAAGAGTTCACTAACTCTTTCTCTGTTTCCAATAAACGGAGCTATGGTCATTTTATCTTTGTGACACGACTGGCAAGTTTCACAAGATGTAAATCTAAACTGATTTAAATATGCATCTTTATGTAACTTCAGCTAGTCGGGTCGCATTGATATGACCTAGTCTATAATACCTAAAGAAGGATTCGTTCATTTCTGAACTCTTCCCCTTGTGTGTGTTCTGTACGTTAAGAACTATGGTTTGATTTAGAACGTATATGCTTTTAGATAACGAGCCTGAACTGATCAACTCTTGATATAGGAAATGTTCAAAACATTATCCAACAATACAAAATTATATCCTTCTTTACTAAATAAAGATACTGATATGATGTTGTATATCAGGTTCGGTATCTAATAACATTCATTCAGAATCAATGTATTTGATAATACAGGGTGATAACTGCCAACAGACTTGGCTGCAATACTTGCACCATTTTTAACTCTTACAACTTATCACTCTATCTTAGTTCTCTACCTCTCTTTAGCCCATGTAACAGATTATATTTTGCGGGATCCTGATCCGGTATCTCATACCCAGGACATAAAGGATACTGAGAAACAGTTCTCGGTAATGAACACACCCGAAGAAGATGCATCATCATACACTTTCTTCATTTGGGCGGCATGGGGAATTCTGGTAATCCCCTATTTCCTGGTCGGTCTTATAACAATTATAAGTTGGAGCGGAACCAACGTTCCCTAGCGCAGCATAACAAGCGGGTTCGGTCAATACATCCATATTATTATCTTGATTAAGGCGTGACATGGTCGCTACCTGGAGAGAGAGATAAGAAAGCACTCAGCGTATGCTCTTGCAAGATTAGATTGGTTGTTAATATATCTAATCAGGATGGCTCCCACTGTTTTAGTCAAATCTTACTTCAAACCCTAAAAGGAAAGACAATCCGGGATTAATTACACCCTACAAGTTCGCTAATCTTTCAGCCAGGCCAGTGCTGGTACTTTGAGTGAGGTTCCCCGTGCTTTCGTACGGACCTAATTAAAATAAAGCTCGTTTTCCCAGGGGCGTAACCCCGTTAACACCTTTCTAAACACCTACCTGATCAGCTATTTATAATGTGTAAAACTCTCACAGGAGTAACACTTACTCATAACGGGTATCGGGATCCAACTATCTCATAGGAGGTATGCAATCTCATTGCAAATTTCAACACTTGAAATTCCCGATAATATTTTACCCCTAGCATCCTATGACCTTGACGAAAGCCAACAAACCATAGGCTACTAGTCAAGTTCAACCCGTACATTTCCCGATTGAATTAAACCCACCCGCACGACCCTTGACGAAAGCCAACAAAGTCGTACGACTACCCTAACTCAATCGCATCATATGCTTATGCAGATAAGCATAAATAGCTACAGCACACTACGCCTTGACAAAAGCCAACAAACGCAGCACGAATACTATGAAGTACTTATCTGAAATGACGGAGGGCTACGACAGGTTTTTATGAAAACCTTTTGCGTAATGAACTTGATATTGTTGTAGAATCAAATGATTTAAATGGATTGTTTTTAAGTCCTTTTGCTAGTTTTGCTAAAGAGGTCACTCCCGGTGAAGGGATCTCGACTCTTTCCTTATCGAATAAGGTGCAGGATATTTCACAAATACCACTATGCAAAGCAAGAACTAGAAAAGCAATCAAAAGACAAAACCGAGGGTTGTAGCATCTGCCAGCTATTGCTAAAGAGATCACTCCCAGTGAAGGGATCTCGGCTCTTTCCTTATCGAATAAGGTGTTGGATGTTCTACAAGGAACATCGCTATGCAAAGCAACAACTAGAGCTACCTTTTTTTGAAAATTCGATTCCACAACATCTTTAGGTTTCTTTTATTTCATTAATCTCATTAATGAAGTCCCATCAATTAAGTTTACCTAAATATCACAGATAAATACAACGTACCCTTATGCCATCCGCATTCGGCTCGATGTCCTCTCGTGCACCGTTAGGTTAGGTAACTAACGGCAGAACGGGGCAGTGCTAGCGCGGGTGTAAAACATAAGCAGCGTCTATATAATATATCACATATACTATATCTAGTATCTATCTCAACATATCAAATGATCACATCACAGATATCGCAACAGAAGAAACATATGAAATATTGGACATACTAGGAGGTTCGTATTTTATTGCGAGCCTGTATAAAACACGGATTCCACGGTCGTGATGAATAGCCAATCTCACACCCCTAGACCCTTACGAGAGTGGCAAGAAACTCTACCAATTCTAGAGTTAGGAGACCCGGTCTCAACTCCTCGAGATGGTCTCCCACTGGACCCTAGAACCCGGTTACTTATGCTCCCCCCTTGGGTCTATCCTAATGCGGAAAAGTAAATAATATACAATGGTGACATCATCCTCAACCCGGAAGTGCCCTAATAAAAGAATATTACATACAATGAATTTTACATGAATGAAAATGAAAAACTCTCATCTCACATAAAACCCCCGGCTATTCAAATACATGACGATCCAATATAACATATCCAAGCAACACATAACATCACATGTCATCAACATAAGTAAATATGCGTATCCCAATTGTCGTTGATATATAGCAACGAAACCGGCAATACACCACATATTACACTTACGGTTGCAGAAAAGAAAGTGAAAAACTACAACAGTTGGAATCCGCAACCACCTTAGACGTCACATGCCTAACCAAATGAATTCCTTAGACATCGCATGCCTAACAATTATAAACCCCACATTTTAATCTCAATATCGAAAACACTTTTCAATATCTAATCGGAAAATTCAACAAGATTTCCGACATAATGATCGAATGCTCATCGAAAACTTTAGTAGACGGCCGCACCCCCCGAGGCCGTCGACGAAGTGCACTGAGGCGGAACACCACTGCCGCGAGCACCCGAACGGATGCTTTTGGCGACGGGTTTCTCCTACAGTCACTTGGTCGGGGCTGTGGGGTGTGGCTATCTATTAAGTTTATCCGGCGAGTATCCGCGTACACTACGTGATTGCGACGGACTTTTGATCATATCAAAATCCCGTGGCAACCGATCAACTGAGACTAAACTGCTAGATTTATAACATTTAAATTAGTTATCTCATAACTACTTGTGCATTCCAAATAATGTATCACATTATAGAAAAAGCTAGACGATATTAAACATTCCGATCGAATCAACAAACACTCAAAATTTCCCAATTTGCTCAACACTTGAACTTAGTTTAAAAGCATCCATCACATGCCACAGTACCAATGGACCAGCCGTCGAAGGGTCAAACCAACGCCTCACTTGTGGCAAAGCCGAACTATCATAAACCCTAAGGTTTATAGGTGGTTCTGACGGTCACATAATCGAGTTAAGGTTTCGTTTCTCTAGAGGGTCCACCGCATTACTTGCACGACTTTGAATGTTCTTTAACTAAGGAAAAATCCAACACTTAGAAATTTTCCGGCAGGGGAAAAAGTGAGTTATTGATATCCGTTCGAAATTTTTAACACTGTCTAAACAATCACGAAACCAAGCTAGAATTGCGAATGCGAAAACTCCGAATTACCTTTTGAGTAAATAAACATCTCATGCAAATTTAGCCAAAATAAACAACACCAAAAATACCAAACCCCAGAGACTTGAAAACTACCCAAAACTCAAACCCCAGATCTCCAAGAAATCCGAACAGGCCGGAATTTTAGGCCTTCTGGCCGGCCAAAAACCGAGCAGGGGGGATTGGTTTTGGGCTGTGTTCATATTGTATCTCATACAACAATCTTCAACTGTTTGAAAATTTTTTGACTCCAGAAATAATTCGACAGAAACTAGGGTTTTGCATCGGCTGTTTCGGACTTGTTTCGGTTTTGTAATCCTACGGTTATCCATCTAATTCTCTAGCTAGGCTCTGATACCACTGTTGGGTTACCTACAACGGCAACAAGGTTTGGGGAGGAATCATCCATGCCAAATTAAAATTTTGACATTGAAGATAACCTTAAACCTAGGAACTTTAACTAGAGAATCAAACAAAACATCGAAGCAAACAACTTTACTTCTAAGAGTTGGGGATTACAACCTTTGTAGTCCATTCCTTCGCTTCATAAGCTCCGTGTTGAGGTCCATTCGCTGTGATCATCAAGTACCCGGACTCTAGAGAGGCTCCATGAAGAGAAAGACGCAACCTTGCTTTCAATCTTCAAAAACTAAGATGATCTACCTTGAAGAATCTCAAACCCAAGCTCTTGCTTCACTAATCAAGTATTAGCAAAGGAAACACCCTAATCTAAGTGGCTACAATAGATGAGAATGATGAAGTAGGAATTTTTCTCTCTTTAGTTTTCAATTTCTCACAAAATATCATCAGAAATCCAAAAGCTAGAAAGCTTTCAAAAGGAGGAAGAAGAAGAAATCCTTTTGTGATGAATAATGAATTATTGTTGTGGTTACAATTGCAACCTTGAGTTAAGAATGAGAGTCTTAACTCTTGTAGAGAATAAACCATAGGTTAAGAGTTTGGGTTGGGTTAAAGAATATCTACT
Organism: Agapanthus africanus; assembly: GCA_030015575.1. NCBI lineage: Eukaryota > Viridiplantae > Streptophyta > Magnoliopsida > Asparagales > Amaryllidaceae > Agapanthus > Agapanthus africanus. The sequence goes on from CM057345.1 coordinate 167,654,725, forward strand.
CAAAATATCAAGCTAGATAACAAAAGGCAAAGCTTCATGAAGCTTCATGAAAGCTTCATCCAAAAGCTAACCCTAATCCAAACCCTAACTTGGTTTAAACTCAACAACCATGTTGCATTTGTAACCTTAACATGTTATAATATTATATATCACATATATAATATATAATGTAACAAAAGTAAATAATACATTTAACATATATCGCATATATATCAATGTATTATCCAGTGAGAAAATGAATCAATAAAGCGAGCTTATATTAGTTAATGTAACGCAATATATCTCATATATAATTATACATTAGATTATCGAATCAACACTTGATCCGATAATCCGGCTATTTCACAAATAACTGACTAATATAACAAGTATCAGTTCATCGAATCAACACTTGATCCGATGACCCGGTTATATCACATATATCCGGCCGATATCACATATCGCGAGAATAGAATACGGTATCTCATATCGTATTATTCTCGGTCCCGCACATATCACATATGTACTCCTACTCCGTTTTGCCTGAGCCAAGAAACCTCTGTGTAAGACTCTAAAGAATCATCGAAACGCCGGCAGTAGGTGATGATCATATCAAACACTCGCAAGCTGCAAGAGGTCAGTTAAACGTTACAGCCACCTACGTATTGAGCGATCAGAAGATCAACAGGCAAGCATGTACATTCTCCTGTGAATCCAATCACTAACACTCCCGTACAGTCCGGTCTCTTCGTCTGATATGTCGCATATCCAGTCTAGGGGTGGTAAATGTCAGACCCCAGTAACTGATAAGTCGTGTCGATATGAGGTCCATAACAGTTTGAGAAACTACTGATAACATTTACTACTAAATCTCAGCAACCCTGGCCAGGGATTTCCAGTTATAGCCTATCGAACACAGCGCAACATCAACTCCCAATACCGGGAGAGACAAAACCTCTCCTATTGCTCATTGCCTCCATGTGATTCGGGACTGTACCCAAAAGCCACCGTTTTGCACGTTCTCTTGAATGTGGTAAGGTGGAAATCAAAGCACAGTGGGAATCACACAAGAATCTATAACGATCTCGGGTCTACAGACTAACCTGTACCAGTGTCACCAGAGAACTGCCATCTGACGTGAGGTATAATACCATCTGGGAGTTCTCGGCGAGTTCGTCCAGTGTACCCAGTCTCCACTGAGCACCCGTATACTTTCTCTGATGTCAAACACCAATGTATATGTGATCATCCATCGCCCATCTACATGGGTCGAGAAGCATACACTAGTCTACTCTATTATATCGATGCCCTGTCTCGATACACCTACGACTAAGAACATTTGAAGGATGTGCTTAACGATTACACTGTCCCTACTAGTATGATCTGCATCATAGTCCTGGTAGTCAAGTACTCATCGTAAGGGCTTTATCAACATGTAACATAGAGATAATCAGAGTACATGTTAAGATAAAGAGCAACCAGATAGCATACTATCACATCGAGCAAGAAAGTCCTCACTATATATGTCCAAGCATCCACTACAATATACATCGTATGTACAGTAATGGCCTCTACGGCATACATATCACTAACAGATTATGTGGCAAGCTTCCACGTGATCTCTCACTCGTCAGTAGATGGTGAAGAAGCTCTTGATACAGAGAAACTGGGGGCATATCCCGAACCGGAACTCCTAGGACCGTCAGACGAGATGATTGACGTATTCTTGAACGAATCTCTTCTGAAAAGCAAAGCTGATCAGGAGCGTGAAATCGCCGTATTTGAAAAAGCCAAGCGTCGGTGACTGAACGAAAGGATTGAAATACCCCAACCGGATAGGAGCACTTCGGCCGCCAGCAAAAGCAGGTTCAAGACAAGGAAAAGGTTCGCCAAATCCATATCAATGGGAATGAAGCTGCCACCCTCCGAAGGAAACACTCCTGATAGGATACACCTTAACGAAGAGTACTCACATCCAAACTACTGCTTGTACCATCGGAGGACCATACACCCTATTGAAGAGTGCAACGCTTTTAAAAGTTGGTGGCAGGGATACGTTGCTCACCGGCAGCATTTTAAGCGGATGAAGCGCAAAACTCATCGGGAACAAAGAAGCACGACAGATGAGCATAAAAGAACTGCCGGTGAATGTCACATGGTTAATTCCGGGGGATCGCAAGTTCTCACCTACGGGAGTTATTCTGATGAAGAAATAGCCCTCGGCCCTCTCTTCAAGGAATCCATCTCTAAAACAGAAGAGATGAAGACCTGCGAGAACATTCAACTGTGCAATCGCACGCTACCTGAAAAGAATCTAGGCCCCGCAAACAAGGGATCGAACAAAAAGGATAAAGGGAAAGAAAAGGTCCCTGAGGATATCACCCTCGATGACCGAGTCGTCGATAAGCTGGCAGCCAAGGACCCTGTTAGTGTATATGCCCTAGAGGCCATTACTGTATCATACTAGTTTGTATATTACTTAATGAAAGCTTGGGATATTCACCTTGTATATACAATCTTGCTCAAAATAGTAGTATGCTACTTGGTTTGTTTCTACTTCAATGTGTACATGTGTTTATTTTAGTATATCACCTATACACATTAGTGGAGACCTTAGGATCTTTGCTTGATTATCAGCGTTGTGATGGCAGTCATACTAATGGGGGCTGGGTAATCTATAAGCACATTCTTATGCAGGTCCCTAGTCGCAGGACTATCGAGACAGGGCATCGATACTCCGGAGTAGACTAGCGTATGCGCTTCTCATCCCAGTGTGGGAGATGGTCTGTCCCACAGCCATCAGTACGTCGTACTGGAGATAGTATGCGGGTGCTCGTTGGGTTACGAGTATACTGGACAGGACTCGTCGGGAACTGTTTGTTGGACCTATACCTATCATCAGTTATCAGTTCCCAGGTGACATGAGTACAGCTTAGTCTGCTGACTTGACACTGTCACTTCGCCTCGAGTGTGTTCCCACTTCACTTTGATTGCTACCCTACCACGGCTCAAAGGAGTCATGCAAACAGGTAGTTTTTGGGTGTAGTCCCGAAGTACTTGGAGGCAGTGACGGTTAGACAGGATTCGTCTCTCCCGGTATTGGGGGTTGACATCGCGCTGTGTCTAGGAGAGCCATTACACGAGTAGTCCCTGGCCAGGGCAAGCGAGATATACTGGTAGGCTTCCAGTGTTATCTCAGGGTGTATTGGGCTTCACTCCGACACGACTTGTACCGCTATTAGGGGACTGACGTTTACCGCCCCCTAGGCCCGCCATGCGATGTATCAGACGAACAGACCGGACTGTACGGAGACTGTCATATTCAGGCTCAGTAGGAGTTCAGATGGGTTTCACCTCGTCAGTCTTCTTGTCGGCATCTACCTGGGGACCTTTACGTACAGCTAGTGCCGCTTGCGGTCTGTGGTTAAACCCACTGCCAGTGTAGTGTCGAGTCTTTAGAGTCCCACACAGAAAGCTATTCGCCTTTAGGCAAAAGAGTAGAGGTCGCATGGTTTTGCGACAGGTCGCATGGTTTTGCGACAGGGTCCGGTCACATCCGTGCACGTACAGTGTCCGGACAGCTAACACTAGCGGGCTTCGGTTTAAGCCAGATCCTAGTGTACGTTTTGGGATTGGTTTTATCCAGTATGTATTCGTGTTCCTCGGAACACGGATGCGGGTGTGTATGCACAGTTGACGGAGAGACAGAGCCAGAGGATTCTCATTAGGGTTGTTGACCGCTGACTATTGACTATTGACTTTTTGCTCAACCCAAATGAGAATATGATATGTAATTAACAATAATATTAATTAAGTATTATAGTGACATGGTTGTTGAGGGGTTGACTTTGTTGACTTGTTGACTTTATTGACCGGTTGACTAGGTTGGACTAGTTGACCATCATGACGACAATGGCTATCATTTCATGGCAAAGACTTTTGCTTGCTTGTTCTCTTGTGCAAAATGAGTGCATGAAATGATATGGCTATTGTAGCTTAAACCATCACTAATACTTGATTTCTATTATTGGTTATGATGGTTTTGGATTATGAGAGCCAAGAGAGAAAAGTCTTGCTCATTCTTTCATTTCCTTTCTCTCTCTTGTGTTCTTGAGCTCTCATCTTCGTCCTCTTGCTCTCCCTCTCTTTAGTCTATGGTTCACTTGTCTCATGTGTTGAGAAGCAAGAACCATAGAGAAAAATCCCAACACACTCTCCTCTACTCACTCTAGTTCACAAGGTTTAGCAAACCGAGTGAACTAGTTTCTTCAAAGTTCGAAGAAGAAGCCAAAGGTAGAAGCTTTCAGGTGGATCGATCTTCGGCGCAAGGAGACGACGGGGTGAAGCCGATCCGGACAACCATCGAGGTTTGAAGACGAAGGAGTTCAAGAAAGAAAGGTATAACCCCCTAACCGAGTAGTTAATAACTCCTAGTTAGGTTGTTAGTTAGATGTTTAACAAAGATCCGGTTTTGAGTCCATGTTACCGTCTCTAGAAAATTGTTTTTCATCAAATTCCGCATGCCCGAAAGTACCGGGAGAGGTAGCATGGACTTACAGTGGTATCAGAGCCTAGTTAAACTCTATCTAACATGTTAGCATAGTAGCTAGAATTTCGATCGGGGAAAAAGTCCAGAAATGAACCCGGAATTCATGCTTGCTGTCGAATTTTTCCTCTGTTCCAAAAATGATAAATCATACTTTAAAATTCGGCTCAGGCTTTTTATAGCAAACTGCAAAAATTTCATCCACTGATCCGATCAAAGCGCCGCGGAAACGCGGCGGGAGCGTGCTCCCGCCGCGGTTCCGCGGCCGAGTTGCCTCGGCCGTGGGAAATTTTGGTTGCAGTTTGTTCAGTGGGGTATTTTAGGAATTTTGGTATATGTTTTTTCAGCCCAGATTTTCCAGAAAGAAAATTTTGTTTTTGGGGCTTTAAAAACCTTATTTTGATCGAGTTTCTAAATACTTAAGCTGACGGGTTTTTATCTGTGATGTGATATTTGTATTGAACGTCTGCTAATCGCTATATGTCGATTAGTGGGGGTTATACAAATCTGTGATCTGTAATGTCATTGGAATGTGTATATGAATTCATTGGATTGTCGCGGGTGAATAGCCGGGGGTTGTGAGACGAGAGTTTTCTTTTCTTTCAATTCATGTAAATTTGTAAATTGATGTAATAATTATTTGTATGGCCGCACAACCGGGTCGGGGTTGTAGCCGTCATTGTATAATTTCTTTTTACTGTTTTTGCTCCTAGGATAGACCCATGGAGGGGGTGCACAAACTACTGGGTATCCCGAAGTGCCGAGTGGCTTACTCACGGAGTTAAGAGAGGTTGCTTTGCTTCGGGTACTTGGCGGGTAGTTTGCCGCACCCGTAGGGGTCTTGGGTGGGGTATTGGCTATTCACCGAGACCGTGTAATCTGCTTTTCGTTACAGGCGTGTACGAATTGCGGATTCCTAGTATATCCAATGTGTTCATCTATGATCTGAAATGGCTATCATTGCAATATATCTATATATGATATTATTTAGGCGTTGCTTATGTTTTACAGCCGCGCTAGCCCAGCCCCCGCTCTGTTGTTAGTTAAGTAACCTAACGGGTAATGACGGGGCCCCGTGGCGAATGCGAATGGCATAAGCATACGTCATATTTTGGTTGTTTTCTGCAATGGTAGGATTAAATGATGGGACGCATTAAAAGAACTAATGCAAGAATAACCCGCATTAAAAGAACTAATGCAAGAAAATAAACCAAGTAAAAGTCGTTGGAACACTTTGAAAAACCACTCGGTTCTTTTCAAAACCAAACTTTTAAATGCGGAGCATGAACCACTCCTTTTGAAAGCTATCTCGTTCCATAGATTAAATCAAGTTCACTACGTTCACGGTTTCGCCAAAACCATTCGTAGCCCTCCATCGTTTCACATGAATAGTCAATAGTATTCAAGCTATGTTTGTTGGCCAAAGTCAAGGCATTGTGATTGGTAGCTATTGGGTATTCATGTGCAGCATAGATAGATGTGTTGGTTTGGGGCAGTCGTTCTACCTTGTTGGCCAAAGTCAAGGGTATGTGCGGGTGGGCTCAAATTAACCTGGAGAATGACGGGTAGAACTTGACATGTGACTTATGATTTGTTGGCCAAAGTCAAGGTCATAAGAGCATGGGGCAAAAATCCACATCGGGAGTTTCAAAAGAACTGAAACTTGCTAGTGTTGCATACCATTTGGAGTGTGATGATTCTGGTAGGATTCCTTCAGTTTCGTCACGCGATGATATTTGGATCCCGATCCTACTGTGAGTATATGCTACTCCTCGGGAAATTTCTCACTTAACGATCAATGCTATAAACCAAGTAGATGTCTAGAAAGGTGTTAGCGGGGCTACGCCCACATGGAAAAGAGGTTATTTAATTAAGGAACTTCGCGAAAGCGTTGGAAAACCTCCCTCGAAGTACCGACAACAGCCTGGCCGAACGGTTAAGCAAGAATTGTATGGTGAGATTGATTCTGACTAATTCTTCCTTTTTGGTTTGAGGAGGGATTCGAGAAACAGTGGGAGCCATCCTGTTTAGACAAACTAAAAACCATTCTAAACTTGCAAGAGCATCATGCTGAGTGTTTCTTCTCTCTCCTAATTGCAGCGACCAATCTGTTAGTTATATGTATTCCCTAGAGGCCATTGCTATACATAGGATGTATATTGTAGTGGATGTTGGGACATATATAGGGAGGACTTTCTTGCTCGACATGATAGTATGCTACCTGGTTGCACTTTACCTTAACGTGTACGCTGATTGTCTCTCTGATACATGTTGGAAAAGCCCTTAGGATGTGTACTTGACTACCTGGACTATGATGCGGATCATACTAGTGGGGACATGGTAGTCCATAAGTACATCCTTCAAAGTCCCTAGTCGTGAGTGTATCGAGACGGGGCATCGATATACCAGAGTAGACTAGCGTATACCTTCTCGACCCATACAGATGGACGATGGATGATCCCATATCCATTGGTGTTTGACATCAGAGATGATATACGGGTGCTCAGTGGAGACTGGGTACACTGGACGGACTCGCTGAGAACTCCCAGATGGTATTATACCTTACGTCAGATGGCAGTTCTCTGGTGACACTGGTACAGAGTAGTCTGTTGACCCGAGATCGTCATAGAGTCTTGTGTGGTTCCCACTGTGCTTTGATTTCCACCTTACCACGTCCAAGAAGGCGTGCAAAACGGTGGTTTTTGGGTACAGTCCCGAGTCACATGGAGGCAATGAGCGATAGGAGGGGATTCGTCTCTCCCGGTATAGGGGGTTGATGTTGCGCTGTGTTCGATTGGCTATAACCGGAAATCCCTGGCCAGGGATGCTGAGATTTACTGGTAAGTGTTACCTGTATTTTCTCGAATTGTTATAGTACTCATATCGACACGACTTATCGAGCTATTGGGGTCTGACGTTTACCACCCCTAGGCGAGATATGCGACATATCAGACGACGAGACCGGACTGTACGGTAAGTGTTACTGGTTGGATTCACATGAGTGTGAGCGGGCTTACTCATCGATCTTCTGATCGCTCAATACCCGGGTGGCCGTTACGTTTGGCAGACCGCTTGCGGCTTGTGGGTGTTTGATATGATCATCACCTGCTGCCGGCGTGTTGACGAGTCTTTAGAGTTCTACACAGAGGTTTCCTGGCTCAAGCGAAACGAAATAGGAGCGCATATGAGATATGTGCAGGACCGAGAATAATGCGTGTATGTGATACCGTATTCCATTCTCGCGATGAATGTATCGAACGGTTGTATGCGATATAACCTAGTTATCGAATCAAGGATTGATTCGGTAAGCCGATACATAGGATACTAGTCGGTTATATGCGATATGACCGGATCGTTAAATCAAGTGTTGATTTAATGATTTAATGTATAACTATATATTTGATATATTACTTTGCATTAACTAGTATTGGTTCACTTTAAATGGATTTTCTCACTTGTATTGTGCAAGTTGTATATGTGATATACTTTTGTGCACATGATTGTATCATGTTTGATGATACATGCTTATTTGGTTAAGTGTAAAGAATTAAACCATGGTTAAATTGATGATTAGGGTTTTGCTTATTCATTCATTTATTTATTTATTCTTTTTGGAAATTAAAAGGATAAATAGATATGGTGGCTTTCTTTGTATCTTTCATGAAGCTTCATGAAGTGTTGAAAGTTTGACCACTTTTGTCTCATGCTTAACCCTAACCATTCCACTTAACCATGATTCATTCTCTACACTTAACCATGGTTTGTATATGATAAGTATTGATTTTCTTTTGTTTTTTAAATAACTTATCATACTCATCTTCTTCTTCTTCTTCATCTTTACAATGAAGAAAAGCTTGCTATCAACAATGGCAACTAATGAAAATGAGTGAGAAATCCAATTCTAAAGTGAACCCACTTCCTATTTCTTCATCCTCTACCTCTTGCCAAGTAGTATAGGGTGTTTTCTTCACAAGTTTCATGACTTGGTGAAGTGGGAGCTTGAACTTGTGATGCCTCGACGTAGATCATCTTCGGCATCGTAGTCGATGACCTAGCCCGCCCATTTCTCCGATGAAGCCGACACTAGAGCCCGGGATTTGATTTAGACAGTAAGGAGACTTCATCATGGAGCTATGGAGGTGGAGAACCGGATCTACAAAGGTTGTATTTCCGTTCTTTTAGTTAAGTTGTTAACTAGTTTCACTTTTCGCCTAGACATCTAGTTAACGATCCGTATTAGGGTTTCTCGGCACTTGTAAAATTTGTAATTGGCATAGTTGATGCCTTGTGAGAGCTCATTAGTGTGCCTAGGAACCCTACAGTGGTATCAGAGCCTAGCTAGAGCCTTAGGCGATGCGTAGACGATGTTAGAAACCCGATCGAACCTCTGAAACCCTAACTTTTAACCCTCTCTGGACTTTTTCTGAAAAAGTGGTTTTTTCCAAATTAAAAATGCTTAAAAAATTCAGCAGGAAATTCTAAGAATTACGGTGCAAAAATTACCTAATGATCTGTCTAAAGCGAGGCGGAACCGCGGCATTAGCCGCCTATTGCGGCGGTTCCGCGCCCATTTAGTCTCTTCAGTCAACCATTTTTGCACAGTAACTTCTTTATTTAAATGCTGAGTTTTATGGGAATTTTTAAAATTTACTTAAGAGTTGAGTTTTCTGGGTTGTATTAGGGACTCGGTATTTCGATCGGATTGTCTAATTTTGTCTGTGTGCTTTTCCGGATAATTTTAGAATATGTTAAAAAGTTCGCCCGGATATAAATACCCAATCTTTCCCCTGCCGAAAAAAATTCCAAGTGTTGGATTTTTCCGAGGTTTAAAGACGTTCTAAGTAGTGCAAGTAACGCGATGGTCCCTCTAGAAGACAACAAACCTTAACTCGATTATGTGACTGTCTTGAACTTCCCTTTGAACCTTCGGGTTTGGGGCAGTACGGCGTGCCACATGTGAGGCGTTGGCTTGACCCTTCTACGGCTGGACCGTTGGTACTGAGGCACGAAATGAATGTTTTTAAACTTATTTCAAGTGTTGATCTGTTTCGGGAAAACTTGGGTGTTCGATTGTTCGATCGGAATGTTTAACATTTTCTATTTATCCGGAATGTGATACAATAATTGGAATTCACAAGTAGTTATGAGATAACTGAATGAATGTTATAAACATAGCAGTTTAGTCTCACTTGATCGGTTGCCACGGAATTTTGATGTGATTAAAAGTCCGTCGCAGTCACGTAGCGTACGCGGATACTCGCCGGGTAAACTTAATAGACAGCCTTGCTCCATAGCCCCGACCAAGTGACTGTAGGAGAACCCCGTCGCCGAAAGCATCCGTTCGGGTGCTCGCGACAACGGTGTTCCGCCTTGGTGCACTTCGTCAAAGGCGTCGGGGGTGCGGCCGCCTACTAAAGTTTGCGAAGAGTATTCGATCAGGATGTCGGGAATCTTGTTGAATTGCCCGACTTGATATTGAAAAGAGTTTTCGATTTTGAGACTAAAATGCGGGGTTTATAATTGTTAGGCATGTGATGTCTAAGGAATTCATTTGATTAGGCATGCGATGTCTATGTAGGTTGCGGATTCCAACTGTTGTAGTTTTACACTTTCTTTTATGTGACCGTAAGTGTAATATGTGATATCGCCGGTTTCGTTGCTATATGCCAACGACAATTGGGATGCGCATATTTACTTACGTTGATGACATGTGATGTTATGTGTTGCTGGATATGTTATATTGGATCGTCGTGTTTGAATAGCCGGGAGTTTTTATATGAGATGAGTGTTTTTCATTTTCATTCATGTAAAAACTTGTATGTAATATTCTTTTATTGGGGCACTTCCAGGTTGCGGAAGATGTCACCCTTTGTATATTATTTACTTTTCGGCACTAGGATAGACCCAAGGAGGGGAGCACAAGTAACCGGGTTCTGGAGTCCAGTGGGAGACCAACTCGAGGAGTCGAGTCCGGGTCTCCTAACTCCAGAATTGGTAGGGTTGCTTGCCGCTCTTATAAGGGTCTAGGGGTATGGGTTTGGCTATTCATCACGACCGTGGAATCCGTGTTTTATACTGGCTCGTATTGAAAACACGGACGTCCTAGTATATCCAATATTTCATATGTTTCTTCTGCTGCGATATTTGTGATGTGATCATGTGATGTTCTGTGATAGATACTGTATATAGTATATATGATATATTATATAGACGTTACTTATTTTTTACACCCGTGCTAGCCCTGCTCCGCTCTGCCGTTAGTTACCTAACCTAACAGTGCACGAGGGGACATCGAGGCGAATGCGGATGACATAAGTGTACGTTGTATTTATCTGTGATGTTTAGGTAACTTAAATGATGGGACTTCATTAATGTGATTAATGAAATAAAAGAAACCTAAAGATGTTGTAGAATCGAATTTCAAAAATAAAACAGGTAGCTACAGTTCTCGCTTTGCACAGCGGTATATATGATATATCCTGCACCTTATTCGATAAGGAAAGGACCGAGATCCCTTCACCGGGAGTGACTCCTTTAGCAATAACTGGCAGATGCTACACACTCGGTTTGTCTTTTGATTGCTTTTAAGAGTTTTTGCTTTGCACAGTGATATATATGATATATCCCGCACCTTATTCGATGAGGAAAGGACCGACGATCCCTTCACCGGGAGTGACTCCTTTAGCAAAACTAGAAAAGCCTCAAAAACACTCCATTTTAAAATCATTTGATTCTACAACGATATCAAGTTCATTACGCAATAGGTTTTCATAAAAACCTGTCGTAGCCCTCCGTCATTTCAGATAAGTACTAGTTAGTATTCGTGCTGCGGTAGTTTGGCATTCGTCAAGGCGCAGTGTACGGTAGCTAACTAGTATTTATCTGCTTATGCATATGATGCAGATTGGATTAGGGTATTCGTACGGCGTTGTTTGGCATTCGTCAAGGGTCGTGCGGGTGGGTTTAATTCAATCAAGAAATGTACGGGTTGAACTTGACTAGTGGACTATGGGTTGTTTGGCATTCGTCAAGGTCATAGAACGCTAGGGGCAAAGTATTATCGGGAATTTCAAGTGTTGAAATTTGCAATGAGATTGCATACCTTCTATGAGATAGTTGGATCCCGATACCCGCTGCGAGTAAAAGTTACTCCTGGGAGAGTTTTATACATTACAATTAGCCGATCAAGTAGGTGTCTAGAAAGGTGTCAACGAGGTTACGCCTCTGGGAAAACGAGGTTTACATTAATTAGGTTCGTGCGAAAGCACGGGGGACCTCCCTCAAAGTACCGACACTGGCCTGGCTGAAAGATTGGCGAACTTGTAGTGTGTAATTAATCCCGGCTAGTCTTTCCTTTTAGGGTTTGAAGGAAGATTTGATAAAAACAGTGGGAGCCATCCTGATTAGATAAAATAATAACCAATCTGATCTTGCAAGAGCATACGCTGAGTGTTTTCTTCTCTCTCTCTCCAGGTAGCGACCATATCACGCCTTAATCAAGATAATAAAACGGAATATTGACCGAACCTGCTTGTTATACTGAGCTGGGGAACGTTGGTCCTGCTCCAACTTATAATTGTTATAAGACAGAGCAGGAAATTGGGGAATACCAGATTTCCCGTGCCGTCCAAACGAAGAAAGTGCATATGATGCATCATCTTCAGGTGTGTTCATTACAAAGAACTGTTTCTCAGTATCCTCTACGTCCTGGGTGTGTGATACCAGATCAGGATCCCAGATATGTAATCTGTTACATAGGGCTACAGATAGGTAGAGAACTGAGAACGGGTGATAAGTTTCATGAGACAGAAAACGGGGCAAGTGTTGCAGCCAAGTCTGTTGGTCACTGTCACCCTGTATTACAAATACATTGATTCTGAACGAATGTTATTAGATACCAAACCTGATTTATAAAATCATATCAGTCTCTTTATTAGTAAAGAAATGATAAAATTTTGTATTGTTGGATAATGTTTTGAACATTTCCTATATCAAAAGTTGATCGGTTCAGGCACGTTATCTAAAAGCATTGATGTTCTAAATCAAACTACAGTTCTTAGTATACGGAACACACACAAGAGGAAGAGTTCAGAAATGAACGAATTCTTCTTGAGGCATTGTAGATTAGGTCATATCAATGCGACCCGACTAGCTGAAGTTACTTGTAGATGCATATTTAAATCAGTTTGAATTTACATCTTATGAAACTTGCCAGTCATGTCACAAAAATACGATGACCATAGCTCTGTTTACTGGAAACAGAGAAAGAGTTAGTGAACTCTTGGGATGATACATGTTGATGTATGTAGGTCCCCTGTCTACACATGTCAAGACCGGTTCTTTATACTTCATTAAATTCTCTGATGATCTCTCAAGATTCAGACATATGTTCCTGTTGAAACACAAGTCCGAACCTTTTGAGATATTCACAGAATATAACCAGAAGTAGAGAACCAATAAGGGTATAAGTATTTTGTCCTTTGATGTGATCAAGGAGGAGAATACTTGAGCACGGAATTCTTGGACTTTTCTAAAGGAAAATGAGATTCTCTCACAGCATTACTCCTCCGAATACATCATAGCACGTTGGTGTATCGGGGCGGAGCAATCACACCTTATATGATAAGGTGTGCCCTATGATGAGTACTACTGCCCCTTTTGGGAGTTATGCACTTGAGTAGCTGCATACCTATTGAATAGGGTTCAAATCAAATCAGTTGCCTACCTTTTTATATGTGATATGATAAGGGAAGAGCCCATATCTTAAGTTGGTTAAGATTTGGGGTTGTCCGGGCTATGTCTAAAAGCAAAATCCGGACAAGCTCGAGGCAAGGCAAGTTATGTAGAACTGGAAATGTTCCAGCTATACAAACTATAGCACATGATTTGATAAAACCAAAGGATTCAATAGTTACCAACGAACCTCAGCCTCTCCGCCGATCTAGTAGGGTTCCTCACCCACCTGAGAGATACTTCGGTTTCTCTATGACAGTGGGAGCGAGGATTGCATCATGAGATGATGACCCAACTAGTTTCGAGCTGGCCATCAGGAGTGGGACTCTGTAAGAATGGCTGGATGCTTAGCGATCTGAGATGGAATCCATGTACACCAACAAAGTATGGACTTTGGTTGCTATATCTGAAGGGTTAAATCCCCATCAGGAGCAAGTATATCTTGAGACGATTACTTGGTGTAGATGGAAAAGTTGAGACTTTCAAAGCTAGACTTGTTAAAGCTTTTCGTCATCGACCAGGCGTGGATAATGATAAAACCTTTTCAAGTGGCTATGCTTAAGTCCATCCAGATCCTACTTGCCACGGCTACATACCATGACTACGATATCTGGCGGTTGGGTGCCATGACTGCTTTTCTAAATGATGTTTTAGAAGAGAACGTCTATAAGTACACAGCCAGAGGGCTTCGTAGACAGTAGGGAGCAGCGGAAATGTGTACAAGATGCTTTATAGGATGAAGCAGATATCGCGGAGTTGGAACATCTGTTTTGATGTGTTAGTCAAAGAGTTTGACATCATCAAAATGGTAGATGAACCTTGTATAAACAAAAGGGTAGTAGGGAGTATAATGACGATCCTTGTAGAGTACGTGGATGACATACTCTTGATAGGGAAGGAGTTTCCTATGCTACGCTCGGTCAATCTCCGCTTATCACAATGATTCTCCATACAGAATCAAAGTGATACCTCCTAATTGTAAGTGCACGGCGGCGCCCCGGCCGTCAATCCGACGGCCAAATGCGGAAACGGTGATAAACTTTAATTTTGCGAACTTTGCAAACCGGCACCACCGCGCACTAAACACCCGGATCATAACCATTAAACTAGTTCTAGCTAACTACAAGAGGGGAAGAGATGTACCGACTGATCCGAGTCCTCCGGTCTTCATCTCCACTCCGATCTCCTCGCGGAATCTCCGTCCGTCTCCTCCTCGTCGAAAAGGGCACCACGAAGCCGGGTACTTTTACGGGCTCCCACCTCAATACCGAGGCAACTCGGGCGCGAAGCTGGCGAATCGACGCGTCCAAGATTTGCTGTAGGAAGTGTAGTGTAGAGTGCATGTCTCACTTTGGGGTTTGTTGCCTTAGAAAGATGATGGAGGAATCAAGAAGAAAAATGGTGCTTGCATTTTTCTAGCATCAAAAATGAGATCAAGAATGCCACAAGCTCACAAATGAAATTCCCTCATTTTTTTCTCTCCTCACTCAATAGTGTGGCCGGCCATATTAGAATGAGAATGGTGGAGGGAACAAACTATATCAAAGAGGGAGGTGAGTGTAGGAGTGAAGAAAAGGTGACCACATCAAAAGACAAAGAAACATCAACCATGCTTCACACATTAATCAAACCCATACCCTCATTAATGCAAGAGATGGTGCAAAAGATAATGATGCTATCATAATCAATACTTTTGCAATAAAACCCTCCACAAAGTGTTATTTGCAAACTTGCAAATAACCCCCTCCATCGGAAAAGTCCGGCCGGGAAAGAACAAAGGAAAACCGGCCGGAACGGAATGCAAACTGGCAACTCCAGAAAACTGGTCCCGTAATAAATTACAGGAAAACCCCAATACTGTGCATACACACCCGCATCTGTATTCCGTCCGGATACAAATGCAAAGAGACAAAATCTACACTGTACTATACTAGGATCCGGCTTAAAACAAAGCCGGCTAGTAATGTTCGTCCGATCCTGATCCGTGCAATACCGTGCGTATCAGATCGAACACTGCCATATTACTATACGGCCTCTAGTACAAACTGTCCGATCCTGATCCGTGCAATACCGCACGTATCTGATCGGACCCTGCCATATCTCCATACGGCCTCTACAGCGTTTCGCCCGAAAGCTTGAGTAACTGAAAGTGTGGTGGACTATAAAGACTCGTCAATACTATGGCTGTGGATTTAACCACTAGCACGTCAGAGGTATAAGCCAATACGTAACGGGCCACCAGCTATTGACTAAAAGGGACGTCGATGAGCGAGCTCATCCAGACACCCTACTGAGCCTGTCAGTGACAATATCCGTACAGTCCGGTCCGTTCGTCTATGAGCATCGCATGTCGGGCCTAGGGGGTGGGTGAAAGTCAGACCCCCAAAAGCGGTACAAGTCGTGTCGGAGTGTAGCCCAGAACACCCTGAGATACTACTGGAATACCTACCAGTAAATCTCCTGTCTTGGCCAAGGACTTCGTGTAATGGCTCTCCTAGACACAGCGCGACCTCACCCCCAATACCGGGAGAGACGAACCCCCGAAGATCCGCTCACTGCCTCCATGTGGCTCGGGACTGTACCCAACTAAAACCTGTTTGCACGACTCCTTTGAGCCGTGGTAGGGTAGTAATCAAAGCACAGTGGGAACTCACACGAGACAAATGACGATCCCCAGGTCGATGAACTAACCTGTACACATGTCACCTGGGAACTGCTATCTGACATCAGGTATAAGACCAACTAGCATGTTCCCGGCAAGTCCTGTCCGGTGTACTCATAACCCAATGAGCACCTGTATACATCTTAGGTGAACCAACTGACACCAGTGGCTTGTGAGACCGGCCACCGCCCCTCGTCGGGGTCTCGACTGTATACACTAGTCTACTCTGGAGAATCGATGCCCTGTCTCGAAACTCCCACGACTAGGGACCATTTAAGGATGTTCTTATAGACTCCAGCTCTCACTTGTATGATCGCCCTCATACTGCCGGCAGTCAAGCAAGAATCCTATGGGCTCTATCAACGTGTAATAGCGACCTGTCAGGTCACCTAAAGCAGTACACGATGATAAAGGTAAACCTGATAGCATACTATCATCTCGAGTAAGACTGTCGTACCGGGATAGGTCCTCCCTCAATCATTGCAATCACGTGCCTGTGATCCAATAATTGACTCTGAGGGCACTATCTCCAACAATCTCCCACTTGCACTCAAGGCTAATTATTGCGATGTCGCATACTCACAGCCCGTGTGATACCGAACACCCAACTCCTCTACTAGTCAGTCTCACAAAGCTCGTTTGCGAGACTATTGCGTTCGAGGAATATCCTCAGTGAGTGGATCCACTCTGAAGTTTCTTTCTATGTCTCTCTATATCTCAAGTTCGCGGAGAAAGCCATCTCCCGAAATGAGCAATACCTGTCTTAGAGTGTCTGGATATCTGATGGGACCGAGCTCAAAAATGAACTCCAAATCCAAACTTCTTAGACTATATCGTCAACTGAAATTAATCAGTATCCTGCGCCATGCCACCCTCAGTATTGCCTTGGACCACCTGTCCAAAATACTGCCCCTCATCAGAAGGAAAACTATAGCTCTGACAACCTCCTCGTCGTCCATGTCACCTTGGAAGCCTGGAATGATAACTGTCTCCCAAATGAGGCTGTCATTATCATATCCCTAGAACATTCACTTATGTTCTAAAACTGCTTCCGACTGTTCCTCCAGGATTGGATCAATATCAACTTATTGCATCTAGTGCAAGAACAACATCTGGTGTGGTACTTGACATCTCATGATTGACTCAATTGCCTAAGCAAGTGATCTGCCAATTATGCACATCCCTCTCTACTTTAGTCTATAAGACACCTTTAGAGAGGGTGACTCCATTACCTGCAGGTACACTACCATGCCAGAAGTCGTCCATTCTAAATACTCTTAGAATGTTGTCAAAGTACCCTGATTGGGAAACCACCCAAATCTAGATCTAAAACCATAGATCTAGCAACCAGTATGTCTGATATAATGTCCAAGTCCCATGTGGAGAAACCACTGTGTGACAACCAAAGTATAACCGATCGTAGTATAGGAATGTCACTTCCTACTTTGTGTATGTCATCCAAAACCCGGATATCACACCCTACTACCTTCTCAACAGATCCATCCCCTATTCTGATGACGTCAAACCTATGACTGTCACATCAGAAATAGATGATCTATCTCCGCTACATCTGCTTTAGTCTATAAATAGATATAAGCCTGATGTCCACCAATGCTTCTGCTGCTCCCACTGACTATGACAACCCTCTGGCAGAGTCATATATACGTGCACTTCTAAAGCTAGTTTAGAACGACGCTATACTCATCCTCCTGCCGGGTCTCGCAGCCTGGAACAACAGCAATGGCAAGTGTGGGTAAACAAGAACTTCCCTGTCACCGTCCTTGAGGCTACCAGAGTACCTCTCGGGTACCTGAAGTTACCCACCTTATCTGCGGAGTGGCCAATGGAATGTCAAACCAGATTGAATCTTTAGGTTCCTTATCAAATCTTCAGTAATCGTTTGCGGTTCTGGAATCACTTCCAGTTCTACCATACTCCCACTACTGTTTTTGAAAAATTCCATTTTTATTAAAACTGTGGCGAGTCAAGAACAATATCACTATTGATCTTTCTTGTGGTAGAAAGTCAACCCTTGTCATAGCCAGGGTCAACCCATAAACAGCCATTACAGAAACGTGCCTTGAGTTGTCCAGTGTCTGGTTTTAATCATAAGCCGGACAACTTCCCGTACCTTAACAACGTTAAGATATGAACTGTTCTATATCCAATATAGAACCAGAGGCACTGATTTAATTTAACCAGATTCAAATCATGCAGCTGTCTCCAGTGCATGTCAACTAAATGGAGAAAGGCCGATCAGCGTTACCCAACTTAGGAATACTTCCAATTATGAGTAACCTGAAAGAGAAGCAATTTCTCTTTATCATTACTATCAACTGAATACCATACACAAGTATCTACATCTTCGATCACTTTGAAGAATCCCGATACTTGCTACACCTGGTTCTCTACTCTATTCAAATACCTATAACTCCTCAAAACTTAGACCCTGGGTTTCTACGAAACACATGTCTAAGAACTAGAGAAGTTAAAAGTAAACAGAATATAGTATGAGGACCAACCCCTCTGTCCTAATAGACACTGGACAACATACAATACTCTGTATAAGTCCGCCGAGTCTAACAACTCTTTCACTGTGTGTCGTAGGTTGAAAACTGTACTTATGGTTAAGAAGAATTACACCGCTGTTTAATGCTCCTTACCTAACCATCCACTGATATAGGTAAATGTCATCGACATAATATCAAAAGGTATATCTCACTCTATGAAAAATAGACGTACAGATATATCAATTTGAAATTGGTGCACAACAGCGGATATTCAAAACCAAATATTTGCCGACCGGCAAACAGCCCAGGTGATCTCCTCAAATATCACCAATTACAAAGAATCCCGATATAATGAGGATGGTCACCTAATTCCCAATAATTTACTCCCACTCATCATCTGTAAAACCATACAGATGTGAGAATCAAACCTGGTAAATACATACCCTGGAGCAAGTGTCTAATTGGGAAATCAGTTTCTTTTAACAGTATACAGTTGAACTGAAACATTGAAATGTTTCGATGGGGTATCCTGGTATTCCTAGTAATGCCTCTACCATTATCCAGATTCACAACTATAACCGTATAATTCTTTGCCACCTCTCCAAATCCCTTTATATGTCTTTAGTCATTACCTTCTGCATACCTCTTTAGGCCAATTGGTTTTCTTCCTTCCCTACCGTTCGGCACCAGCCTATGGTTTGGAAGAAGACTATCCAATAAGCATAATGGGTGTACTGTCCTAATCCTAGGAGCACTCGCAATCCGAGAGAAGGTGAAGATAAAAGACAACTGAATAAGCCTTATTCCTATTTCTCCTGGACCAGAATCCATCCCCGAACTGGAACAAGTTCCTTTCGAGTTCGTATATAACCATACGATGGAGTATCCAATAAAATGTGGATCTTCGTAGTGATACGGAGTGTCCTGAAGAAATACAAAGGTGATTTAGGATTGGCGAAGAAATACTTGGTTTGGTCGTGAATATCAGTCGCAATTTACTTTGCCCTCTTACTAATCCCTTGCTTTGTCTTAATCTTAATACCTTCTGCACACCATCGTTATGCTAATTGGTTTTCTTCATTCCCCACTATTCGGCACCAGCCTAAAGTTTGGAAGAAGACTATCCAATAAGCGTAATGGGTGTACTGTCCTAATCCTAGGAGTACTCACAACTTGAGAGAAGGCAAAAGGGAAAAGACAACTGAATAATCCTATCCGTTTTCTCCAGAACCGGAAACCATCCTCGAATCCCTTCGAGTTCGTATCTAACCATACGATGGTTTTGTCCAATGGAAGTGGACGTTCGTAGTAATACGGGGTGTCCTGGAGAAAAGGGTAAAAGTAGGAGTGGCAATGAGGTCTGCAACTCTGACAATCCAAAAGCCAGTGTTTAGAAGGTTCGGTCAACTTGGTCACTGAGTCATAGTCTTAGGGTCGGGTCAATGGTCGCTGCCAAGAGAGAGAGAGAAAAGAAACACTCAGCGTGCACTCTATCCTAGATCAGAATGGTTATCCCTTTATCTAATCTGGAAACCTCCCACTGTACTTCAAATTCTCCTCCAAACCTGAAAGAAGAATTAGTCGGGGTCACCCGAGGAGTATACCAACTCATCAGTGGGAATCGGGATCCAACTATCATTGTATGATAACGTGACGGAATCCGCTCACGCTATCACACTCCAGAAGGTATGCGCATATCTGGCAAGTTTTAGTTCTTTTGAAACTCCCGATGTGATTTCTACCCCATGCTCTTATGACCTTGGCGTGAGGTCAAAATATCATAAGTCACATGTCAAGTTCTACCCATCATTGTCCAGGTTAATTTGAACCCACCCGTACATACCCTTGACGTAGGCCAAAATAGTAGTACGACTGTCCCAAACCAACGCATCTATCTATGCAACAGATAAATACCCGGTAACTACCAAACACTATGCCTTGGCGTGAGGTCAAAATACATAGCTTGAATACTACTGAATATTTAACTGAAATGATGGAGGGCTACGAATGGTTTCTGGCGAAAACCTTTAACGTAATGAACTTGATATCGTTGAAGGAACGGATAGCTTTTTAGAAAATATAGTGACGAAAACCTTTACTAAAGAGGTCACTCCCGGTGAAGGGATCTCGGCTCTTTCCCCGTAGAATGGGGTGCAGGATATTCCAAATGAATACCACGATGCAAAGCAAAAGTAATCGGCTATAGTGAAGTTAATGCCCTGACGCAAACTTCTGTCCAAGGGGTCACTCCCGGTGAAGGGATCTCGGCCCTTGCCTCGTCGACTGAGGAGCAGGATATTCCAAATGAACCACGATGCAAAACAGAAATGAACGTCCTTGCAATAACAGCTTTTTGAAAAGTGTTCCAACAACATCAGAATAGGTTTGTTTAACTTGCATTGATCCGAATCAACGCAGTCCCATCAATTGATCACACCACAAAGAACGAAAATATACTGACGTACGTATATGCCATCCGCATTCGCCACTGGGTCCCGTCATTACCCGTTAGGTTAGCTAACTAACGGCAGAGCGGGGACTGGACTAGCGCGGATGAAAAACATATACAACATCTACTAATATATATACCAATATATAGTATTTCGCTCAAGGCGTGAATAAAATGCAACATCACAGAAATGTACAGCATCACAGAACAATACAGATATCTGGGATCCCCGGGTTTCACAGAGCCACTACTGAAACCCGACGTTCCCCTGGTCGTGTGGATAGCCTGTGCAATGAAATCCTAGACCCCTACGGGCGCGGCAAGTTACCTGCCAAAACCTGAAGCGAGGCAGCCCCCTTCAGCGCTGTGAATGGACCACCCAGCACTTCATGGAATCCGGTAACTTGGGCACCCCTCCTGGGTCAACCTGTACCCCCTACGAGTGCGGCGAATAGCCCGCCAATTCCAGACTGAAGCCCCTCCGTCTCAATTCCCTGAGATGCGGGCCCGTTGCCCTCAAGAACCCGGCTATCCGTGCACCCCTCCACGGGGTAACCCTAGTACAGAAAGTAAAATATACATACACCGGGTACATCGACCGCAACCAGGTCGTGCCCCAAAAGAATAATACAAACTGGCAGTGACGGCAGTCCACATGTCGGACGCTCGCCCCGCAATATCAAATGTACATAATACAACAACACTGTACTAGCATTGCATCCAGGCTATCCCCACGACCGATCCGCAACATCACAGCAAAAACACAGAACATCAACGTGAAAGTCACGTTCGCAAATCCGTCTAACCGGGCTACAGCAGTTAGACCGGATTTACCGATCGAGTGACATTCACGGTCGCAGATATAATGTAAATACTGTGAAAAATGTGTTTTAAAATTTTCCGATTGACCAAAAAATTAACAAGTGGGCCCCCAAGCAATACTGTAGCACTCACAGAAATAATTGGCCCAATTTTAATATTCCAAAACCCCTAATTAATCCCCTGAAGCCCATTGGAAAAAGTTGGCCCACTGAACCCTCTAGACTGCGGCGGAACCGCGGCCCAATAGAAGGGTGTGGCCGCGGTTCCGCGCTCTGTATGAGAGATCAGTGTGTCGAATTTTCCCAGAGTTCTTAGAACTCCCTGCACATCATTCTGAGACCACCTGAAAAATTTTTAGACTTCAAAAAATTTCAACAGAAACTGATGTGAAGGGAAAAATACGGTTTTTGGAATTTTGGTCGATCGGAACTGAAAAACACATCAAACGAAGCTAGACGAAGTTAATGGCCAGGCTCTGATACCACTGTAAGTGCACGGCGGCGCCCCGGCCGTCAATCCGACGGCCAAATGCGGAAACGGTGATAAACTTTAATTTTGCGAACTTTGCAAACCGGCACCACCGCGCACTAAACACCCGGATCGTAACCATTAAACTAGTTCTAGCTAACTACAAGAGGGGAAGAGATGTACCGACTGATCCGAGTCCTCCGGTCTTCATCTCCACTCCGATCTCCTCGCGGAATCTCCGTCCGTCTCCTCCTCGTCGAAAAGGGCACCACGAAGCCGGGTACTTTTACGGGCTCCCACCTCAATACCGAGGCAACTCGGGCGCGAAGCTGGCGAATCGACGCGTCCAAGATTTGCTGTAGGAAGTGTAGTGTAGAGTGCATGTCTCACTTTGGGGTTTGTTGCCTTAGAAAGATGATGGAGGAATCAAGAAGAAAAATGGTGCTTGCATTTTTCTAGCATCAAAAATGAGATCAAGAATGCCACAAGCTCACAAATGAAATTCCCTCATTTTTTTCTCTCCTCACTCAATATTGTGGCCGGCCATATTAGAATGAGAATGGTGGAGGGAACAAACTATATCAAAGAGGGAGGTGAGTGTAGGAGTGAAGAAAAGGTGACCACATCAAAAGACAAAGAAACATCAACCATGCTTCACACATTAATCAAACCCATACCCTCATTAATGCAAGAGATGGTGCAAAAGATAATGATGCTATCATAATCAATACTTTTGCAATAAAACCCTCCACAAAGTGTTATTTGCAAACTTGCAAATAACCCCCTCCATCGGAAAAGTCCGGCCGGGAAAGAACAAAGGAAAACCGGCCGGAACGGAATGCAAACTGGCAACTCCAGAAAACTGGTCCCGTAATAAATTACAGGAAAACCCCAATACTGTGCATACACACCCGCATCTGTATTCCGTCCGGATACAAATGCAAAGAGACAAAATCTACACTGTACTATACTAGGATCCGGCTTAAAACAAAGCCGGCTAGTAATGTTCGTCCGATCCTGATCCGTGCAATACCGCGCGTATCAGATCGAACACTGCCATATTACTATACGGCCTCTAGTACAAACTGTCCGATCCTGATCCGTGCAATACCGCACGTATCTGATCGGACCCTGCCATATCTCCATACGGCCTCTACAGCGTTTTGCCCGAAAGCTTGAGTAACTGAAAGTGTGGTGGACTATAAAGACTCGTCAATACTATGGCTGTGGATTTAACCACTAGCACGTCAGAGGTATAAGCCAATACGTAACGGGCCACCAGCTATTGACTAAAAGGGACGTCGATGAGCGAGCTCATCCAGACACCCTACTGAGCCTGTCAGTGACAATATCCGTACAGTCCGGTCCGTTCGTCTATGAGCATCGCATGTCGGGCCTAGGGGGTGGGTGAAAGTCAGACCCCCAAAAGCGGTACAAGTCGTGTCGGAGTGTAGCCCAGAACACCCTGAGATACTACTGGAATACCTACCAGTAAATCTCCTGTCTTGGCCAAGGACTTCGTGTAATGGCTCTCCTAGACACAGCGCGACCTCACCCCCAATGCCGGGAGAGACGAACCCCCGAAGATCCGCTCACTGCCTCCATGTGGCTCGGGACTGTACCCAACTAAAACCTGTTTGCACGACTCCTTTGAGCCGTGGTAGGGTAGTAATCAAAGTACAGTGGGAACTCACACGAGACAAATGACGATCCCCAGGTCGATGAACTAACCTGTACACATGTCACCTGGGAACTGCTATCTGACATCAGGTATAAGACCAACTAGCATGTTCCCGGCAAGTCCTGTCCGGTGTACTCATAACCCAATGAGCACCTGTATACATCTTAGGTGAACCAACTGACACCAGTGGCTTGTGAGACCGGCCACCGCCCCTCGTCGGGGTCTCGACTGTATACACTAGTCTACTCTGGAGAATCGATGCCCTGTCTCGAAACTCCCACGACTAGGGACCATTTAAGGATGTGCTTATAGACTCCAGCTCTCACTTGTATGATCGCCCTCATACTGCCGGCAGTCAAGCAAGAATCCTATGGGCTTTATCAACGTGTAATAGCGACCTGTCAGGTCACCTAAAGCAGTACACGATGATAAAGGTAAACCTGATAGCATACTATCATCTCGAGTAAGACTGTCGTACCGGGATAGGTCCTCCCTCAATCATTGCAATCACGTGCCTGTGATCCAATAATTGACTCTGAGGGCACTATCTCCAACACTAATTCCTGGGTTTTGGATCTATGAGATAGATCTAATTGGATGTTAGGATTCTCACTAGTTGTAGTGAGATGGTATCAATCGATCCTGGGGAGAATCACTGGAAGGGTTCCAGGGTGATAAGGACGACTGAAAGTCAGTCACAGGCATTGTCTTTACCCTCAGTAAAGGGACGGTATGTTGGAAGAGGTCCAAGCTAGATACCGTGGCATACTAGACGATAAAGGATCGATACATCGCTACTTAAGATGCTACCAAAGAGGAAGTCTGGATGTATATTTGTTCATGAGATGAACTTAGTTCCTCCCATTGTGTGACAATGGAGTTGTGGCTTATGCCAAGGAACGTCCGGCCCATCAGTGATCCAGACATATTCTAAGGCAGTATCACCTGATCATGGAGATGGTTGATCTCCAGGGTGATCGAGGTTAGGAGAGTTGACTCAGAGGACAGCACATCGGATCCACTCACAAAGGCTTTTTCCCAGAGAGAGACTTTTATGGGATGGTTGAGTATGAGATGCAGGGTTCCTAGGCACTCTAGTGAGGTCTCCCAAGCCATCAACCATGGCAATTTCAAAAATTATAGTGCCTACAAACCCTAAAGTACGGATCGTTTGCTAGATATCTAGGCGAACAAGAACTAGTTAACAGTTAACTAAAGAGATACGGAAATTACAACCTTTGTAGATCCGGATATCCACCTCCACGGCTCCGCAACGAGGTCCTCTCCGCTGTCCAAATCGAATCTAGGCTCTAGGATCGGCTTCGTCGGAGAATGGGCAAGCTAGGTCGTCGATGTCCATGCCGAAGATGATCTACGTCGAAGCATCGATGAATCAAGCTCCACCTTCACCAAACCCTAAAATCTTGTGAAGGAAACACACTCTACTACTTGGCAAGAGGTAGAGGATGAAGAAATAGGAGGTGGGTTAACTTTAGAATTGGATTTCTCACTCTTTCCATCAATCCACCATTGATGGAGCTTGCTTTTCTTCACTTGAAGAATGAAGAAGAAGAAGAAAAACATTATGATAAGTTTTTTTTTTTTTTTAAAAGAATAAGAAAAGAAAATCAATTCTTATCATAATATAACCATGGTTATGTGTAGAGATTTAACTAGGGTTAATTCAAATGGTTAGGTTAAGCATGAGATAAGAATGGTGGACAAAGTCAAAGCTTCATGAAACTTCAACTTAAAACAAAAATAGCCACCATCCTTTTCTCTTGCCTTTTATTTTCCAAAAATCAATAAATAAATAAATAAATAAATAGATAAATAAAGGAAAAGAAACCCTAACCATTCTTTTAACCATGGTTTAAATCTTTGCACTTAACCAAGTAAACATGTATCATCAAACATGATACATTCAAATGCACAAAATCATATCGCATATGTAATGCGCATATCCGAGTGAGAAAATCCATCTTAAGTAAACCGATACTAGTTGATGCAAAGTAATATATCATATATATATTAATATGCATTAAATCATTAAATCAACATTTGATTCAATGATCCGGTCATGCGCACATAACCGACTGGTATCTTATATATCGGCTTATCGAATCAACGCTTGAATCGATAACTAGGTTATATCGCATACAACCTTTCGATATATTTATCGCGAGAATAGAATACGGTATCACATACACGCATTATTCTCGGTCCCGCACATATCTCATATGCGCTCCTATTTCGTTTCGCTTGACCCAGGAAACCTCTGTGTAGGACTCTAAAGACTCGTCAATACGCCGGCAGCGGATGATGATCATATCAAACATCCACAAGCCGCAAGCGGTCTGCTAAACGTAACGGCCACCCGGGTATTGAGCGATCTGAAGATCGACGAGCAAGCCCGCTCACACTCCAGTGAATCCGACCAGTAACACTACCGTACAGTCCGGTCTGATCGTCTGATATGTTGCATATCTCGCCTAGGGGTGGTAAACGTCAGACCCCAGTAGCTCGATAAGTCGTGTCGATATGAGGTCTATAACTGTTCGAGAAACTACTGGTAACACTTACCAGTAAATCTCAGCAACCCTGGCCAGGGATTTCCTGTTATAGCCAATCGAACACAGCGCAACATCAACTCCCATATACCGGGAGAGACGAATCCCCTCCTATCGCTCATTGCCTCCATGTGACTCGGGACTGTACCCAAAAACCACCGTTTTGCACGCCCTCTTGGACGTGGTAAGATGGAAATCAAAGCACAGTGGGAACCACACAAGACTCTATGACGATCTCGGGTCAACAGACTACTTCGTACCAGTGTCACCAGAGAACTGCCATCTGACGTGAGGTATAATACCATCTGGGAGTTCTCGGCGAGTCCGTCCAGTGTACCCAGTCTCTACTGAGCACCCGTATATCATCTCTGATGTCAAACACCGATGGATATGGGATCATCCATCGCCCATCTATATGGGTCGAGAAGGTACACGCTAGTCTACTCTGGTATATCGATGCCCCGTCTCGATACACCCACGACTAGGGACTTTGAAGGATGTACTTATGGACTACCATGTCCCCACTAGTATGATCCGCATCATAGTCCAGGTAGTCAAGTACAGATCCTAAGGTCTTTACCAACATGTAACAGAGAGACAAACAGTGTACACGTTAAGGTAAAGTTCAACCAGATAGCATACTATCATGTCGAGCAAGAAAGTCCTCCCTATATATGTCCCAGCATCCACTACAATATACATCCTATGTATAGTAATGGCCTCTAGGGCATACATATAACTAACAATCTCCCACTTGCACTAGGGCCATCTGTAGCAGTGGTTTGAAGTATCTCATACTCAACCATCCCATAAAAGTCTCTCTCTGGGAACAGGCATTTGTGAGTGGATCCGCTGTGTTGTCCTCTGAGTCTACTCTCCAAACCTCGATCACCCTGGAGATCAATCATCTCCATGATCAGGCGATGCTGCCTTAGAATATGTCTGGATCACTGATGGGACGGACGTTCCTTGGCATAAGCCACAACTCCATTATCTCACAATGGTAGGAACATAGTTCATCTCATGAACCAATATACACCCAAACAGCTTCTAGGGTAGCATCTTAAGTAGCGATGTATCCAGCCTTTATCGTCTAGTATGTCACGGTATCTAGATTGGAACTCTTCCAACATACCGTCCCTTTACTGAGGGTAAAGACAATGCCTGCGACTGACATTCAGTCGTCTTTATCACCCTGGAACCCTTCCAGTGATTCTCCCCAGGATCGTTTGATACCGTCTCACTACATCTAGTGAGTATCCTAACATCCATTTAGATCTATCTCATAGATCCAAAATCCAGGATTTAGGAGGTATCACTTTGATCCTATATGGAGAATCATTGTGATAAGCGGAGATTGATCGAGCGTAGCATAGGAAACTCCTTCCCTATCAAGAGTATGTCATCCACGTACTCTACGAGGATCGTCACCATACTCCCTACTACCATTTTGTTTATACAAGGTTCATCTACCATTTTGATGATGTCAACTTCTTTGACTAATCCATCAAAACAGATGTTCCAACTCCGCGATGCCTGCTTTATCCTATAAAGCATCTTGCACACGTTTCCGCTGCTCCCACTGTCTACGAAGCCCTCTGGCTGTGTACTTATAGACGCTCTCTTCTAAATCATCATTTAGAAAAGCAGTCAAGACACCCAACCACCAGATATCGTAGTCATGGTATGTAGCCGTGGCAAGTAGGATCTGGATGGACTTAAGCATAGCTACTTGAAAAGGTTTCATCATTATCCGTACCTGGTCAATGATGCAAACTTTTAACAAGTCTAGCTTTGAAAGTCTCAACTTTTCCATGTACACCAAGTAATCTTCTCAAGATATACTTGCTCCTGATGGGGATTTAACCCTTCAGATCTAGCAGCTAAAGTCCATACTTTGCTGGTGTATAAGGATTCCATCTCAGATCACTAAGCATCCAGCCATTCTTACAGAGTCTTACTCTCGATGGCCAGCTCGAAGCTAGTTGGGTCATCATCTCATGATGCAATCCTCGCTCCCACTGTCATAGAGAAACCGAAGTATCTCTCAGGTGGGTGAGGAACCCTACTAGATCGGCGGAGAGGCTGAGGTTCGTTGGCATCTACTGAATCCCTTGGTTCTATCAAATCATGTGCTGTAGTTTGTATAGCTGGAACATTTCCAGTTCTACATAACAGACCTTGCCTCGAGCTTGTCCGGATTTTGCTTTTAGACATAGGACGGACAATCCCCAAATCTTAACTAACTTAAGATATGGGTTCTTCCCATTCCATATCACATATGAAGCGGTAGGCAACTGATTTGATTGGAACCCTATTCAATAGGTATGCAGCTTCTCAAGTGCATAACACCCAAAAGGAAATAGGTAACTCAGTATTACTCATCATAGAGCACACCTTATCACATAGGGTGTAATTGCTCCACCCCGATATACCATCGTGCTATGGTGTATTCGGAGGAGTAATGCTGAGAGAGAATCTCATTCTCCTTTAGAAAAGTCCAGGATTTCCGTGCTCAAGTATTCTCCTCCTCGATCACATCAAAGGACATAATACTTATACCCTCATTTTGGTTCTCTACTTCTAATTTATATTCCGTGAATATCTCAAAAGGTTCGGACTTGTGTTTCAACAGGAACATAGGTCTGAAACTCGAAAGAGATCATCAGAGAATGTAATGAAGTACAAAGAACCGGTCTTGGCATGTGTAGACAGGGGACCTACATACATCAACATGTATCATCCCAAGAGTTTACTAACTCTTTCTCTGTTTCCTATAAACAGAGCTGGTGTCATTATAACTTTGTGACATGACTGGCGAGTTTCACAAGATGTAAATTCAAACTGATTTAAATATACATCTATATGTAACTCTAGCTAGTCGGGTCACATTGATCTGACCTAGTCTACAATGCCTCAAGAAGGATTCGTTCATTTCTGAACTCTTCCTCTTGTGTATGTTCTGTATACTAAAGAACTGTAGTTTGATTTAGAACATCAATGCTTTTAGATAACGTGCCTGAACCGATCAACTTTTGATATAGGAAATGTTCAAAACATTATCCAACAATACAAAATTATATCGTTTCTTTACTAATAAAGAGACAGATATGATTTTGTATATCAGGTTCGGTATCTAATATCATTCGTTCAGAATCAATGTATTGTAATACAGGATGACAGTGACCGACAGACTTGGCTGCAACACTTGCCCCGTTTTCTGCCTCATGAAACTTATCATCCATTCTCAGTTCTCTACCTTTCTGTAGCCCTATGTAACAGATTACATATCTGGGATCCTGATCTGGTATCACATACCCAGGACGTAAAGGATACTGAGAAACAGTTCTGTATAACGAACACACCCGAAGATGATGCATCAGCATGTACTCTCTTCGTTTGGGCGGCACGGGAAATCTGGTATTCCCCAATTTCCTGCTCTGTCTTATAACAATTATAAGTTGGAGCGGGACCAACGTTCCCCAGCTTAGTATAACAAGCGGGTTCGGTCAATATTCCGTATTATTATCTTGATTAAGGCGTGATATGGTCGCTACCAGGAGAGAGAGAGAAGAAAACACTCAGCGTGCGCTCTGTCAAGAATAGATTGGTTATTATTTTATCTAATCAGGATGGCTCCCACTGCTTTTTATCAAATCTTCCTTCAAACCCTAAAAGGAAAGACTAGCCGGGATTAATTACACACTACAAGTTCGCCAATCTTTCAGCCAGGCCAGTGTCGGTACTTTGAGGGAGGTCCCCCGTGCTTTCGCACGAACCTAATTAATGTAAACCTCGTTTTCCCAGAGGCGTAACCCCGTTGACACCTTTCTAGACACCTACTTGATCGGCTAATTGTAATGTATAAAACTCTCCCAGGAGTAACTCTTACTCGCAGCGGGTATCGGGATCCAACTATCTCATAAAAGGTATGCAATCTCATTGCAAATTTCAACACTTGAAATTCCCGATAATATTTTGCCCCTAACCTCCTATGACCTTGACAAAGGCCAACAAACCATAGGATGCTAGTCAAGTTCAACCCGTCATTTCCTGATTGAATTAAACCCACACGCACGGCCCTTGACAAAGGCCAACAAGGTCGCACGACTACCCTAACTCAATCTGCATCATATGCATAAGCAGATAAACACCAGTTAGCTACCGCACACTGCGCCTTGACAAAGGCCAACAAACGCAGCACGAATACTAACTACTACTTATCTGAAATGACGGAGGGCTACGACAGGTTTTTCTGAAAACCTATTGCGTAATGAACTTGATATCGTTGTAGAATCAAATGATTTTAAAATGGAGTGATTTTGAGGCTTTTCTAGTTTTGCTAAAGGAGTCACTCCCGGTGAAGGGATCGTCGGTCCTTTCCTCGTCGAATGAGGTGCGGGATATATCATATATATCGCTGTGCAAAGCAAAAACACTTAAAAGCAATCAAAAACAAACCGAGTGTGTAGCATCTGCCAGTTATTGCTAAAGGAGTCACTCCCGGTGAAGGGATCTCGGTCCTTTCCTCATCGAATAAGGTGCAGGATATATCTCATATACCGCTGTGCAAAGCAAAAACTGTAGCTACCTGTTTTATTTTGAAATTCGATTCTACAACATCTTAGGTTTCTTTTATTTCATTAATCACATTAATGAAGTCCCATCATTTAAGTACCTAAACATCACAGATAGATATGACGTACACTTATGCCATCCGCATTCGCCTCGATGTCCCCTCGTGCACCGTTAGGTTAGGTAACTAACGGCAGAGCAGGGCAGGGCTAGCGCGGGTGTAAAACATAAGTAACGTCTATATAATATATCATATATACTATATACTATATCCATCACAGAAACATCACATGATCTCATCACAGATATCGCAGCAGAAGAATCATATGAAATATTGGATATACTAGGACGTCCGTGTTTTCAATACGAGCCAGTATAAAACACGGATTCCACGGTCGTTATGAATAGCCAAACCCACACCCCTAGACCCCTACGAGAGCGGCAAGCAACCCTACCAATTCTAGAGTTAGGAGACCCGGACTCGACTCCTCGAGTTGATCTCCCACTGGACTCCAGAACCCGGTTACTTGTGCCCTCCTCCTTGGGTCTATCCTAGTGCGGAAAAGTAAATAATATACAACAGGTGACAACTCCCGCAACCTGGAAGCGCCCCAATAAAAGAATATTACATACAAGTTTTTACATGAATGAAAATGAAAAACACTCATCTCACATAAAAACCCCCGGCTATTCAAACACGACGATCCAATATAACATATCCAGCAACACATAACATCACATGTCATCAACGTAAGTAAATATGTCCATCCCAATTGTCGTTGACGTATAGCAACGAAACCGGCGATATCACATATTACACTTACGGTCACAGAAAAGAAAGTATAAAACTACAACAGTTGGAATCCGCAATCACCTCAGACATCGCATGCCTGACCAAATGAATTTCTTAGACATCGCATGCCTAACAATTATAAACCCCGCATTTTAGTCCTATCATCGAAAACACTTTTCAATATCAAGTCGGGCAATTCAACAAGATTCCCGACAGCCTGATCGAATGCTCGTCGCAAACTTCAGTAGACGGCCGCACCCCCGATACCGTCGACGAAGTGCACCAAGGCGGAACACCGCTACCGCGAGCACCCGAACGGATGCTTTCGGCGACGGGGTTCTCCTACAGTCACTTGGTCGGGGCTATGGAGTGAGGCTGTCTATTAAGTTTACCCGGCGAGTATCCGCGTACGCTACGTGATTGCGACGGACTTTTGATCACATCAAAATTCCGTGGCAACCGATCAAGTGAGACTAAATTGCTACGTTTATAACATTCATTCAGTTATCATATAACTTATTGTGAATTCCAATTATTGTATCCCATTCCAGATAAACAGAAAATGTTAAACTTTTCGATCGAACAATCGAACACCCAAGTTTTCCCGATACTGATCAACACATGAAACAAGTATAACAACATTCCGTTCGTGCCTCAGTACCAACGATCCAGCCGTAGAAGGGTCAAGCCAACGCCTCACATGTGGCACGCCGTACTGCCCCAAACCCGAAGGTTCAAAGGGCAGTTCAAGACGGTCACATAATCGAGTTAAGGTTTGTGTCTTCTAGAGGGACCATCGAGTTACTTGCACTACTTAGAACGTCGTTAAACTACGGAAAAATCCAACACTTGGAAATTTCCCGACAGGGGAAAAATCGGGTATTTATATCCGGTCGAACTTTTTAACATATTCTAAGATTTATCCGGAAAACACATGGACAGAATTAGACTTTCCGATCGAAACAATGATTCCCAAAACAACTCAGAACAATCAACTCTTGAGTTCAGTTTAAATATTCCAGGAAAATGAGCATTGAATTTTACGAGTTACTGTGAAATTTGACACGTGTCGGCTTTTTATTGGCGGCCCTTCCGCCGCGCAAACCCCCTTTGTGCGGCGCTTCCGCCGCGCTTTTGTGGAATTAGGGTACCAAATTTCACAGTAATTCTTAAAAAATCCTTCTTGTTTTTCTGGATATTTTTAATTGCCAAAAATCAACAGTTTTGAAAAAAGTACAGAGAGCAATTTTGCAATGGGATTTTGGTTCGATCGGGTTTCTAATTCCGTCCGGGGATCGCCTAAGGCTCTAGCTAGGCTCTGATACCACTGCAGGGTTCCTAGGCACTCTAGTGAGGTCTCCCAAGCCATCAACCATGGCAATTTCAAAAATTATAGTGCCTACAAACCCTAAAGTACGGATCGTTTGCTAGATATCTAGGCGAACAAGAACTAGTTAACAGTTAACTAAAGAGATACGGAAATTACAACCTTTGTAGATCCGGATATCCACCTCCACGGCTCCGCAACGAGGTCCTCTCCGCTGTCCAAATCGAATCTGGGCTCTAGGATCGGCTTCGTCGGAGAATGGGCAAGCTAGGTCGTCGATGTCCATGCCGAAGATGATCTACGTCGAAGCATCGATGAATCAAGCTCCACCTTCACCAAACCCTAAAATCTTGTGAAGGAAACACACTCTACTACTTGGCAAGAGGTAGAGGATGAAGAAATAGGAGGTGGGTTAACTTTAGAATTGGATTTCTCACTCTTTCCATCAATCCACCATTGATGGAGCTTGCTTTTCTTCACTTGAAGAATGAAGAAGAAGAAGAAAAACATTATGATAAGTTTTTTTTTTTTTTTAAAAGAATAAGAAAAGAAAATCAATTCTTATCATAATATAACCATGGTTATGTGTAGAGATTTAACTAGGGTTAATTCAAATGGTTAGGTTAAGCATGAGATAAGAATGGTGGACAAAGTCAAAGCTTCATGAAACTTCAACTTAAAACAAAAATAGCCACCATCCTTTTCTCTTGCCTTTTATTTTCCAAAAATCAATAAATAAATAAATAAATAAATAGATAAATAAAGGAAAAGAAACCCTAACCATTCTTTTAACCATGGTTTAAATCTTTGCACTTAACCAAGTAAACATGTATCATCAAACATGATACATTCAAATGCACAAAATCATATCGCATATGTAATGCGCATATCCGAGTGAGAAAATCCATCTTAAGTAAACCGATACTAGTTGATGCAAAGTAATATATCATATATATATTAATATGCATTAAATCATTAAATCAACATTTGATTCAATGATCCGGTCATGCGCACATAACCGACTGGTATCTTATATATCGGCTTATCGAATCAACGCTTGAATCGATAACTAGGTTATATCGCATACAACCTTTCGATATATTTATCGCGAGAATAGAATACGGTATCACATACACGCATTATTCTCGGTCCCGCACATATCTCATATGCGCTCCTATTTCGTTTCGCTTGACCCAGGAAACCTCTGTGTAGGACTCTAAAGACTCGTCAATACGCCGGCAGCGGATGATGATCATATCAAACATCCACAAGCCGCAAGCGGTCTGCTAAACGTAACGGCCACCCGGGTATTGAGCGATCTGAAGATCGACGAGCAAGCCCGCTCACACTCCAGTGAATCCGACCAGTAACACTACCGTACAGTCCGGTCTGATCGTCTGATATGTTGCATATCTCGCCTAGGGGTGGTAAACGTCAGACCCCAGTAGCTCGATAAGTCGTGTCGATATGAGGTCTATAACTGTTCGAGAAACTACTGGTAACACTTACCAGTAAATCTCAGCAACCCTGGCCAGGGATTTCCTGTTATAGCCAATCGAACACAGCGCAACATCAACTCCCATATACCGGGAGAGACGAATCCCCTCCTATCGCTCATTGCCTCCATGTGACTCGGGACTGTACCCAAAAACCACCGTTTTGCACGCCCTCTTGGACGTGGTAAGATGGAAATCAAAGCACAGTGGGAACCACACAAGACTCTATGACGATCTCGGGTCAACAGACTACTTCGTACCAGTGTCACCAGAGAACTGCCATCTGACGTGAGGTATAATACCATCTGGGAGTTCTCGGCGAGTCCGTCCAGTGTACCCAGTCTCTACTGAGCACCCGTATATCATCTCTGATGTCAAACACCGATGGATATGGGATCATCCATCGCCCATCTATATGGGTCGAGAAGGTACACGCTAGTCTACTCTGGTATATCGATGCCCCGTCTCGATACACCCACGACTAGGGACTTTGAAGGATGTACTTATGGACTACCATGTCCCCACTAGTATGATCCGCATCATAGTCCAGGTAGTCAAGTACAGATCCTAAGGTCTTTACCAACATGTAACAGAGAGACAAACAGTGTACACGTTAAGGTAAAGTTCAACCAGATAGCATACTATCATGTCGAGCAAGAAAGTCCTCCCTATATATGTCCCAGCATCCACTACAATATACATCCTATGTATAGTAATGGCCTCTAGGGCATACATATAACTAACATGAGATACTACAACCACTGCTATCAGATGGCCCTAGTGCAAGTGGGAGATTGTTAGTTATATGTATGCCCTAGAGGCCATTGCTATACATAGGATGTATATTGTAGTGGATGCTGGGACATATATAGGGAGGACTTTCTTGCTCGACATGATAGTATGCTACCTGGTTGCACTTTACCTTAACGTGTACGCTGATTGTCTCTCTGATACATGTTGGTAAAGCCCTTAGGATGTGTACTTGACTACCTGGACTATGATGCGGATCATACTAGTGGGGACATGGTAGTCCATAAGTACATCCTTCAAAGTCCCTAGTCGTGGGTGTATCGAGACGGGGCATCGATATACCAGAGTAGACTAGCGTATACCTTCTCGTCCCATACAGATGGGTGATGGATGATCCCATATCCATTGGTGTTTGACATCAGAGATGATATACGGGTGCTCAGTGGAGACTGGGTACGCTAGACGGACTCGCCGAGAACTCCCAGATGGTATTATACCTTACGTCAGATGGCAGTTCTCTGGTGACACTGGTACAGAGTAGTCTGTTGACCCGAGATCGTCATAGAATCTTGTGTGGTTCCCACTGTGCTTTGATTTTCACCTTACCACGTCCAAGAGGGCATGCAAAACGGTGGTTTTTGGGTACAGTCCCGAGTCACATGGAGGCAATGAGCGATAGGAGGGGATTCGTCTCTCCCGGTATAGGGGGTGGATGTTGCGCTGTGTTCGATTGGCTATAACCGGAAATCCCTGGCCAGGGTTGCTGAGATTTACTGGTAAGTGTTACCTGTATTTTCTCGAATTGTTATAGTCCTCATATCGACACGACTTATCGAGCTATTGGGGTCTGACGTTTACCACCCCTAGGAGAGATATGTGACATATCAGACGACGAGACCGGACTGTACGGTAAGTGTTACTGGTTGGATTCACAGGAGTGTGAGCGGGCTTGCTCGTCGATCTTCTGATCGCTTAATACCCGGGTGGCCGTTACGTTTGGCAGACCGCTTGCGGCTTGTGGGTGTTTGATATGATCATCACCTGCTGCCGGCGTATTGACGAGTCTTTAGAGTCCTACACAGAGGTTTCCTGGCTCAAGCGAAACGAAATAGGAGCGCATATGAGATATGTGCAGGACCGAGAATAATGCGTGTATGTGATACCGTATTCCATTCTTGCGATGAATGTATCGAATGGTTGTATGCGATATAACCTAGTTATCGAATCAAGGATTGATTCGGTAAGCCGATACATAGGATACTAGTCGGTTATATGCGATATGACCGGATCGTTAAATCAAGTGTTGATTTAATGATTTAATGTATAACTATATATTTGATATATTACTTTGCATTAACTAGTATTGGTTCACTTTAAATGGATTTTCTTACTTGTATTGTGCAAGTTGTATATGTGATATATTTTTGTGCACATGATTGTATCATGTTTGATGATACATGCTTATTTGGTTAAGTGTAAAGAATTAAACTATGGTTAAATTGATGATTAGGGTTTTGCTTATTCATTCATTTATTTATTTATTCTTTTTGGAAATTAAAAGGATAAATGGATATGGTGGCTTTCTTTGTATCTTTCATGAAGCTTCATGAAGTGTTGAAAGTTTGACCACTTTTGTCTCATGCTTAACCCTAACCATTCCGCTTAACCATGATTCATTCTCTACACTTAACCATGGTTTGTATATGATAAGTATTGATTTTCTTTTGTTTTTTAAATAACTTATCATATTCATCTTCTTCTTCTTCTTCATCTTTACAATGAAGAAAAGCTTGCTATCAACAATAGCAACTAATGAAAATGAGTGAGAAATCCAATTCTAAAGTGAACCCACTTCCTATTTCTTCATCCTCTACCTCTTGCCAAGTAGTATAGGGTGTTTTATTCACAAGTTTCATGACTTGGTGAAGTGGGAGCTTGAACTTGTGATGCCTCGACGTAGATCATCTTCGGCATCGTAGTCGATGACCTAGCCCGCCCATTTCTCCGATGAAGCCCACACTAGAGCCCGGGATTTGATTTGGACAGCAAGGAGACTTCATCATGGAGCTATGGAGGTGGAGAACCGGATCTACAAAGGTTGTATTTCCGTTCTTTTAGTTAAGTTGTTAACTAGTTTCACTTTTCGCCTAGACATCTAGTTAACGATCCGTATTAGGGTTTCTCGGCACTTGTAAAATTTGAAATTGGCATGGTTGATGCCTTGTGAGACCTCATTAGTGTGCCTAGGAACCCTACACAATCGACATGACTGGACTTAAGTTACTTCTAGATAAAAACATACTGACAGGGCCAAACTACAAAGATTGGCTCAGGAATGTCAAGATGGCAATCACTTACGACAAGCTGGGGTATCTTCTTACCACCAAAGCTCCCCTGTCCCAGGTCCTAAAACCAGCGTCGCGGATAAGGAAATCCGTAAGACCTGGGAAATCGATTGCGCGAAGGCCAAGTGCCTCGTGCTTGCCTCTATGGACAACGAACATCAGAGGAGGCACGAGAATATGGACCTCGAATCCATATTTCTCTATACAAAAGAACTGTATGGAGAGCAGTCTCGTATCGCAAGATACGAAGTGTCGAAGAAGTTATTTTCGGCAAGGTTGGCCGTCGGATCATCGGTAGCGGAACACGTGTTTAAGATGATTGGCTACATAGAAGAGCTCGCGGACCTTGGGACCATGTTGGAGAATGAGCTCTATACGGACTTGATTCTCCAATCCCTTCCTTCCACTTACGCCCAGTTTATCCTGAACTTCAACTTACAAGAAAAGGAAGTTGAACTTTCAGAACTCCTCAATATGCTGAGGAGCGCAGAGGGCACCCTACAGAAAGGTAGGGAAACATCCACTTTGTTTGTAGGAGGATCTTCCTCTTCTAGGTCCAAGGCGAAAGCCAAGGGAAAGAAGAAGAAAGCCCCCGCCAAACCAAGGGGCGGTGTTAGTAAAGTGGATATGAAGGGAAAAGCAAAAGAAAAAGCAACAAAGAAAGCGGGGCAGCTTGTGGATAAAAAAGAATGCTTCTATTGTCATAAGAAGGGACACTGGAAGAATGATTGCAGGGCTTGGAAAGCCAGAACACAGGAACTGAAGCAAGTTGCGGCTTCAGCTTCAGGTGTGTATGTTATTGAAAACTGTCTTTCAATAAACTCTACTTCCTGGGTATTGGATACCGGATCAGGATCTCATATCTGTAATTCTTTGCAGGCGTTGAGAAACCGTAGGGTTTTGAAGGCAGGTGACATGACCCTCAAAGTTGCAAATGGAGCTAGCATGGATGCTGAGTCCGTGGGGGACTATCACCTGGGAATGTCAGATGGACATGTTTTTGTTTTGCGTAATTGCTTTTTTGTACCCAACGCAACTTGTAATATCATTTCTGTATCTTTGGTTTCTAAAGAAGGTTATGAATTTGCGTTTGTAAGCAATGTTGTAAACATTCACCTTAATCAAGTTCTGATTGGGTCAGGTATATTGAGCAATGGTATATACGTATTAAACCAACCACAGATTTTCAATGTCCAGAACACACAAAAGAAAGTCTCCGGAAATAAATCAGACTTTCTTATGGCATTGTAGACTGGGTCACATCAATGAGAGAAGGTTGACGAAGTTACATACAGAAGGATATTTGAATCCGTTCGAATATCAATCGTATGCCACTTGTCAATCCTGTCTCAAAGGAAAGATGACGAAGACTCCGTTCACTGGACACGGGGTAAGGGCGAGCGAGCTCTTGGGACTCGTACACAGCGACGTGTGCGGTCCAATGTCTATACATGCGTGAAGCGGTTATTCTTACTTCATTACTTTTACGGATGACTTTTCAAGGTACGGTTATGTCTTCTTAATGAAACATAAGTTCGAAGCCTTTGGAAAATTCCAGGAATATAAGAATGAAGTAGAAAAACAAACCGGCAAAAGTATCAAGATTCTAAGATCGGATCGAGGTGGAGAATACTTGAGTGCCGAGTTCCTGGACCATTTAAAAGAGAACGGAATTCTCTCTCAGCTTACTCCTCCATACACTCCGCAACATAATGGTGTATCGGAGAGACGGAACCGAACCCTATTGGATATGGTACGGTCCATGATGAGTAACGCTGAGTTGCCGCGATCATTCTGGGGATATGCACCAAAATCAGCTGCATAACTTTTGAACCGAGTTCCAACTAAGACTGTGCCTACTACACCATATGAGATGTGGTGTGGGAAGAGACCCTATCTTAATCACATTTAGACAGGGGGATGTCCAGCTTTTGTCAAAAAGCAGCATGCGGACAAGCTCGAGGCACGCTCAGTACAGTGCAAGTTTGTGGGATATCCAAAGAACTCCAAGGGATATTTCTTCTATTACGAAGAGGAACAAAAGATTTATGTTTCTCGTCATGCCCACTTCTTGGAAACTGAATTTTCGGAAAATCAGATAAGTGGGAACGCAATAGAACTGGAAGAAATTCCAGAACCACGAGCTATTACTGAAAGCTTAGTAGAACCAGAGGGTTCAAAAGAACAGGACATTCCTACGCCGCTCCGCAGGACTAGTAGGCAGTCTCATCCGCCCGAGAGATACTACGGTTTTCTCATAGACGGGGATAGAGAAGATTGCATCATAGATTATGATGAGCCTACTAGCTTTCAGCAGGCCGTTCAGAGCGTTGACTCGGTAAAATGGCTGGATGCAATGCAGACCGAAATAGAGTCCATGTACACCAACAAAGTATGGACGTTGGACATTGCTCCAGACGGGGTAAAACCCGTAGGATGTAAGTGGATCTTCAAAAGGAAGATTGGTGTAGATGGACAGGTTGAGACCTATAGAGCTAGATTGGTTGCAAAGGGTTTTCGTTAAAGACCTGGTTTGGACTATGACGAGACCTTTTCTCCAGTAGCTATGCTGAAATCCATTCGGATCCTTCTTGCCATTGCTGCCTTCCACGATTATGAGATTTGGAAGATGGACGTAAATACCGCTTTTCTAAATGGAAATTTAGAGGAGTGTGTCTGTATGGACCAGCCAGAGGGTTTCATTCAGAGTGGGAGCAGCGGAAAGGTGTGCAAGTTGCTTAAGTCCATCTATGGACTAAAGCTGGCATCTCGGAGTTGGAACATCTGTTTTGATGAGACGGTCAAGGAATTTGGCTTTATCAAAAATCCAGATGAACCATGCATCTATAGTAGATTTGTAGCGAGAACTGTAGTATTCCTCGTTTTATACGTGGATGACATTCTCTTAATAGGAAATGACATTCCTATGGTACAATCTGTCAAGGGGTTCTTGTCACACAGGTTCTCCATGAAAGACCTGGGTGATGCCTCATACATTCTGGGGATCCGGATCTATCGTGACAGATCCAAGAGGATACTGGGACTCTCACAGTCCAGGTACATCGACACCATACCGAAAAGATTCAGTATGGAAGATTCCAAGCGCGGTAATCTACCGGCTTGTCACGGGATCACCCTCTCCAAAGAGATGTCTCCCAAGACTGATTTGGAAAGGGATCGCATGTCTATTATACCCTACGCTTCTGCGGTAGGCTCTATAATGTATGCGATGTTGTGTACTAGACCGGATGTAGCTTATGTACTAAGTGTGGTAAGCCGGTATCAGTCAAATCCTGGGGAGAAACACTGGATAGCGGTAAAGAACATTCTTAAGTACCTGAGAAGGACTAAGGAGATGTTCTTGGTGTATGGCGGAAAAGACCTCCAGATCGAGGCCTTTGCTGACTCCAGCTTCCAGAGTGACAAGGATGATTCCAAGTCCATGTCGGGTTTTGCCTTTACCCTCAATGGAGGGGCGGTGTGTTGGAAGAGTTCCATACAGGAAACCGTTGCAGACTCGACGATGGAAGCGGAATACATCGCTGCATCTGATGCCGCAAAAGAAGCTGTCTGGATGAGGAAGTTCTTGAAAGAACTTCAGGTGGTTCCGTCCATTGTTGATCCAATACCTCTGTATTGTGACAATAACGGGGCTATAGCTTTAGCGAAGGAACCCAGGTCCCATCAGAGATCCAGACACAGCTTGAGGCGGTATCACCTGATCAGGGAGATCGTGGATCGCCAGGAGATCGAGGTTCGGAGGGTTGCTTCAGAAGAAAACACTGCAGATCCATTCACCAAGGCCTTGCCCCAGACTCAGTTCGAGCGGCTGATCGAGATGATAGGTCTTCGATACGCCAGTACATGGCCTTAGTGCAAGTGGGAGATTGTTAGTGTATATGTCCTAGAGGCCATTACTGTATCATACTAGTTTGTATATTACTTAATGGAAGCTTGGGATATTCATCTTGTATATACAATCTTGCTTAAAATAGTAGTATGCTACTTGGTTTGTTTCTACTTCAATGTGTACATGTGTTTATTTTAGTATATCACCTATACACATTAGTGGAGCCCTTAGGATCTTTGCTTGATTACCAGCGTTGTGATGGCAGTCACACTAGTGGGGGCTGGGTAATCTATAAGCACATCCTTATGTAGGTCCCTAGTCGCAAGACTATCGAGACAGGGCATCGATACTCCGGAGTAGACTAGCGTATGCGCTTCTCATCCCATTGTGGGAGATGGTCTGTCCCACAGCCATCAGTACGTCGTACTGGAGATAGTATGCGGGTGCTCGTTGGGTTACGAGTACACTGGACAGGACTCGTCGGGAACTGTTGGTTGGTACTATACCTATCGTCAGTTATCAGTTCCCAGGTGACATGAGTACAGCTTAGTCCGCTGACTTGACACTGTCACTTCGCCTCGAGTGTGTTCCCACTGCACTTTGATTGCTACCCTACCACGGCTCAAAAGAGTCGTGCAAACAGGTAGTTTTTGGGTGCAGTCCCGAAGCACTTAGAGGCAGTGACGGTTAGACAGGATTCGTCTCTCCCAGTATTGGGGGTTGACATCGCGCTGTGTCTAAGAGAGCCATTACATGAGTAGTCCCTGGCCAGGGCAAGCGAGATATACTGGTAGGCTTCCAGTGTTATCTCAGGGTGTTCTGGGCTACACTCCGACACGACTTGTACCGCTATTAGGGGACTGACGTTTACCGCCCCTTATGCCTGCCATGCGATGTATCAGACGAACAGACCGGACTGTACGGAGACTGTCACATTCAGGCTCAGTAGGAGTTCAGATGGGTTTCACCTCGTCAGTCTTCTTGTCGGCATCTACCTGGGGACCGTTACGCACAGCTAGTGCCGCTTGCGGTCTGTGGTTAAACCCACTGCCAGCGTAGTGTCGAGTCTTTAGAGTCCCACACAGAAAGCTATTCGCCTTTAGGCAAAAGAGTAGAGGTCGCATGGTTTTGCGACAGGTCGTATGGTTTTGCGACAGGGTCCGGTCACATCCGTGCACTTGTGCACGTACAGTGTCCGGACAGTTAACACTAGCGGGCTTTGGTTTAAGCCAGATCCTAGTCTACGTTTTGGGATTGGTTTTATCCAGTATGTATTCGTGTTCCTCGGAACGCGGATGCGGGTGTGTATGCACAGTTGACGGAGAGACAGAGGCAGAGGATTCTCATTAGGGTTGTTGACCGTTCACTGTTGACTATTGACTTTTTGCTCAACCCTAATGAGAATATGATATGTAATTAACAATAATATTAATTAAGTATTATAGTGACATGGTTGTTGAGGGGTTGACTTTGTTGACTTGTTGACTTTGTTGACCGGTTGACTAGGTTGGACTAGTTGACCATCATGATGACAATGGCTATCATTTCATGGCAAAGACTTTTGCTTGCTTGTTCTCTTGTGCAAAATGAGTGCATGAAATGATATGGCTATTGTAGCTTAAACCATCACTAATACTTGATTGCTATTATTGGTTATGATGGTTTTGGATTATGAGAGCCAAGAGAGAAAAGTCTTGCTCATTCTTTCATTTCCTTTCTCTCTCTTGTGTTCTTGAGCTCTCATCTTCTTCCTCTTGCTCTCCCTCTCTCTAGTCTATGGTTCACTTGTCTCATGTGTTGAGAAGCAAGAACCATAGAGAAAAATCCCAACACACTCTCCTCTACCCACTCTAGTTCACAAGGTTTAGCAAACCGAGTGAACTAGTTTCTTCAAAGTTCGAAGAAGAAGCCAAAGATAGAAGCTTTCAGTTGGATCGATCTTCGGCGCAAGGAGACGACGGGGTAAAGCCGATCCGGACAACCATCGAGGTTTGAAGACGAAGGAGTTCAAGAAAGAAAGGTATAACCCCCTAACCGAGTAGTTAACAACTCCTAATTAGGTTGTTAGTTAGATGTTTAACAAAGATCCGGTTTTGAGTCCATATTACCGCCTCTAGAAAAT
Source organism: Agapanthus africanus (assembly GCA_030015575.1). NCBI lineage: Eukaryota > Viridiplantae > Streptophyta > Magnoliopsida > Asparagales > Amaryllidaceae > Agapanthus > Agapanthus africanus. The sequence goes on from CM057345.1 coordinate 167,698,403, forward strand.
TGTTTTTCATCAAATTCCGCATGCCCGAAAGTACCGGGAGAGGTAGCATGGACTTACAGACCCGCCCAAGAAAAACAAGGTGGATTACAACGTTCTGGCACACCTGAGGAAGATACCCTCGCAGCTAAGCATTCTCAATGCCCTTCTGCTATCCAAAGAGGCGAGATATTCTCTGATCAAGGCATTACAAGTGCCTGACCAGTTTCAAGCTTTCCTCGCCGAAGAAAAGATGAAGGACGAGCTGGAAGAAATTCACACAGCTGACATCACTTTCGGCGATGAAGATCTCCTCCTCGGTGTTGGGTTAGCCTAGCACCTCATGAAGAGTTTGGAAGCATCACATGAACCAAAGGTGGAGTCTTTAGGGTGCTAAGTTAACAAACATCGGATCGATCCTAGAAAAATTAGGGTTTCAAATTTTTCACATCATAATATGAAAGAAAAGCTAGGGTTTAGAGAGTACAACCTTTGTAGCTCCCTACGCTAGACTCCTCGGCTACTTGGGGTTTGAAAAAGCTCCGCTTGAACTCCTCGAGGTCACCAATGATCTACCCGGAGTCCGCTTTATCCAAGCTTGCAATTTTATCCGACCAAGTGAACGAAATCAAGCTAACACTCTAAACAAGTGGGCTAGATTTGTGTAGAATGGTGTTGTGGTTCTCTTTCTCACTTCAAAATCCAATCTTGACGGGTATATTGCTCACTACAAAGAACTAGAGAGCAAAATGAGAGAGGAAGAAGAAGATGATGGCAATATGAGAAGATGATGAGTTCTTTTTTAAAAAGAAAATAGAAAATATATCAATATATATTTTCCTCTTCTCATATCAAACCATGGTTAGGATATTATTGAACTTGAGTTAAAAACAACAAAGGAAAAGTAACCCATGGTCAAATGGTGGGTGAGAATGGTTAGGTCAAGAGAAGAGTGTAGAAACAAATCAATAATGACCATTTACCTTTTTCCTTTTTGTTTTTAAATCAAATGCAATTTAATCCATAAATAAAACCATGGTGTGAGTCTTATATTGCCACCATTTTCATGTATGTACAACCATGAAGGATGTATGTATGTATGTATGTATGTATGTGTAAATGTACATCCATATGTGCATGAATTAATAAAGAAACTATACATGCATGCATACATCCTACTACTCAAGAAAGGATTTCGAGTGAGAAACTAATGGTTAAATGATAAATCAACACTTGATTTATCAATCCGTCCATATCACATATGACCCCTACCAAAAGCAAGCCGCCCGACCAATATACGGTATCCTATACGCGCATTTTAATCGGGTCCATGCGCATATCGCATACGCGCACCACAACGTTTCGCCTGGACTAGGAAACTCCATTGTGGGACTCTGAGACTCGTCAATACGCCGGCAGTGGGTGATGATCATATCAAGCATCCCCAAGCCGCAAGTGGTCAGCTAAACGTAACAGCCACCCGGGTATTGAGCGATCAGAAGAGAACAAGCGAACCTGCTATAACTCCCGTCGAGCCGATCGGCAACACTTCCCGTACAGTCCGGTCTCCTCGTCTGATATGTCGCATATCAAGTCTAGGGGTGGTAAACGTCAGACCCCAATAACCGATAAGTCGTGGTGATGTGAGGCTCATAACGGGTCGAGAAACTACTGGTAACACTTACCAGCAAATCTCTGAATCAGTCCTGGCCAGGGACTTCCCTGTTACGGCCAATCGAGCACAGTACAACATCAACCCCCAATACCGGGAGAGACGAAACCCCTCCTATCGCTCATTGCCTCCATGTGACTCGGGACTGTACCCAAAAATCACCGTTTTGCATGCCCTCATGGACGTGGTAAGATGGAGATCAAAGCACAGTGGGAATCACACAAGACTCTATGACGATCTCGGGTCTACAGACTAACCTGTACAAGTGTCACCTGAGAATTGCCATCTGACGTGAGGTATAATACCATCTGGGAGTTCTCGGCGAGTCCGTCCAGTGTACCCAGTCTCCACTGAGCACCCGTATACCATCTCTGATGTCAAACACCAATGGATATGGGATCATCCATCGCCCATCTTATGGGTCGAGAAGCGTATACGCTAGTCTACACTGGTATATCGATGCCCCGTCTCGATACACCCACGACTAGGGACCTTGAAGGATGTACTTATGGACTACCATGTCCCCACTAGTATGATCTACATCATAGTCCAGGTAGTCAAGTACACATCCTAAGGGTTTTACTAACATGTAACTATAAGACAGTTTAAAGAGACTAGTATACATGTTAAGATAAAGAGCAACCAGATAGCATACTATCATATCGAGCAAGAAAGTCATCTCTATATATGTCCAAGCATCCAATATAATATACATCATCTATACAATACTGGCCTCTAGGGCATACATACAACTAACAATCTCCCACTTGCACTAGGGTCAGCTGCTGTAGTATTGCATACCGAGCATCCCGAAGAGTCTCTCAAATTGTTTCTGGGGAATGGCCTTCGTGAGTGTATCCGCCGTGTTGTTTTTCGTGTCAACCCTCCTAACCTCGATCTCCCGGCGATCAACTATCTCTCGGATCAGGTGATACCGCCTCAGAATATGCCTGGATCGCTGATGGGACCTGTGTTCCTTGGCCAAAGCCACCGCTCCATTGTTATTGCAATACAAAGATATTGGATGCTCAATGGATGGAACCACTCCAAGTTCAGTAATGAACTTCTTGATCCAGACAGCTTCTTTGGCAGCATCGTTGGCAGCGATGTATTCAGCCTCCATCGTCGAGTCTGCTATGGTTTCCTGCTTAGAACTCTTCCAGCTAACCGCCCCTCCGTAAAGGGTAAAGACAAATCCCAACTGCGACTTAGAGTCGTCCTTATCACTCTGGAAGCTCGAATCGGTAAAGGACTCCACTTGGTGTTCTCTGTTACCATACACCAAGAGCATCTCTTTAGTCCTTTGTAAGTACTTGAGAATGCTCTTCACAGCTGTCCAGTGACTCTCTCCAGGATCAGCTTGATACCTACTCACTACACTTAGTGAGTATGCTATATCGGGTCTGGTACATAGCATCGCGTACATGATAGAGCCTACAGCCGAAGCATAGGGTATCCCTTGCATGCGAGCTCTCTCCAAATCAGTCTTGGAAGACATCTCTTTGGAGAGAGTGACTCCAGAGATCGTGGGTAAGTTCCCACGCTTGGATTCTTCCATACTAAACCTCTTTAGTACGGTGTCAATGTACCTGGACTGGGACAATCCTAATATCCGTTTGGATTTATCTCTATAGATCATAATTCCCAATATGCAGGAGGTATCACCAAGATCTTTCATTGAGAATCTTTGTGATAAGAAGAGCTTGACCGATTGCAGCATAGGAATGTCATTTCCTAGCAAGAGTATATCGTCCACGTACAATACGAGGAAGACAACCTTACTCTCTGCCACCTTCTTGTAGATACAAGGTTCATCTGGGTTTTTGAGGAAATCAAATTCTTTGATAATGACGTCAAAGCAGATGTTCCAACTCCGCGATGCTTGCTTTAATCCATAAATGGATTTAAGCAGCTTGCACACCTTCCCGCTGCTCCCACTATCTACGAAGCCCTCTGGCTGAGTCATGTACACGCACTCTTCTAAATCACCGTTTAGAAAGGCGGTCTTAACATCCATTTGCCAGATTTCGTAATCATGATATGTAGCGATGGCAAGCATGATCCGGATGGATTTAAGCATAGCCACTGGAGAAAAGGTTTCGTCATAGTCCACACCTGGTCTTTGACGAAAACCCTTTGCAACAAGTCTAGCTTTGAAAGTCTCCACTTTCCCATCTACACCAAGTTTTTTCTTGAAGATCCACTTGCTCCCAATGGGTTTTACCCCTTCAGGAGCAACTTCCAAAGTCCATACTTTGTTGGTGTACATGGATTCCATCTCGGACCGCGTTGCATCCAGCCATTTCACTGAGTCCCTACTCGTGATGGCTTGCTCGAAGCTAGTTGGGTCATCATCCTCCATGATGCAATCCTCGCTCCCACCATCCATGAGAAAATCGTAGTATCTCTCAGGTTGGCGAGGAACCCTACTAGATCGGCGGAGAGGCTGAGGTTCATTGGGAGCTACTGAATCTTATGGTTCTACTAAATCTTCAGTTACGGTTTGTGTATCTGGAAGCTCTTCCAGCTCTACCACTTTGCCACTAATTTCTTTTTCAAGGAATTCCTTTTCTAAAAAGGTGGCATGTTGAGTAACAAACACTTTTTGTTCCTCACTGTGGTAGAAAAAATACCCATATGAGTTCTTTGGATATCCCACAAACTTGCAAAGAACTGACCGTGCCTCGAGCTTGTCCGGATTTTGTCTTTTGACATAGGCTGGACAACCCCATATCTTAACTCGTTTAAGATATGGCCTCTTCCTACTCCATATCTCATATGGTGTGGTAGGTACAGATTTAGATGGAACTTGATTCAATAGGTATGCTGCTGTCTCCAGCGCATATCCCCAGAAGGAAATAGGTAATTCAGCTTTGCTCATCATAGAGCGCACCATATCTAATAGGGTGTGGTTCCTCCGTTCCGATACACCGTTGTGCTGTGGTGTATATGGAGGAGTCAGCTGAGAGAGAATCCCATTCTCTTTTAGGAAGTCCAGGAATTCATTGCTCATGTATTCACCTCCTCGATCAGATCGAAGGATTTTAATACTTTTTCCGGTTTAGTTCTCGACTTCTTGTTTATATTATCTAAATTTCTCAAAAGCTTCTGATTTGTGTTTCATCAGGAACACATATCCGAATCTAGAGAGATCGTCAGTGAATGTAATGAAGTACGAAGAACCATCCCTGGCATGTGTAGACATGGGACCACATACATCACTATGTATCAGTCCCAAGAGTTCGGTAACTCTTTTTCCGTGTCCCGTAAACGGAGTTTTGGTCATCTTGCCTTTGAGACATGACTGGCAAGTGTCATAAGATGAAAATTCGAATGGTTTCAAATATCCATCCTTATGCAACTTAGCCAGTCGTGTCGCATTTATATGACCGAGTCTACAATGCCATAAAAAGGATTCGTTCAGTTCTGAACTCTTCCTCTTGTGTGTGTTTGTTATGCTCAAAACTGTTGATTGATTTAGAACATAAATGCCATTACATAACGTGCCTGATCCAACCAACTTTTGGTTACGGAAAATGTTCATAACATTATCTTGTAATACAAAATTATATCCCTCTTTACTCAACAAAGAAACCGATATAATGTTGCATATCAGGTTCGGCATGTAATAGCATTCGTTCAGAACCAAAGTATTACCAGTAGGTAATGCAAGGTGATATTCCCTGACAGTCTTGGCTGCAACAATTGCACCATTTCCAACTCTTATGTCTTTATCACCTTCTCCAAGTTCTCTACCTTTTCTAAGCCCATGTAACTGATTACATATATGGGATCCTGACCCGGTATCTAATACCCAGGACGTAGGGCAAATGGAGAAACAGTTTTCTGTAACGAACACACCCGAAGAAAATGCATCATTATGTACTTTCTTCATTCGGGTGGCTTGGGAATCCTGGTATTCCCCTATGTCCTGTTCATTCCTATAACTTTTATAAGAAAGAACGGAACCAACGTTCCCCAGCACAATATAACATGCGGGTTCAGTCAATACATCAATATTATTATCTTTATTAGGGCATGACATGGTCGCTACCTGGAGAGAGAGAGAAGAAAATACTTTAGCGTATGCTCTTGCAAGATCAGATTGGTTATTATCTTATCTAATCAGGATGGCTCCCACTGGTTTTTATCAAATCTTGCTTCCAACCCTAAAAGGAAAAACTAGCCGGGATTAATTACACCTTACAACTTCGCCGATCTTTCAGCCAGGCCAGTGTCGGTACTTTGAGGGAGGTTCCCCGTGCTTTCGCACGGACCTAATTAAAGTAAACCTCGTTTTTCCAGAGGCGTAACCCCGTTGACACCTTTCTAGACACCTACTTAATCGGCTAATTGTCCTGTGTAAAACTCTCCCAGGAGTAACAATTACTCCCAGTGGGTATCGGGATCCAACTATCTCATAGAAGGTATGCAATCTCATTGCAAATTTCAACACTTGAAATTCCCGATAATATTTTGCCCCAAACGATCTATGACCTTGACAAGGTCAACAAACCATAGACCGTAAGTCAAGTTCAACCCGTCATTTCTTGATTGAATTAAACCCACCCGCACAACCCTTGACAAGGTCAACAAGGCCGTACGAGTACTCTAATCCAATCTGCATCATATGCATAAGCAGATAAATACTGGTCAGCTACCGCACACTGTGCCTTAACAAGGTCAACAAACGCAGCACGAATACTAAACATGACTTATCTGAAATGACGGAGGGCTACGACAGGTTTTTCTGAAAACCTATTGCGTAATGAACTTGATATCGTTGTAGAACCAAATAAAGTTTTTAAATGGAGTGATTTTGAGGCTTTTCTAGTTTTGCTAAAGGGGTCACTCCCGGTGAAGGGATCGTCGGCCCTTTCCTCGTCGAATGAGGTGCGGGATATATCATATATATCACTGTGCAAAGCAGAAACTATAGAAGCTTTCAAAAGATAAACCGAGTGTGTAGCATCTGCCAGTTATTGCTAAAGGGGTCACTCCCGGTGAAGGGATCTCGGCCCTTTCCTCATTGAATAAGGTGCAGGGTATATCATATATACCGCTATGCAAAGCAAAACTGTAGCTACCCTTTTTATTTGAAAATTTGATTCTACAACATCTTTTAGGTTTCTTTTCTTTCATTAATCACATTAATGAAGTCCCATCATTTAAGTCACCTAAACATCACAGATAAATACGACGTACACTTATGCCATCCGCATTCGCCTCGATGTCCCCTCGTGCACCGTTAGGTTAGGTAACTAACGACAGAGCAGGGCAGGGCTAGTGCGGATGTAAAACATAAGTAACGCCTATATAATATATCATATATACTATATACTGTATCCATCAGAACATATCAAATGATCACATCACAGATATCGCAGCAGAAACATAGATATAATGTGGGATATACCAGGACGTCCGTATTTAGTATTTAGCCAAAATAGAAAATACGGATTCCACAGTCGCGATGAATAGCCAAGCCCACACCCTGGACCCCTACGAGAGCGGCAAGCGACCCTACCAATTCTGGAGTTTAGGAGACCCGGTCTCGACTCCTCGAGATGGCCTCCCACTGAACCCCAGAACCCGGTCACCCGTGCTTCCCTCCTTGGGTCCATCATAATGCGGAAAAGTAAATAATATACAACACAGGTGGCATCGACCTCAACCCGGAAGTGCCCCAAATAAAAGAATATTACATTACATTTAAATTTACATGAATGAAAATATAAAACTCTCATCTCACATAAAAAAACCCCGGTTATTCAATCGCGACAATCCTGCACATCATATCTCAGCAACACATAATATCCCATATCATCAACGTAAGTAAGTATGCATACACCGATTGTCGTCGACGTATAGCAACGACAATTGGCAATACCACTACATACTACACTTACGGTCACAGAAAAGAAAGTGTAAAACTGCAATATCTGGAATCCACATTCTCTTTAGACATCGTAAATGCGAAATATCACATACCTCGTATTTCATGTCTTATAATATGAATTCCAAACATTGCATCACATTCCAGATAATTAGACAGTATTAAAGTTTTCGAACGAACGATCAAATACCCAAGATTCCCTAAAACTCAACACTTGAGCGAAGTTCAAAAACTTGGAGTGTGACACAGTAGTAGCGGTCCAGCCGTAGAAGGGTCAAGGCAACGCCTCACATGCGGCACGCCGTACTGCCCCAAACCCTAAGGTTCAAAGGGCAGTTCAAGACGGTCACATAATCGAGTTAAGGTTTGTTGTCTTCTAGAGGGACCACCACAAAACTTGCACGTATCTCCAAAATATTTAAACCCCATGAAAAGTGAGCAAATGATACCCGTTCAAACACTTCAGTACTTTCTAATTTACTCGGAAAAGTCACGAAATCAAAATTCCGATCGAACTGTCGAGTCCAAAACCATCTCCAGAATTTTCAGCACTAAATTCAGATTAAAAATACCCTAAAAAATATACAAGCAGAACACAACATTACAGTAGAAAATTGATGCAGTGATCGATTTGTACGGCCGCGGAACAGCGGCCTAAGCAATCTTAGGCCGTGTTTCCGCGGCAAAATTAAATGTTCATCGCATCATTTTTACATCATAATTCTTATATTTTCCTGCTGATTTTTTTACATATTTTTAATTCTGAAAAACAACAATTTTTAAAAAATGTCCAGAGAACGCTCAAAAATCCGTATTTTTGGTTCGATCGGAGTTTTAACTTCGTAAAATCATCGCCTAATGTTCTAGGTCGGCTCTGATACTAATGTTGGGTTAGCCTAGCACCTCATGAAGGGTTTGGAAGCATCACATGAACCAAAGGTGGAGTCTTTAGGGTGCAAAGTTAACAAACATCGGATCGATCCTAGAAAAATTAGGGTTTCAAATTTTTCACATCATCATATGAAAGAAAAGCTAGGGTTTAGAGAGTACAACCTTTGTAGCTCCCTACGCTAGACTCCTCGGCTACTTGGGGTTTGAAAAAGCTCCGCTTGAACTCCTCGAGGTCACCGATGATCCACCCGGAGTCCGCTTTGTCCAAGCTTGCAACTTTATCCGATCAAGTGAACGAAATCAAGCTAACACTCTAAACAAGTGGGCTAGACTTGTGTAGAATGGTGTTGTGGTTCTCTTTCTCACTTCAAAATCCAATCTTGACGAGTATATTGCTCACTACAAAGAACTAGAGAGCAAAATGAGAGAGGAAGAAGAAGATGATGGCAATATGAGAAGATGATGAGTTCTTTTTTAAAAGGAAAATAGAAAATATATCAATATATATATTCCTCTTCTCATATTAAACCATGGTTAGGATATTATTGAACTTGAGTTAAAAACACAAAAGGAAAAGTAACCCATGGTCAAATAGTGGGTGAGAATGGTTAGGTCAAGAGAAGAGTGTAGAAACAAATCAATAATGACCATTTGCCTTTTTCCTTTTTGTTTTTAAATCAAATGCAATTTAATCCATAAATAAAACCATGGTGTGAGTCTTATATTGCCACCATTTTCATGTATGTACAACCATGAAGGATGTATGTATGTATGTATGTGTATATGTACATCCATATGTGCATGAATCAATAAAGAAACTATACATGCATGCATACATCCTACATACTCAAGAAAGGATTTCAAGTGAGAAACTAACGGTTAAATGATAAATCAACACTTGATTTATCAATCCGGCCATATCACATATAACCCCTACCAAAAGCAAGCCGCCCGACCAATATACGGTATCCTATACGCGCATTTTAATCGGGTCCATGCGCATATCGCATACGCGCCCTACAACGTTTCGTCTGGACTAGGAAACTCCATTGTGGGACTCTGAGACTTGTCAATACGCCGGCAGTGGGTGATGATCATATCAAGCACCCCCAAGCCGCAAGCGGTCAGCTAAACGTAACGTTCACCCTGGTATTGAGCGATCAGAAGAGAACAAGCGAACCTGCTATAACTCCCGTCGAGCCGATCGGTAACACTTCCTGTACAGTCCGGTCTCCTCGTCTGATATGTCGCATATCAAGTCTAGGGGTGGTAAACGTCAGACCCAATAACCGATAAGTCGTGGCGATGTGAGGCTCATAACGGGTCGAGAAACTACTGGTAACACTTACCAGCAAATCTCTGAATCAGCCCTGGCCAGGGACTTCCCTGTTACGGCCAATCGAGCACAGTACAACATCAACCCCCAATACCGGGAGAGACGAAACCCCTCCTATCGCTCATTGCCTCCATGTGACTCAGGACTGTACCCAAAAACCACCGTTTTGCACGCCCTCATGGACGTGGTAAGATGGAGATCAAAGCACAGTGGGAATCACACAAGTCTCTATGACGATCTCGGGTCTACAGACTAACATATACAAGTGTCACCTGAGAACTGCCATCTGACGTGAGGTATAATACCATCTGGGAGTTCTCGGTGAGTCCGTCCAGTGTACCCAGTCTCCACTGAGCACCCGTATACCATCTCTGATGTCAAACACCAATGGATATGGGATCATCCATCGCCCATCTCATGGGTTGAGAAGCGTATAAGCTAGTCTACACTGGTATATCGATGCCCCGTCTCGATACACCCACGACTACTGACCTTGAAGGATGTACTTATGGACTACCATGTCCCCACTAGTATGATCTGCATCATAGTCCAGGTAGTCAAGTACACATCCTAAGGGCTTTACCAACATGTAACTATAAGACAGTTTAAAGAGACTAGTATACATGTTAAGATAAAGAGAAACCAGATAGCATACTATCATATCGAGCAAGAAAGTCATCTCTATATATGTCCAAGCATCCAATATAATATACATCATTTGTACAATACTAGCCTCTAGGGCATACATACAACTAACACTCGGAACATGCGAGCATAACTGTCCCCTATATGTCTCCGGGTATTGCCATGACATTAAGATAGGGAAGATCCTAGTTGACAATAGGTCTCCTGTCTCCTAAATGTGAGGGTGCTAAAAGAAATCTGCATGAGCGTTCAACACCTCGCTCGGGATAAAATCACTATCTCCGGGTTCGACTCCCAGTCATCACGGATGCTCGGGTCTGTGATACTGACGTTACGCTTTGGGCTTCTCGTCACTGATATCATGTTCCACGTCATTGACGCCAAAACTTGCGACAATGCTTTGCTCGGCCGGCCTCGGTTACACGAGTACAACATTATCCCTTCTACACAGCATTAGTGTATGAAGTACTTCAAAGATGGGCTTGAACACACCGTGACATGGGAGCTGAACCCATTCTCCGTAAACGAAGTCTGAAAGAACGAAAATGCAAAGTAATTCTTACAAGACTTTGAAGACACGGAAAGATCCCATAAACCTGAAGATAAGAAAAAAGCTATCACCACCATTCCGATCTTCGGGAGCGATACCGAGGAGGAAGAAGAGATAGTCTATTCGGGACCTTCCCGATACAACAAACTGGGACCATCTACCCCTGTTCTGGTATTTGGCAGTGACTCTGAAGACGAGGTCAATGCAGTATTCTTGGCTCGTCCATCAGTGCAAACCTTCATTGGAGATGATCAGAGTTTGCAGATCGCCATGGTTCTGCAAGAGCATTACAAAGAGTTCGACGCACTTGATACCTACAGTGTGCAAGAACTGAAGACGTTCTACGTCCCTCCCAGGAAAAAAGATATAAGGCGATCCTATTTTATCGATCCGCGAAAACCAAAGTGGAGAAAGAAATCTGGCATGGCGCCGATTCTACGCTTGACAGGCTCTAGCCCATCCGTTTGCCCAGATACTACACAGAAGGGTTAAAATGGCTATTGAGGCACCAAGGAGTACCCTTCAAACAGACTGCTCAACAAGCCCAGTTCTACAACAGGATCTGGAACGTCCCCAGAACTCAGCGAAAATTGCCCAACGGGAGAATGGAAACGATCGGGCTTGGATATGTTCATTCCAAGAAACGGGAGTGATTCCATGGCTGGTATGTTATACATGATTTCGATGAAGAAGGAGATGCTCTGTTAGAAGATGCTAACCCTGAACCAAAACGAGGTCTCTCCATGAAAGTTCCAAGTCCGTCGTTCGTAGAACAGATGGATAAGCTAATAAGGGAAGTGGGTCAAAAGGTCCGGGATGACCATAGCCGCGAAATGGCCATCTATGAAAAAGCCAGAACGCAGCGCCTCCTTCAGCAGGCTACGAAAAATGACGATGCCATTCGTCGCCGGCCCGTCATATGGAAGAATCGACGTGGAGGCAAAAAACAAACTGAAGAACGGATAAAATGTTTGACAACGTCAAAGCGGGTCCAAGAAGCCACCCGATCGAGAATTGGGCAGCCTGGATCCGTCTCTTATAAAGAAGATGGGTCGAGCATATTCTTTTCCCCAAGATAAGACAAGGAAGATATTCGGTCTAGTCATAAAACATCAAATGATTACGCTCCCGGAGTCCAAAAACCCCGATCAAGAAAGCGAGGATCGTCACCCAGATTATTGCTCCTACACCGAGCGATAAGACATCCTCTCGAAAATTACTTCACATTCAAAGACTGGGTAGAAGACCAGTATCAGCAAGGCAGGTTCGCTTTATCTAGCAGTTGGAGGGTAACCCCGCCACAGAAGCATGAACTGAAAGCCACATATGCAGCGAGAGTAGAACTAGATCAACATCGATCTCGGAAACAATCTTCTACCTGTCACGTAATAACGCTGACAGAAGAAGGAATGCCCGAGAATATGGATGACCTCTCCTGGTGCTTTGAAAACGAGGATGACGAAGTGATCTCAGAGTTTCCATCGGCACCAAAAGAGCTGGAAGATAGTATACTACTACTACAGATAACCTCAGAAAAATCGACTTGGGGACGGCAAACGACCTACGGCCGACGTTCGTCAGTGAGCTATTGTCTGAAGAAAAGATGGCTACGCTCAAAGACGTGCTCATGCAGTATAAAGACTGTTTCGCATGGAACTATTCCGAGATGCCAGGATTGGATCCAGAAATAGCCGTCCACAAATTGGCGATTTCTCCTGACGTTAAACCAATCAAACATGCACCGAGAAGAATGCGGCTCGAACTTGAAATAAGCATTAATGCCGAGGTAAAGAAGCTAATTGACTCCGGCTTCATCTAAGAAGTTCAATACCCTGACTGGATCGCCAATATCGTCCCAGTGATGAAGAAAAATGGGACGATGCGCATTTGCGTGGACTTTCGGTACCACAACAAAGATGTCCGAAAGATGACTTTCCCGTACCGGTTACTGAGCTGATGATAGATAATATGTCCACTCATGAAGTTTTCTCCTTCATGGACGGCTCATCGGGGTACAATCAAATAAAGATGCACCCCGAAGACCGAAAGCATACCGCTTTCCGGACTCCGCTAGGCATATTCTGCTACAAAGTGATGCCTTTCGGTCTGATGAACGCAGGCACCACCTATCAGAGGGCTATGACGAAGATTTTCGATGACCTCATACATGAAATCGTCGAATGCTATATCGACGACCTTGTGGTTAAAAGCAAATCGTACGAAGAACATTGGGAACATCTGAAGATCGTGTTTCAACGCCTTCGGAAATACAACTTGAAGATGAACCCTCTGAAATGCGCTTTCGGAGTCTCCTCAGGCAAATTCCTAGGATTCATCGTACGACACCGGGGAATCGAGATAGACCCGTCAAAGATCAAGATGATTATGGAAATTCCTTCGCCAAGAACTCTTAAGCAACTGCGGTCTCTCCAAGGAAAGCTCGCATATATCCGGCGGTTCATAGCTAACCTCTCTGGCAAATGCCGCCCTTACAGTCATCTAATGAAGAAAGGGACTCCGTTTGTCTGGGATCGCAAATGCCAGAGCGCACTAGACGAAATCAAGCAATACCTGCAGAATCCGCCAGTACTGACTGCTCCGGTCAAGGAAAAGCCTATCATCCTGTATACAACAGCCCTTGAAGGTTCTTTAGGTGCACTATGGGCACAGGAGAACGATCAAGGGAAAAAGAGAGCCCTCTATTATTTGAGTCGAGTTCTTCTGGGGGCAGAAAACAACTACTCCGCATTGAAAAACACTGCCTGGTGTTAATCTTCGTGATAACGAAGCTACAGCATTATGCTTTGGCGCATGAGGTCCACCTAATATCAAAAGTGGATCCTCTCAAATATTTGATGTCAAGAGCCATACTAACAGGACGGCTCGCTAAATGGGCCCTCCTCTTGATGGAGTCCTCAATAACATACCAACCTCTCAAGGCAGTGAAGGGTCAGGCCATTGCCGACTTCGTCGCTGAGCATCCGATACCTGCCGATTCACCCATAAATTGTGAATTGCCAGACGAGCACGTGTTTGACACGATTGATGGGGAGAAAGGAGAGGGCAAGAAAGAAACCAGCCGCCAAAGGCAAAGGCTCAGTCCGAGGGACAAGCAGGTTCAGTGACACCCGATGGGAACTCTACTTCGACGGGGCATCTTCCATGAAGAAGCGAGAGCACAACACCCCCAAAATCAAATCTGGGGTAGGCCTTATCTTCGTGACTCCACAAGGAGGGATAATGCGCTTTGCTTTTTCCTTGACAAAGCCGAGGACAAATAATGAAGCCGAATATGAAGCTTTGATAGCAGGTCTTGAGATCGCTGTCGACATGGGAATCGAAAACCTCCTCATATACGGAGACTCCCAGCTGGTCGTTAGTCAAGTAAATGGAGACTATCAAACGTGCAAAGCAGAGTTGGTAAAGTACGGTGAGAGAGTGCAACAACTGCTGACTCGAATCCCTTCCTACATCCTGGAAAGCATACCACGCGTGGAAAATAGAAAGGCTGATGCATTAGCCAAGCTCGCTAAATAACTGGCCGACGAGAACCTCGATGACGTAAGGATCGTTGTGCAAAACCGTCGGGTTCTTGCACCGGAAGAAATATCTCCGGAGTCGTCCGAAGAAAAGGGAGCGACCAAGCAAACAGATCTACAAATAAAAGACCAGGAAAAGGCTAAGGATTGGAGAGAAGTCTTTATAGACTACTTCAAATCCCGTCGAACACCTGAAGATGTGTCCTCAAGACATCAGCTCATGAAACGAGCTCTATCCTTCGCCTTCGTCAATGACACTCTATATAAGAGATCATTTGATCCTCTATGGCTAAGATTCCTGGGACCTGAAGAAGCAAGGAGAGTCGTCCAAGAAACTCACGACGGACTCTGCGGTTCTCACCAAGCCGGGTCGAAGATGAAACTAAAGATCAAAAGGATGGGCTACTATTGGCCCACAATGATCCAAGACTGCCTTGAATACGCGAAGCAGTGCCACTCGTGCCAGATTCACGGGGACTTTATACTCCAGCATCCAAATCCGCTACATCCAACGGTGGCTAGCTGGCCGTTCGAAATGTGGGGAACTGACATAATCAGGCCCATTGAACTAGCATCATCCAGAAGATATCGGTTCATACTGGTGACAACTGATTACTTCTCCAAGTGGGCAGAAGCAGTACTACTAAGAGAAGTGAAGACGGAGAATATCCTCCATTTCTTCAAGACACACGTCATCTATCGGTTCGGCACTCCGCGACGGATTATCTCCGATGACGGGCCAGCCTACAGAAGTCACAAAATTAGCCGCTTCGCGCAGCAACATAATATAGACTGGAGATACTCTTCGGTCTATAATCCCCGAGCTAACGGTCTGGCTGAGGCTTCCAACAAGACCTTGACGAAGATCGTAAAAAAGACGGTGTCCAAAAATAAAAAGGACTGGCATGAGAGACTGCATGAAGCTCTCTGGACGTATCGAACTACGTTCAAAACGGCCACAAACACAACGCCGTATGCATTGGTATTCGGCGCTGAAGCAGTACTTCCCTTGGAGATAGAGCTACCCTCTCTACGAGTGGCGGTCCATTACGAGCTAACAGACGAAGATAATGCTTATCTTCTCCTGGAGGAGCTCGATGCCCTCGATGAAACTCGTCTTATGGCGCAGCAAAACTTCGAGGCTTACAAAGCAAAGATGACGCGCTCATAAGAGAGATTGACTAGGCCGAGAACATTCCGCCAAGGCGAACTCGTGCTAGTGGTCAAGAGACCTATGATCCCCAATCGTGCCAAACTGGGGAAATTCGAGCCGAATTATGAAGGCCCGTACATCATAGACAAAGTTTACCAGGGTGGGGCTTACTTGCTTATGGATATGCATGGCGAAAGACCCTTCAGGACAATAAACGGTCGTTTCTTGAAGAAATACTGTGCCTGACCGAGACGTCTATAAACTATTACGGACCACAGCATCTCAAGGATGACGTAAAAAAACGGTACGTCCATAAGCGAGATGGGTACGGATGAAAACCCGAAAGGGCTCCGTGAGTAAAAACAGCAGGACTACCGACGAGTTTGTGAAAACCTGAAAGGGCGCAATCTCGTTAAAAGACATTTGTAAGGTCCTCTCGACCCTGTAAGGAGAAAATACCTGCGTGAGATCCTTACGACTCATAAAGGAGCAACACACTTAGGAATCCCCACGGTTCCTAAGGAGAAATTACACTTACGAGATCCTCATGACTCGTAGGGAGAACCCTCTTATGAGACCATCACGGCTTATAAGATTCAAAAGCCTTAAGCTAAAGGGATCTGAAGCTATTCTTAAGCCATCACAATCCCCAGATTGCCCTACAAGCGGTTCAATATTGACCCTTGTATACAATCCACGGGCACAAATAAATGTTTCCCCAACAGAATCCCACCACTGACGAGGGATATCTTTATATGGCGAATGACACTTGTAAGTCCTCTCGACTTATAAGGAGAAAACACCCTTGTAAGATCCTTACGACTTATAAGAGAACACACACTAAGGAATCCTCACGATTCCTAAGGAGAAAATGCATCTATGAGAGCCTCATGACTCGTATGGAGAAATACCTTTATGAGACCCTTACGGCTCGTAAAGTCAAAAATCCTTAGTTAATAGGATCCTAACCCTGTTTGCTAAGCCACCTTTGTTCGACATCGACAGAGGCAAATGATGATTCGTTCCTGGCAATGTCCCAGTGGTAGCGATGCTGATGACTAAATCAGTATCAAATTCCAAGCCCTTTCACGGCAAATGATGATTCGCTCCTGGCAATATTCCAGTCGTAGCGAGGCTGATGCTGAGATTGGCACCAGATTCCAAGTTCCACACCCGCGATAAAAATCAGCGAGCCAAAAATGCATATGAAATAGCCGAAATGATGGGGCAACTTGCAAAAAAATCAGCAAGTAAAAATATATGCATACAAAATAGCCGAAATGGTTGGGCAACTCGCAATAAAAAACAATGAGTAAAAAGAAAAAAATAGCCGAAATGATTGGGCACCGTGAAAAATAGCCGAAATAATTGGGCAATCGCGACTTTCGCGATACAAAAAGCTGAAATGATAGAGCATCGTGGAAAGAAAACAAAAAAATATATATAATACATATAAAATGAAACTTTTGCCCTACAGGTGAGATCACATCGATCCCTGTATACAATCCAGGAGAACAAACAAAGAGGGAACCATATCATCCCACCAGGCTCCATCAGAAAAAGAGCAAAGTCTTGATGGAAACATCTGCATCTCAAGAGATCAACAACGGCGTTCCTTCTCGTTCCAACCAGAAGCAGGTACGACGTCAATAAGTGGAGCCATGGCAAAGTCCCCTAGTTCCAAATATGAAAGGTTCACAGACAGCTTAGAGACTATCTTGGAGCCACGGCAGAGTCCCTAGTTCCAAGTCTCGACGGCCGCATCTACAGCCTGGAGACCCACAATAGCGTTCCTCCTCATTCCAGCAGGATTCGGACTCGACAATCAAGCGGAGCCATGGCAAAGCCCCTAGTTCCAAATCTCGAAGGTTCACAAAAAGCTTAGAGACTATCTCGAAGCCGCGACAAAGTTCCCAGTTCCATGACTCGGCGGTGCATAGACAACCTAAAGTCAATCCTGACCCCGTATGGCTAAGGTCAATCCTGACCCCGTATGGCTAAGGTCAATCCTGACTACGTAGAAAACGGCCGAATCAGCAATGCTTTGATTCGGGAGCAGGTTAACTCATCAATCACTTACGAGTCCTCTCGACTTGTAAGGAAGAAAATTCTCGTTGGAGATCTTTACGACTCTCAAGAGAAAAACACACTTAGGAATCCTCACGATTCCTGAGGAGAAAATACACCTACGAGATCCTCTCGACTCATAAGAAGAAAAATCTTTATGAGACCCTCATGGCTCATAAAATTGAAAAGTCTTAGACGACAGATCTAAACCTGTTTTGTAAGCCATCATTACCCTACAAAGAGTCCAAGATGGACAGCTGCCTACTATCTACAGGCCACACTTGCTAAAATCACATAGCGACAATACAGCAAAGAGAAGAAAGCAACAGTAGGAGATAAAAAAAATGTGTGTATCTTTTATTCATAAATTCAATTGAGTACAAGATGAATCATATAAAAGAATAAAAAATGGATATATGTTATTCAAAGATTACAAATGTTTAATTGATACAAAGGCAACTACTTAGAAGGAGGCGTTTTCAATAAATCAGCCAGTTGCTCGTGCGCTCCTCTCAACTTCTTTTCATGATCAACCGCTGCAGCCAGCTCCGCTTCGACTCGAACCCGCTGCTGCAAACAAAACGAAAGTTTCTCATCAATTTCCCGTTGAGCAACTTCGCAACTCTGCGTAACTCGCTCCAGAAGGTCAAGATTTTGCCTTAGCGCTAGCCCGTCCGAAATGTATAGTTGCAAATTGTCAATGACGGCTCTCAGTTGTGCAGCGTTTGCTTCAACCTGGGCACACAGCCGGATGGATTCATCTGAGGCCTGCTCACATTCCTTTCACCTCAAGTTCGCTTCTTGTTTGAAATGGCGGAAGAAGGGAACGCTCTGCTCAACCTATACAGCCCGTTGAGAATTCAAAGCCAACATTTCTGGAATGGGACGCCTGAGCTCACTCTTATGCAGACAGACCTCGATCTTCCTGCAGTAGTTAACCCAAGACTCGACGACACCCTCGCTATGGAAGTTCATGAGCATCGCTAACATGAGATTAACTTCAGCGGCAAAATCTGCAGCAGATGCAAAGGCCTCGGCGTCAAGGTCCTCGACGAACTCGCTTAACATCCGCAGGCTATTCGCAACACCCCTAGAAGAAGGGCATTTATCAAAAGGCCCTGCCGGCATGGGAATCTGAGACTCGAAGTGAGCTGAAGTCAGTGTGATTGCTACAAAATAAATCATAGTCAGATATCGGCTTAAGAGATGATGATGCAAGAGCGATGAAGGCTACTATACCGGCTACGACATGTGGCAGAGCTGGGAGTACTGGTGGCGTGACGATTCTCTCGTCCCCTCCTTCAATTTGTAGTGCTGTAATCAATTTAAAGTTAACAACGGCAGGGTCACCCGTTAAAGAAAAGAAAGGACGTCGGTTAGAAAAGATATTCACCGGCACCAGTAGGCAAAGCGACTTCCGATTGGAAGGGGAAGTGCGGGTTCAGCACTACAGATGATCAAAGAAAACTCCAGCAAGGTTACGATGATACATGGTCAGTACACGAAAGATGCTATCCTCGATTTAAATTAAATTACAAACCCATACCTTCCAGCATTTGAAAGGATATAAGAAGAGACGAAGGGACAGCGACCGTCAGAGCGACAACTGATGACGCTTCTTCAGGTGGCACAACCTCTGCGCTCACCACACCTACATTCAAAATAAACAAAATGTCATCAAAAGGGACCCAAAGGGATTGCAAAACGAAAAGAATGCAGCGATCTGAGACCTACCAAACTGGTCATCAGCCAAAACTGCGACGGAAGCATCACCAAGCGTCGCGACTTCTTCGGTCTCATTTTGGGGGACGGTTTCGGCACCAGTGGCTTCGTCCCTCGATTCTACGAGAGCCGTCGTGACACTCGCAATGCCGGGCAATGGCAGGGAACCGCAAGGGGAAAGAGTAGGAATTGGGGCAGTCCCGGACTCCTGAGAAAGAGTGGCCACTTTAGGATCAGTGGTTGCCGTCATCTCACCTGTTGCCTCGTCGCCAAGACTTAGCCCTGCAGGATATGATATATGAGAATTTGAAGATCAAATTCTAATAAAAAGACCCAGTATTATGTTACCTTGAGGCGGCTTTTCGATTGCCTCCCGAGCCGCGTGCAAAACCTGTCTATGAACTGTAGACAGGGCAGCTGGAGCATCTTCGGAGGAAATAGTGACAGATGGAATAGCGCTTGCGCCTGCATCTATAGCCAAAGTGACATCACGTTCCTTAGCTGTGCGCTTTTTACGCTTCTTGTCAGCCTTGGTAGTGAAAAGTGACTTCCTCAAGACCTCCGTCAAGGAGACGTCATCGTCCGAACCAAGTTCTGCCTTTGGAGCCTCTACGACGTCCGTCATCGGCTGTTTGAGTGAAGCTTCTTTCGACAATACTAGGGGAGCTGGGACTTCGGCAGCCGGCCTTGGGAGCGTCGCTGCATCACCATGCGGGATTGGCACCACATCCAAGATAACCTGAGTCAAAGTAGTCCCTGTAATAAAAAAAGGGATCAGACTATCCATAAAGAAAAAAAGGAATGAAGGCGCAATGAACCGAAAATACCGAGGCCCAAGAAAGCGTGAAACCTTTCCTCCTCTTCAAAAGTCTTGAGGGAAGCTGCAAGAGCTTCTTCGGCAGAGATACCTGTTGAAGAAGAAAGCATTAGTCAAAGCATAGAAATTAAAATGACGACGGAAAGATAAGACTGAAGTATACCTGATTGAGCAATGGTGATCTGCGCTGTCTCATTGCGAGCCAATTGCACTGAAACCGCGATAGCAGCCTCCAGATCGGTATCATCCGGTGTCATGAATAAATCTTCATTGGTCCCATATTCACTCAATCCCTCGCTATAGGGAGCGTGGGGCTCCTGGACGAGTACGACGTCGACAGAAAACATCGACTTCTTTTTCTGTGAGCGGGTGCCAGCAGTCGACAACACGACCTTGCGCTTGGCGGGCAATTTAGGGCGACGAGTCCTGATCTCAGTACCCACACTCGGGAAATGCCATAACCACCGCTTCTACAGGCACACAGGGTAGGGGCAGCTCAGGCATAGCATGTGGTATCACAACCGCAGCAGCTTCCCTCAAGGGAGGACGGACGATGGTCCGTCGCTTCAAGGGAACGGCTGGATTACCAGCCGAGGCGGTGCCCTTGCAATCAAGCAGTAATCGCTTTTCTTCCCTAATAACGGCGCCCATCGAATGTTGATACCACGCCACATATGCGTTCAAGATTCATAGGACGCAACTCGGCTCACTGATACGGAAATTGGAGCCGGTGTTCAACCGCATAAAATGGTGTAATGCATTTCGAATACCTTCTTCTATGGCAGCTGGCTCAACTAGAAAGGCTTCGAGTGGGACACCCTGATTATAACTTGATTGCTGGGTGAAACGGTGCGAGTTGTACTGCATGAACAACGCCGAATCGTTCTTCTTAAACATGTGAAAGCCTGGCCTAATTGAATATAGATGAAGAATCTCCCGAGCTTTCAAAGTGGAGGCCTTTTTTTTAAAAGTGTCCCGCAGTGGGTGCACCATTTTTGTGGACCCTTTGCCAATGGTTGGAAACTTATCGACAAAGGTCATGCCATCTCCAACCGTACGTGGACGAAGGAGCACACCCCTAGCCTCCCGCTGTGTTGGATTTACAACGGATGCGTCAACTAAGTGCATAATCCGAGGAAAGTTGTAGTTGTCGTAGAAACGAGGCTGTTTATGGACACCAAAAGCGCCAAGTACGTGCAGCTCGATCCATGACATAAAATAATGCAGCGAGAAAGTGACGGGTTGTACCCCTGGCTGAGTAGTGTCTGCCGCTAAGCTGAGACTATGGTACATGTGTATTAACCCAGCAATTCCGATAGCCGCTTGCATTCCCGCAACCATACGATGGGCTGGGTAGAAGACTGATGGCTTCATATAACGAGGATGCATCGGAAGCACGGACCAGTTCATCCATAAGCCAATAAACCCCAGCACGAACGTCTCTTCATCGACATCCGGGGCAGCAAGCTCTGTGAAGGGAACAATAGGAGCAGCCGGAATAAAGAAATTCTTTAAATCCGCCTCCGCCGTCGGTTGGTTATCCAAACTAAAACCAAACGGGTCGTCAAGCTTGGTGAACAGTGCAACTTGCTTCGATAGGGCTTCCGGACGAAGAAAGCGAGCGATGAAGTTTGCATAGCTAACTCCATGCCCTCCGGACTCCAGAAATAGACTTTCGTACACATTCAACACCTTGATCAAGCTCGGGAATTGGTGTTGAATGGCGTTCTCTGGGGTAAGACCCGTTAGCACTGTTTGGTGGCAAAGATGTACTCGTCCGGAGGAAGCAGCTCCTCGTAAAGTTCTCCTCTAACGGGCAATCCAAAGATCTCTGCAAACTCTTCCGAAGATATTGAGACTTCTCGATCTGATAGAAAGAAGGTGTGGGTCAGAATATTCCATTGCTCCAGAAAAGCCTTGACCCACCATGCAGGAAGTGCGGAATATTGGAAGAGAGAAGCGTAAATCGCGAGATACAACCCGAGCTTCAGCATCAGCGACTTCTTGGCCGACAAAATGTAGCGAGCCCACTGCAAAAACCCAGCCGGATGACGAGGAGTTAGGCCTATCATGTACGGCTGCCCCCAAGGGCGCGACTCGCACCGACATATGCGCCGCCCTAGAGTATCCAAAGCCGTCGGCGGCTGTACGGGTATTGCATCAATAGTAGGCTGAAGGAGGCCCTCTGAGGTCCAGTTGACCTCCTCCACGACATGGTTCACCGAAGGTGCGTCAGCATAAGGGATCGCCGAAATAGGCTCCGAAGGTGCCACGCAAGAAAAGCTCTGTCGGCCCCTGATAATTTGACTGTACCATCTACCCCATAAATGAAGATTCTTTTGCTCTGGGTCATGATCTTTGATCAACGCGAAGACTTCCCTATCCACAGGAGCTTCAGGGAATCTGCTTTCCGAACGGACAAACGGGAAAGAAGTGTCGAAAGACATAGTACTTGCGCGGAAAAGAACAAAATTTTCAGCCGTCAATGCTACAGTTTAAGTTCTATCACTAGGTACTTTAAATTCGTACCGCACTGCAATACAGTGGAAAGGGACCGG
Source organism: Agapanthus africanus (assembly GCA_030015575.1). Taxonomy (NCBI): domain Eukaryota; kingdom Viridiplantae; phylum Streptophyta; class Magnoliopsida; order Asparagales; family Amaryllidaceae; genus Agapanthus; species Agapanthus africanus. The sequence goes on from CM057345.1 coordinate 167,721,225, forward strand.
GGGGGACTCACATAATCTGGATGATGGCTCATTATTAATAAAATAGTCTCATCATTTGATGAAACTGTCATTAAATGAGCAAATCCTAAAAGGATTCTCATTTAATGGGGGCCCTCGGGCCAAGGAGTAAATCTCCCATTGAGAGCAGCGCTCTGCAACAAGAGTACATCTGTCAACTCTGATGATGAAAGGAATAAAAATTTCTCAAGAAAAATTCTGAAGAGCCATGCTCTGTAAAGATGATGGAATAACCGATCAGAAAACTTAAAATAAAGCTTTTAATGAATTAAAAATTCCGAGATTTTCAAGATCTATGAACAAACTATAAGAGTTCTTCATAAAAGATTAAAAAATCTACTTGATTTGAAAGAGCAAAGCTATGTTAATAGGTTAAGAAACCTTAAGAAAGATCTCTTTAGATCTATGAACAACAAAGCTCTATTGAGAAACCCTACAAATCTATATAATTTGAAAAGAGCGAAGCTCTGTTAATAGGTGAAACCCTAGATTATAAAATAATCTCTTCAAAAGATTTGATCTTTACCTAAAAAATTTTGACAGAGTTCTGTCTCTAGGAGAGTTCTTAAAACAGAGAGCTATGCTCTAAAAGAGAATTAATTCTCAGAAAAATAAGAAAGGATATGAACAGAGGCCATCTCAAGGGCTAAATGCCCTATTTATAGGCACTGAGAGCCGTTTCAACTTCTGAGTTGATCCAATGGCAGAGATGCTGCTACCGCTGCACTCACGTATATGCTACGTGAGCGCAACGGTGGGGGGGCATTTGTTTTCCCCAATCAGAGCAAACCTTTGTTCAAATTTTGAAATTTAAAATGAAGCAGTGCTTCATAATAGTGCCAACGCTAAGAGTCAAAGACTCTGCTGCAGCGCTCACATGCAAAGCACGAGAGCGCCAGCGCCAGCGCTTAGAGTCAAAGACTCTGCTGAAGCGCTCACATGTAAAGCACGAGAACGCTAGAGTTGTGACTAAATGTTCTCTGCCATTGGATCAAAGATCCAATGGTGATTAAAAATCACCAAGATGCAGAATAAATTCTGTATGGGGAAAGATTTTCTCAATCTTGTTAAAAACAAGAAGATTGCCTTCTGTAAAACAGAAGCCCTAGGATCAAAGATCCAACGGTGGGAAATATCTCCAAATCAATTGGAGAAAAGATCTCTTCAAACTGATTCAACAAATCAGCTTGCCCTATATAAAGGCCCCTAGACTTCAAATCTGATACAGAGGAACGCCCCCATAAACTTTGAGAAATTTCAGAGAGAAAAGCAAGCTCTCAGCAGAAGAAGAATTTCTTCAAGGTAAAATAAAGAGATCGAAGTATCTCATCAGAAAAATAACTTAGTTCTTTTGCCAGATCATAAATCTTTAAGACAAATTGTCTTTCATAAAAGAGATCATAACATTTCATTATAAAAAGGGGGGAGAATAATTCAATTCTCTTAGGATCACAGATCCATAAAGGCAAATCCTTTCACCAAAATCATAAGGGATTAAAACATCTCCTATAAAATAAGAACTTTGTTCTTAGATCCACGAGAAAAAGTCTCTTATAAGAGAGAATTTAATTCTTAGAGAACAGAGCTGTCTAAAAAGAGCCCTAGCGCTCCAATTAAAAGATGCGCTTTAGCGCTTCAGAATTTAGTATACAGCGCTGAGAGCCCTAGCACTTCAATTAAAAGAAGCGCTTCAGCGCTCCAAATCTAGCGCATAACGCTGCAGAGCTTTAGCGCTCCAAATTTAAAGAAGCACCTCAGCGCTCCAAGTCTGGCGCACAGCGCCAAGCACGCCACATCCTCATATGTGCGCTACTTCACCAGAAGCGCTTTGTGCTCATTGACTGGCACTCAGCGCCATGTGCTCCTCACGTGTGCGCTACTTCACCAGAAGCGCTCAGTGCTTATTGACTGGCGCTCAGTGCCAAGCGCACCACATGCTCCTCACGTGTGCGCTACTTTACTAGAAGCGCTCTGTGATCATTGACTGGCGCTCAGCGCTAAGCACGCCACGTGCTCCTCACGTGTGCGCTACATCACAAGAAGCGCTCTGCGCTCATTGACTGGTGCTCAACGCCAAGCGCGCCACGTGCTTCTCATGTGTGCGCTGAGAGAACATAAATTGTTCTTTAAATGATAAAGCCCAGAGCCATAATGAGTGCTCAACACTCAATAAAAAACAAAAACTGTTGTCAGAATCCAAACCAATGCTCAGCATTGTTAAATGGAAAAAGGACTAAGCCTAATTAAATGCCCAACAATTTAACTGAATGGGCCGAGCCCAAGTTGGCCACAGATCTCTAATTCAGATTAATTGAGCCCATATGCTCATAAATATTTGATCTTAGCCCCAAATTGGACTACAGATTTCCCAACCAATATTGGTTCAAGGGTACATCTCTTCACTCCTCTGATATTTGTCGTTGTGATCCTTCAATGTCTTCAAAGAGGTGACGGGTCCCGACAACCAGACACTCCATGGACTGTGGGGTCTTTAAACTCATGGACTATGATGTCCTTAAACTTTACAGACTATGATGTCTCTAAACTACCATGGACTGTGAGGTCCTTAAACTCATAGACTATGATGTCTTTAAACTTTACAGACTATGACGTCTTTAAACTATGGACTATGATGTCTTTAAACTTCATGGATATGATGTCCTTAAACTTCTGGACCACAATGTTCCTAAACTAAAACAATAGAGCTCATATGTTCTTTTGTTGGATCTAAATGATCCTATTAAGTTGATCTTAATCTAAAATTAGACTGACGTATCCTTAACAAACATTTAAGTTGATCTTAGGCTCAAATGAGATTAACGATCCTTAAACCCAACCCAAACCCAAATATAAGAAAATACGAATTTGGACTAATCCACGCCCTACGGGCGACAACATAATTAGTCTCCGTATACAATCCATGGGAAACCAAAAATAAAACAAACACACACGACACGAAGTGACCATCTGGAGAAGGAGAAAGTGGTTACCGTGATGCGATAGCGTAATTAACTGCAGGGGCTTGCGTCTGTAAGGAAGAGCGTCCCCATAATCAAAAACCCCTCACAATGAGGGGTAATCCGACGAAGTCTGCTACAACGGCCGCATCCGTCTAAACCTCCGATCCATGGTACCATAAATCAACTTGGCATCTTCGGAGAGGTGGACAGATAAAGCCAAATAGCATCTGCCCCCAAATTCAGGCAAGACGTTTGTCTTTCCGGCTTTCGGCGGTGAATAAGCACTTGTTTGGGCTCTATTTAATCAGTCACTTTTTTTTATGCAAAAAGCGCTGAGCACTTATATGAGTTCTGACGCCTATATATGATCATGTGGAACTTTTAGTCATGGGGATTGCCCAATAAGTGTTGAACACTTTACTCCTTTTGTCTTTATATGGAGTGCTAGGCACTCATTATGGCATCTACATGGGGAGTGCGTGAGACGCTGGGTGCTGCCCAATGAGTGTTGAACACTCAGCCATTTTGGGCTGCCTGCGGAGTGCTAAGCACTATTTTTATCTTTTGTGGTGCACACGTAGGGAGCACGTGAGGCACTGGGTGCTAGGCGCTACTTAGTGAGTGCTAAGCACTCTTCCCTTCTGTGGTGCCCACGTGAGGAACACATGCGGCGCTGGGCGCTGCCCAGTGAGTGCTAATCACTCTCCTCTTTTATGGCGCCCATGTGAGGAACACGTGCGACGCTCGGCTCTGAGTGCTAAGCACTCTTCTCTTCTGTGGTGCCCACATGAGGAACACGTGCGGCGCTGGGCGCTGAGTGCTAAGCACTCTTCTCTTCTGTGGCGCCCATGTGAGGAATACGTGCGGCGCTGGGTGCTGGACGCTTTTCTCCTCTGCTGATAGCATATTTCCCATTAATGATCAATAGGATCTTTGTTTTGCAGATCTAGGATCAAGCTTCATTTTTAAGAACCAAGTTCTTTTACGAGAACTAGGTTTCTCTTATTTGCTTTATTTTGAGGAATTCGATTCCTAGTTCTTTTCTAAATCTTTGATTCTCAAAGACAAGGTCCTCCAGATGAGAATTAAATTCTCAACATGTGGGAGACTTGTCTTGTGGATCTCAGATCCAGAGAAAGAACTAAGTTCTTTGAGAATAGTTAAACCCTTTAGATATGTAAATCAGATATTTTTATCTCTATATATTTTTTCGTTTACGTAAAGTTTTTAAGGAGGGAGATCTTCTTCCTTGAGAATTTAATTCTCCGTTCCTTTTTGAAGCTTTCTGTTTTTGTTTTTGGAAGCTTATGGGGGGTGTTCCTCTCTCTCTGACTTGAAGTTTTCGGTCCTTTATATAGTGGAGGCAAATTTATTAATTAGTTTTAAAGAAATCTCTCATTAAGAGATCCCAATTGATTTGCGTAATTTTACCCACCATTAGATCTTTGATCCAAGGGTTTCTGTTGTTACAGAACATATTTTCTTGTTTTTAACAAGATTGGGGAAATATTTTTCATATTCGGAGTTTTACTCTGTGAAATGGTGATTTTTAATCACCATTGGATTTTCAATCCGATGGTTCTCTGTTTTACAGAGGGCATAGAATTTTATTCTATGATCCAACCGAAGGTATCTTTCTTATTTTAGAATGATTTGGGGAATGTTTTCTCCCCAACAGAATTTAATTCTGTATCTTAATGATTTATGATATCCGTTGGATTTTTGATCCAACGGCTCTATTTAACAGAGAGTAGAATTTTATTCTATCTGGGCGTCGGCGCTCACGTGTTCCTCACGTGGGCGCCACTTAAGAATTTTGTCCTTAGGCATTCTGTGCTTTGCACACTGGCACCCGCATGAAGAGCATGTGCGGCGCTATATGAGAGTTTTAACTCTTATTTAATCTAATAGATTCTTTTGTGCTTCGCACACTGGCGCCCGCGTGAGGAGCACGTAAGGCGCCACCATAGGATTTGAACTTATCGGCGCTGGTGCCCTTATGGAAGGCACGTGAGGTGCTGCCTCATTAATTTTGAACAGAGCTTTGCTCTTTTATTGGGGAAAGAAATTCCCCCCACCATTGCGCTCACGTGGTTCGCAGGTGAGTGTAGCGGTGGTATCTTTTCAACCGTTCGATCTCCCAGGGAGTTGAACCGTCTCCTTGTGTTTATAAATAGGGCTTAGTCCCTTGAGATGACTGTTGTTCATCTTCTTTAGTCTTCTTCCTTTCTTGAGAATTTAATTCTCTTTTCAGAGCTCAGCTTTTTGTTCAAAGAAACTCCTTCAGAGTTAAAATCTGTCAAAATTGGTAAGAATCATGACTATGTCTTAACTCCTGAAGAAACCTTTGAAGGATTCTCTTCATGTTCTAGGGTTTTTAACCTATTAACAGAGCTTTGCTCTTCTTTTGTAATGATCTCTTAGAGATCTAAACTTTTACTTGAGTAGCCCATAGATCTTTAGGGTTTTACCCTATTATTAACTTTGATTTTTGAAGGTTATTTGGAATTTAATTCTATTTCTCGAGCGGATTTCTGGAATGTTATCCTGTTGTTCTACAGAGCTTGGCTCTAAAAAATTTCTTTTAAAGAAATTTGTTTGGGCATTTTATTCCCTTTCTTATTTTCCTTGCATATTTGAAATCTGTTTGCAGAACACATTTCTCGAAGGAGTTTAACTCCAGAGTTCAATGATATTTTCTCATTAAATTAGAATCCTTTTGGATTCTTTCAATAAGTGACTGCCTCATCATTGATGGGACGTTACCTTGATTTTGTGGGGCCCCTTGTCCCTTTCTCTTTGAACCGTGATGCAGTACTATTTTAGATGTAAAAGAATATTGTGTCGATAATTAACCCCTCAGGTATTATGGCTTTCGATTCCTCCTTTCCCTTCGTTCGCTCGGAGAGTGCTTTCGCCGACACACCTACAGATCGGGAAGTCTTCGCACTTATTCGGGACCATGACCTAGAGCAAAAGTCTCTTCATTTGTGGGGGTCAAAGTACAGTCAAATTATCTAGGATCGGCGCAGTTTTACTTACGCAGTGCATTCAGAACTGATCTCGGCGATCCATTATGCCGATCCGCCGCTGGTAACTTACGCAGTAGAAGAGATCAACTGGACCTCAGAAGGTCGTTTTCAGCCTTCCATGGCATCAATACCAGTGTGGCCGCCGATTGCCTTGGACATTTTAGGGTGACGCATATGCCAAGGAGAGTCACGTCCTTGGGGGCATGTTTACATGATAGGAATGATTCCCCGTCATTCGGCTTACTATCAGCAGTGGGCTCGATATATCCTGTCGGCCAAGAAATCGCTTTTATTGAAAACAGGGCTGTATCCCGCGATCTATGCGTCCCTCTTTCACTATCATACTCCTTGTGTGTGGTAGGTCAAATCTTTTCTGGAACAATAGAACATCCCGACCCACACCTTTCTCTTATCGGATTGGGAGGTTTCAATCTTATTGGAGGAGTTTGCGGAGATATCCGGATTACCCGTTAGAGGGGAACATTATGAAGAGATACTTCCCCCCGACGAGTATACCTTTTCCACCAAATCAGTGGTGATGGGTCTTACCCCAGAGAATGCCATCCAACACAAGTTTCCAAGCTTGATTAAGGTGTTGAACATATACGAGAGCTTATTCCTGGAGTCGGGCGGGCACTGTAACATTTCAGAAAAATAAAATATTATTTTTAGAATTTAGATAATTAAATAATGAATTATTATAAATAATTTAAGGTATGGAGATTAGTTTTAATGAAAGGGGTATAATTATATACCGATAGATTGGAAAAATATTTGGGGAACTAGTATGAATATTGATTTTGAAAGAATTGATGAGAGTTAGACATTTTATGAATTATTATATAATTAATTATATACAAGTTTATGTCTAAGCTCAATTAATATCTACTAATTATGCATTTATCATGTTTATTGCACCATGTCATGTTCCACACTTGTTACATTTATTCTCCCATGACTTTTTCTTTTTTTCAAGAATGGCTTTTGTTTTTTAAAATGGAAATGTGAAGAAAGGGATGGACCACTAAAATAAAAATGAGAGATATTTTATTTGGGTCATGGCATGAGGTATGGGCAAAAGAGAGAGAGAGAGAGAGAGGGGGTCATCTTCATCCTTTTTCTTCTCCTCTCTTCCCTTATGGCTGCCCTCTTCCTCTACCTCCTCTACCTCCTCACTACACCCCCAAATCCTACTCAAAAACCCTTTATCCCTTCATTAAAAATGTGCACAAGCTCACTACAAGCATGGGGGACTAAACAAGATGAGATTTTGAGCACTTGGGACAACTCAAGAAAATTCTTGAGTTGCCAAATGAGGTAATTCTTTCACCATTAGCTTAGTAATTTATTTTTTTTTAACTTCTATTTTAGTTTAGAAGTGATTAAGTGAGGTTTAGTGACCTTTGAAAATTCCAAGTTGAGATTAGGGTTTGATTTGAATTGAGGTGGTGCAATTGAGGTGTAATTGGTGACTACAAACCCCCCTTAGTATTAAAAATCTTGATTAAACCAGAGCCTAGACTGAAACTTGAGTTAGATATCGAAATGTCGGTTTTGTGTATAATTTATGCCTACAGGTGTAACCCTTCGAAAATCGTTTAGGCAGTTTTTCGGTAATCGGCAAATTTTTCGGCTTTTTCCGTAAAAAGTCAAAATAGGTATTTTTCTTTGTAGACCTAATTATACAAAATTTAAATAAGATATTACTATAATTTTGTCACTAAAATGTCATTTATAATTTTCTAGTTAAATAATTTTTTTTTCGTAATTAATTAATTTTTTATTATTTTAAGCCTTTTTAAATACATTTAATTAGGGATAAATACAAATTTAATTAGGTAAATTTCTTAATTAGGAGTCCTTATAAACTAAAATAGAGTGTTAATAAATTGTATCATAACCTTATAAGATTTTGGTGTTATGGTTGGAAATTTAATGAAAAAAATGGCTTAAAATGGGTTTTTTTGTGAAAAGTTTTGATGTGAAAGCTTCATTTGACCTTAGATGATAATTTCTTCATGGAATCTTCTACACATTCTCTCATTTTCTTCTTCCATTTGCCCAGGCCGAGCCCCCCTCCCACAGCAGCACTTCATTTTCCCAATTCCTTTGCTTCAAAATTCACTCCAAAAATCCCCCGAAATCAATATATTTCTTCACAAATTCAAACCCCATCCTTAATCTACCTCCTTCCAAACCCTAAATTGTTTAAAATAAGGTGAAAGGAGGCATCTTTCAAGGTCAAGTGCAACCTAGGTTTCAACTTGTAAGGTATAACTCTTATCTAATGTTCAATTGGTAGTTTTAGTATGTTAAATTAGATATTGAAAGTGTGGAAATTGATTTAATTTGTTTGCTCATGTTTTTCAAGTGAGGTGTTGTTGCCCTAATTAGGGTTTGTAGCATGGTGTATGGGTTAAAGTTAGTGTTTTGGCTACCAAGTTGGTTAGAATGGTTAATTGTGCGATGTTGCGTTCGCTAGATCGATAAAATTTCGACATTTAAATAGAATCGCTATGCTATTTGCTTACTAGTTTTTCTAAAATTTTAGGAGGTGATCTAATTGTGTTATTTAGGCGATATAATTAACATCTTATACGATTATTAGGGTGTGTGAATACGGAGTTTTGTTTAGTCGGGTTTTAGTTTTGACAATTTCCCCGATACGGCGATTTTAGTTAAGGTTTTAGCGATTTTCGTGTATTTTCCGCGTACCGAGTGCACGTTGTGATTAATCCGAGAGCGTCGATCTTTTCATAGTGTGAGTTGCATCATTTCGGAAATCTGTAACCTTATATTGTGTGTTATGCAATTTTAGGATCGGTCGGGGAAACTTCGGATACGGCGCGAAAAGGCAAAGCGGTGGCCGGATCAGATTAGCGGGGATTTCTGGTGAGTAGATATATTCATCTACGGGGGAATCGTCTGGATGGCGCGAGGCGCCCCCCCCCAGTTAGGATTACCCTACTTTATGCATTAATTATATTGTTAGCTAGCTTATCCATTTATATACATGACATACCCTCACAGCTAACCCTATACTAGATTGCATGGACATTCATATGACGTTCATATATACATACGCGATATCATTTCGTAGGACACGAACACATTACCATTGGCATCGATTGCACGCGCACTATTCATGTGACACACACGCCTTTGGTAATTGCCATGCCACGTACACTAGAAAACCTGTTTAACTTAATACCGCTATTTGCATTCAAACATGATATATGAAATTGCATAGTATGCATATACCTCGCATTATCATCATATTTATATAGATTGCTACTAAAACTCACATCATATACATTGATATCATAGACATTTAGTATATATAACATGTGGACACTATGATTTTCATGATGATTTCAGTTTTTCTGTGATTTCTGGATTTTTGGGGAAAACCGCAAGAATTTAACAAAACCTTAGATTTATCATTTTCAAAACAAAGTCGCGGTTTTCTCGTGATGTCTGTGTCGTCCACCATGAGTTTTCATGTTTTCTGTTGGATTTCGAGACCCGATTCGAGGAGTGGATGAACCGTCTCGGGTACATGGTGGGCCCGGTATGGTACCCCGGGGCAAGAAGATCGAGTTGTAGACGATGAGCCTGGCAGGGGAAGACTACCTACCGGTGATGTCTGGCGCGGCGGATATCCGGAGGATACCGACCGTTGTCGTGAGATTTATGATATGGGCCGATCCGGACTGACGGAGCCCGATGTTGAGACAGATGTGATTCCTATTTGGTGTCGATGCTTGACACGGGTTTTCAGATGATTTCCTGATGATATTTAGCTATTATATAGACATACACTTTCTAAAGTTAAGAATGCAGTAACTTTAACATTCTAAACACTTAAAGAGTTAGAAAAGATATTGCATACCTGTGCATGCATACTAGAGTTATTATATCACATATGGACATACATGTTGTTACGCATTGCGTGCATTCTTACGATTGCCTTACTAGATGTTATATTTACTCACGATCTGGCAACTCACCCCCGTTGTGCCACAGTGTCTTGCAGGTCGGACCCGTCAGTCTCGTAGTGGCGGGCTATCTTGTCATCAGTTTCTTTTGCTCAGACTCGCGACATCGCCCGTAGGTGGGTTGCGAGTATACTTTATTCCTTTTTGCTTTATCATTGTATCTAGTATTCTCCATCTACCACTTGTATTGTATATGCGACCTAGTGATGAGAATGAGAGATATGTATATTTGTGGTTTCTTTTGGGTCGAGCTCACTTGAGCCGGCGTTGCGTTTTCTGATATTTTGGGTTTCTTCTGCTCTTTTCTTAGTATTGCTTATATATATTGCATGTGGTTGTGATCCGCCTTGGGCGAAGAGCTAGCTCCCGCTTGGGGATGCCATTTTTTATGATTTCATATGTATTATCTTGTTGTACCCATTTTTGGGGATAGAAAATACAGGGGAGACTCTGCCGAAATTTTCAGAAATTTTTGATGTTTTAAAAAGGGATTCTTTGCAACTTAATTGATTTGAAAACCGTTTTCATTTATGATTTTCCTTCACTCTCTTTTGCTTTTGGGTTAGATTTCTGGGCTTTGGCTGACTTAGGTTACGGTACGCCTTTAGACGTCTCGTAATCTAAGTGCCAGTCACGTTCCGTACTTTCGGGTCGTGACAAAGTTGGTATCAGAGCGTAGGTTTTACCTTTCTGAGTGTAGGACGACCTTGGTAGATGGAGTAGGTGACTTAAGCAGAGTGGCGTAGCGTGGGTATGATCCGCGGCATACTTACGATACGGTACTCCGCCTAAGTGACCTTAGGACATAATTGCTTGTATTTCCTTTCGTGATTCCTTGCATTCCTTGATCCAATTGCAATGTCCTTATCAGTTCTATTTCTTATTCCAGCTTCGATGCCGCCAAAGACTACGAGAGCTCAGCGGGCTGCCGCTAGGGATGAGATTCGGGCGGGCCCGTCTGAGGCGAGGATCGAGCGGGAGGATACGCCTACCCCTCAGGGTCCTACTGATCCACCTTATCCTGACCGTATTGCCAGATTAGAGGCCGGCATGCAAGAGTTGCGGCAGATGATGGGATCTTTAGTTGAGTCCAGCCGGGCACAGAGATCCGAGGACGTTCCTTCCACCGCACAGACTACGATCGTACCTGCTGCACAGATGGTCACTCCTGCTGCTACTGCGGAGACTATCCCTGTTTCACTACAGGAGTTCATGAGATTGAGACCTCCAGCTTTTACCGGTACAGATGCGACAGAGGACCCACAGGCATTTCTCGATAGGATGGCACGGATTGGCCGTTCGTTGAGGTGTTCTGAGGATAGATTGGTGGAGTTTGCGAGTTTTCGTCTGGAGGGTCTTGCCCAGACATGGTACGACTCAGTAGAGAGAGGCCGAGCTGCAGGTCTGCCTTCTATGACCTGGGATGAGTTTACAGCTGCATTTCTTGCCCGTTTTCTTCCGGAGAGTGTTCGAGATGCTCGAGCCCGTAGTTTTGAGTCTTTGCGCAAGACTCCTGAGATGACAGTGTCGGAGTATGATATACAGTTTACCCAGTTGTCTCGATATGCTCCGTACCTAGTCGACACAGAAGAGAAGAGGATAAAGAGGTTTGTACGAGGGCTTGATACACAGCTATTCCTTGCCATCGGCACCCAGCACTTTGATACATACGCAGCCGCGATGGACGCAGCCTTACTTTTGGAGGAGCGTATTTCTGAGACTCCGGTCGCTTCTGGGCCGAAGAGGATCCGTACTGATATGCCAGCTCAGCGGCAGATGGGCAGACGTCGTGATAGATTATTTCCGGGAGATGGCGGAGGCAGAGGATTGAGACGAGGTCAGTTATTTGGTTCATATCCACAGACCCAGCAGTCGTCTCCAGGATGTTTTCGATGTGGGAGTCAGTACCACCGTGTCAGAGACTGTACCATGGGACGTCCGGGCACGGTGACAGTCCCGCATGTGACTTTACCACCTTCACCACCTTCGCAGAGAGCTTTACTTCCTCCTTCTGATGATACTTCACGCCAGCCAGATGCTTCTAGAGGCCGTGGGCGTGGCGGTCCGGTTCAGAGAGGACGAGGCGACAGAGGCAGAGGCAGAGGCCGAGGTAGAGGCAGAGGACAGCCAGCTATTAGTGGTGGACAGGCCCGAGTGTTCGCGTTGACTCCTCAGGATGCACAGGCATCCAATGCCGTCGTGACAGGTACTCTGCCAGTATGTTCTTTTAATGCACGGGTATTATTTGATCCAGGCTCCACACATTCCTATGTTTCCACGTATTTTGCACCGAGGTTGGGCCGAGAGTCTTGTCCGTTAGATCAGCCGCTTGTCGTTATTACCCCGGTAGGCGAGTCTTTTGTTGCCCGTTTTGTGTACCGATCTTGTTCCGTTCGTATCGGGGAGAGAGATTCTTCAGTAGATTTGATTCTCCTCGATATGCTAGACTTTGACGTTCTTCTTGGTATGGACTGGCTAGCCACCTGTTATGCATCCGTGGACTGCCGTGAAAAAGCAGTCAGATTCAGTTTTCCTGGCGAACCGGTTCTTATTATTCAGGGAGATCGTAGCGCTACCCTTCCCAGCTTGATTTCTTCTCTTCGCGCTGGTCAGCTCTTAAGGAAAGGGTGTCAGGGATTCTTAGCCTATGTTTGTGATACTAGCTCCACAGAGGTTCCGTTGGACCAGGTCCCTGTTGTGAGAGAGTTTCCTGATGTATTCCCTGACGAGCTGCCTGGTCTGCCACCAGAGCGCGAGATTGAGTTCTGTATTGACTTGATCCCCGGCACGGGGCCTATCTCTATACCGCCTTATCGGATGGCCCCGGCAGAGCTGAGAGAGCTAAAGGATCAGTTACAGGACTTGCTGGACAAAGGGCTTATCCGACCGAGTGTGTCACCTTGGGGTGCTCCCGTCCTGTTTGTTAAGAAGAAGGACGGAAGTATGCGTTTATGCATTGATTATCGTCAGCTGAACCGGGTTACTGTGCGGAACAGGTATCCCCTACCTCGCATTGATGACTTATTTGATCAGCTCCAGGGTGCAGGGTTCTTCTCGAAGGTTGATTTACGGTCAGGTTATCACCAGTTGCGGGTTCGGAAGGAGGATATTCCGAAGACAGCTTTCCGTACTCGATATGGTCATTATGAGTTCTTGGTGATGTCGTTCGGGCTCACCAATGCCCCGGCAGCTTTTATGGATTTGATGAACCGCGTATTCATGCCGTATCTCGATCAGTTCATCATTGTGTTCATTGACGACATCTTGGTTTATTCTCGGAGCCGGGAGGAGCATGAGCAGCACTTACGTATCACATTGCAGACTTTGAGGGAGCATCAGCTGTTCGCCAAATTCTCCAAGTGCGCATTCTGGCTAGACAGTGTCGACTTCTTGGGTCATGTGGTGACGAGAGATGGTATTTGCGTGGACCCGAAGAAGATCGAGGCAGTTCAGCGTTGGCCTAGACCGGTATCAGTCACAGAGGTCCGCAGTTTTCTAGGTCTGGCCGGCTATTATCGACGTTTTGTCCAGGATTTCTCCCGCATTGCTGCACCGTTGACCGGGTTGACCCGGAAGGGGGTTCCTTTTGATTGGACCCAGGCATGTGAGGATAGCTTCCAGCAGTTGAAGACTCGTCTGACTACTGCTCCAGTGTTAGCATTGCCTTCAGGATCCGGCGGGTTCGTCGTATATTGTGATGCTTCTAGAGTGGGGCTAGGCTGTGTATTGATGCAGCACGACAGAGTTATCGCGTATGCTTCTCGACAGCTGAGGAAACACGAGCAAAACTACCCCACCCATGATTTAGAGATGGCTGCAGTGGTGTTTGCACTCAAGATCTGGAGACATTACCTATACGGTGAGTCGTGCCAGATATACACTGACCACAAGAGTTTGAAGTATATTTTCCAGCAGCGAGACCTGAACCTGAGACAGCGCCGTTGGATGGAGTTGGTGAAAGATTATGACTGCGAGATTCTATACCATCCGGGCAAGGCGAATGTGGTGGCAGATGCTTTGAGTAGGAGGCCCGGAGGTAGCTTATCTTGTTTGAGCGCAGTACAGATGCAGTCGACGGCGGATTGGCAGGTTTTATGTGATAGCAGAGTGCAGTTCGAGTTTACTCCTACAGGGGGACAGCTGGCCCATTTCAGAGCACGCCCACAGTTACTTGACCGTATCCACGAGGCACAGTCCGGCGATGCCCGTATCTTAGAGATTATTGAGCAGATTCGACAGGGCAGAGTTTCGGAGTTCGTGATTGATGATCAGGGGATACTTCGATTTGGGACTCGACTGTGTGTGCCAGATTCAGAGGGACTGAGGCGTGATATTCTCGAGGAGGCACATAGATCCGTATACAGTGTGCATCCAGGTTCCACCAAGATGTATCGTGATTTGAGAGAGGTTTACTGGTGGGACGGGATGAAGAAGGATATTACAGACTTTGTGTCGAGATGCCTGACTTGTCAGCAAGTCAAGGCCGAGCACCAGAGGCCAGCCGGCGAGTTACAGCCTTTGCCCATTCCTGAGTGGAAGTGGGAGCAGGTCTCCATGGACTTCGTTGTGGGTCTACCCAGGACCAGTCGAGGGTATGACTCTATTTGGGTGATTGTGGATCGACTGACGAAAGCGGCTCACTTTCTGCCAGTGAAGACCACTTTTGGATTTTCTCAGTACGCCCAGGTTTATATTGATGAGATCGTGCGACTGCATGGTGTTCCGACTTGCATCGTGTCTGACCGTGGCACCCAGTTTACCAGCCGATTGTGGCAGAAACTACAGGAAGCTTTGGGCACCCGATTGAGTTTTAGCACAGCCTTTCATCCTCAGACTGACGGTCAGTCGGAGCGTACGATTCAGACTCTTGAGGACATGCTCAGAGCTTGTGTTTTAGATTTCGGTGGTAGCTGTGATCGTCATTTGCCTTTGATCGAGTTTTCCTACAATAATAGCTTCCAGGAGACGATTCAGATGGCACCTTTCGAGGCTTTATATGGGAGGAGATGTCGATCGCCGGTATGTTGGACAGAGCTCAGGAAGAGCTGTATTTTGGGGCCTCAGATCGTACAGGAGACGACCGAGAAGATACAGCTGATTCGGGACAGGATGAGAGCGGCACAGAGCAGGCAGAAATCATATGCTGACAGGCGCCGTCGCCGACTCGAGTTCGCTGTTGGCGATCATGTTTTCCTGAAGGTCTCTCCGATGAAGGGTGTGATGAGATTTGGGCGGAAAGGAAAACTGAGTCCTAGATATGTTGGTCCTTTCGAGATCCTAGAGCGTGTTGGTCCAGTCGCTTATCGGTTAGCCCTTCCGCCCAGCTTCCCCGATGTTCACCCCGTATTCCATGTCTCGATGCTCCGCAAGTACCTTCATGATCCTTCCCAGGCGATTCAGCACCAAACGATCCAGTTAGAGCGTGATCTTTCTTTCACCGAGCAGCCGGTGGTCATCTTGGATCGCCAGGTGAAGAAATTGAGGTCGAAGGTCATACCGTCTGTCAAAGTCCTTTGGCGTGGCCCGAACAGCGAGGAGGTCACCTGGGAGACCGAGGTCGAGATGAGGAAGGGATATCCCCATCTTTTTGAAGGTACGCGTAGTTAAATTCTAAATTCGGGGACCGAATTTCTTTAAGAGGGGAAGATTGTAACCCTTCGAAAATCGTTTAGGCAGTTTTTCGGTAATCGGCAAATTTTTCGGCTTTTTCCGTAAAAAGTCAAAATAGGTATTTTTCTTTGTAGACCTAATTATACAAAATTTAAATAAGATATTACTATAATTTTGTCACTAAAATGTCATTTATAATTTTCTAGTTAAATAATTTTTTTTTCGTAATTAATTAATTTTTTATTATTTTAAGCCTTTTTAAATACATTTAATTAGGGATAAATACAAATTTAATTAGGTAAATTTCTTAATTAGGAGTCCTTATAAACTAAAATAGAGTGTTAATAAATTGTATCATAACCTTATAAGATTTTGGTGTTATGGTTGGAAATTTAATGAAAAAAATGGCTTAAAATGGGTTTTTTTGTGAAAAGTTTTGATGTGAAAGCTTCATTTGACCTTAGATGATAATTTCTTCATGGAATCTTCTACACATTCTCTCATTTTCTTCTTCCATTTGCCCAGGCCGAGCCCCCCTCCCACAGCAGCACTTCATTTTCCCAATTCCTTTGCTTCAAAATTCACTCCAAAAATCCCCCGAAATCAATATATTTCTTCACAAATTCAAACCCCATCCTTAATCTACCTCCTTCCAAACCCTAAATTGTTTAAAATAAGGTGAAAGGAGGCATCTTTCAAGGTCAAGTGCAACCTAGGTTTCAACTTGTAAGGTATAACTCTTATCTAATGT
The DNA here is from genome assembly GCA_030015575.1 of Agapanthus africanus. NCBI lineage: Eukaryota > Viridiplantae > Streptophyta > Magnoliopsida > Asparagales > Amaryllidaceae > Agapanthus > Agapanthus africanus. The sequence goes on from CM057345.1 coordinate 167,737,594, forward strand.
TCAATTGGTAGTTTTAGTATGTTAAATTAGATATTGAAAGTGTGGAAATTGATTTAATTTGTTTGCTCATGTTTTTCAAGTGAGGTGTTGTTGCCCTAATTAGGGTTTGTAGCATGGTGTATGGGTTAAAGTTAGTGTTTTGGCTACCAAGTTGGTTAGAATGGTTAATTGTGCGATGTTGCGTTCGCTAGATCGATAAAATTTCGACATTTAAATAGAATCGCTATGCTATTTGCTTACTAGTTTTTCTAAAATTTTAGGAGGTGATCTAATTGTGTTATTTAGGCGATATAATTAACATCTTATACGATTATTAGGGTGTGTGAATACGGAGTTTTGTTTAGTCGGGTTTTAGTTTTGACAATTTCCCCGATACGGCGATTTTAGTTAAGGTTTTAGCGATTTTCGTGTATTTTCCGCGTACCGAGTGCACGTTGTGATTAATCCGAGAGCGTCGATCTTTTCATAGTGTGAGTTGCATCATTTCGGAAATCTGTAACCTTATATTGTGTGTTATGCAATTTTAGGATCGGTCGGGGAAACTTCGGATACGGCGCGAAAAGGCAAAGCGGTGGCCGGATCAGATTAGCGGGGATTTCTGGTGAGTAGATATATTCATCTACGGGGGAATCGTCTGGATGGCGCGAGGCGCCCCCCCCCCCAGTTAGGATTACCCTACTTTATGCATTAATTATATTGTTAGCTAGCTTATCCATTTATATACATGACATACCCTCACAGCTAACCCTATACTAGATTGCATGGACATTCATATGACGTTCATATATACATACGCGATATCATTTCGTAGGACACGAACACATTACCATTGGCATCGATTGCACGCGCACTATTCATGTGACACACACGCCTTTGGTAATTGCCATGCCACGTACACTAGAAAACCTGTTTAACTTAATACCGCTATTTGCATTCAAACATGATATATGAAATTGCATAGCATGCATATACCTCGCATTATCATCATATTTATATAGATTGCTACTAAAACTCACATCATATACATTGATATCATAGACATTTAGTATATATAACATGTGGACACTATGATTTTCATGATGATTTCAGTTTTTCTGTGATTTCTGGATTTTTGGGGAAAACCGCAAGAATTTAACAAAACCTTAGATTTATCATTTTCAAAACAAAGTCGCGGTTTTCTCGTGATGTCTGTGTCGTCCACCATGAGTTTTCATGTTTTCTGTTGGATTTCGAGACCCGATTCGAGGAGTGGATGAACCGTCTCGGGTACATGGTGGGCCCGGTATGGTACCCCGGGGCAAGAAGATCGAGTTGTAGACGATGAGCCTGGCAGGGGAAGACTACCTACCGGTGATGTCTGGCGCGGCGGATATCCGGAGGATACCGACCATTGTCGTGAGATTTATGATATGGGCCGATCCGGACTGACGGAGCCCGATGTTGAGACAGATGTGATTCCTATTTGGTGTCGATGCTTGACACGGGTTTTCAGATGATTTCCTGATGATATTTAGCTATTATATAGACATACACTTTCTAAAGTTAAGAATGCAGTAACTTTAACATTCTAAACACTTAAAGAGTTAGAAAAGATATTGCATACCTGTGCATGCATACTAGAGTTATTATATCACATATGGACATACATGTTGTTACGCATTGCGTGCATTCTTACGATTGCCTTACTAGATGTTATATTTACTCACGAGCTGGCAACTCACCCCCGTTGTGCCACAGTGTCTTGCAGGTCGGACCCATCAGTCTCGTAGTGGCGGGCTATCTTGTCATCAGTTTCTTTTGCTCAGACTCGCGACATCGCCCGTAGGTGGGTTGCGAGTATACTTTATTCCTTTTTGCTTTATCATTGTATCTAGTATTCTCCATCTACCACTTGTATTGTATATGCGACCTAGTGATGAGAATGAGAGATATGTATATTTGTGGTTTCTTTTGGGTCGAGCTCACTTGAGCCGGCGTTGCGTTTTCTGATATTTTGGGTTTCTTCTGCTCTTTTCTTAGTATTGCTTATATATATTGCATGTGGTTGTGATCCGCCTTGGGCGAAGAGCTAGCTCCCGCTTGGGGATGCCATTTTTTATGATTTCATATGTATTATCTTGTTGTACCCATTTTTGGGGATAGAAAATACAGGGGAGACTCTGCCGAAATTTTCAGAAATTTTTGATGTTTTAAAAAGGGATTCTTTGCAACTTAATTGATTTCAAAACCGTTTTCATTTATGATTTTCCTTCACTCTCTTTTGCTTTTGGGTTAGATTTCTGGGCTTTGGCTGACTTAGGTTACGGTACGCCTTTAGACGTCTCGTAATCTAAGTGCCAGTCACGTTCCGTACTTTCGGGTCGTGACAACAGGGAATTTGGAGTGACCTGGGACCTTTAGGGGAAAAACTAGAAACCCCAGAGACCTAGATGGACCATTAGAAGACCACCCAGAAAATACGAGCCCAAATAGAGAAACCAGGGCCGAGTAGGCTGGTTTTGAGGATGATCTCGCCGGGTCATCTGTGGTATTTGGTGTTAGGATTGGTGCAGTTGCTCACATACCCAATATACAAACCCTCTGCATTGCTTGTTTAACCTAATTTCACCTGACCAAAAATCTCGGACCAGTTTTCTAAGTTTTTGTTTTGGTTTCATTGTTGTTTATGACTTGAATTTTGGATTTTTTTTATCTCGATTGATTGGCGTTTGTACGTCGATGTCGAGGGCTATTTGATTCTTTTGCCTGAGTAGACCATAGGTTTCAAACTATGTGTGATTCATGTGTCGTTTTGATTTTCGTGCGTGATTTCAGTTTACGATACTATGTGTTATATGTGTAGGCACCTTCACGTGTGTAGGGTTGTCTAGCACGGCAGTAAGGTTTCGGGAGGCATCGTCCATGCCATTTTTAAAAGTTTGCCGTATTAGCTAACCCTAACCCTAGAATCATTACTAGAAAATCCGAGGATACTAAATGTAAACACTTTACGTCTAAGTGCATAAGGGAATACAACCTTTGTAGACCGGTCCTTCACTTCTAAAGCTCCATGTCATAGTCCCTTCGCTGCAAGTTGTGAAGACCCGGACTCTAGTAAGGGTTCACATGAAGAAACAAACAAGCTTGCTCAATGTCTTCGAGGCCGAAGATGATCTACGTCGAGAATACTCGAGCTCATGCTACTTCTTCACTAATGGTGAGATTAGTGAAGTAAACACCCTAAACTAAATAGTTAATAGTAGAGGATGATGAAGTAGGAAGTGGGCTCATTTTAGTTTTATTTTTCTCACAATATTTCTCCACATCTCAAAACCCTAGAAAGCTTTTTCAGCTCATGAAGAAGATGAAGAATGAAGAAGAGAGTATGAACTCATCATGAGATTAGGAATGCAACCATGGTGAGTTAATGTCATGTCCAACTCATGTAGAGAATAAACCATGGCTTGTGGTTAAGGTTGGGTTAACAAATATCTTAAGCAAGACAAACAAGTGGACTTGGTCAATGTTCTACATGCTTCATCCAAGCTTGAAACATTATCCACTAATTTGTAATAACTTAATGATAAATATTAACCATAACATAAACCCTAGCATGGTATAAGTCTCGTACACCCTTATTGCATATGTAACCTAGCATGACACATGAATATATATCACATATATATTTATGTGTAAAAAGAAAACAATACATATATCACATATATGTAAAGTATATCAAATGTGAGAAAAAGAATTACTTAAGTGAGCTAATATTAGTTAATGTAATGTAATATATCAAATATATAATTATACATTAAATTATTAAATCAACTCTTGATTTAATAATCCGGCTATATCACATATAACCGACTAATATCAAATGTAACAACTTATCGAATCAACACTTGATCCGATAACTTAGCTATATCACATATAACCAACTAATGTCACAAGTCACGAGAATAGAATGCGGTATCACATACTCGCATTAATCTCGGTCCCGCACATATCACATATGCGCTCCTACTTCGTTTAGCATGAACTAGGAAAGTTCTGTCTAGGACTTTAAAGACTCGTCAATACGCCGGCAGTAGGTGATGATCATACGAAACACCCACAGGCCGCAAGCGGTCTGCTAAACGTAACGGCCACCCTGGTATTGAGCGATCAGAAGATCAAAAAGCAAGTCTGCTCATACTCCTGCGAATCCTATCAGTAACACTACAGTAAAGTCCGGTCTCTTCGTCTGATATGTCGCATATCATAGCCTGGGGGTGGTATAACGTCAGACCCTAATAGCCTGATAAGTCATGTCGATGCAAGGTCCATAACGGTTCGAGAAACTACTGGTAACACTTACCAGTAAATCTCAGCAACCCTGACCAGGGATTTCCTGTTATGGCCAATCGAGCATAGCGCAACATCAACTCCTAATACCGGGAGAGACGAAAGCCCTCCTATCGCTCGTTGCCTCCATGTGACTCAGGACTGTACCCAAAAACCACCTTTTTGCACGATCTCTTGACCATGGTATGGTGAAAATCAAAGCAAAGTGGAAATCACACAAGACTCTATGACGATCTCGGGTCTACAGACTAACCTGTACCAGTGTCACCAGAGAATTGCTATCTAATGATAGGTATAATACTATCTAGGAGTTCTCGGCGAGTCCGTCCAGTGTACCCAGTTTCCACTGAGCACCCGTATACCATCTCTGATGTCAAACAGTAATGGATGTGGGATCATCCATCGCCCATCATATAGGTCGAGAAGCGTATACGCTAGTCTACTCTGGAGCATCGATGCCCTGTCTCGATACTCCCGCGTCTAGGAACATTTGAAGGATGTACTTACCGACTACCCTGTCCCCACTAGTATGATCTGCATCATAATCCTGGTAGTTAAGTACTCATCCTAAGGGCTTTATCAATATGTAATAGAGAGACAATATGTCACGACCCGAAAGTACGGAACGTGACTGGCACTTAGATTACGAGACATCTAAAGGCGTAACGTAACCTAAGTCAGCCAAAGCCCAAAAAATCTACACCAAAATCACAAGAGTGGAGGAAACCTTTCATGAAAACGATTTTGAAATCATTTAAGTTGCATTGAACCCCTTTTCAAAAACATCAAAAATTTCCAAAAATTTCGGCAGAGTCTCCTTTGTAAATTCTATCCCCCAAAATGGGTACAACAAGATATATAACCTGTAATCAAAAAATGGCATCCCCAAGCGGGAGCTAGCTCTTCGCCCAAAGCGGATCACAACCACACGCAATATATATATGTAATCTCAAGAAAAGAGCATAAAGAAATGCAAAAAAAATAAGAAAACACAACGTCGGCTCAAGTGAGCTCGACCTAAAAGAACCACATATACATAATCTCTCAGTCTCATCACTAGGTCGCATATACACATAAGAAGTGGTAGATGGAGAATACTAGATACAAAAATAGTACAAAAGAGATAAAAGTGCTCTCACAACCCACCTACGAGCAATGTCGCGAGTCTGAGCAAAAGAAATGACTAATAAGATAAGCCGCCGCTACTAAGCTGATGAGTCCGACCTGCAAGACACTGTGGCACAACGGGGGTGAGTTGCCTGCTCGTGAGTAGAATATAACATCTAGTAAGGCTATCGTAAGAATGCACGCAAATGCGTCATAGGATGTATGTCCATATGTGATGTAATACCTCTAGTATGCATGCACATGTATGCAATATCAATACTAAATCTTTAAGTGTTTTAAATGCTATGAGATCTGCATTCTTAACTTTAGAAAAAGAATATCTGTATAATAGCTGAATACCATCAAGAAATCATCTGAAACCCGTATCAAGCATCGACACCAAATATGAAAACACATCTGTCTCAATGTCTCACTGTATCAATATCTCAATCCATCGGGCTCCGTCAGTCCGGATCGGCCCATATCATCAAATCTCACGACAACGGTCGGTATCCTCCGGATATCCGCCGTGCCATACATCACTGGTAGGTAGTCTTCCCCTGCCAGGAACATCGTCTATAACTCGATCTTCTTGCCCCGGGGTACCAAACCGGGCCCACCATGTACCCGAAACGGTTCATCCACTCCTCGAATCGGGTCTCGAAATCCAACAGAAAACATAAAAACTCATGGTGGACAACACATACATCATGAGAAAACCGCAACTTTGTTTTAAAAAAATGATAATTATAAGCTTTTGTTAAATTCTTGCGGTTTTCCCCAAAATCCAGAAATCGCAGCAATACTGAAATCTTCAAGAAAATCATAATACTCAACATGTTGTATATGATAAATGTCTATGATATCAAGGTATGCAATGTAATTTGTGGCTAGAAATCTATGTAAGTATGATGATGATGCGAGGTATATACATGCTATGCAATTTCATATATCATGTATGATGCAAGTGGCGATACTAAGCTAAACAGGTTCTATGGTGCACGTGGCATGGCAATTACCAAAGGCGTGTGTGTCACATGAATAGTGCGCGTGCAACAGGAGCCAATGGTAATGGTGTTCGTGTCCTATGAAGTGATATCGCACATGTGTATATGAATATTCATGCAATCTAGCAGACGATTAGCTATAAGGATATGCAATGTGAATGAGGGAGGGTTAGCTAACTAACAATGCAAATCTTGCAAGAAATAAAATAATCCTAACTAGGGGGCGCCTCGCGCCATCCAGACGATTCCCCTATAGATGAATACATCTACTCACCTAAAACCCTCTCTAATCCGATCCGACCACCGCCTTGCCTTTGCGCGCCGCGTCCGAGGTTTCCGCAACCAATCCTAGAATTGCATAATACATAATATAAGATTACAGATTCCTGAAATGATGTAACTCAAAATATGAAAAGATCGGTGCTCTCAAATTAATCACAACGTGCACTCGGTACGCGGAAAACACACGAAAATCGCTAAAACCTTAACTAAAATCGCTGTTTCGGGACAACCGTCAAAACTAAAACCCGACTAAATCAAAATCCGCATTCGCACACCCTAAAAGTCGTATGAGATGCTATAAATATAGTCCATATATCGTAATTATATCACCTCCTAATATTCATAAAAATCTAGTATGCATCAGCATAGAAATATCGATGCAATTATCGCGATTTAACGGTGTAGCGATCGCTACATCGCACAAACAACCATTCTAACCAACTAGATAGCCAAAACCCTAACTTAAACCTATCAACCATGCTACAAACCCTAATTACAACACCAAATCTTTACTAGAATTTCCTAAACAAGAATTCATAACCAAATTACACACTAAAACTACTAAATCTAGCAAATTTAAACCACAATTTGAACATTAGATAAGAATTATACCTTACAAGTTGAACCCTAACTTGCACTTGACCTTGAAAGATCCCTCCTTTCACCTTGTTTTAAAGTAAATTAGGGTTGGAAAGAGGTGGAATAGGATTATGGTTTGAATTTGTGAAGAAATGTGTTGATTTCGGTGGATTTTGTGCAATTTTTCATGAATTTTTGATGAAAGAAAATGGGGGGAAAATAGGGGTTGTAGGAGGGTGGCTCGGCTTGAGGAATGAGAGGGGAGTTATGAGTGAATTGTGTAGAAAATTCTACACATAAAGCATCCTTCAAGGTCATTTAATGCACAAAATATCAATTCTTTACGAAAAACCCTTTTTCATTCATTTTTTTGCCATGAAACAACAAATCTTGGAAAGTTTTGGAAATTTTTTTGTTAATACTAAATTTTAGTTTATTATGGTTCCTAATTATGTAATTTACCCAAATAAATTTATATTTATCACTAATTAAATGTATTCTTAAAAGCTTAAAATAATATAAAAAAATAATTAATTAAGGAATTTTTTTTTAACTACAAAATTTTAAGGGACATTTTAGTGACCAATTTATAGTAATATCTTATCTAAATTTTGTATAATTAGGTCTATAATGAAAAATACCTATTTTGACTTTTTAAGGAAAAGACTGCTAATTTAGCCGATTACCGAAAAACTGCCTAAACGATTTTCGAAGCGTTACACAATAAGTGTACATGTTAAGATAAAGTGCAACCAGATAGTATACTATCATGTCGAGCAAGAAAGTCCTCCCTATATCTGTCTAAGCATCCACTACAATATACATCACATATACAGTAATAGCCTCTAGGGCATACATATAACTAACAATCTCCCACTTGCACTAAGGCCATCTATTGTAGTATCCAATACCCAACAATATAGCAGTGGTTGTAGTATCCCATACTCAACCATCCCATAGAAGTCTCTCTAGGGGTAAGGCCTTTGTGAGTGGATCCGCTGTGTTATCCTTCGTGTTTACTCTCCTATCCTCGATCCTTTGGAGATCATCCATCTCCTCGATCAGGTGATACTTGCCTCAGAATATGTCTGGAACGCTGATGGACCTGCGTTCCTAGGCCTAAGCTACAACTCCATTATTGTCACAATAACAGTTATTGGACGCTCAATGGTAGGAACCTTGTTCATCTCATGAATAAGAAATGTCCAGACAGCCACTTTAGCAGCATCATTGGTAGCAATGTATTCAGCTTTCATCGTCTAGTATGTCACGGTATCTAGTTTGGAACTCTTCCAACATACCGTCCCTCTACTGAGGGTAAAGACAAAGCCTGTGACCGACTCTCAATCGAACTTATCACTCTGGAAGCTGGAACCAAGAACTTTCTTTTAGTGCTTCTCAAGTACTTAAGAATGTCCTCCACAGCTGTCCAGTGATTCTCCCAAGATTCGATTGATTCCTGATCACTACACCTAGTGAGTGACCTATATCTGGTCTGGTACATAACATCGTACACTCCGATAGAGCCTACTGCCGAATCATAGGGTATCCCTTGCACGCGAGCTCTTTCCAAATCAGTCTTGGAAGACATCTTTTTGGAGAGAGTAATTCCTGAGTAAGTCGGAGAACCACCATGCTTAGAATCCTCCATGCTAAACCCATTAGTATGGTGTTAATATACCTGGATTTGGGACACTCCCAACATCCACTAAGATCTATAATCATATATCGTAATCCACTAGATGTAGAAGGTATCATCCAGATCTTCTATTGAGAATCCTCGTGATAAGAGGAGCTTGACCGATTGTAGCATAGGAAACCATTTCCTATCAAGAGTATGTCAATTACGTACCATACGAGGAAGATAGCCTTACTCTCTACAACCTTCTTTATATGCAAGGTTCATCTACCTTTTGATGAAGTCAAACTCTTTGACTGCCACATCAAAATAGATGTTCCAACTCCGCGATGCCTGCATTGATCCTTATGGACTTAAGCACAGCTTTGAAAGTCTCAACTTTTCCATTTACACCAATAATATTCTCAAGATCCATTTGCTCCCAATAGGTTTTACCCCTTCAGGTGCAACATGCAAAGTTATACTTTGTTGGTGTACATGGATCCCATCTTTGATCGCATAGCATCTGGCTTTTTCACTGAGTCACCACTAGTGATGGCCTGCTTGAACCTAGCTGGGCCATAATCTACCATGATGCAATCCTCTCTCCCACTGTCATCGAGAAGACCATAGTATCTCTCAAGTGGATGAGGAACCCTACCAGATTCGCGGAGAGGCTGAGATTCGTTGGAGACTACTAAATCCTTTGATTCCACTAAATAATCAGTTGTTAGTTTGTCAAGCTGGAACTCCTTCCAGTTCTACCTCATGTCCACTAATTTCTTCATAAGAAATTCCTTTTCTAAAAAGATGACATGCTGAAAAACAATACACCTTTTGCTCCTCAGTTAGGTAGAAGATATACCCTCACTAATGTTTGGGATATCCAACAAACTTATACTGAACTGACCTTGCCTCAAGCTTGTCCAGATTCTACTTTTCAACATAGGCCGGACAACCCCATATCTTAACTCGTTTAAGACATGGTCTCTTCCCATTCCATATCCCATATGTTGTGGTAGGCCCTGATTCGGATGGAACCCCATTCAATAAGTATGCAGTTTCTCAAGTGCATAACTCCAAAAGGAAATAGGCAACTCAGAATTACTCACCATAGAGCGCACCATATCTCATAGGGTGCGATACCTCCACCCCGATACGCCGTTGTGATGTGGTGTATACGAAGGAGTAAGCTGAGAGAGAATCGCATTTTCCTTTTAGAAACTCCAGGAACTCCATGCGCAAGTATTCTCCTCTTCGATCTCATCGTAGGACTTAATACTTCTACCCATCTGGTTCTTTACTTCAAGCTTATATTCTTTGAATTTCTTAAAAGTTTCAGACTTGTGTTTCAACAGGAACATATGTCCGAATCTCGAGAGATGATTAGTGAATATAATGAAGTACAAAGTACCAACCTTGGCATTTGTATACATAGGACCGTATACATCATCATGTATTCATCCCAAGAGTTCACTAACTCTTTCTCTGTTTCCTGTAAACGGAGTATTGGTCATTTTACTTTTGAGACAAGACTGGCAAGTATCATAAGATGAAAATTCGAATAGATTCTCATATTCATCCTTATGTAACTTAGCTGGTCGTGTCGCATTGATATGACCTAGTCTAAAATGCCAAAAGAAGGATTCGTTCATTTCTGAACCACTCTTCTTGTGTGTGTTCTATATACTTTGAACTGTAGTTTGATTTAGAACGTATATGCTATTATATAACGTGCCTGATCTAATCAACTCTTGATTCAGGAAAATGTTCGCAACATTATCCTCTTATACAGAATTATATCCTTCTTTAACTCATTAAAGAAACCGATGTAATGTTGTATATCAGGTTTGGTATGTAATAACATTCATTCAGAATCAATGTATTAATACAAGGTGATATCTGCCAACTGATTTGGTTGCAACACTTGCACCATTCTCTACACTTAGAGACATATCACCCATTCCCAGTTCTCTACCTATCTGTAGCCTATGTAATACATTACATATGCGGGATCCTGATCCGATATCACATACCCAGGATGTAGAGGATACTGAGAAACAGTTCTCAGTAATGAACACACCCGAAGAAGATGCATCAACATGCACTTTTTTCGATTGGGTGGCATAGGAATCCCGATATTCCCCTATTTCCTGCTCGGACTTATAGCAATTATAAGATAGAGCACAACCAACGTTCCCTAGCTCAGTATAATAAGCAGGTTCGGTCAATGCATCCATATTATTATCTTGATTAAGGCGTGACATGATCGCTACCAGGAGAGAGAGAGAAGAAAACACTCAGCGTATGCTCTTGCAAGATCAGTGTCATGACCCAAAATATTAGCTCGCGACCAGCACTTAAATCACGCGACGTCTACAGGTGTAACGTAATTCAAGTAAGCTGAAACCCAGAAATCTAAACCTTTTTAAGAAATAAAGAAGTGAAGCTTTGAAATAAAGCTATAGTAAATCATGTTTTGTCTTTTGAAAATTTGGGCGGCACCTCCCTTGTAAAAACTAATCCCAAAAATGGGTACAACATAGAATATAAATAAAGCATTCCAAATGGGAGCAAACCATGTCCAACGGCGGAAACAACCACCACAAGTATAAATAACAAGTATACGACACCCAACGGAGAAGATCCACATAAGGAAATAAAGTAAAGCAAGACAACAACCCCAAAAGCGAACATAAAACCCATCGCTCAAATCTCGCAACTACAAGTCCTCTAAGTCTGCAACATATACAATTACTAGTTTCTGAATTGATGGAGTGACTAGATACAATATGAATAATGAATACAAGAGGGGCACGATCCAACATGTACCACCTACCACAAGCAAGTCACCCGAAAAAAGCTGTGTGCCAGCGACACCGCAACTGATCCATGCGGTCAACCTGCAAGAACTGTGGCACAACGGGGGTGAGTTGCCAACTCGTGAATAGTAAATAACATATGCAGGTAATCACAAGTATGCACGTACAGCGCGAATCTAATACATATGCAAACTAATAACAATAAATGGTCATATGTAGGCAATAGTCATGAAAGGTACACTAGTAGGTACAACTAATACATGAAGCAATAATATGACAATCTGTATGCAACAATCATGTAAGGTACACTATCAGGCACAACTAATACATGAAGCAATAATATGACAATCTGTATGCAACAATCATGTAAGGTACACTATCAAGTACAACTAATACATGAAGCAATGCATATAAAATAAGTATGTAAATGCAACAGTCATGGAAGGTACTCTATCAGGTACTACTAATACATGAAGCAGTGCATAAACAATAAATGCGGAGTATAGGATAAAACATGTCATTCCCACGGAATCCCGACCTCGTGGTAGGAACAAAATCCATCAAGACAATCTGAATCCCAATTTCCTCAATTCAGCCCCCAAATTGGCTCTCCTGAATGTACAATATCAAGTAAATCTCATGTATCCTGTATCCAATATCAAGTAAATATCATGTATCCTGTATCCAACATCAAGTAAATCTCATGTATCCTGTATCCAATACAAGTAAATCTCATATATCATGTATGTACAATATCAAGTAGATCTCACGTATCCTGAATGTACAATATCAGTATCGAGTAAGTTTCATATAAGTTGGGTGTCCAACATCGACACCCAAAAACATCATGAAACAAGTGTCTAGCATCGACACATAAATACTCATATCCATACGTTCCTCGAATCGTAAGTGTCCGGTATCGACACCCGTGATCCACGTATCGGTCTTTCTCATATTCATACGTTTCTCGAATCGTAAGTGTCCGGTATCAACACCCGTGATCCACGTATCGGTTTTCTGATATCTATACGTTCCTCGAAACCCAAGTGTCTCACATCGACAGTTGTGTTCCACGTATCGGTATAAAACAAATCTCTGAATGGATGCATACAAATATCAAGTAAAGAATAAGAATACTTACATAATTTCATGAAACCACCACGGTCCTCAAATCTAGAAAACATTAAGTAATGAATAAGTATAACTGCATGAATCAATACATATATATTAGCATCCCATTCCACTAATATATATATATATATATATATATATATATATAACAACGTCCCATCCACTGTTATATATACTTAGGAGTAAAAATGTCAGAGAATATCATATGAAATCCATGAATATAATATATGCAACATGAAACAGTAATATGAGCATATAAAAGAAAAACCGCTATTTAACTGCAACATGTTAATATATATATATATATATATATATATAATGCGGTTCCTAATTTCTCCGATTCTATATAATATCAAATAAAGGTAACCATGTAGTTATAGCCAGATATATGTGTAAACATATAAAGTATATGTATCTACCTATCAGTAGTGATGTAATATACCCTCCGGGTATAAGTGAAGTATGTATGCAAGGTATACATGTAGGTATATCATTATGTGTGTATGTACCTGTTCATGTCAGATTTTTGCAATTTTATACCGCTCAATTTTTATCATATTGCTTATCGGTAGGTACTCTTGAGCCGTGTTTGCTAGTCAATTGCAGGATACAGGTTCTCGGCTCTAAACGATGAAATTCATGGAAAAGCACGACAAAATCCGTGTTCCTGCCAACCACAGATAAAACACGGGTCTCCGCTCTCTATCCGTATGTTGCCACACACCAGTTTGAGAGACAAAATGGAAAATCGATTGTCATCTTCATGCACAAAGCATAATGGCAACACCAAGTCCAAGAAATCTACGCGGAGCTCAAGAAAATCATGACAAAAGATCCACATCCAATCACCTTTTGATCCACTAGAATTCTGGAAGAAATGTGGAAAGATTATCAAAAAAAACATGTACCAGACAAAAGGGAACAGCAGACCAGGGAAGCACTCAAAAGCCCTTGACCTAACTCCTCTATATGGCCGCGGTTCCGCGGCCAATAGGGGGTCTAGGCCGCGGAACCGCGGCCGTATGGTCTCTTCATGGTGTCGTATTTCAGGGGTACTTTGGACATTTCATGTAGAAGCAGAATTTTGCCCTAGGTTTCCATCTCCCTGCCTATAAATAGCCCAGAACCTTGTGAAGCCAAGGGTGCTTAATCTTGTATTTAGATTTTAGGTTTTAGTTGTTGTTCTTCTTCCTCCTCTCATCTCTTCTCCATTAAAAAACTTGTAATGAATAAAGGAGTTATTTTTACTTATCATGCTTTTCTTGTTCTTTAGTTAAATTATTATTGCTTGTAATTTTCATTTGTTAACTTAGTTGTTGTTATTTGTGTTTGTTTCTTCTTGTTCTCTTTTTCTTTATCCTTAAATAACCATGATGCTTACGCTTGATCCTTGCCGAGATGAGGTCGCAAATAGCTAGTTGTAATCTTCTAATCTCTTTCTTTCTATCTTCCTCCTTTGTTTTATTTTTTGTTCTTCTTGTAATGGGTGAGTAGTTTCCATACTTGTTAGGGTAGCATAAGGGAAGTTTGAGAGAAGGAAATCTCTCTCACTCTTTCCTTGCCCAACATCTTAAATCAAACTCCCGTTAATTGAACCATAATCCGCTCCCTACGGCACCCTATCCTATATGATAGCGGTGATTCCGTAGTGAGACCGGTTGTGGTTGAATTAACCGGAGGTTAAGGATAAGAGCCAAAAACGGACGGACAAACACCAAAAGGAAGAACTTATGCGTTGGAAAGCCTAGCTTATACTCGCAAGTTCCTTCCTAGTCGTGCTAATCCCCGTTGTTGCCGATTACCGTAACACCGATATTAAGAGTGGAAACAAAAGAAGTGAGCGACTCCTAACTCAAACTAACCTAATCCTAACCCTAACAAACTCTTTTTACATATCATTTTAACACTTAGTTAATCACAAACAAATCTGGACTCTTGGACTTAACTCGTTAAAGCACATAGAAAAAGATTCCCATCTCCCTGCGGACGACCCGTACTCAACCGGCTAGCTACAAGCGAAACTATTTTGATTGCGGTAATTAACTAAACTTGAACACGCAAAAACTCTAACAATCAAATGGCGCCGTTGCCGGGGAGACGGTAGTTTATTTTTTTGTGTAATTTCGGGTAAACTTGTGAATATAAATCTAACCGAAAAAAAATATACATTGTAAAAAATCCATCTTGTTATTTTTGATTAGTTTTTGTGCAAGTGTGCAGGAACAAAAGACGGTCGAGTTCAGTGCCAAAGACGTGGGAAGTTAGACCCACATCTCGCGGCTACACCGCAACGGATCAAGACAAAGCAAACGGTCTACTGTAAAAATTTGGAGCAGATACAGTGAGCAAATCAAGATTCAGCAAATCCATACAAGCAGAGGACAGCCACAGAAGCACACACAAAAAATTTGAAAGCCCAATCTCTCTTTCCTGCCGTGGAACCGCGGCCTTAGCACGTATTTGGCCACGGAACTGCAGCCATTTAGGGCCTTCAGGGTACCATTTTTTTTTCTGTGAGTATCTCTTTCCTCTCCCCCACTCCTCTGGACTCCACTAAACTGTGTTTTCTGCAGCATTCTTTGCGCAAATTCTCTTCCCCCTTCCAATAAACTGTTTTTGTGCAGGATTCTTTACGCTGCGCTAAGAAAAATAAAAATTGATTGCAGTTGATTTGTTACTGCTTTGCATTCATTAATACGGACTTTAAGGGGCTTGAAACCAATTCAGATTGGGTGGGGATTTCATCACCCTTCCCAGGACCCCAGAAATCACAAAAAGCATATGCATTGACCATTGTTAATTAAAAAATACTAGACTCAGCCCTAAGGACTTCGCGCTCAATAGGACAGAGGACTTGTTACAGGCATCGGCCGTTTATCCTATCCTGACTTTTGCGGTGTCTAGGCAAGTATGTCGAAGGCAAGGGTTACTTAATTAAGACCACTACTTACGTAGTGGGGAGCCTCCCACTTACCTGGCACTTACCTGGCCGCAATTGTTGGAGAAGAGGCGGTTTGAGGTCCTGTTTCTAGCCCTTTGGAACAGTTAGGAGCTGTCTAGCTGACCTAAGTGACCCTAGATCTAGGTGTGATTGTGCATATCTTGTTTGTGATTGCTTGAAGCCGTAAATCCGTACATATTTCTGTAAAGCTCTTTCTAAAAAATTAAAAAAAAAAAGGAAAAAAATCAAAAACTTTTATAAAAACTTGCCATTTGTCGCCAGAATCCATTTTTTCACCCACCACCCATCGTATTTCTCCATTGACGTTTTCTTACCCTCACCTTCTCCGCTTTGACTATACTAAATTCGTTTAGTGTATGTCCGCTTGGACTCGGGACACTAGCGCTCGCCTAGTCCGCGTTACGTTAGTCGCTACCGACTACGCGATCGACTCAGACGTCGAAACTCCGTCCACGCCTCTTTCACCCTTACCTTTGCCGGCCAACTCCGACGTTGACCGGAATTCTGTTCATACATCTTCACCTTCGCCATCACCAACCTCTTCTTCCGCGATGTCAGGATTTAATCCAAACATTTCTTTGACTACCCCAGATTTGACTCCACCTCCTATGGAGGCAAATAACCCACCACTACCACCTGTTGTAGCGCCACCGCGAATTGCGCTCCAGGATCGTTTCTATCCCATCCGTTCTACACTTCCCACCTGTCTTTCTCTTCCACCGGCCAATGGGGATAACTTTGAAATTAAGCCCCATTTCATTAACATGCTTCCGCGATTTCATGGGCTTGAATCTGAAGATGCCTATATCTTCATCAACAAATTTCAAAATGTTTGTGCCATGATGAAAACCACCCAGCTGTCGGACGATGCTATACGGCTACGGGTCATTCCGTTCACTTTATGCGATCTTGCTGAAAAATGGCTGTATAGCACCGCTTCCCACTCCATAACCAGTTGGGACGAGTTTGTTAAAGCGTTTCTCAAAAAATTCTATCCGAATCATAAAACCGCAAGGATCCATAACGAAATCAACCAATTCTATCAGCTTCCTTCTGAACCCTTCTGGAAGTGCTTTGACCGGTATAAAGACCTTCTTGTTCAGTGTCCTCACCATGGTATCGAGAAATGGCAACTTTGCCAAACCTTATACGAGGGCCTGAACCCAGCAACCAAGCAGTTGTTGGAAACCATTTGTCAGGGCCACTTCCTATCAAAATCTGACGAGGAAGCATGGCAATTCTTCGACGACCTTGCGGAACAAACGCTACAATGGGAGAGCACCAGACCGACTTCTTCTTCTTCTACCTCCACTTCTATCGGTCAGTCTAGGGTATGAATTCACCAACTCGATATCTCTATTGTGATGAAAGCTGAAATAGCTGCAATAACGAGAAAGCTTGAGGCGATAGAGAGCAAATTTTCTTCTCCTGCTCCTGCCCCTGTTCTTCCCCTTCGTACCATTTGCGCTTGTTGTTCCGATCCTTCTCACTTAACCGAAGAGTGTCCTTACAATCCACCATCTCAAGGACAGGATCAGGTTGATGCCGCATTTCAGCAAAGACCGAGGAATGATCTATACTCTTCCACCTACAATCCCGGTTGGAGGAACCACCCCAATTTCGCCTAGAATCAGAATCAGCATCAATTCCAAGGCAACAATTTCCAGAGGCCCCCTCCTCCGCAACAACAAGCGCAACAACAAACTCAACATCAGTTTCATCAGCCCTTCCAACCCCAACCTTTTCAAAATCAGACGAACAATTTTGCACCTAACAATTCTTTTCCCCAAAACAACTTTGTTCCGTCAAACAACGATAAGGTTTCCTCGCTCGAACGAAGTCTGGAGGCCTTCGTTAAACAATCAACTCAGTCCACCGCCAACATCCAGTCTTCCATTCAGTCCTTAGTGCAACACACTGCCGCTCACGGGCAAAGCATCAAGACTATCGAGGCCCAGATTGCACAGCTGAATGCGGCCTTAAGCGAGCGAGAGAAGGGGAAGCTCCCATCCCAGCCACTCCCAAATCCCGGTCACCTACATAATGTACATGTTGCTCTTGAACAACAGAACCATAATGTGAGTGCCGTGACCACATTGAGATCGGGAAGGATGCTGCAAAACAACATCGGCACACGGATCAACAATGACACCCCGGCCACCACCACCTCCTCTTCTTCTTCTTCTGCGTCTTCGTCTTCTGAGCCTATTCTCCATTCTTCAAAAGGCTCTTCCTCTTCTTCTGCTCTAAACGGAACCAATTCTCACTCCACGAAAACACCAGTTCTGGGATCCGTTCCAACTCCACAATCTCCTCCTCCAGCATTGGACTCAACCAATTTTAAAAACGTTCCATTTCCAAACCGGTTGAAGTCCACCAAATAAAATCCACAAATGGAGAAGATTCTGGAGTTATTTAAGCAGGTTAACATTAACATTCCTCTTTTAGATGCTGTCCAACAAGTCCCGTCCTACGCGAAAATCTTAAAGGACTTGTGCACGAAAAAGAGGAAGTCTCAGGTACCCAAGAAAGTTTTCTTTGCTAGTGCTGTGAGTGATGCTCTTACCCAATCTTTACCACAAAAACGGAAGGACCCTGGCTGTCCTACGATATCTATTACCATTGGGGATAAGAACATCAACCGCGCACTATTAGATCTTGGTGCCAGTGTTAACCTGCTTCCGTACTCAGTATACGAGCAATTAGGCGTAGGAGAGCTGAAACCCATACACTGTACTCTCCAAATGGCCGACCGATCGATCACCCATCCTAGGGGTGAGCTAGAGGATGTGTTAATCAAAGTCGGGGACTTCATATTCCCCGTTGACTTCATTGTATTAGACATACAGCCTGTAGCTAACCCCCGGAATCAAATTCCGGTGATACTCGGTCGCCCATTCCTTGCAACCTCAAATGCTGTGATCAATTGTCGCAATGGTTCGATGAACCTATCTTTTGGAAATATGACAATTGAACTCAATATTTTTAGGTTGGGGAATCAACCCTCCGAACCTAATGCTAATATACTCGACGTTTGCTCAATCCAGGAGATCACCCCAAAAGAGTGTGAATTCGAGGAGTTTCTGTTCGATCACTATAACCTTAACGCCACTAGTGCGTTCCTCTTCGAACCTGCTGCTGTTTCTGCGCCTGACAATGACTACGAATGTTTCACTTTCGTGAACGATCTTAGCCACTCACCACCCGAGTTTGAATCCTTCGAATTTCCGGATGAGTTACCTGAACCATCCAACTCGGTCGCTTACACTCGTTTTGAACCTTTGCTGGAGTCCTTTGAGTTCGAGACCTCTTCACCAATCTTGCCTTCCATCGTTTCACCTCCAACGCTCGAACTCAAGCCTTTGCCGTCTCACCTTAAGTACGCTTACTTGGGTGAGAACGAGACCCTCCCGGTTATCATCTCGGCTTCTCTAGCTCCCGAGCAAGAGAAAGCCCTTCTTGCGGTCTTGCACAGCAATAGGCAAGCTTTTGGCTGGTCCATGGCGGACATCAGGGGGATTAATCCCCTGATCGTTGAACATCACATTCATCTAATGGATGATGCCAAACTAGCCAGGGATTCACGAAGACGTCTCAACCCAGTCATGAAAGAGGCTGTGAAGAAGGAGATCGTAAAATGTCTGGATAGTGGTATCATTTACCCTATCTTTGATTGCCAGTGGGTTAGCCCCATTCACGTTGTCCCCAAGAAATCAGGTATAACGGTCATCACTAACGAGGCGAACGAGTTAATCCCTACTCGCACCCAAACTGGGTGGTGAGTATGCATCGATTACAGAAAACTCAACGCCGCAACGCGGAAGGACCACTTTCCGCTACCTTTCATTGACCAAATGCTTGAACGATTGGCCGGACACGAGTACTACTACTTTCTTGATGGCTACTCTGGCTATAATCAGATTCCCATCGCCGAAAAAGACCAGGACAAGACCACATTCACTTGTCCTTTCGGCATGTTTGCTTATCGTCGCATACCCTTTGGGTTATGCAATGCGCCCGCTACCTTCCAGCGGTGTATGATGGGAATCTTTTCAGACATGGTGGAAAAATTTCTGGAGATCTTCATGGACGATTTCTCCATCTTCGGCGATTCCTTCAACGAGTGTTTGCTGCATCTTGACGTTGTCCTTACCCGATGTAAGGACAAGAACCTCACTTTGAATTGGGAGAAGTGCCACTTCATAGTGCGCGAAGGTATTGTCTTAGGACATATCATTTCGCAAAATGGCATAAAGGTTGACAAAGCGAAGATTGAGGTCATTTCCAATCTCCCTCCTCCCAGATGCGTCCGAGATATCCGAGCCTTCCTTGGCCATGCCGGTTTCTATAGACGGTTCATTAAGGACTTTAGCAAGATTGCTAGGCCCTTGACTCTTCTGCTGGCCAAGGACACTCCATTCGACTTCAACTCGAGCTGTGTGACTGCATTCGAGTCATTAAAAAGCTCACTCACCTCTACTCCCATTCTCTCTTCTCCTGACTGGACGCACCCATTTGAGATTATGTGCGATGCATCCGACTTTTCCATCGGTGCTGTCCTTGGACAACACATCAACAGGATGCCGCACGTAATCTATTATGCTAGCCGAACCCTGAACGACGTCCAACTCAATTATACAACAACTGAGAAGGAATTCTTGGCTGTTGTATTTGCTTTAGAAAAGTTCAGGCCCTACCTCATCGGCTCTCCAGTCATTGTCTACACAGACCATTCTGCTCTACGCCATCTTTTTGCGAAGAAAGATGCAAAATCTCGGCTGATACGTTGGATTCTCTTGCTTCAAGAGTTTGACCTTGTCATTAAGGACAAACGAGGATGTGAAAACGTAGTTGCCGACCATCTCTCACGACTTCCTTCTTCGCCTTCGCTTCCAATTCCGATCAATGACGTTTTCCCGGATGAACAGCTCTTGACAATATCTTGCGAACCCTGGTTCGCAGATATTGTGAACTATTTGGCCACAGGATTACTACCGACTGAATGGTCAAGTCAGGACAGACTTCGCTTCTTATCCCAAGTAAAACACTTTTACTGGGACGAACCCTATTTGTTCAAGTACTGTCCCGACCAGATTATTCGTCGGTGTGTCCCTGACGATGAATTCAAGAGTGTGCTGTCATTTTGCCACGATCAAGCGTGTGGCGGGCATTTTGGCCCCAGAAAGACAGCTGAGAAGATCTTGCAATGTGGTTTCTACTGGCCACAACTCTTCAAAGACGCTTATGACTATTGCAAGACTTGCTCCCGGTGCCAACACATGGGCCGGATATCCCGGAGGAACGAGATGCCGCTCCAACCAATCTTGGTTGTGGAGATTTTCGACGTTTGGGGGATAGATTTCATGGGGCCGTTTCCCAGCTCTTTTAGGAATTTGTACATCCTTCTTGCTGTTGATTACGTCTCTAAATGGGTCGAGGCTGTGCCCAGCCGGACTAACGACAACAAAGTTGTCGTTAGGTTTCTTAAACAAAACATTTTCTCCCGTTTTGGGCACCCCCGAGCGATCATTAGCGACAATGGAACTCATTTCTGCAATAAGACTTTCGAGGCCTTGATGCGGAAATATTCCATTAATCATAAGCTATCCACACCCTACCACCCCTAAACCTGTGGGCAGGCCGAAGTTTCAAATCGGCAAATCAAGCAGATACTGGAGAAGACAGTTTCCAAGAACCAAAAAGATTGGTCGCTGAAACTCACTGATGCCCTTTGGGCATTTCGAACCGCTTATAAGACCGATCTTGGCATGTCTCCCTATCGGCTTGTGTACGGAAAGGCTTGCCACCTACCGGTCAAAATAGAGCATCGCGCATTTTGGGCGATAAAGGAGCTGAATCTGTCTCTCGAAGATGCGGGCAGCCATCGGAAGCTGCAGTTGAACGAACTGAGCGAGCTTAGGGATGAGGCTTACGATAATGCGGTTGTCGTTAAGAACCGAATGAAGGTGTTTCACGATAAATACCTTTTGCGCAAAACTTTCGTACCTGGTCAACAGGTACTGCTTTACGACACCCGGCTACACTTCCATCCAGGAAAGCTCAGATCCGCTGGAAAGGACCGTATTTTGTGCGGAATGTGTATCCGCATGGCGCTGTGGATTTGGAGAATCCAAAGGACGGTTGATTTTTCAAAGTAAATGGACACCGACTTAAACCATACCTTAGCGCCGAACCAACAGAAGAGTTCCTGTTCTTACAGGAGCCGATTTACCCTGCATAATCTTCCTCTGCCTACCACCAAACTTCGGTTATCCAGCCAAGAACAGTGGACACTGTTCCAAATAAGTTTAGGGGTATGTATATACCAATTTGTACATATTTGTGGATATTCTTTTCCATTTTTGCTATTTTTCTTTTCTTTAAAAATAAAAACAAAAAAAAATTGTGTATCTCTAACTGACACTTTTGACCCTTCAATGATCTTTTCATGCAATGACAGTGAGGACACTGTTCAGTTTAAGTATAGTGGTACGCTCGGTACGCATTTCTTACCTTCGTATTCATATGTATATTTTGCATCTGCATATTAAAATCCATAAAATCCATAAAAATCAGAAAATTTTCTAAAAACATAAAATCTTTTTGTCAAGTTAGCTAGTGGGAGGACTCTGATTCAACGTTTCAACGGTTTTGTTTGATAAAATAAGAATAACTAAATCTTATTTTTAGATTTTGAAAACCTGAAAGATAACTCTCCTTTGAAGTTAACTATAGCTGATATACGTCTTTACATCACACTACACGTGTCGTAAGTTTTTGGAAATTAGATGACAAGTCTTTTATGTCTAAAAACTTTTAAATGGATAAATGATTTTCTGAGGATCAAATAGGTTTGTTCTGAAATAAGTAATATCAAGGATAGTTTATGAAGTAAAGTGAATATGAAAGAATGTTATTGATGCCTTAATTGGAACTATGTCTGAAAAATAACCCATCTGGAACTTGATTGGAATGATTACACACCAAAACCCACTAAACACGTCTTTTATCAAAAAAATAATTGAACTGCCGGTTATATCTCCGTTCGCATTGAATCATCATGATTTTTACGCCAAATTGTCTTTTGTTTTTGGACCTAGGTAACTTGAGTAATTAAGTCCGCTGGGATGTTTCTACACCTAATGCCCTAAAGCTAGCTGGTTTGGGTGCATTGGCCCAAAGCTCGTTAAGAAGCCTAGAAAGTCCAGATAAAAACGAAGTCAAGCAAGTGTTCTCTCCGAGTTAAAATTCCTAACGGTTCTTTGTGTGAGAATAATCTTGATAAAAGACAGGCTTTTATAAAAAAAATTTAGTGGAGATATGAAGGTTTTATTCTATGATAAAGACTATTGCACATTCACAGAGGTGTGTATGAAATGAAAACAAGAAAAAGGTGGAGTGAAAAATAAGACCTAGTTTCCTGTTAAGGAAGATAGAAATTCTGAAGTTGAAACCTTACTGGAAAACGAAACTTGAAAAATGCTTAACTCTTTATAAAACTTATGTGATCCTTTTAAAAATTTTATCCGGGCTTTTATTGTGTGATGACTTTAATCGATCCTTCTGGAACTTAACGACACTATTTGCACTGCACGTAAAGACATATAAAATCTGTAGTTAAATAAAAAGCGAGATGTGAAAAATAAAGGTTTGATAGTCTAGACTTAGGATAATAGAATTGTTATTTTCTGAAACAAAACTTTAGGGTTTGAATTATAGTTATTTTGCAAAACTAGCTTGACCGGATTTTGTGGGTAGTATCCGCTGAAAACCCTCAGGAAACAACACTCCTCCTACTAGGGACACCTAGAGGTTTAACGGCTTGTTGCACATGCTCAGTGCAATCGCGTTCCCTGCGAAAGTGAGGTTAGGAATTTTTATGAATAAATTGGCTTTGCTCGGGATGAGCAAATGATAAGTTTGGGGGTATTTGTTCATATCAGATTTTTGCATTTTTATACCGCCCAATTTTTATCATATTGCTTATCGGTAGGTACTCTTGAGCCGTGCTTGCTAGTCAATTGCAGGATACAGGTTCTCGGCTCTAAACGATGAAATTCATGGAAAAGCACGCCAAAATCCGGGTTCCTGCCAACCACAGATAAAACACGGGTCTCCGCTCTCTATCCGCATGTTGCCACACACCAGTTTGAGAGACAAAATGGCAAATCGATTGTCGTCTTCATGCACAAAGCACAATGGCAACACCAAGTCCAAGAAATCTACGCGGAGCTCAAGAAAATCATGACAAAAGATCCGCATCCAATCACCTTTTGATCCACTAGAATTCTGGAAGAAATGTGGAAAGATTATCAGAAAAAACTTGTACCAGACAAAAGGGGACAGCAGACCAGGGAAGCACTCAAAAGCCCTTGACCTAACTCCTCTATATGGCCGCGGTTCCGCGGCCAATAGGGGGTCTAGGCCGTGGAACCGCGGCCGTATGGTCTCTTCATGGTGTCGTATTTCAGGGGTACTTTAGACATTTCATCTAGAAGTAGAATTTTTCCCTAGGTTTCCATCTCCCTGCCTATAAATAGCCCAGAACCTTGTGAAGCCAAGGGTGCTTAATCTTGTATTTAGATTTTAGGTTTTAGTTGTTGTTCTTCTTCCTCCTCTCATCTCTTCTCCATTAAAAAACTTGCAGTGTGCTTTTGTGAGTGAAGAATGAATAAAGGAGTTCTTTTTACTTATCATGCTTGTCTTGTTCTTTAGTTAAATTATTATTGCTTGTAATTTTCATTTGTTAAGTTAGTTGTTATTATTTGTGTTTGTTTCTTCTTGTTCTCTTTTCCTTTATCCTTAAACAACCATGATGCTTACGCTTGATCC
Organism: Agapanthus africanus; assembly: GCA_030015575.1. Lineage (NCBI taxonomy): Eukaryota > Viridiplantae > Streptophyta > Magnoliopsida > Asparagales > Amaryllidaceae > Agapanthus > Agapanthus africanus. The sequence goes on from CM057345.1 coordinate 167,762,260, forward strand.
TTGCCGAGGTGAGGTCGTAAATAGCTAGTTGTAATCTTCTAATCTCTTTCTTTCTATCTTCCTCCTTTGTTTTATTTTTCGTTCTTCTTGTAATGGGTGAGTAGTTTCTATACTTGTTAGGGTAGGATAAGGGAAGTTTGAGAGAAGGAAATCTCTCTCACTCTTTCCTTGCCCAACATCTTAAATCGAACTCCCGTTAATTGAACCACAATCCGCTCCCTACGGCACCCTATCGTACATGATAGCGGTGATTCCGTAGTGAGACCGGTTGTGGTTGAATTAACCGGAGGTTAAGGCTAAGAGCCAAGAACGGACGGACAAGCACCAAAAGGAAGAATTTATGCGTTGGAAAGCCTAGCTTATACTCGCAAGTTCCTTCCTAGTCGTGCTAATCCCCGTTGTTGCCGATTACCGTAACACCGATATTAAGAGTGGCAACGAAAGAAATGAGCGACTCCTAACTCAAACTAACCTAATCCTAACCCTAACAAGCTCTCTTTACATATCATTTTAACACTTAGTTAATCACAAACAAATCTGGACTCTTAGACTTAACTCGTTAAAGCACATAGAAAAAGATTCCCATCTCCCTGCGGACGACCCGTACTCAACCGGCTAGCTACAAGCGAAACCGTTTTGATTGCGGTAATTAACTAAACTTGAACTCGCAAAAACTCTAACAATCAGTACCTATCGCTAATGGTACAATACCCTATAGGCATACAGGTAACTAGCATGTAAGCATGTCAGGACATATGTGTAAGCATGTAGGTATACGGGTATGCTATATGTGATATGCATAAAAGGAAATAGGGATCATGTCTCAATGTCCCTAACCAAACAATATCATATAGGTATGTTTATTATGCGTGTCATAGCAATTATTGACGGTGTGTGTGGCATACAATCAGTACTCGTGCAACATGAGCCGTCAATAATAGTGCAGTGTCCTAAGGGTACAAGTCCAAGCACAACAAGTAACTAAGCAATAAGGTGTATGCACAACTCTATATATGAAATAGAATATACGACAAAACAAGTTATTTCTAGCCTAGACGCATAACGCCATGCAGGCGATTCCCCTGTAGATGTTAAATCTACTCACTGCAATTCTCCTCGCCTAGCCGAAGTCGATGTTCTTCGTCATCTCGGAATCCACGCGAAGGTACCTACAATCAATACCAAATCGCAAAGCTATCAACATCATGTTCCGAAATCCACTACGGCACGCAGTGTGCTCATAGGTTAGAACCTATAGCCTACGCATGCACAACCACCAAACAATCCTCGTCGTTGACATACAAACGTCCAACGACCAAATACAATATCCAGTCGCAAAACCAAGAAATCCAAATACCGGAAAATATAGTCAAAACCCTCACTAGGGTCGCTATATATGAAAACTGCCTCGCCAAAAACCCAATAGTACCAATACTCATTTACAACACAATAATTATCGTCAATAATAATATTCACGTCATCCAAACGTCCATTAAAACTTACGTCTAAGTTTTACCGAAAACCTAGTAAGCAGATTATATCATTTTATCTCAAATTAGCACAAGTCTAGATTTTAACAATTCTAGCGATCACAAATCTCGCCAATTAGCATAACTAAGTTATCCAAACCATAACCATAATTTTAGTCTTAACTAAAAATGATTTAGAAAAACTTAATTTGCGATTAAACTAAAAAAACAATTAGGAAAAATAACAATTACCATTCTCACAATTTTGCTTAACTTTTCCAAGTCTATGCTTCAAGATTAACCACCTTAACCATTCAAAACCCTAACTTGAAATTTCTAATAATTATCATGAATTTGCAAAACATGAACTTTTAAGCAATAATAAACACTTAAATAGCTAGCTTAAGAATTAAGCAACAATTTAAAGATTAGGGTTAGAGTTTATACCTCACAACTAGATCTCAATTTTAGCAACATCACCAAAATTAACCCTCCAAAGTGAAGCTCTTTAGTGAATATCCTGTAAGTCCACGTTGCTCACCCCGGTTCTTACGGGGAGGCGGAAACGGCGAAAAACAATTATTTAGCACAAAGGCAACATCGACTAAAAGCCGGATCTTTGCTAAACTAGAAACTAGCGAACTACTAGAGGCGTTAAATACTATGCCGTAGAAATTATACCTCACGACACCGGTCCTTCGGGTCTTCATTCCGCTGTCCTACTCATTTGTCCACGCTCCGAGGGTCGATCCGGACCTTTGTTACCTCCGCGGCCTTCTTGAGTCGAAGACGATCCACCCGAGAGATGTACACCGAGCTCCACCTCGAGCCAAGGCAATTAGGGCAACAAGATCGCTAGTCTAGATGCCCTAGGATGTGTAGAAGAGATATATGGAAGTGTTTGACTTTATAGATTCTTTTTCTCTCAACACGTGAGATCAAAAGAATAAATCAAGAGGAGGAAGAAGGAGGAGCTAGCAACCATGGAGTATTTCTTTTCTTCTCATAAGCAAGAGCAAGAGAGAGAATGAGAAATGAATTATGAGCTAAAGAAAATGAACTATAGTTCAAGAATGCAAAAAATCATCATTACTAATCCTATCATGATAAAGTTGATGGCACTCATGACTTGACCATTTTCATAACTCAAGAAAGAAAAAGAAAAAGAAAACCAAAGAAGAGTGTAGACCTCTCATGAAGGTCAAGGTCAACTTTGGTCAACAAAGTCAACAGTGGTCAAGGTGGTCAAATGGTCAAAGCAATTAGCCATCATATAATTATCACTAAAAGAATTAGTAAATAATGTCCCCGGCTCATAAAGGTTTTGACCGAACGAATTGTCAAAACCCTAATGAGTCCGCCTCAAAATGGTTTTGGCCGAACCAACTGCCAAAACCCTATTGAGGCACCTCCTCCTTCATCGCTCCTCAAAACTGTGCATACACACCCGCATCCGCATTCTGTAAAATGCGAATGCACAGAAGACAAACAAATCCATCCTTGCAATACTAGGATCCGGCTTAAACCAAAGCCCACTAGTACTGCCTGCCCGAACAGCATACGCACACAAGTGCACGTAAGTGATCGCAGCCCTGCCGTAAAACCATAAGGCCTCTACACGTTTCGCTCAGTGCAGGGAAACTCTCTGTGTGGGACTCTAAAGACTCGACACTACGCTAGCAGTGGGTTTAACCACAGAACGCAAGCGGCACTAGCTGTACGTAACGGTCCCCTGGTAGATGTCGATAAGAAGGCCGATGAGGTAAACCCATCCGAACTCCTACTGAGCCTGTATGTGACAATCTCCGTACAGTCCGGTCTGTTCGTCTGATATATCGCATGGCGGGCCTAGGGGGTGGTGAACGTCAGTCCCCTAATAGCGGTGCAAGTCATGTCGGAGTGTAGCCCAGAACATCCTGAAATAACACTGGAAACCTACAAGTATATCTCGCTTGCCCTGGCCAGGGACTACTCGTGTAATGGCTCTCCTAGACACAGCGCGATGTCAACCTCCAATACCGGGAGAGACGAATCCTGTCTAACCGTCACTGCCTCCAAGTGCTTCGGGACTACACCCAACTACTACCTGTTTGCACGACTCCTTTGAGCCGTGGTAGGGTAGTAATCTAAGTACAGTGGGAACACACTCGAGGCGAAGTGATAGTGTCAAGTCGGCGGACTAAGCTGTACTCATGTCACCTGGGAACTGATAACTGACGATAGGTATAATACCAACCAACAGTTCCCGACGAGTCCTGTCCAGTGTACCCGTAACCTAACGAGCACCCGCATACTATCTCCAGTACGACGTACTGATGGCTGTGGGACAGACCATCTCCCCTGCTGGGATGAGAAGCGCATACGCTAGTCTACTCCGGAGTATCGATGCCCTGTCTCGATAGTCCTACGACTAGGGACCTGTATAAGGATGTGCTTATAGATTACCCAGCCCCCACAAGTATGACTGCCATCATAACGCTGGTAATCAAGCAAAGATCTTAAAGGCTCTACTAATATGTATATATGATATGCTAAAAGAAACACATGCACATATTGAAGTAGAGACAAACCAAGTAGCATACTACCATTTTGAGCAAGATTGTCTATACAACTGTGAATATCCCAAGCTTCCATTAAGTAATATACAAGCTAGTATGATACAGTAATGGCCTCTAGGGCATATACACTATCAACCTCCCACTTGCACTAAGGCTATGTACTGGCATATCGAAGACCTATCATCTCGATCAGCCGCTCGAACTGAGTCTGGGGTAGGGCCTTCGTGAGTGGATCTGCAGTGTTATTCTCCGAATTTACTCTCTTCACCTCGATCTCCCGGCGATCAACGATCTCCCTGATCAGGTGGTACCGCCTCAAAATGTGACTGGACTTTTGATGGGACCTGGGTTCCTTCGCTAAAGCTATAGCGCCATTGTTGTCACAATACAGCGGTATTGGATCAACAATGGTAGAAACCACCTGAAGCTCCGTGAGGAACTTCTTCATCCAGACAGCTTCCTTTGAGGCATCGCAAGCAGCTATGTACTCCGCTTCCATAGTTGAGTCAGCAACGGTCTCCTGCTTGGAACTCTTCCAGCAAACCGCCCATCCATTGAGGGTAAAGAAATAACCCGACATGGACTTGGAGTCATCCTTGTCACTCTGGAAGCTGGAGTCAGCAAAGGCCTCGAGCTGGAGGTCTTTTCTGCCATACACCAAGAGCATCTCCTTAGTCCTTCTTAGGTACTTGAGAATGTTCTTTACTGCTATCCAGTGTTTCTCCCCTGGGTTTGACTCATACCGGCTTACAACGCTCAATGCGTATGCTACATCTGGTCTGGTACATAATATCGCATATATTATAGAGCCTACCGCAGAAGCGTAGGGTATAATAGACATGCGATCCCTTTCCAAATCAGTCTTGGGAGATATCTCTTTGGAGAGGGTGATCCCGTGACAAGCCGGTAAATTACCGCGCTTGGAATCTTCCATACTGAATCTTTTTAGTATGGTGTCAATGTACCTAGACTGTGAAAGTCCCAACATCCTCTTACATCTATCACGATAGATCTGGATCCCCAGAATGTAGTTGGCATCGCCCAGGTCCTTCATGGAGAACCTCTGCGATAAGAATCCTTTGACCGACTGTAGCATAGGAATATCAGTTCCTATTAGGAGAATGTCATCCACGTACAAGACGAGGAATACCACAGTTCTCCCTACAATCTTACTGTAAATGCATGGTTCATCTGGGTTTTTGATAAAGTCGAATTCCTTGACAGTATCATCAAAGCAGATGTTCCAACTCAGCGATGCCTGCTTCAGTCCATAGATGGACTTGAGCAACTTGCACACTTTACTGCTGCTCCCACTCTGAGTGAATCCCTCCGGCTGATCCATATAGACGCACTCTTCCGAATTTCCATTTAGAAGGCAGCAATGGCAAGAAGGATCCGAATGGATTTCAGCATAGCCACTGGAGAAAAGGTCTCGTCATAGTCCAAACCAGGTCTTTGACGAAAACCGTTTGCAACAAGTCTAGCTTTAAAGGTCTCAACCTGCCCATCCACACCAATCTTCTTTCTGAAGATCCATTTGCAGCCTACGGGTTTTACCCCTTCTGGAGCAAAGTCCAAAGTCCAAACTTTGTTGGTGTACAGGGACTCCATCTCAGTCCGCATTGCATCCAGCCATTTTACCAAGTCACCACTCTGAATGGCTTGCTGGAAGCTAGTAGGTGTTAGTTATATGTATGCCCTAGAGGCCATTACTATACATAGGATGTATATTGTAGTGGATGCTGGGACATATATAAGGAGGACTTTCTTGCTCGACATGATAGTATGCTATCTGGTTGATCTTTACCTTGACGTGTACACTGATTGTCTCTCTGTTACATGTTGGTAAAGCCCTTAGGATGTGTAGTTGACTACCTGGACTATGATGCGGATCATACTAGTGGGGACATGGTAGTCCATAAGTACATCCTTCACAGTCCCTAGTCGTGGGTATATCGAGACGGGGCATCGATATACCAGAGTAGACTAGCGTATACCTTCTCGACCCATACAGATGGGCGATGGATGATCCCATATCCATTGGTGTTTGACATCAGAGATGCTATACGGGTGCTCAGTGGAGACTGGGTACACTGGACGGACTCGCCGAGAACTCCCAGATGGTATTATACCTTACGTCAGATGGCAGTTCTCTGGTGACACTGGTACAGAGTAGTCTGTTGACCCGAGATCGTCATAGAGTCTTGTGTGGTTCCCACTGTGCTTTGATTTCCACCTTACCACGTCTAAGAGGGCGTGCAAAATGGTGGTTTTTGGGTACAGTCCCGAGTCACATGGAGGCAATGAGCGATAGGAGGGGATTCGTCTCTCCCGGTATAGGGAGTTGATGTTGTGCTGTGTTCGATTGGCTATAACCGGAAATCCCTGGCCAGGGTTGCTGAGATTTACTGGTAAGTGTTACCAGTAGTTTCTCGAATTGTTATAGACCTCATATAGACACGACTTATCGAGCTATTGGGGTCTGACGTTTACCACCCCTAGGCGAGATATGCGACATATCAGACGACGAGACCGGACTGTACGGTAGTGTTACTGGTTGGATTCACTGGAGTGTGAGCGGGCTTGCTCGTCGATCTTCTGATCGCTCAATACCCGGGTGGCCGTTACGTTTAGCAGACCGCTTGCGGCTTGTGGGTGTTTGATATGATCATCACCTGCTGCCGGCGTATTGACGAGTCTTCAGAGTCCTACACAGAGGTTTCCTGGCTCAAGCGAAACGAAATAGGAGCGCATATGAGATATGTGCGGGACCGAGAATAATGTGTGTATGTGATACCGTATTCTATTCTCGTGATAAATGTATCGATTGGTTGTATGCGATATAACCTAGTTATCGAATCAAGTATTGATTCGACAAGCCGATACATAGGATACTAGTCGGTTATATGTGATATGACCAGATCGTTAAATCAAGTGTTGATTTAGTGATTTAATGTATAATTATATATTTGATATATTACTTTGCATTAACTAGTATTGGTTCACTTTAAATGGATATTCTCACTCGGATGTGCACATTGTATATGTGATATACTTTTGTGCACTTGATTGTATCATGTTTGATGATACATGTTTGCTAGGTTTTTGTGTAAAGATTAAACCATGGTTACATGATAATGGTTAAGGTTTTGTTTTATTCATTTATTTATTTATCTATTGTTTTTGGAATATGATAAGCATAAAGAGAAAATGGTGGCTAACTTTGTTGTATATTGAAGCTTCATGAAGCTTTGACTATGTGACCATTTTGTCTCATGCTTAACCCTAACCATTCCCACTAACCCTAGTTTACTCTCTACACTTGACTATGGTTAGGATATGATAAGTATTCATATTAGTTTCTTTTTTGGAAATAAGGAACTTATCATATTCTTTCTTGCTTCTTCTTCTTCTTCACTTGAAGAAAGCTTGACTTCATCAATGGTGAATTGATGAAATGAGTGAGAAATCCAATTCTAAAGTGAACCCACTTACTATTTCTTCATCCTTTACCTCTTGCCAAGTAGTATAGGGTGTTTCCTTCACAAGTTTTCATGGCTTGGTGAAGGTGGAGCTTGATCTAGTGATGCCTCGACGTAGATCATCTTCGGCATCGTCGTCGATGACCTAGCCCGCTTTTTCTCCGATGAAGCCGATGCAAGAGTCATCGTTCGATTTGGACAGCGGAGAGGACTTCATCATGGAGCTATGGAGGCGGAGAACCGGATCTACAAAGGTTGTATTTCCGTTCTCTTAGTAAAGTAGTTTACTAGTTGCATTTTTCGCCTAGATATCTAGTTAACGATCCGTATTAGGGTTTCTCGGCACCCGTAAAATTTGAAATTGGCATGGTTGATACCTTGTGAGACCTCTTGGGAGTGCCTAGGAACCCTACAGTGGTATCAGAGCTTAGCTAGAGCCTTAGGCGATGTGTAGACGATGTTAGAAACCCGATCGAACCCCGAAACCCTAACTTTTAACCCTCTCTGGACTTTTTCTAAAAAAGTGGTTTTTTCCAAATTTAAAATGCTTAAAAAATTCAGCAGGAAATTCTAAGAATTACGGTGCAAAAATTACCTAATGATCTGTCTAAAGCGCGGCGGATCCGCAGCATTAGCCGCCTATTGCGGCGGTTCCGCGCCCATTTAGTCTCTTCAGTCAACCATTTTTGCACAGTAACTTCTTTATTTAAATGCTGAATTTTATGGGAATTTTTAAAATTTATTCAAGAGTTGAATTTTCTGGGGTGTATTGGGAGTTCGTAGATTCGATCGGATTATCAGATTTTGTCTATGTGGCTTTCCGGATATATTGAATATGTTAAAAAGTTCGACCGGATATAAATACCCACCTTTTCCCCTGTCGGGAAATTTCCAAGTGGTCGATTTTTCCGTCGTTTAAAGACGTTCTAAGTAGTGCAAGTAACGCGATGGACCCTCTAGAAGACAACAAACCTTAACTCGATTATGTGACCGTCTTGAACTGCCCTTTGAACCTTAGAGTTTGGGGCAGTACGGCGTGCCACATGTGAGGCGTTGGCTTGACCCTTCTACGGCTGGACCGTTGGTACTGAGGCACGAAGTGAATGTTTTTGAACTTATTTCATGTGATGATCTGTTTCGGGAAAACTTGGGTATTCGATTGCTCGATCGGAAAGTTTAACATTTTCTATTTATCTGGAATGTGATACAATAATTGGAATTCACAAGTAGTTATGAGATAACTGAATGAATGTTATAAACATAGCAGTTTAGTCTCACTTGATCGGTTGCCACGGAATTTTGATGTGATCAAAAGTCCGTCGCAATCACGTAGCATACGCGGATACTCGCCGGGTAAACTTAATAGACAGTCTCGCTCCATAGCCCCGACCAAGTGACTGTAGGAGAACCCCGTCGCCGAAAGCATCCGTTCGGGTGCTTGCGGCAGCGGTGTTCCGCCTTGGTGCACTTCGTCGACGGCGTCGGGGGTGCGGCCGTCTACTAAAGTTTGCGACGAACATTCGATCAGGGTGTCGGGAATCTTGTTGAATTGCCCGACTTGATATTGAAAAGTGTTTTCGATTTTGAAACTAAAATGCGGGGTTTATAATAGTTAGGCATGCGATGTCTAAGGTATTCATTTGATTAGGCATGCGATGTCTATGAAGATTGCGGATTCCAACTGTTGTAGTTTTACACTTTCTCTTCTGTGACCGTAAGTGTAATATGTGATATCGCCGGTTTCGTTGCTATATGTCAACGACAATTGGGATGCGCATATTTACTTACGTTGATGACATGTGATGTTATGTGTTGCTGGATATGTTATATTGGATCGTCGTGTTTGAATAGCCGGGGTTTTTTATGTGAGATGAGTGTTTTTCATTTTCATTCATGTAAAAACTTGTATGTAATTTTCTTTTATTGGGGCACTTCCAGGTTGCGGAAGATGTCACTGTTTGTATATTATTTACTTTTCCGCACTAGGATAGACCCAACGAGGGGAGCACAAGTAACCGGGTTCTGGAGTCCAGTGGGAGACCAACTCGAGGAGTCGAGTCCGGGTCTCCTAACTCTAGAATTGGTAGGGTTGCTTGCCGCTCTCGTAGGGGTCTAGGGGTGTGGGTTTGGCTATTCATCGCGACCGTGGAATCCGTGTTTTATACTGGCTCGTATTGAAAACACGGACGTCCTAGTATATCCAATATTTCATATGATTCTACTGCTGCGATATCTGTGATGTGATCATGTGATATGTTCTGTGATGGATACATTATATAGTATATATGATATATTATATAGGCGTTACTTATGTTTTACACCCGCGCTAGCCCTGCCCCGCTCTGCCGTTAGTTACCTAACCTAACGGTGCACGAGGGGACATCGAGGCGAATGCGGATGGCATAAGTGTACGTCGTATTTATCTATGATGTTTAGGTAACTTAAATGATGGGACTTCATTAATGAGATTAATGAAATAAAAGAAACCTAAGATGTTGTAGAATCGAATTTCAAAATAAAACAGGTAGCTACAGTTCTTGCTTTGCACAGCGGTATATATGATATATCCTGCATCTTATTCGATAAGGAAAGGACCGAGATCCCTTCACCGGGAGTGACTCCTTTAGCAATAACTGGCAGATGCTACACACTCGGTTTGTCTTTTGATTGCTTTTAAGAGTTTTTGCTTTGCACAGTGATATATATGATATATCCCGCACCTCATTCGACGAGGAAAGGACCGACGATCCCTTCACCGGGAGTGACTCCTTTAGCAAAACTGGAAAAGCCTCAAAAGCACTCCATTTCAAAATCATTTGATTCTACAACGATATCAAGTTCATTACGCAATAGGTTTTCAGAAAAACCTGTCATAGCCCTCCGTCATTTCAGATAAGTACTAGTTAGTATTCGTGCTACGTTTGTTGACTATGTTAAGGCGTAGTGTGCGGTAGCTAATTAGTGCTTATCTGCATAAGCATATGATGCGATTGGATTAGGGTAGTCGTGCGACTTTGTTGACTATGTTAAGGGTCGTGCGGGTGGGTTTAATTCAATCGGGAAATGACGGGTTGAACTTGACTAGCACTTATGATTTGTTGACTATGTTAAGGTCATATAGCTGCTAGGGGCAAAATATTATCGGGAATTTCAAGTGTTGAAATTTGCAATGAGATTGCATACCTTCTATGAGATAGTTGGATCCCGATACCCGCTGCGAGTAAGAGTTACTCCTGGGAGAGTTTTACATATTACAATTAGCAGATCAAGTAGGTGTCTAGAAAGGTGTCAACGAGGTTACGCCTCTGGGAAAACGAGGTTTACATTAATTAGGTTCGTGCGAAAGCACGGGGGACCTCCCTCAAAGTACCGACACTGGCCTGGCTGAAAGATTGGCGAACTTGTAGTGTATAATTAATCCCGGCTAGTCTTTCCTTTTAGGGTTTGAAGGAAGATTTGATAAAAAGCAGTGGGAGCCATCCTGATTAGATAAAATAATAACCAATCTGATCTTGCAAGAGCATACGCTGAGTGTTTTCTTCTCTCTCTCTCTCCAGGTAGCGACCATGTCACGCCTTAATCAAGATAATAATACGGATTTTTGACCGAACCCGCTTGTTATACTGAGATGGGGAACGTTGGTCCCGCTCCAACTTATAATTGTTATAAGACAGAGCAGGAAATAGGGGATTACCAGAATTCCCGTGCCACCCAAACGAAGAGAGTGCATGCTGATGCATCATCTTCGGGTGTGTTCTTTATACAGAACTGTTTCTCTATTCTCTACGTCCTGGGTATTTGATACCGGATCAGGATTCCAGATATGTAATATGTTACACAGGGCTACAGAAAGGTAGAGAACTGAGAACGGGTGATAAGTTTCATGAGGCAGAAAACGGGGTAAGTGTTGCAGCCAAGTCTGTTGGTCACTGTCACCCTGTATTCCAAATATATTGATTCTGAACGAATGTTATTAGATACCGAACCTGATATGCAAAATCATATCACTCTCTTTATTAGTAAAGAAATGATAAAATTTTGTATAGTTGAATGATGTTTTGAACATTTCCTATATCAAAAGTTGATCGGTTCAGGCACGTTATCTAAAAGTATTGATGTTCTAAATCAAACTACAGTTCTTAGTATACAGAACACACACAAGAGGAAGTGTTCAGAATTGAACGAATCCTTCTTGAGGTATTGTAGACTAGGTCATATCAATGCGACTAGACTAGCTGAAGTTACATATAGATGCATATTTAAATCAGTTTGAATTTACATCTTGTGAAACTTGCCAGTCATGTCACAAAGATACGATGACCATAGCTCTGTTTACTGGAAACAGAGAAAGAGTTAGTAAACTCTTGGGATGATACATGTTGATGTATGTAAGGTCCCTGTCTACATATGCCAGGACTGGTTCTTTGTACTTCGTTACATTCTCTGATGATCTCTCGAGATTCAGACATATGTTCCTGTTGAAACACAAGTCCGAACCTTTTGAGATATTCACAGAATATAAGTTAGAAGTAGAGAACCAAAATACGGGTATAAGTATTATGTCCTTTGATGAGATCAAGGAGGAGAATACTTGAGCACGGAATTCCTGGACCATTCTAAAGGAGAATGAGATTCTCTCTCAGCATTACTCCTCCGTATACACCATAGCACGATGGTATATCGGGGCGGAGCAATCTCACCCTATATGATAAGGTGTGCTCTATGATGAGTACTACTGAGTTACCTATTTCCTTTTTAGGGAGTTATGCGCTTGAGAAGCTGCATATCTATTGAATAGGGTTCGAATCAAATCAGTTGCCTACCACTTCATATGTGATATGGAAAGGGAAGAGCCCATATCTTAAGTTAGTTAAGATTTGGGGTTGTCCGGGCTATGTCTAAAACCATAATCCGGACAAGCTCGAGGTAAGGTCTGTTATGTACAACTGGAAATGTTCCAGCTATACAAACAACAGCAGATGATTTGGTAGAACCAAAGGATTCAGTAGATTCCAACGAAACTCAGCCTCTCCGCCGATCCAGTAGGGTTCCTCACCTACCTGAGAGATATTTCGGTTTCTTTATGACAGTGGGAGCGAGGATTACATCATGAGATGATGACCAAACTAGTTTCGAGCTGGCCATCAGGAGTGGGACTCTGTAAGAATGGCTGGATGCTTAGTGATCTGAGATGGAATCCTTATACACCAACAAAGTATGGACTTTAGTTGCTTTATCTGAAGGGTTAAATCCCCATCAGGAGCAAGTATATCTTGAGAAGATTACTTGGTGTACATGGAAAAGTTGAGACTTTCAAAGCTAGACTTGTTAAAGGTTTGCATCATTGACCAGGTGTGGATCAAGAAGAAACTTTTTCTAAGGAGCTATGCTTAAGTCCATCCAGATCTTACTTACCACGGCTACATACCATGACTACGATATCTGGTGGTTGGGTGTCATGACAGCTTTTCTAAATGATGTTTTAGAATAGAGCGTCTATAAGTACACAGCCAGAGTGCCTCGTAGACAGTGGGAGCAGCGGAAACGTGTTCAAGATGTATTATGTGATAAAGCAGGCATCGCGGAGTTGGAAGATCTGTTTTGATGGATAAGTCAAAGAGTTTGACATCATCAAAATGGTAGATGAACCTTGTATAAACAAAAAGGTAGTAGGGAGTATGGTGGTGATCCTCGTAGAGTACGTGGATGTCATGCTCTTGATAGGGAAGGAGTTTCCTATGCTACGCTCGGTCAATCTCCGCTTATCACAATGATTCTCCATATAGGATCAAAGTGATACCTCCTAAATCCTGGGTTTTGGATCTATGAGATAGATCTAAATGGATGTTAGGATTTTCACTAGTTGTAGTGAGACGGTATCAATCGACCCAGGGGAGAATCACTGGAATGGTTCCAGGGTGATAAAGACGACTGAATGTCAGTCATAGGCATTGTCTTTACCCTCAGTGGAGGGACGGTATGTTGGATAAATTCCAAGCTAGATACCGTGGCATACTAGAAGATAAAGGCTGGATACATCGCTACTTAAGATGCTACCAAAGAGGCAGTCTGGGTGTATATTAGTTCATGAGATGAACTTCGTTCCTACCATTGTGAGACAATGGAGTTGCGGCTTATGCCAAGGAACACCTGTCCCATCAGTGATCCAGACATATTCTAAGGCAGTATCACCTGATCATGGAGATGCTTGATCTCTAAGGGATCGAGGTCAGGAGAGTAGACTCAGAGGACAACACGGCGGATCCACTCACAAAGGCCTTTTCCCAGAGAGAGACTTTTATGGGATGGTTGAGTATGAGATACTACAACCACTGCTATCAGATGGCCCTAGTGCATGTGGGAGATTGTTAGTTATATGTATGCCCTAGAGGCCATTACTATACATAGGATGTATATTGTAGTGGATGCTGGGACATATATAGGGAGGACTTTCTTGCTCGACATGATAGTATGCTATCTGGTTGATCTTTACCTTGACGTGTACACTGATTGTCTCTCTGTTACATGTTGGTAAAGCCCTTAGAATATGTAGTTGACTACCTGGACTATGATGCGGATCATACTAGTGGGGACATGGTAGTCCATAAGTACATCCTTCACAGTCCCTAGTCGTGGGTATATCGAGACGGGGCATCGATATACCAGAGTAGACTAGCGTATACCTTCTCGACCCATACAGATGGGCGATGGATGATCCCATATCCATTGGTGTTTGACATCAGAGATGATATACGTGTGCTCAGTGGAGACTGGGTACACTGGACGGACTCGCCGAGAACTCCCAGATGGTATTATACCTTACGTCAGATGGCAGTTCTCTGGTGACACTGGTACAGAGTAGTCTGTTGACCCGAGATCGTCATAGAGTCTTGTGTGGTTCCCACTGTGCTTTGATTTCCACCTTACCACGTCCAAGAGGGCGTGCAAAACGGTGGTTTTTGGGTACAGTCCCGAGTCACATGGAGGCAATGAGCGATAGGAGGGGATTCGTCTCTCCCGGTATAGGGAGTTGATGTTGCGCTGTGTTCGATTGGCTATAACCGGAAATCCCTGGCCAGGGTTGCTGAGATTTACTGGTAAGTGTTACCAGTAGTTTCTCGAATTGTTATAGACCTCATATCGACACGACTTATCGAGCTATTGGGGTCTGACGTTTACCACCCCTAGGCGAGATATGCGACATATCAGATGACGAGACCGGACTGTACGGTAGTGTTACTGGTTGGATTCACTGGAGTGTGAGTGGGCTTGCTCGTCGATCTTCTGATCGCTCAATACCCGGGTGGCTGTTACGTTTAGCAGACCGCTTGCGGCTTGTGGGTGTTTGATATGATCATCACCTACTGCCGGCGTATTGACGAGTCTTTAGAGTCCTACACAGAGGTTTCCTGGCTCAAGCGAAACGAAATAGGAGCGCATATGAGATATGTGCGGGACCGAGAATAATGTGTGTATGTGATACCGTATTCTATTCTCGCGATAAATGTATCGATTGGTTGTATGCGATATAACCTAGTTATCGAATCAAGTATTGATTCGATAAGCCGATACATAGGATACTAGTCGGTTATATGTGATATGACCGGATCGTTAAATCAAATGTTGATTTAGTGATTTAATGTATAATTATATATTTGATATATTACTTTGCATTAACTAGTATTGGTTCACTTTAAATGGATATTCTCACTCGGATGTGCACATTGTATATGTGATATACTTTTGTGCACTTGATTGTATCATGTTTGATGATACATGTTTGCTAGGGTTTTTGTGTAAAGATTAAACCATGGTTACATGATAATGGTTAGGGTTTTGTTTTATTCATTTATTTATTTATCTATTGTTTTTGGAATATGATAAGCATAAAGAGAAAATGGTGGCTAACTTTGTTGTATATTGAAGCTTCATGAAGCTTTGACTATGTGACCATTTTGTCTCATGCTTAACCCTAACCATTCCCACTAACCCTAGTTTACTCTCTACACTTGACTATGGTTAGGATATGATAAGTATTCATATTAGTTTCTTTTTTGGAAATAAGGAACTTATCATATTCTTTCTTGCTTCTTCTTCTTCTTCACTTGAAGAAAGCTTGACTTCATCAATGGTGAATTGATGAAATGAGTGAGAAATCAAATTCTAAAGTGAACCCACTTCCTATTTCTTCATTCTTTACCTCTTGCCAAGTAGTATAGGGTGTTTCCTTCATAAGTTTTCATGGCTTGGTGAAGGTGGAGCTTGATCTAGTGATGCCTCGACGTAGATCATCTTCGGCATCGTCGTCGATGACCTAGCCCGCTTTTTCTCCGATGAAGCCGATGCAAGAGTCATGGTTCGATTTGGACAGCGGAGAGGACTTCATCATGGAGCTATGGAGGTGGAGAACTGGATCTACAAAGGTTGTATTTCCGTTCTCTTAGTAAAGTAGTTTACTAGTTGCATTTTTCGCCTAGATATCTAGTTAACGATCCGTATTAGGGTTTCTCGGCACCCGTAAAATTTGAAATTGGCATGGTTGATGCCTTGTGAGACCTCTTGGGAGTGCCTAGGAACCCTACAGTAGGCTCAACATAATCCATAGTGCGATCCTCTCTATCTCCGTCCATGAGAAAACCGTAGTATCTCTCGGGCGGATGAGACTGCCTACTACTCCTGCGGAGTGGTGCTGGAATGTCCGGTTCTCTTGTAACTTCTGGTTCTTCTAAGCTTTCAGTAATAACTTGTGGTTCTGGAATTTCTTCCAGTTCTACTACGCTCCCACTTGTTTCTTTTTCTAAAAACTGATGTTCCAGAAAGTGGGCATGACGAGAAACAAAAACCATTTGTTCCTCTGCGTAATAGAAAAAATACCCCCTGGAGTTCTTTGGGTATCCCACAAACTTACACAGTACTGAGCGTGCCTCGAGCTTGTCCGCATGCTGCTTTTTTACAGAAGCTGGGCATCCCATATCTTCAGATATTGAAGATGGGGTTTCTTCCCACACCACATCTGATATGGTGTGGTAGGCATAGTCTTGGAGGGAACCTTTTTCAAAAGATATGCAGCTGATTATAGTGCATAACCCCAGAAAGATGGCGGCAACTCAGCCTTACTCATCATGGAACGAACCATATCCAATAGGGTTCGATTCCGCCTTTCCGATACACCGTTGTGTTGTGGTGTGTATGGAGGAGTAAGCTGAGAGAGAATTCCATTCTCTTTTAAGTAGCCCAGAAACTCGGCACTCAAGTATTCACCACCTCGATCAGATCTTAGTGTCTTGATACTTTTTCCTGTTTGTTTTTCAACTTCATTCTTGTATTCCCGAAATTTCTCAAAGGCCTCGGATTTGTGCTTCATTAGGAAGACATGTCCATACCTAGAGAAATCATCTGTGAAAGTAATGAAGTATGAATAACCACTTCGCGCATGTGTAGACATTGGACCACACACATCACTGTGTATGAGTCCCAAGAGCTCGCTTGCTCTTTCTCTGTGTCCAGTGAACGGAGTCTTTGTCATCTTTCCCATGAGACAAAATTCACAAGTGGCATAAGACTGGTACTCGAACGGATCCAAGTATCCTTCTTTATGTAACTTTGTCAACCGTGTCTCATTAATATGACCCAGTCTACAATGCCACAAGAAAGCCTGATTTAATTCTGAAGACTTTCTTTTAAATGTGTTCTGGACACTGAAGACCTGAGCTTGATTCAAAACGTATATACCGTTTTTCAATGTACCTGACCCAATCAGAACTTGATTTAGGTGGATGTTAACCACATTGCTTACAAAAGTAAAATCATATCCTTCCTTAGAAAGTAAGGATACAGATATGATATTACAAGTCGCACCTGGTACATAAAAACAGTCACGCAGAATCAATATCTGCCCAGTTGTCAGTCCTAGATGATATTCCCCTACGGATTCAGCATACATGCTTATTCCGTTAGCAACCCTGAGAGTCATATCACCTTGATAACCCTACGGTTTCTCAGAGCCTGTAACAAATTACAGATATGAGATCCTGATCCGGTATCCAATACCCAGGAAGTAGGGTTAACTGACATACAGTTCTCTATTACAAACACACCCGAAGCCGAAGCCACAACATGCTTCGAATTCTGGCTACTGGCTATGCTAGCCCTGCAATCCTTCTGCCAATGTTCATTCCTGTAACAATAGGAACGTCCCTCTTTTACTATATCCAGTCCCGAAACTTCTTCCCTTCCTTTTCCTTCTACTTCCCTGGTTTTCTTCACGGTAAAAGGTAGAGACTGTAGAATCAAGTCAGCATCTGACCCGTTCTTCAACGCGGTCTTCAGGTCCGTGAGCTCAAAACAGCTGGTCTTTGTAAGGACGTTACCCCTTACAGGAGACCCAATAGCCAACCTCGCTGGAAGCAATTCGTTCGAGGTCTCATATCTTGCGATACGAGATTTCTCTCCATATAAATCTTTGTTATGGAGGAAGCTAGAAACTAAGTCCATCTTCTCGTGCTGCCTCTGGTATACACCATCAACTGAGGCTAACACGAGGCACTTAGCTTTCGCACAGTCTTTTTCCAATGTGTTGCGGATATGAATATCCGTGATAGGGGAAACTGGTCCTGAGACGGCAGGGGTTGGATCAGTCAAGAGGTGTCCCAGCTTGTCATGGGCAATGGACATCTGGACAGACCTTTGCCAGTCATAATAGTCAGATTCAGTCATTTTATTATCTAGATGTAACCTAGTTGCGATCACTGGGTCGCTGCAATTAAGTGAGAGAGAAGAAAACACTCAGCATGATGCTCTTGCAAGTTTAGATTGGTTTTTAATTTATCTAAACAGGATGGCTCCCACTGTCTCTTGAATCCCTCCTCAAACCATAAAGGAAGAATTAGTCGGGATCAATCTCACCGTACAATACTTGCTTAACCGTTCAGCCAGGCCAGTGTCGGTACTTCGAGGGAGATTTTCCAACGCTTTCGCGAAGTTCCTTAATTAAATAACCTCTTTTCCCTGTGGGCGTAGCCCCGCTAACACCTTTCTAGATACCTACTTGGTTTATAGCATTGATCGTTAAGTGAGAAAGTTCCCGAGGAGTAGCATATACTCACAGTAGGATCGGGATCCAAATATCATCGCGTGATAAAACTGAAGGAATCCTACCAGAATCATCGCACTCCAAATGGTATGCAACACTAGCAAGTTTCAGTACATTTGAAACTCCCGATGTGGATTTTTGCCCCATGCTCTTATGACCTTTACGAAGGCCAATATATCATAAGTCACATGTCAAGTTCTACCCGTCATTGTCCAGGTTAATTTGAACCCACCCGTACATACCCTTGACGAAGGCCAAAATAGTAGTACGACTGTCCCAAACCAACGCGTCTATCTATGCTACAGATAAATATTCAGCAGCTACCAACCACTATGCCTTGGCGAAGGTCAAAATACATAGCTTGAATACTACTGAATATTTAACTGAAATGACGGATGGCTACGAATGGTTTTGGCGAAACCGTGAACGTAGTGAACTTGATATAATTGATGGAACGAGATAGCTTTTAAAAGGAGTGGTTCAAGCTCCGCATTTAAAAGTTGGTTTTTGAAAAGAACCGAGTGGTTTTGAAAGTGTTCCAACGACTTTTACTTGGTTTATTTTCTTGCATTAATTCCAATGCGTCCCATCATTTAATCCTACCATTGCAGAAAACAACCAAAATATGGCGTACGCTTATGCCATCCATATTCGCCACGGGGTCCCGTCATCACCCGTTAGGTTACTTAACTAACGACAGAGCGGGGGCTGGACTAGCGCAGATGCAAAACATATGCAACACCTAAATAGATATCATATATAGATATATAGCAATGATAGCCATTCCAGATCACAGATGAACACTTTGGATATACTAGGAATCCGCGATCCGTTCGAGCCTGCAACGAAAAGCGGATTACACGGTCGCGATGAATAGCCAAACCCTACCCTAGACCCCTACGGGTGCGGCAAACTACCCGCCAAGTATCCGAAGTGAAGCAACCTCCCTCAACCCGTGAGTAGGCCACTCGGCACTTCGAGATACCCGGTAGTTTGTGCACCTCTCCTTGGGTCTATCCTAGGAGCAAAAAAAGTAAAAAGAAATTATACAATGATGGCTACAATCCCGACCCGGTTGTGCGGCCATACAAATAATATTACATCAATTTACAAATTTTTTACATGAATGAAAGAAAAATAAACTCTCATCTTACATCCATCCCGGCTATTCATCCGCGATAATCCAACGAGTTCATATACACAAACCATCAACATTACAGATCACAGATATGTATAAACCCCACTAATCGACTTATAGCGATTAGTAGACGTTCAATTCATGTATCACATCACAGAAAATATCCATTAGCCAAAGTCTATGGAATATCGATCAAAATACGGATTTGTAACCACCCCAAAAAATCAATTTGTTCTCTGGAAAATCTGGGTAGAAACAACATGTACTAAAAATCCCAAAACAGCCAAATAAAAACACTGCACAAAACCAAGTCCACGACCGAGTCAAATCGGCCGCGGAACCGCGGCAAAAAGCATGTTCTTGTCGCGGAACCACGGTGGTTTGATCGATTCAGTGGACTGTTTTTGTGCTGTGTTTTTACAAAACCCTGAGCCGAATTTTCATGTATGTTAAATCATTTTTAGAGCAGTATAAAAATTCGACAGAAACATGGTTTTTTCGGACTTGTTTTGCGACTTTTTTCCGATCGATATTCGAAATACTTTGCTAACTTGCTAGTTTATGTTTAGCTAGGCTCTGATACCACTGTAAGTCCACGTTGCTCACCCCGGTTCTTACGAGGAGGCGAAAATGGCGAAAAACAATTATTTAGCACAAAGGCAACATGGACTAAAAGCCGGATCTTTGCTAAACTAGAAACTAGCGAACTACTAGAGGCGTTAACTACTATGCCGTAGAAATTATACCTCACGACACCGGTCCTTCGGGTCTTCATTCCGCTGTCCTACTCGTCCGTCCACGCTCCGAGGGTCGATCCGGACCTTGGTTACCTCCGCGGCCTTCTTGAGTCGAAGACGATCCACCCGAGAGATGTACACCGAGCTCCACCTCGAGCCAAGGCAACTAGGGCAATAAGATCCCTAGTCTAGATGCCCTAGGATGTGTAGAAGAGATATATGGAAGTGTTTGTCTTTATAGATTCTTTTTCTCTCAACACATGAGATCAAAAGAAGAAATCAAGAGGAGGAGGAAGGAGGAGCTAGCAACCATGGAGCATTTCTTTTCTTCTCATGGGCAAGCGCAAGAGAGAGAATGGGAAATGAATTATGAGCTAAAGAAAATGAACCATGGTTGAATAATGCAAAAAATCATCATTACTAATCCTATCATGATAAAGTTGATGGCACTCATGACTTGACCATTTTCATAACTCAAGAAATAAAAAGAAAAAGAAAACCAAAGAAGAGTGTAGACCTCTCATAAAGGTCAAGGTCAACTTTGGTCAACTGGTCAACAAAGTCAAGAGTGGTCAAGGTAGTCAAATGGTCAAAGCAATTAGCCATCATATAATTATCACTAAAAGGATTAGTAAATAATATCCCCGGCTCATAAAGGTTTTGACCGAATGAATTGTCAAAACCCTAATGAGTCCGCCTCAAAATGGTTTTGGCCGAACCAACTGCCAAAACCCTATTGAGGCACCTCCTCCTTCATCGCTTCTCAAAACTGTGCATACATACCCGCATCCGCATTCCGTAGAATGCGAATGCACAGAAGACAAAACAAATCCATCCGTGCAATACTAGGATCCGGCTTAAACCAAAACCCACTAGTATTGCCTTCCCGAATAGCATACGCATACAAGTGCACATAAGTGATCGCAGCCCTGCCGTAAAACCATACGGCCTCTACACGTTTCGCTCAGTGCAGGGAAACTCTCTGTGTGGGACTCTAAAGACTCGACACTATGCTGGCAGTGGGTTTAACCACAGACCGCAAGCGGCACTAGCTGTATGTAACGGTCCCCAAGTAGATGTCGATAAGAAGGCCGATGAGGTAAACCCATCCGAACTCCTACTGAGCCTGTATGTGACAATCTCCGTACAGTCCGGTCTGTTCGTCTGATACATCGCATGGCGGGCCTAGGGGATGGTGAACGTCAGTCCCCTAATAGCGGTACAAGTCGTGTCGGAGTGTAGCCCAGAACACCCTGAGATAACACTGGAAACCTACCAGTATATCTCGCTTGCCCTGGGCAGCGACTACTCATGTAATGGCTCTCCTAGACACAGCGCGATGTCAACCCCTAATACCGGGAGAGACGAATCCTGTCTAACCGTCACTGCCTCCAAGTGCTTCGGGACTGCACCCAACTACTACCTGTTTGCACGACTCCTTTGAGCCGTGGTAGGGTAGTAATCTAAGTACAGTGGGAACACACTCGAGGCGAAGTGACAGTGTCAAGTCGGCGGACTAAGCTGTACTCATGTCACCTGGGAACTGATAACTGACGATAGGTATAATACCAACCAACAGTTCCCGACGAGTCCTGTCCAGTGTACTCGTAACCTAATGAGCACCCGCATACTATCTCCAGTACGACGTACTGATGGCTGTGGGACAGACCATCTCCCTTGCTGGGATGAGAAGCGCATACGCTAGTCTACTCCGGAGTATCGATGCCCTGTCTCGATAGTCCTACGACTAGGGACCTGTATAAGGATGTCCTTATAGATTACCTAGCCCCCACAAGTATGACTGCCATCACAACGCTGGTAATCAAGAAAAGATCCTAAGGGCTCTACTAATATGTATAAGAGATATGCTAAAAGAAACACATGCACATATTGAAGTAGAGACAAACCAAGTAGCATACTACCATTTTGAGCAAGATTGTCTATACAACTGTGAATATCCCAAGCTTCCATTAAGTAATATACAAGCTAGTATGATACAGTAATGGCCTTTAGGGCATATACACTAACAGATCCAAGCTTGATTAGGCATGAAGAATTGTGGGTATGGATTTTATTATGAGTTTGTGGAATAAAGTGATGATTTTTGATCAATTTTGTGAAGCTTTTAGAAGTGAGAAGGAGTGAAGAAAGAAGAAGGGCAGCAAGCGATAGGTTCAGCCATGAGCATGGGTAGGGGGTTTTGTGAGAAATGTGTGGAAATTTTTAGTAAGAAATAGCGATAAATGCTAATAAATGCTTTAATGTCCTTTTTGCCACCTTTTCTTTCTTTACAAAATTCAATTTAAATCACAAAATATCAAGATATTTCTATGGATGGATTAAGCCTAATCTAGTGTTTAGATTAGCATAGATCCAAATTAGAAGTAATTAACCCAAACCAAAATTGTAATTACCACTAATTAATTAATTGCTTAAATAACACATTAAAATAATACTTTAATTAGGGAAAATTTTCAAAGTGAACCAAAAGTTCCAAGTGACCCCAAAAACCCGCAAACTAGCTTCATTCTAATAATACTAGTTGCAAACAAGTCTATACTGAAGTTTGATCACAATCGGTTAAAACGGAAAATACCGACTGTTTTACCCTAAAACGGAAAATTTCGCATAACGATTTCAGAAACATTACAATCAGATTGGTTATTATTTTATCTAATCAGGATAGCTCCCACTGTTTTTATCAAATCTTCCTTCAAACCCTAAAAGGTAAGACTAGCCGGGATTAATTACACTCTACAAGTTCGCTAATCTTTCGGCCAGGCTAGTGTCGGTACTTTGAGGGAGATTCCTCGTGCTTTCGCACGGACCTAATTAAAATAAATCTCGTTTTCCCATGGGCGTAACCCCGTTAACACCTTTCTAGACACCTACTTGATCGGCTAATTATAATGTGTAAAACTCTCCCAAGAGTAACTCTTACTCGCAGTGGGTATCGGGATCCAACTATCTCATAGAAGGTATGCAATCTCATTGCAAATTTCAACACTTGAAATTCCCGATAAGTTTTGCCCCTAGCAACTTATGACCGTGGTTAAGGTCAACAAATCATAAGCGCTAGTCAAGTTCAACCCGTCATTTCTTCATTGAATTATACCCACCCGCGCGACCCTTGGCTAAGGTCAACAAAACCGCACGACTAGCCTAACTCAATCGCATCATAGGCTTGCAGATAAGCACTAATTAGCTACCGCACACTATACCTTGGTTAAGGTCAACAAACGCAACACGGATATTAAGAATTACTTATCTGAAATGACGGAGGGCTACAACAAGTTTTTAAGAAAACCTTTTGCGTAATGAACTTGATATCGTTGTAGAATCGAGTGATTTTGAAAAGGAGTGTTTTTTTAGGCTTTTACTAGTTTCGCTAAAGAGGTCACTCCCGGTGAAGGCATCTCGGCTCATTTCTTATCGAATAAGGTGCATGATATTTCATAAATACTACTATGCAAAGCAAAAACTATAAAAGCAATCAAAAGACAAACCGAGTGGGTTGTAGCATCTGCTAGTTTCGCTAAAGAGGTCACTCCTGGCGAAGGGATCTCGGCTCTTTCCTTATCGAATAAGGTGCTGGATATTCTACAAGGAATACCGTTATGCAAAGCAAGAACTAGAGCTACTAGTTTTTAAAACAAGATTCTGCAACATCTTTTAGGTTTCTTTTATTTCATTAATCTCATTAATGAAGTCCCATCAATTATGCTTCCCAAGCATCACATAAGAAACAAAAGCAGCAATATTTATTATATCTCATATATATAATATAGGCATTCATCTTAAAACATATCAAGTGATCACATCACAGAATATCAGCAGCAGAAGAATCACATATGAAATATTGGATATACTAGGAATTCCGTGTTTTATTTAAGCCTGTATAAAACACGGATTCCACGATCGCGATGAATAACCCAACCCACATCCCTAGACCCCTACGAGAGCGGCAAGCAACCATACCAATTCTAGAGTTAGGAGACCCGGTCTCGACTCTTCGAGATGGTCTCCCACTGGACCCTAGAATCCGGTTACTTGTGCTCCCCACCTTAGGTCTATCCTAATGCGGAAAAGTAAATAATATACATCAATGGTGACATCATCCTCAACCCGGAAGTGGCCCAATAAAAGAATATTACATACAAGTTTTTACATGAATGAAAATGAAAAACATTCATCTCACATAAAAAAAACCCGGCTATTCAGAACACGACGATCCAATATAACATATCACAGCAGCACATAACATCACATGTCATCAACGTAAATAAATATGCGTATCCCAATTGTCGTTGACATATAGCAACAAAACTGGCGATACACCACATATTACACTTACGGTCGCAGAAAAGAAAGTGGAAAACTACAACAGTTGGAATCCGCATCTACCTTAGACCTCATAAACCCAACGTATCACATACTTTGGATTTCATGCCCAACAAAATGAATTTCTTAGACATCACATGCCTAATAATTATAAACCCCGCATTTTAGTCTCGATATTGAAAACACTTTCCAATAACCTGTTGGGTAATTCAACAAGATTCCCGATAACCTGATCGAATGCTCATCGGAAACTTTAGTAGACGGCCGCACCCCTGATGCCGTCGATGAAGTGCACTAAGGCGGAACACCGCGACCGCGAGCACCTGAACGGATGCTTTTGGCGATGGGGTTCTCCTACAGTCATTTGGTCGGGGCTATGGGGCGTGGCTATCTAGTAAGGTTACCCGACGAGTATCCGCGTACACTACGTAATTGTGACGGACTTTTGATCAACATCAAAATCCCGTGGCAACCGATCAAATGAGATTAAACTTCTAGATTTATAAAATTCAAACCAGTTATCTCATAACTATTTGTGGATTCCAAATATTGTATCACAATCACAGATAGCTAGACAAAGTTAAACTTTTCGATCGAATAAGCAAGCACCCAAAATTTCTCAACAAGCTCAACACTTGAGCGGAGTTCAAAAATTACACAGAAACTGCCGCAGCTCCTATGAACCATCCGTAGAAGGGCCGACCCATGCCTCACTCTTGTCGCCACGGAACTGCAGCAAACCCTAGGGTATCGCTGCAGTTCCGCGATCCAAAAAGTCGAGTTTGGGTATCGTTCTTCTAGAGGGTCCACAGAATTGTTTGCATGATTTTCTGAAGATTTTAAACTCGGAAAAAATCCAACTCATGAAAATTTCCAGCGAGGGAAAATATGGATTATTGATATCCGTTCAAACTTTTTAACATCGTCTAAATAACTCGAATACATGTTAGGATTACGATTACGAAACACTTCGAGTTGCCTTTGCAGAAAGTTAACATCACATGTAAATTTAGCAAAAACAAACAACACCTAAAACACCAAAACCCAAAGACTGGAACACCCTGAAAATTTGAAGCCAAAACTCCCAAATTGGGCCGAGCTCGCCAGTTTTTCTTCCTATGTGGCCGACCACTTTTGCACAAAAATGCCTCAAATTTTCATAGTGTTCATGTTATATCACATACAATATTCTGAAGCTGTTTAAAAAAATTTTTGACACCTTTAAAAATTCGACAGAAACTAGATTTCATATCGGGTGTTTCGGAGTTGTTTCGGTTTCATAATCCTAGCAAGCATCGTCTAATTTTCTAGCATGGCTCTGATACCACTGTAGGGTTGTCTAGCACGGCAGCATAGTTTCGGGAGGTATCGTCCATGCCATTTTTAAAAGTTTGCCATATTAGCTAACCCTAACCCTAGAATCGTTACTAGAAACTCCGACGATACTAAATGTAAACACTTTACATCTAAGTGAATGAGGGATTACAACCTTTGTAGACCGGTCCTTCACATCTAAAGCTCCATGTCGTAGTCCCTTCGCTGCAAGTTGTGAAGACCCGGACTCTAGTAAGGGTTCACATGAAGAAACGAACAAGCTTGCTCAATGTCTTCGAGACCGAAGATGATCTACGTCGAGGAGACTCGAGCTCATGCTACCTCTTCACTATTGGTGAGATTAGTGAAGCAAACACCCTAAACTAAATGGCTAATAATAGAAGATGATGAAGAGGAAGTGGGCTCACTTTAATTTTATTTTTCTCACAATATTTCTCCGCATCTCAAAACCCTAGAAAGCTTTTTGAGCTCATGAAGAAGATGAAGAATGAAGAAGAGAGTGTGAACTCATCATGAGGTTATAAATGCAACCATGGTGAGTTAATATCATGCCTAACTCATATAGAGAATAGACTATGGCTTGTGGTTAAGGTTGGGGTAACAAATATCTTAAGCAATACAAATAAGTGGACTTGGTTAATGTTCTACAAGCTTTATCCAAGCTTGAAACATTATCCACTAATTTGTAATAACTTAATGATAAATATTAACCATAACATAAACCCTAGCATGGTATAAGTCTCATACACCCTTGTTGCATATGTAACCTAGCATGACACATGAATATATATCACATATATATTTATGTGTAAAAAGAAAACATTACATATATCACATATATGTAAAGTATATCAAATGTGACAAAAAGAATTACTTAAGTAAGCTAATATTAGTTAATATAATTTAATATATCAAATATATAATTATACATTAAATTATTAAATCAACTCTTGATTTAATAATCCTGCTATATCACATATAACCGACTAATATCAAATATAACAACTTATCGAATCAATATTTGATCCGATAACTTGGCTATATTACATATAACCAACTAATGTCACAAGTCGCGAGAATAGAATACGGTATCATATACTCGCATTAATTTCGGTCCCGCACATATCACATATGCGCTCCTACTTCGTTTCACATTAACTAGGAAATCTTTGTGTAGGATTCTAAAGACTCGTCAATACGCCGGCAGTAGGTAATGATCATATCAAACACTCACAAGCCGCAAGCGGTCTGCTAAACGTAACGGCCACCCGGGTATTGAGCGATCAGAAGATCAAAAAGCAAGCCTGCTCATACTCCTGCGAATCCAATCAGTAACACTACCGTACAGTCCGGTCTCTTCGTCTGATATGTCGCATATCACAGCCTGGGGGTGATATAACGTCAGACCCCAATAGCCTGATAAGTCATGCCGATACAAGGTCCATAACGGTTCAAGAAACTACTGGTAACACTTACCAGTAAATCTCAGCAACTCTGGCCAGGGATTTCCTGTTATGGCCAATCGAGCATAGCGCAACATCAACTCCCAATACCGGGAGAGACGAAACCCCTCCTATCGCTCATTGCCTCCATGTGACTCAGGACTATACCCCAAAACCACATTTTTGCACGACCTATTGACCGTGGTATGGTGGAAATCAAGGCACGGTGGGAATCAGACAAGACTCTATGACGATCTCGGGTCTACAGACTAACATGTACCAGTGTCACCAGAGAACTGCTATCCGACGATAGGTATAATACCATCTTGGAGTTCTCGGCGAGTCCGTCCAGTGTACCCAGTCTCCACTGAGCACCCGTATAGCTTCTCTGATGTCAAACACCAATGGATGTGGGATCATCCATCGCCCATCATATGGGTCAAGAAGCGTATACGCTAGTCTACTCTGGAGTATCGATACCCTGTCTCGATACTCCTACGACTAGGAACATTTGAAGGATGTACTTACCGACTACCCTGTCCCCACTAGTATAATCTGCATCATAATCCTGGTAGTCAAGTACCCATCCTAAGGGCTTTATCAACATGTAATAGAGAGACAATAAGTGTACATGTTAATATAAAGTGCAACCAGATAGCATACTATCATGTCGAGCAAGAAAGTCCTCCCTATATATGTCCAAGCATCCACTACAATATACATCACATGTACAGTAATGGCCTCTAGGGCATACATATAACTAACAACGTGGACTTCGGATAACGAGGAGCAAGGCGACATCGATTTCGGCAAGCAAGGATTAAAGTGAGTAGATGTATATCTATGGGGGAAGTCGGGTGGATGGCGTATAGCACCCCCGCAATTTCATAGGATATGATGCGTTATGATATATATATATATATATATATATATATATATATGTTGGATATATGTATGCCCTAGAGGCCATTATATGATATTGTACGTGCTGATGTGTCTATATATATATATTCAGAGGAAAGTCTTGCTCGACATGATAGTATGCTATCTGGTTTCTTTCTATCATATGTTCACTTGATCATGTTTTTACTCATTTAATACATGTTGATAAAGCCCTAAGGATATTGGTTTGACTGCTGGGATTATGATGTGGATCATACTAGTGGGACACCTGTAATTTATAAGCATATCCTTGAAATGTTCCTAATCGTAGGTATATCGAGACAGGGCATCGATATTCCAGTGTAGACTAGCGTATACCATTCTTGTTCCATATGATGGGCGATGGATGATCCCATATCCATCTGGTGTGCTGACACCAAAGATTGTATACGGGTGCTCAGTGAGACTGGGTACACTGAACGGATTCACCGAGAACTCCTATATGGTATTATATCATATGTCGGATAGCAGTTCTCATGTGACACTGGTACAGGTTAGTCTGTAGACCCGAGATCGCCATAGAGTCTTGTGTGTCCTCCCTCTGTATCTTGATCTCCACCCTACTACGGCACTACTGAGTCGTACAAACAGGTGGATTTTGGGTACAGTCCCGAGGCACATGGAGGCAATGAGAGATAGGAGGGGTTTTGTCTCTCTCGGTATTGGGGGTTAATGTTGCGCTGTGTAGGATTGGCTATAACAGGATGTCCCTGGCCAGGGCTGCTGAGATATTACTGATAAATGTTATCATTAGTTTGTCGATCTGTTATAGACCATATACTGGCATGACTTATTGAGTTATTGGGGTCGACGATTCCGTCCCTAGACTCAATATGCAGCATGTCTGACAAAGAGACCGGACTGTACGGTAAGTGTTTCCAGTTGGATTGACGGGAGTTTTGACAGGTTCGCTTGTTCTTCTTCTGATCGCTCAATACCTGGGTGGCCGTTACGTTTAGCTGACTGCTTGCGGCTTGTAGGTGTTTGATATGATCATCACCTACTGCTGGCGTATTGACGAGTCTTAGAGTCCCATACAGAAGTTTCCTGGCTCAGGCGAAACGATGTGGTGTGCATATGAGATATGTGCGGGAGCTCGATTAAACACGTGTATATGATACCGTATTTTAATCGGGCATTTCATATTGGTCTGGTCGTATGAGATATGACCGGTTTATTAAATCAAGTTTTGATTTAATATTGACTTTTATCTCTTTTATTTAAACCCTTTTCTTATGATGGATGGATGTATGTATATGTACATGTTGATGTGCATACACACATACATACATGTGTTTGTATCATGGTTGATGATGCAACAAAGATGGAAATGCAAGACTCACATGGTTCATATTTATATATATACATATTTTTGTTTTAAGTTAAAGATAAAGGAAATTAACTTAATGACTCATTTCGTTACAAATGACTCATTGTTTCTACACACTTCCTTGGTTGACCATTGACTTGACCTTGGTTAATTTTCTTTGCTCTTTAACTCATCACAAAATATCTAGATATTTATATTAACCATGGTTTGTGTTATGATATATATATATCTCTCTCTCTCTCATTATCCTAATGAATTATTTTTCATCCAAAAGAAAAGAATTGCCATCTTCATCTTCCTCTCTCTAGCTCTCTCTTGAGTTCTAAAATTGAGTGAGGTTAAAAGAAAGAAAGGATTTTAAGTGAGAACATAAACCACTTCATCATCCTACACATCTCTAGCTACTTTGTATAGGGTGTTTGCTTCAAGGATTTCATAGATCAAGTGAAGCAACAAGTTTTGAGCAAAGGACTTCGGGTGGATCGTGGTGGACTTGGAAGCATTCAAGAGAGCCGTTCCAAACCTTAGGAGATCCAAGGAGTCACCTTAGGAGGTCTACATAGGTTGTAGTCTCTCCACTTAGTGATAGATAATCTTTTATATGTGATACTAAGAATTGTTACTCAATATTTCTAGTTAGATTCCTTGTTAAGTTTACTTAGCACCTCATAAAATCAAAGTTGTGGCATGTGTGATGCTTCCAAACCCTGTACGAGATGATAAGGAAACCCTACAGTGGTATCAGAGCCAAGCTAGAGCTTTAGAGTAACCTAGACGGCGTTAAAAACCTCGAACGAACGAAATACGATGCCCGGGGGGTGCTCTCTGGACATTTTTCAAAAACGTGGATTTTTTCACATTAAAAATACCCAAAAAATTTAGCAGGGTATTTTATGGGCCCACAAGAAGTACGAAACCCTAACTCCACTGAAGGACAGCGGAATCGCAGCAAGAATGGTCATTCTGCGGCGGTTCCGCGGCGCCGTTTGTGCAGGTGGGGTTGTGCCTTCTTGCGCTGGCCCGTATGTACTTGTTGCAGTTTCTGGTAAATTTTAAATCTGCTCAAGTGTTGAGTTTTCTGAGAAGTCTTAGGGTATTCAATCGTTCGATCGAATGTTTTAACTGCGCCTAGTTTATTAGTGTGTAATACAATAATTGGAATCTACAAATTTGTTTTTTGCGTGTAAATCTAGCAGTTCGGTCTCGAGAATAATTGGAAATCTTGTTGAATTATCCGGCTTATTTTGAAAAGGTGTTTTCATAGATGAGACCTAAATGCGAGCTTTACATTGTTAGGCATGAAATCTTGTATATGTGATATTCCGGGTTTGTGTTGTCTAAAGGCAGTTACGAATCCAATTGTTATAGTTTTTCATTTTATTTCTCTGTGACCGTAAGTGTAGTATGTTGTGTATCGCCGGTTTTGTTGCTATGCATCAACGACAATCAGGGTACGCATACTTACTTACATTGATGATTTGTGATATTATGTGTTGCTGAGATATGATGTGCAGGATTGTCGTGATTGAATAGCCGGGGGTTTTATGTGAGATGAGAGTTTTCTTTTCATTCATGTAAAATTAAATTATATGTAATATTCATTTATTTGGGGCACTTCCGGGTTGAGGTTGATGTCACCAGTGTTGTATATTATTTACTTTTCCGCATTAGGATAGACCCAAGTAGGAGGGCACAAGTGACCGGGTTCTAGGGTTCAGTGGGAGGCTATCTCGAGGAGTCGAGACCGGGTCTCCTAAACTCTAGAATTGGTAGGGTCACTTGCCGCTCTCGTAGGGGTATATGGGTGTGGGCTTGGCTATTCATCGCGACCGTGGAATCCGTATTTTCTATTGCTGGTTAAATACAAAATACGGACCTCCTAGATATCCTTTATTAAATGTGCTTCTGCTGCTTTTATTATCTGATGTGATCTTAATATATATCTGAGACGAATGGAATATTATATATATGATATATAATAGACGTTGCTTATGTTTTGCACTCACGCTAGCCCCGTCCCGGTATGCCGTTAGTTAAGTAACCTAACGGTGCATAACGGGACACTGTGACGAATACGAGTGGCATAAGCGTACGTTATATTTTTGTTCTTTCTGTGATGGCTTTAGGAATTAAATGATGGGACTACATTAATGAGATTAATGTAAAGATAAATGAACCTAAAAAGATGTTGTAGAATCGGATTTGAAACACACTCGGCGTTTTTATGAAAAAGCAAATTTCAGAATGCGGAGCTTAAGCCACTCCTTTTAAACCCATTGGATTCTACAACGATATCAAGTTCAAAGCGTTAAAAGTTTTCTTAAAAACTATCCGCAGCCCTCCGTCATTTTAGGAAGTAGAGCACTTAGTATTCGTGCTGCGTATTTTGACTTTAGTTAAGGCGCAGTTTACGGTAGCTAAATGATGTCTTCCTACACTGCATATAATGCAGATTAGTTAGGACATTCATAAGATTATATTGACTTTAGTTAAGGGTCATGTGGGTGGGTCTAGTTAATCATGAAATGACGGGAAGAACTTGACTAAGTACTTATGATATGTTGACCATAGTTAAGGTCATGAGTACTAGGGGTAAAAATAATATCGGGAATTTCAAGAGTTGAAATTTGCAATGAGATTGCATACCTTCTATATGATAGTAGGATCCCGATCCCACTGTGAGCAAAAGCTGCTCCCGAGAGAGTTTTGCACTTTACAATTAGCTAACCCATTAGGTGTCAAGAAAGGTGTCAAACGGGGCTACGCCTCTGGGAAGACGAGGTTTATTTTAATTAGGTCCGTGCGAAAGCACGGGGAACCTCCCTCAAGTACCGAGACCGGCCTGGCTGAACGGTTAGCGAAGTTGTAGAATGTAATTAATCCCGGCTAGTTTTCTTTTTAAAGGTTTTAAAGAAAATGATAAAAACAGTAGGAGACATCGATTACACAAGATAATAACCAATCTAATCTTTGCAAGAGCTTTCGCTGAGTGTATTCTTTTCTCTCTCTTAACAGCAGATACAAATGTCAGGACTCAAGCAACTATTAGATAAAAATAAACTGAATGTGTCACGACCCAAAGTTTGGCCCGTGACTGGCACTTAACCACGTAACGTCTACAGGCGTAATGCGACTAAGTAAGCCGAAAACCCAGAAATCAAACCAGTAAAAGTATAGAGTGTTTTAAGCATTTAATAGAACCAATTACTAAGATGTTAAGAAACCTTAAGTAGAAAATCACTGAGATGATAATATACGACGCCGTAGCGAAGAAAGTGAGCAATAAGTGGGAAACATCACAGATAGAATAAACTTCATAAGTAAAGTCGGCTCATAACGAGCTCAACACCAAAATACAAAATAATATACATCGTCCTCACACTGGTCTCAAAGTCAATACATAAGTGGTAGATGGAGAGTACTAGACACAACAATGTACATAACTGAAAGATAAACAGATACTGCACAAAACCCACCTATCAGCAAAAGAGCTAGTACACCAACTGTAGGGGTATCTGGGTCAAAAGATGCAAGAACGCAGCCTGCCGCGACTGCTCCGAAGGGCAACCTGCAAACACTGTGGCACAACGGGGGTGAGTTGCCAACTCGTGAATAGAAGATAACATATAAAGGTAATCGTGAGTATGCACGTACTGCAATACTCTAACCTATGCCAATAGATAACATCTATATGATGAACTGGATGCTCAAAATCATGCAACAAGTGCGATCTAATAATATCTCCATATGATGAGCAAGATATGTGATAATCAGGTATGGTAATGCAATCTAACAACCCTATATAGAATGAGCAGGGTATGCAATGATCGTGCAAGCATGTGTACTATATCAGGTACAACAGATACAGGATAAGATATCAATTACTACATACTAAGCATGGGAAATATAACATCTACACGGAATGTCATCGTGGAAAGTATAATCGGTACCCATCCATGCACATCATGAAACGAAGGGAAGAACTTGACTAAGTACTTATGATATGTTGACCATAGTTAAGGTCATGCGTACTAGGGGTAAAAATAATATCGGGAATTTCAAGAGTTGAAATTTGCAATGAGATTGCATACCTTTTATATGATAGTAGGATCCCGATCCCACTGTGAGCAAAAGTTGCTCCCGGGAGAGTTTTGCACTTTACAATTAGCTAACCCATTAGGTGTCAAGAAAGGTGTCAAACGGGGCTACGCCTCTGGGAAGACGAGGTTTATTTTAATTAGGTCTGTGCGAAAGCACGGGGAACCTCCCTTAAGTACCGAGACCGGCCTGGCTGAACGGTTAGCGAAGTTGTAAAATTTAATTAATTCCGGCTAGTTTTCTTTCTAAAGGTTTTAAAGAAAATTTGATAAAAACAGTGGGAGACATCGATTACACAAGATAATAACCAATCTAATCTTTACAAAAGCTTTCGCTGAGTGTATTCTTTTCTCTCTCTTAACAGCAGATACAAATGTCAGGACTCAAGCATCTATTAGATAAAAATAAACTGAATGTGTCACGACCCAAAGTTTGGCCCATGACCGGCATTTAACCACGTAACGTCTACAGGCGTAACGCGACTAAGTAAGCCGAAAACCCAGAAATCAAACCAGTAAAAGTATAGAGTGTTTTAAGCATTTAATAGAACCAATTACTAAGATGTTAAGAAACCTTAAGTAGACAATCACTGAGATGACAATATACGACGCCGTAGCGAAGAAAATGAGCAATAAGTGGGAAACATCACAGATAGAATAAACTGCATAAGTAAAGTCGGCTCATAACGAGCTCGACACCAAAATACAAAATAATATACATCGTCCTCACACTGGTCTCTAAGTCAATACATAAGTGGTAGATGGAGAGTACTAGATACAACAATGTACATAATTGAAAGATAAACAGATACCACACAAAACCCACCTATCAGGAAAAGAGCTAGTACACCAACTGTGGGGTACTGGGTCAAAAGATGCAAGAACACAGCCTGCCACGACTACTCTGAAGGGCAACCTGCAAACACTGTGGCACAACGGGGGTGAGTTGCCAACTCGTGAATAGAAGATAACATATAAAGGTAATCGCGAGTATGCACGTGCTGCGATACTCTAACCTATGCCAACAGATAACATCTATATTATGAACTGGATGCTCAAAATCATGCAACAAGTGCGATCTAATAACATCTCCATGTGATGAGCAAGATATGTGATAATCAGGTATGGCAATGCAATTTAACAACCCTATATAGAATGAGCAGGGTATGCAATAATCGTGCAAGCATGTGTACTATATCAGGTACAATAGATACAGGATGAGATATCAATTACTACATACTGAGCATGGGAAATATAACATCTACACGGAATGTCATCGTGGAAAGTATAATCGGTACCCATCCATGCACCCAAATCCCAATACTACTCAGGCATCGTCATCCTCCTCGGTCCACAAATTCTGTAAATCTCATATAATTGTGAGTGCCCAACATCGGCACCCAAAATATCAAGAAATACTCATGCCAAGCATCGACAAGCAAATCCTTCTATATAGGGCATCCGTCAGTTCGGATCAGCCTACGGACTCTGTCTGCGGTATCGTTCCTCGGCCCTGGCAGTACGAGTCGTCCCGTATCCATCAATCGACTCTGGTCAGTATCCTCCGGATCACCGTCAGGTCCAAACAATCACCGGTAGGTAGTAGTCCCTCTACCAGGCTCACCGTCTACTACACAGCGAAACCGTTCTCGCCCGGGGTACCATACCGGGTCCACTATGTACCCGTAATCGGCCTCATCCAACTCCTCGATTCGGGTTCACATATATCACTCTAGTACCGAGAAAACACATGGTGGATGCACCGAAATATCATATCAAGGGAAACCGGATTTTTTAAATAATTAACTATTCTCTTTTGAAATATCCACGGTTCCCTAAATCCAGAATTAACATGGAAACAACATATCTCAATGCGTAATCTAAGCAAGTATGAAGATATCAATATATGTATGCACTGGTATGAGTATACAGTGTGCATGTGCGCAGGTATGAAGATATCAATATATGTGTGCACTGGTATGAGTATACAGTGTGCATGTGCGCAGGTATGAAGATATCAATATATGTGTGCACTGGTATGAGTATACAGTGTGCATGTGCGCAGGTATGAAGATATCAATATATGTGTGCACTGGTATGAGTATATAGTGTGCATGTGCGCAGCTATGAAGATATCAATATATGTGTGCACTAGTATGAGTATACAGTGTGCATGCGCGCAGGTATGAAGATATCAATATATGTGTGCACTGGTATGATTATATAGTGTGCATGTGCGCAGGTATGAAGATATCAATATATATATGCACTGGTATGAGTATACAGTGTGCATGCGCATAGGTATGAAGATATCAATATATGTGTGCACTGGTATGAGTATATTGTGTGCATGTGCGCAGGTATGAAGATATCAATATATGTGTGCACTGGTACAAGTATGGGTATGTGATGTATATGTGCCCAAATATGGATATAACATATGCTGTTATGCGACAAATCATGACAACATCAATAAGGTGGAATCAGTATGATATATGATATATAGCAATCCTATAATGTAAGTGTCATGGCAATCACTAACGGTGTGAGTGTAGCATATCAATCGTGCTCGTGCGACTTGAACCGTTAGTGACAGTGTAGTTCCCTATGCTATCATTTCTATATGCAACAAAAAGGTATGTCACTATAGTCCATATGAACATCTATACTAAATATCCTAACACGTCCTGACGCTTAACGCCATACGGGCGATTTCCCCGTAGATGTTAAATCTACTCACCTGATCGTGCGCTACTTGTAGCCGACCATCTGCTTCCCTTTCTTAGATTCGTCCGACGTACTTGCCTGCGAACCTGGAATTACACAAGAATCCATATATAAGAAACCACCTCGCAAGACGCGATATCTAAGCCAAACGATACGCTCACGTCGCGAACTAAACGCGTGTGTGTACGATACGCTAAACGTGTGTACGCGTCTAAACTCATCCCGACACGCCGCGATACGCTGAATCACAGAACTCTCTCGCGTATCGCGCGTATCGCACGAACCAAACGTACTAGAAATATGATATAACGTCCCAGATTCTACCCAGGCTAACAACTTACAAAATTATACATACCACTGGCCTAGAAATAACAGCAAACAGTTAGTTATATGTATGCCCTAGAGGCCATTACTGTACATTGGATGTATATTGTAGTGGATGCTGGGACATATATAGGTAGGACTTTCTTGCTCGACATGATAGTACGCTATCTGGTTGCTCTTTATCTTAACATGTATACTTTCTGTCTCTCTGATTACATGTTGATAAAGCCCTTAGGATGTGTACTCGACTTCCAGGACTATGATGAATATCATACTAGTGGGGCCTGGGTAGTCAATGAGTACATCCTTCATTGTTCCTAGTCGTGGGAATATCGAGATGGGGCATCAATATTCCAGAGTAGACTAGCGCATATCTTCTCGACCCATGCGATGGGCGATGGATGATCCCATATCCATTGGTGTTTGACATCGAAGATGGTATGCGGGTGCTCAGTGGAGACTGGGTACACTGAACAGACTCGCCGAGAACTCCCAGATGGTATTATACCTCACGTCAGATGGCAGTTCTCTGGTGACACTGGTACAGCTTAGTCTGTTGACCCGAGATCGTCATAGAGTCTTGTGTGTCTCCCACTGTGCTTTGATTTCCACCCTACCACGGCTCTACTGAGTCGTGCAAACAGGTGGTTTTTGGGTACAGTCCCGATTCACATGGAGGCAATGAGCGATAGGAGGGGATTCGTCTCTCCCGGTATTGGGGGTTGATGTTGCGCTATGCTCGACTGGCCATAACAGGAAATCCCTGGCCAGGGTTGCAGTGATATACTGGTAAGAGTTATCAGTAGTTTCACGAATGTTATGGACCTCAAGTCGGCATGACTTATCGAGCTACTGGGGTCTGACGTTTACCACCCCTAGGCGAGATATGCGACATATCAGACGAACAGACCGGACTGTACGGTAAGTGTTACTGGTTGGATTCACAGGAGTGTGAGCGGGCTTGCTCGTCGATCTTCTGATCGCTCAATACCCGGGTGGCCGTTACGTTTAGCAGACCGCTTGCGGCTTGTGGGTGTTTGATATGATCATCATCCGCTGCCGGCGTATTGACGAGTCTTTAGAGTCCTACACAGAGGTTTCCTGGCTCAAGCAAAACGAAATAGGACCGCTTATGAGATATGTGCGGGACCGAGAATAATGCGTGTATGTGATACCGTATTTCATTCTCGCGATAAATGTGTCGAATGGTTGTATGCGATATAACCTAGTTATCGAATCAAGGATTGATTCGATAAGCCGATACATAGGATACTAGTCGGTTATATGTGATATGACCGGATCGTTAAATCAAGTGTTGATTTAATGATTTAATGTAGAATTATATATTTGATATATTACTTTGCATTAACTAGTATTGGTTCACTTTAAATGGATTTTCTCACTTGAATTGTGCAAGTTGTATATGTGATATACATTTGTGCACATGATTGTATCATGTTTGATGATACATGTTTCTTTGGTTAAGTGTAAAGAATTAAACCATGGTTAAGTTTATGATTAGGGTTTTCTTTTTTCTTATTTATTTATTTATTTATTTTTGGAAAAAGATAAGAAAAGAATGGTTGCTTTTTTTTGTTTTTAGTTGAAGATTCTTGAAGCTTTGAATTAGTCCTCCATTCTTGTCTTATACTTAACCCTAACCTTTTAACTAACCCAAGTTAATTCTCTACACTTAACTATAGTTGAAAGTATGATAAGTATTGATTTTTATCTAATTTATTAAAAACTTATCATATCTTCTTCTTCTTCTTCTTCTTCTTCTTCTTCCATGAAGAAAGCTAGTGACCATCAATGGCAACTAGTGAAATCAAGTGAGAAATCCAATTCTAAAGTCTACCCACTTCCTATTTCTTCATCCTCTACCTCTTGCCAAGTTGTATAGGGTGTTTACTTCACAAGTTTTCAAAGCTTGGTGAAGTTGGAGCTTGTTCTTGTGATGCCTCGACGTAGATCATCTTCGGCATCGAACCGACGATCAAGCCCGCCCATTCTTCGATGACGCCAATGCTAGAGTCAAGGGTTCGATTTGGACAGCGGAGGGAGATCATCGCGGAGCTTAGGAAGTGGTGGACCGGATCTACAAAGGTTGTAGCCCCTTCCCTTTAGCTATATTTCCGTTCACTTACTCGCTTCGCCTATATATCTAGTTAACGATCCGTATTAGGGTTTGTAGGCACTTGTAAAATTTGATTTGTGCATGTTTGATCACTTGTGAGACTCCATAAGAGTGCCTAGGAACCCTACACAAACTCCTACCCATGCAAACTTCACCCAAAAGCACCCTCATCTGGCCGCAAATTGCGGCCAGAATGAATAAACCGGCGGCCTCACATTAGGGTGGGGGTCTCGGGCTCTGGTGGTGTGGTCAGGGTATATCAAGGGTGCTCCATTTTCCTCAGTTTTGACCTAAAGTGCTCGGACCTATAGCAGATCACAGAGAGCCAAGATTTCACCTTAAAACACTAAATTAGCACAATTTGAAATCCTATGGTATTTTGGTGTAATCTGGGGTCTAACTAGGTTTACATGGCCTTAATAACACCTAATTAGTCTAAGTTAACCAACAAAACCATCCCCTAACCAAAAGTCCACATAAATCACCATTACAAGCACAAAATCTCACTTTTTACACAAACCGAAGCTAAACTACACATACGTTAAGCAAACAAGAAGTTGGGCTCAGATTCTATACCTTACAAGACCCTAGGTGCAAGGAGGAACGAGGAGAAGGAGAAGAGGTGTTGCTGCTTGTGCTGGGGGCTGTTGTTGCTGATGCATGCTGCTGCTGCCAGATGCTGCTGATGCTAATGCTGGTGCTGCCTTTGCTGCTGCTGCTTTCTATTGCTGCTGTTGCTTCTTCTGCTACTGTTGCTTCTTCTGCTGCTGCTTCTCTCAGCTGAGTGTGTGTGTGTGTGTGTGAGAGTGAGAGTGAGAGTGAGAAGTGAGAGTGAGAATGAGAGATCCAAGTCAAACACCCCCTTCTCTCTCCCTCTCTCTTCATTTAATGAGCATGGCTCATGCCATGCACATACTCCCTCTCTCCTACACCAAGTCAACAAAAGTAAAAAAAGAAATTCAAATAAACAAAACACACAAATAAATGAAACCCTATTTAAAGTCCAAATACACCTAATAAGAATCAATTAACATAAAGAGAATGGGTTAATCCTTCATGCTTGCTAATCATGGTTTAACCCCATCTCTTAACCCTAGTTTACATGCACAAGTGTGTGTGTGCCTAGAAAAATTCTAATAAAATACTCATTAATTAGGATAAAATATTTGAAACTTAATTTGGTAAACTTTTTATTAAAACAATATATTAAAATATAATTAACCCCTAAACACAACCTAAGGTGTTACAATCTTCCCCCCTTAAAGAAAATTCGTCCCCGAATTTTGAAATACAAAGCTACGCATACCTTCAGAGAGATAAGGGAACTTCTTCTGCATCTCGCCTTCAGCCTCCCAAGTGATCTCTTCACCATTTGGGATGCACCAAAATACCTTCA
Source organism: Agapanthus africanus (assembly GCA_030015575.1). Classification (NCBI taxonomy): domain Eukaryota; kingdom Viridiplantae; phylum Streptophyta; class Magnoliopsida; order Asparagales; family Amaryllidaceae; genus Agapanthus; species Agapanthus africanus. Next base: position 167,802,807 of record CM057345.1, read on the forward strand.
CTGATGGCAAGACCTTCGATCGAAGTTTCTTCACCTGCCGGTCCAATATTACGACTGGCTATTTGGTGAACGAAGGATCACGCTCGAACTAAATGGTCTGGCGCTGAATCCAATGAGAAAGGTCATGAAGGTAATTGCAAAGTATCGACATAGGGAATACGGGATGAATACTCAATAATCTGGGTGGAAGTGCCAAATTAAAGGCAACGAACCAACTCGCCTTAAGGATCCTAAAAAAAGACTTACTATCCCGGAATAAGCTTCCTAAAACTCAACATGTCAATTATCGGAAACTTCCATAGGAAAACATGATCTGCCATTGCGAACTCGAATCTGCAACCATCTTGGTCAGCATCTGATCTCTATCCGAAATGGACAATTCTCATCCTGACCTAAAACAACTGGATCATTTCCAAAGTTTCTAAACTAGTTGAGGTCCAATAATCCTATAACACGGAGTCAGAAAAACAGGCTGGTGATCGACACGACCTAACCTCTAAACCTAAAGGTTACCAATTGGAATGTCTCCTGATAACTGCTGTCAAAGGAGAACCCTATCGATGGCAAATGACTATCCCCAACTGCCGACAACAATTTCTACATACGCACAACTTAACAAGAACAGCTGAGAAAACTGAGTATCACCGGATGACAAGCATCCGAATGGAGTCACATCTTGACTAAACCTGGGTGGACACCAGAACAATTCCGGGAAGACCTGCTCTCGTTCCCTCTTCGGAACGGTTAAAGGTTGTAACACTCCCGTCAGTCTCAGTTGCTCAACTCAAGTACACAACAAGACAGACACCTTGAAACGAATCCCGAGACTTCTCTTTCTGTCCCTGCCCACCCGTAACTACCTCACAAGTCACGTTAACAGTTGGTGGGGCTTGAATGAGTAGAGAGAGTTGACCGATGTGCCTGCCTTAGGATTCCACGTCTCTACCCCATAATATCAGGTACACAAGCGTCTCTCTATCCTAGCACACCTTTGCCACAAGTCAAGGATTCCAAATCATTACCCAGCCGAGTAGGCTCCAATATCTCTGACGAACAAGCGTCGGCGGGCAGTGTCTCGCGAAGGTGATTTAAGAAAAGTGGTCGGGCGCGGACATGAGCAAGCTGTCTCCTCAGTAGAGACGAACTTAAGCTGTACTCAACGATCGCACAAGAACTGTGAATCTGCGGAGGACTATCACAACAATCAAAATCCGCTGCATGAAAATGTACATTTTACTCTGGTGGTCCATGAAAATCTGACACGGCTCTCAACAAGTAGTGTCTCTAAATCTTCAACGCAAAACCACCTCGGCCATCTCCAGATCATGAGTGGGATATCCTTCTCGTACTTCCTCCAAATGTAGGGAAGCAAAAGTGATAACTCCATTGTGTCACCTCAGTACACATTCGAGCCCTACTCATGAAACATCACAGTTAAACCACAAAGTCGCCCGAACCAAAAGCCAAAGAAGGAGCTGATGCAGTTGTTAACCGAGTCTTCAACTGCGGAAACTCTGTACATAAGCTTCAGTCCAAAGAAAAGAAACCTCCATTCCAGTCAATTTAGTCAACGGGGTAGGATTACACTAGCAATCCTGCATGAGACGGCGGTAAAACCTGCTAAGCCAAAAATCTGCGGACCTCCGTCCTGCTCATAAGTCTGGGCCTAAGCTGTACGGCCACGATCTTTCTCGAAACCATACCAATTCGTCTCCGTAACTACAAGACCTAGGAGTCAACACAAACAAGCTGGAAGGGACACTCCGAGAATCTAGCAAACCGCTGGGGCTCTCCTAATATCCATAAAACAGATCCTCAAGTGCTACCCTATCCCTCAAGGCACACTAAAAAGACCAGGATGTCGTAAATAACACAACAATAACTGGTCGAGGAACGCCCTGAAGAAAACCAATTCATCACACCTACGAATGCTGCTAGAGCATTGGTGAGTCCAGTGACACACCAAAAACACACAAAGCCCATAGCACGCACAAGGCAGTCTTCGGAATGTCATCACTCCGAACCCGCAACAATGATGACCTGATCCCAAAAAAACTTAGACAAAGTCTCGCACGCTGACGCTGATCGAAGAAATCATCAATGCGAGGTACAGGATACCAATCCGCACCGTAAGCCTGTTCAATCGACAATCCATCAATTCACAACCTCAATCTGTCGTCTTTCTCCTTGATGAACAGAAATGGGAGCTTCCAAATGCGAAACACTCAGACACACGAAACTCCCCCCAACTAACAACTCTGCAGCAGATCCTTTGCTCCTCAAGCTTCGCCGGCTCGTCTGGAACGACGTCGGAAACTCTCGCACGAAAGAAAACCGGTCCAACAAACCAACTGTGGCTACGGCATCACGAATGAACACCAAGAATCCATGACATCTCCTCAAAGCCGACTAGCGAACAAGGCTGAATTCAAGCTGTAAGAGGCGGCACCACTATCTACCAGCACCATAAGACTGACCCGCCCGGGAAAACAAAACCTAATTGTTTCCTCACGGTAGCCCACAACGCCTAGCACGTAGCTAACCAGTCCGTGCCCAGGAGATTGACAAATCCAACATCTCTAGGACGATCAAAATGACAGACGAATCTCTATCTCCTATCCGATGGGCACACGACCGAATTACGTGTCGCGCAACAAAAGGATCGCTGACAGAAGTTAACACAACAAACGGCTGATCTACCTAGCACAACTCTTGTCCTAAACTCGGCACGAAGTGCGGAAACATACGAGTGCAACAAAAGGACATACTGAAGGAGTACCTGAAACCACAGCATTGGACGCTTGAGCATCCTGATGAGTCGAAGCAAAAACTTGGGCCTGCACTCCATCTGCGACTGACCGAACTCCTCCTCTACTAGCCTGACCCCTCTGTGCGAACCCTCCGCGTCCACGACGTCTCAGAATACGACCCTGACGTGGTGTGAAGGAACACTGCCTGATGAGGTGTTGAAGGCTTCCGCATCGTAAACATCTACGCGCTGACTGCTGTCCTGCCTGGGGATGAGAGCCAAACGACTGTCCTCGTCCTAAGCATCTGCTCTGGGCTGGTACACCAGTACGATTCCTCAACTGTTCCGAAACTCTCACGGTCTCTGGAAGACGTGTCTCATAAACAGGGGCTGCCTCCACCGGTGCTATGTAGGGGACGGAATACTGCATGATGATCGCAAGGAACAACTGGGTGACAGGGGTGACAACCATCTGTCGCTGCGCTCATCGTCTGGCGCAAGCCCTGCATCTCTGCCACTAGTCTAGCGATCTGATCTGTCGTAGGAGAAACAATCTGCCCTGATACAATTGTAACATTTCAAAAAAATAAAATATTATTTTTAGTAATTTTCATAAGTTAATATTAATTTTTAATGAATATTTTAATAGTCGGTATAATTAAATACCGATAAATGGTGAAAATTCCGGAGAAAATTTTGGAAAATTCTAAAATAGGGTATTTTGTGGAAATACGCCATTTTAAGCTTTTATGGTTACGTATATGTTATTTGGTGTTAATCGCGATTAAAAATCGCTAAGTGGATTTTTGGCTTTTTGTGCAAAAATGTGCACGTGACATTTTCTACACTTGTTTCATGTTTTGGACTCATGGTAGCCTAGGGTTGGACCATGTTTAGGTGACCATGGTGGGTTGAACCATTTGATTAGGATAATGGGGTTTGATTAGAGTTGGGGTTATGTTGACTTGTGTAGGGAGGAAGCGAGCCATGGGGGCTTGGTGTCTTGTGAGTATTGTTTTGGATAGAGAGAGGAGACATAATGGTTGTGCCATGACTTGCTTTTATTGTTGAGAGAAGTTGATAGGAGTTAACCTCACTTCACCTCACATCTTTTTCCTTAATACTCTCACATCTCTCCCCATAACACAACACCAAACCATTATACACCAGCTAAGGCAGCATCAGCAGCTGCTACACCACTCTATACGACAGCCCCAACACCTCACTTCAGCCCCCATTTGCATCAGCACCCTACACCCACACACCAGCCACCCTACAAGCTGCAACATCAACTACACCAGCTCCTAACCCCCTTAGCCCAACACCTACACCATCAGTTCAGCCACCATCAGCCCCACACCCATCATACATCAGCAGCTTCAGCCCAGGAAATCAGCATCAGCTGCTGCTAAAAGCAACAGCCACATCAACTGCTGCAACAGCAGACCTTAGCCCCAAATCTGCTCAGCACCAGCTGCAACCCCATCATAACAACACCCACCATCCTTTAACCCTTAGCACAACACCAACCTCAACAAAAAAAAAGAACCTCTGCAACAGCAATAAGCTGCTATGAAAAAAAAAACACATACTGCACCAGCAGTGAAAAACAGCCACAGCAGCAACTGCTCCATTCAAGACCACACCACACCCCTTCATACCCCACCCCACACAACACCATACCCTCCCTTAGCCACAAAACTCCTGCTGATGCAACTTCCAGCCACAAACAATTCCAAGCAGCAGCAGCAGCCAAGGCAACAGCAACCAAAACAGCATCAGTATCAGCTACTGCAGCATCATCTGGAGCACAAGGAGCAGCTCCACAGCAGCAACAACCCTTCCTCCTTCCTTCATCTTTCCTTCTCCTTCATTCCAGGACTCCCTTAAGGTATAATCTCATAACCAAATTCCTATCTTGCAAGTTATAGTGTCTAGCTGAAAGTTACTGTCATATTTGAGATCTAGTGCTAGTTTTAGTGAAATTGAGTGAGGTTTGGCCAAGAGATGGTTTCGATTGTCAGGGTAACCTTATTAGGTGTATTTGAGACCATCGTAACCAAGAAACCCCAGATTTCTAGTTAGTAACCAGAGTTGTTCGACTTGGTGTAAATTAGCGTTTTGTCGATTTTGTGACCTTTCTGAGACCTGCTTTCACCCGGGACCTCCTAGAGTAAAATTGACTTGGCAGTAGGCTGTGCAGGCACCCTGGAACCACTACCCAAAGCCCTAGCCACCATCTCAAATTCCCGGCCGCAAATTTAATCCCCCTGGCCGCAATTTGCGGCCAGAGTAGGGTAAAACTGCCTCGTTTTGCGTGCACAGCCCTATTTCATGTAAACTTGACCCCCTATATGTTTAGTTTTGACTGGTTCCAGTTAGAATGAAATCTGGGTTGATTTTCATGAGTTGGCGTATGATTTACGACTTGTTTTCTGTATGGATTTTTGGTATTCGATAATTCGTTTCTGTCGGGTGGCGTTTGGACGTCAACGACAGCGGATATTGGTTGCGTTTGCACACGAGGCCACAGATTTTTACCTATGGGCGTAGCGTGCACCATTTTGGCTTCCGACATGGTTTTCACGTGTTTTAGCATGTGATATTCTTGTAGGTACTCACGTGACGTCGAAGCGTTGGAGATGCAGATGGGGACATCGGCACCGGCATACATGAACAAGGTGAGTAGATTTATATCTACGGGGAGAAGTCGGGTGGATGGCGTATAGCACCCCCGCAGTCCGAGGTGATGTATACGGATGCGTATACACACCTACAATTTATTATATGTTGTTTGGGAATTATTTGATGTTTAGGATGGATAATTGATGGACTTGGATGATTTAGTGTCGCGAAACCCTAGGTAGTGGGTACACTACACATACATAGACACACATACATGTACACACATACATACTTGCATACATCCTTACTTCATATGTGCATAGACGGGATTCTATATAGATATGGGTTCACATGGGTATGGGACTATGTGTTCACCTACGGATTTGAGGATGATACTTGGGATATATATGAGTCGATAAGAGTTGATCTGAGATTATGATATCGGCTATATGATAAAATTTATAATTGAGATACGTCTTGATGCTCTAGCGGATTTTGGGATTATGATGCCATAGAAATAGTGACATATATATGTAAATGATCGACATGTGATTATGATATGAGATAGGATATGATATGATATGATATGACAAGATATTCATGATAGGCCGCCTTGGGCGTTGTTTACTCCTTGAGATGATATGTGCTGATGATATCGTTTTTGCTAGAGGCTGTAAATCAGAAGCTGGATTATGATTATATTGACGATATATGATAATGATATTGATTTATACGAGACTGTCGATCAGTGATCAGATCTTGATTATAGTGATGATGTTAGCATTGTACTAGACATAGGTCAGTACCCCAAATGATGATCTTGATAAAGAGAATACTAGATGAATGATATAACAAATGTGATATTGACCCGTACCCAGATTTGGGGATGTCGTACGACGGTTTTACGTACGAGCTGTAAATGAGGTTTGATCCGCACTCTGGACTTGGGAATAACTGATTATAGAGGTATGGTATCGGATGTGATATATTCGAGGCGGGATCACCGACTATATATGTATATATATATGTATCGACTCAGAGGTTAGGCGGTTCCCCTTACCTACTACTAGCTTTAGCTCAGCCTTGTAGTGGTGTAGCTAGTTGACTTTTATGACCTTAGATGCAGTTTAGCGATCATGGTGTTCAGTATTTCAGCTCCCGCATATTATGATTGTTGCTCTGCATCGCATACTGTTATGATTCATATTTCATTATTGATATCCTGCTGTTAGGACACCAGCACCATTACCGATGATGCGTATGTACCACGTACACTTATTTGCCGGCTGACACACATCTTCATCGGTAATTGCCATGTCACGAACACTTAGAAAATATTATTGCTTGATTTAGCTTGCTAGCTAGTAGTGACATGATATTAGTATGCTTTCCTTATATGTTAGCTTGACATTGTAGCTATCACTTGTCACTTCATGCATACTGTTATTCATTATATGCTGCATTCATGGATTCTCATGCTTATATTCATGATTTCACATGCTATTGATGATTTGGATTCGGGTTTCCATGAGATTTTCTGGATTTGGAGGAAAACCGCAAAACATATATATAAACTGCTTTCTCTCTTTTTAAATAAATGCGGTTTTTCCATGATGTATGAGTCGTCCACCATGAGTTTTGCTGATGGATTTCGAGACCCGATTCGAGGAGGCGGATGAACCGTTTCGGGTACATGGTGGGCCCGGTGCGGTACCCCGGGACAAGAAGATCGCAGGAGATGGAGTTGAGCCTGGCAGGGGAACACGACCAACCAGTGATATTACCCGACACGTCGGATATCCAGAGGATACCGTCGTAGTCATGAGATGGATGGTAGGGGCCGATCTGGACTGACGGCGCCCTGTATATTATGATTGAGACATTGAGATTTGAGATATTGAGGTACAGAGATTGTGATACAGAGATATCGAGATATTGAGATTTATGTTTTGTGCCGATGCTAGGCACTGTTTTATGCTGATTTCATTATGATACCTCATTTTAAAAATACAGAAATCTTACAAAGTTACAAAAGCAGTTTTCTTCAGTACATGCATTATGTTTCTTGCATTCATACATCATTCATATGATATATTGCCACCTGATGCACTGGCACACGCACATGGGTTTACATTTGGGTTAGATATTTACACTAGCCATGGTTAGAGATTGCTGGTTATATATTTGAGGATTATATATATTGATCGTATGACCTAGGATTGCGTCATACATGCGATTTTCTGTTCGTAGATCTTTTTCTACTCACGAGTTGTCAACTCACCCCCATTGTGCCCCAGTTTCTTGCAGGTGTTGCTGTACGGATTTCATTACGGCTTTGCGGGCACTGTTCCTTTCGGGTGACTTGCTAGTAGGTGGGTTATTGTATCGTACCCATCATTATATATTGTATATTATATTTCAGTTGTATCTGGAAGTTCCATCAACCAAACATGTACTTATTTGAGATAGAGGCCAGTGATGTTTATTCTTTCGACCTTAGAGTCGTGCGTTATATTTTTTCTGGGTTCTTGCTGGTTGAGTTTCATTCTGCTGTGATCCTCGCCTTTAGGCGTTGTATATTATGTTGCATACATGTTGTTTTGATATGGTTCTTCCTACTCTCTACTCCTTTTCTTGGTTTGGATTTCTGGGTTCGGCTTACTTAGGGTACGTACGCCTCGAGACATTCGTAGTCTAGGTGCCGGTCACATTCCGTACTTTCGGGACGTGACAACAATAGGGGTACTACTCGGATCAGTCCTCATCTTAGATGAATCAACTCGAACCTCGGCTCTTACGGCCGCTCTCTGCACCCTCGTAGTCCTTGGCGGCATAATGGCTGAAAAGAAGGTAGGATTCGATGAGGATACGAAAATCGAATCACAAGGATGTATACAATCATGAAGGAATTTCAATCAATAAGTCCTAAGGTCGCTTAGGCGGAGTACCGTGTCGTGAGTATGCCACGAAACATACGCACGCTACGCCACTCTGCTGCAGCTACCTACTCCATCATACCAGGGTCATCCTACACTCCGAAGGTAAAACCTACGCTCTGATACCAACTTTGTCACGACCCAAAATTTGGCCCGTGACCGGCACTTAACCACGTAACGTCTACAGGCGTAACGCGACTAAGTAAGCCGAAAACCCAGAAATCAAACCAGTAAAAGTATAGAGTGTTTTAAGCATTTAATAGAACCAATTACTAAGATGTTAAGAAAACTTAAGTAGACAATCACTGAGATGACAATATACGACGCCGTAGCGAAGAAAATGAGCAACAAGTGGGAAACATCACAGATAGAATAAACTGCATAAGTAAAGTCGGCTCATAACGAGCTCGACACCAAAATACAAAATAATATACATCGTCCTCACACTGGTCTCTAAGTCAATACATAAGTGGTAGATAGAGAGTACTAGATACAACAATGTACATAACTGAAAGATAAACAGATACCGCACAAAACCCACCTATCAGCAAAAGAGCTAGTACACCAACTGTAGGGGTATCTGTGTCAAAAGATGCAAGAACACAGCCTGCCGCGACTACTCCGAAGGGCAACCTGCAAACACTGTGGCATAACGGGGGTGAGTTGCCAACTCGTGAATAGAAGATAACATATAAAGGTAATCACGAGTATGCACGTGCTGCGATATTCTAACCTATGCCAACAGATAACATCTATATGATGAACTGGATGCTCAAAATCATGCAACAAGTGCGATCTAATAATATCTCCATGTGATGAGCAAGATATGTGATAATCAGGTATGGCAATACAATCTAACATCCCTATATAGAATGAGAGGGTATGCAATGATCGTGCAAGCATGTGTACTATATCAGGTACAATAGATACAGGATGGGATATCAATTACTACATACTGAGTATGGGAAATATAACATCCACACGGAATGTCATCGTGGAAAGTATAATCGGTACCCATCCATGCACCCAAATCCCAATACTACTCAGGCGTCGTCATCCTCCTCGGTCCTCAAATCCTGTAAATCTTATATAATCATGAGTGCCCAACATCGGCACCCAAAATATCAAGAAATACTCGTGCCAAGCATCGACACGCAAATCCTTCTGTATAGGGCATCCGTCAGTCCGGATCAGCCCACAGGCTCTGTCTGCGGTATCGGCCCTCGGCCCCGGCAGTACGAGTCATCACGTATCCATCAATCGACTCTGCTCAGTATCCTCCGGATAACCGCCAGGTCCAACCAATCACCGGTAGGTAGTAGTCCCTCTGCCAGGCTCACCGTCTACTACACAGCGAAACCGTTCTCACCCCGGGGTACCATACCGGGTCTACCATGTACCCGTAATCGGCCTCATCCAACTCCTCGATTCGGGTTCACATATATCACTCTAGTACCGAGAAAACACATGGTGGATGCACCGAAATATCATATCAAGGGAAACCGGGTTTTTTTAAATAATTAACTATTCTCTTTTGAAATATCCACGGTTCCCTAAATCCAGAATTAACATGGAAACAACATATCTCAATGCGTAATCTAAGCAAGAATGAAGATATCAATGTATGTGTGCACTGGTATGAGTATACAGTGTGCATGTGCGCAGGTATGAAGATATCAATATATGTGTGCACTGATATGAGTATACAGTGTGCATGTGCGCAGGTATGAAGATATCAATATATGTATGCACTGGTATGAGTATACAGTGTGCATGTGTGCAGGTATGAAGATATCAATATATGTGTGCACTGGTATGAGTATACAGTGTGCATGTGCGCAGGTATGAAGATATCAATATATGTGTGCACTGGTATGAGTATACAGTGTGCATGTGTGCAGGTATGAAGATATCAATATATGTGTGCACTGGTATGAGTATACAGTGTGCATGTGCGCAGGTAAATCCAGAATTAACATGGAAACAACATATCTCAATGCGTAATCTAAGCAAGAATGAAGATATCAATGTATGTGTGCACTGGTATGAGTATACAGTGTGCATGTGTGCAGGTATGAAGATATCAATATATGTGTGCACTGGTATGAGTATACAGTGTGCATGTGTGCAGGTATGAAGATATCAATATATGTGTGCACTGGTATGAGTATACAGTGTGCATGTGTGCAGGTATGAAGATATCAATATATGTGTGCACTAGTATGAATATACAGTGTGCATGTGCGCAGGTATGAAGATATCAATATATGTGTGCACTGGTATGAGTATATAGTGTGCATGTGCGCAGGTATGAAGATATCAATATATGTGTGCACTGGTACAAGTATGGGTATGTGATGTATATGTGCCCAAATATGGATATAACATATGCTGTTATGCGGCAAATCATGACAACATCAATAAGGTGGAATCAGTATGATATATGATTTATAGCAATCCTATAATGTGAGTATCATGACAATCACCAACGGTGTGAGTGTAGCATATCAATCGTGCTCGTGCGACTTGAATCGTTAGTGACAGTGTAGTGTCATATGCTATCATTTCTATATGCAACAAAAAGGTATGCTACTACAGTCCATATGAACATCTATACTAAATATCCTAACACGCACTGACGCTTAACGCCATACGGGCGATTTCCCCGTAATGTTAAATCCACTCACCTGATCGTACGCTACTCGTAGCCGACCACCTGCTTCCTTTTCTTAGTTTCGTCCGATGTACCTGCCTGCGAACCTGGAATTACACAAGAATCCATATATAAGCAACCACCTCGTAAGACGCGATATCTAAGCTAAACGATACGCTCTCGTCGCGAACTAAACGCGTGTGTGTACGATACGCTAAACGTGTGTACGTGTCTAAACTCATCCTGACACGCCGTGATACACTGAATCACAAAACCCTCTCGCGTATCGCTCGTATCGCGCGAACCAAACGTACTAGAAATACGATATAACGTCCCAGATTCTACCCAGGCTAACAACTTACAAAATTATACATACCATTGGCCTAGAAATAACAACAGACTCCTACCCATGCAAACTTCACCCAAAACCACCCTCATCTGGCCGCAAATTGCGGCCAGAATGAATAAACCGGCGGCCTCACATTGGGGTGGGGGTCTCGGGCTCTGGTGGTGTGGTCAGGGTATATCAAGGGTGCTCCAGTTTCCTCAGTTTTGACCTAAAGTGCTCGGGCCTATAGCAGATCACAGAGAGCCAAGATTTCACCTTAAAACACTAAATTAGCACAATTTGAAATCCTATGGTATTTTGGTGTAATCTGGGGTCTGTTTACATGGCCTTAATAACACCTAATTAGGCTAGGTTAACCAACAAAACCATCCCCTAACCAAAAGTCCATATAAATCACCATTACAAGCACAAAATCTCACTTTTTACAGAAACCGAAGCTAAACTACACATACGTTAAGCAAACAAGAAGTTGAGCTCAGATTCTATACCTTACAAGACCCTAGGTGCAAGGAGGAAGGAGGAGAAGGAGAAGAGGTGTTGCTGCTTGTGCTGGGGGCTGTTGTTGCTGATGCATGCTGCTGCTGGCAGATGCTGCTGATGCTAATGTTGGTGCCGCCTTTGTTGCTGCTGCTGCTTCCTCCTGCTGCTGTTGCTTCTTCTGCTGCTGTTGGTTCTTCTGCTGCTGCTTCTCTCAGCTGAGTGTGTGTGTGTGTGTATGAGAGTGAGAGTGAGAATGAGAGACCCCAAGTCAAACACCCCCCTCTCTCTTCATTTAATGAGCATGGCTCATGCCATGCCCATACTCCCTCTCTCCTACACCAAGTAAACAAAAGAAAAAAAAAGAAATTCAAATAAACAAAACACACAAATAAATGAAACCCCATTTAAAGTCCAAATACACCTAATAAGAATCAATTAACATAAAGAGAATGGGTTAATCCTTCATGCTTGCTAATCATGGTTTAATACCATCTCTTAACCCTACATGCACAAGTGTGTGTGCGCCTAGAAAAATTCTAATAAAATACTCATTAATTAGGATAAAATATTTGAAACTTAATTTGGTAAACTTTTTATTAAAACTATATATTAAAATATAATTAACTCCTAAACACAACCTAAGGTGTTACAGAATGAGACCAATTATAAAGATTGGCTGAGGAATCTCAACATTGCCTTGACTTATGATAAGGTATCATATGTCCTCACCGCTCCAACCCCGTCCATCCCAGGTCCTAAATCTTCAGTTGCGGATAAGGAAATCCGCAAGACATGGGACGCTGACTGTTCTACGGCCAAATGCCTCGCGCTTGCATTGATGGATAACACACATAAGAAGCAGCACGAGAATATGGACGTACAATCCATATTCCTCCATACAAAAAAGTTGTATGGAGAGCAATCTCGCGTATTACGATACGAAGCATCTAGAAAGCTATTTCAGATGCGAATGGCCACTGGCACAGCAATAGGAGACCACGTTCTGAAGATGATAGCTCTCATAGAAGAGCTTGAGGACCTTGGGTGGACAATGGACAATTAGCAATATACGGATATTATTCTGCAGTCTCTCCCCTCCACCTTTGCTCAATTTATGGTTAACTTCAACATGCACAACATGGAGAAGGAACTACCTGAACTCCTTAATATGTTAAGGAGTGCAGAGAGCACGCTGAAGTCAGTGAAGACTCCCGTTTTGAGTGTTGGGCCATATTCCTCCTCTCGCCCGAAGGCTAAGGCCAAGGGAAAGATGAAGAAGAAACCCACCAAACCTAAGGGTGGAGTCAAAAAGGTTAAGGGGAAAGACAAGTCCAAGGTTGGGGAATCGGGGAAAGGAGAATGTTTCCACTGCAAGAAGACGGGACACTGGAGGCGGAACTGTAATGAGTACCTTGAACTCAAGAAGAAGCATGGTGATGCTTCAGCTTCAGGTGTGTTCGTGATTAAAAACTTTTTTCTATTAACTCTGCTTCCTGGGTATTAGATACGGGTTCGGGTTCTCATATTTGCAAATCTGTGCAGGCGTTGAGAAATAGCAGAGTTTTGAAGATAGGTGATCATACTCTCCAGGTTGGAAATGGTTCCAATGTAAATGCGGTTTCAGTGGGAGAGTATCACCTAGGGTTGCCGTCGGGTTGTATATTGGTTTTGAACCCATGTTATTTTGTGCCAAGTATGCTTTGTAATATTATATCCGTTTCTTTGTTGGACAATGAAGGATATCATTTTGCTGTGCAACACAATGTTATGAACATTAGACTTAATCAAGAGTTGATTGTCTAAATAACGGGATATACGTCCTTAATCAACACACAGTTTTCAACATTCAACACACAAATAAAAGAAAATTTTCAGATATAAATGAAGATTTTCTTTGGCATTGTAGACTTGGTCATATTAATGAAACAAGACTAAACAAGCTTCATAAAGATGGATATTTAAATCCTTTTGAGTATAAATCTTATGGAACTTGTCGGTCTTGTATCAAAGGTAAAATGACCAAAACTCCGTTTACTGGACACGGAGAAAGAGATATTGAGCTCCTAGGCCTCATACATAGTGATGTATGTGGGCCAATGTCTACACATGCAAGAGGCGGTTTTTCCTACTTCATAACTTTTACTGATGATTTCTCAAGATTTGGTCATGTGTTTTTTATAAAACATAAATCTGAAGCTTTCGAGAAATTCAAGGAGTACAAACTTGAAGTAGAAAACCAAACAGGAATGAGAATCAAGATATTTCGATCAGATCAAGGTGGAGAGTACTTAAGTACTGAATTCTTGGACTTCCTAAAAGAGAATGGGATTCTCTCTCAGCTCACTCTCCCTTACACACCACAGCACAATGGTGTGTCAGAGCGACGGAATCGGACCCTATTAGATATGGTACGATCCATGATGAGTGATTCTGAGTTACCCCTCTCCTTTTGGGGGCATGCATTGGAAACTGCAGCTTTTCTGTTAAACAAAGTTCCAACCAAGACCGTGTCTACCACTCCATATGAGATATGGCATGGGAAGAGACCATCTCTTAAACGAGTTAAGATTTGGGGTTGTCCGGCTTTTGTCAAAAAGCAGAATCCAGACAAACTAGAGACACGATTGGTCAAATATATATTTGTGGGATATCCAAAACATTCGTTTAGGTATCTTTTCTACCATAAGGAGGCACAAAAGGTATTTGTTTCTCAGTATGCCACATTTTTAGAAAATGAGATTTTTCCAAATGATGTTGATGGCAATGTGGTAGATCTAGAAGAGGTTCTAGAAACACAAGTTACAAATGACGACTTGGCTGAAACTGATGTTGTAACAGAATCTAATGAACGTCAGCCACTCCGTAGATCTGGTAGGACTTCTCGCCCACCGGAGAGATACTACGGTTTTCTCATTGATGGTGATAGAGAATATTGCATCATGGATGATGATGATCCTGCCAGTTTTCATCAAGCTACCATGAGTGGTGACTCTGTAAATTGGCTGGATGCCATGAGATCTGAAATGGAGTCCATGTACACCAACAAAGTATGGACTTTGGAGGATGTACCCTCCGGGATAAAACCTATAGGCTGCAAATGGATCTTTAAAAGAAAGATCGGAGTAGATGGACAGGTGGAGACCTATAAGGAAAGGTTGGTAGCGAAAGGTTTTCGTCAAAGACCAGGTTTGGACTATGACGAGACTTTCTCTCCGGTAGCCATGCTTAAAACCATTCAGATCCTACTTGCTATTGCTGCTCACTATGACTATGAAATCTGGCAGATGGACGTTAAAACTGCAATTCTAAATGGTGATTTAGATGAATGCGTTTATATGGATCAGCCAGAGGGCTTCATTGATAGTGGATGCAGCGGAAAAGCATGTAACTTGCTTAAATCCATTTATGGATTGAAGCAGGCATCACGGAGTTAGAACATCTGTTTTGATGATATTATCAAAGAGTTTGATTTTATCAAAAATCTAGATGAACCTTGTGTTTATAAAAAGACTGTAGAGAGATCTGTCGCATTCCTCGTATTGTACGTGGATGACATACTTCTGATAGGAAATGATATTCCTATGGTACAGTCGGTCAAATCATTCTTATCACAAAGGTTCTCCATGAAGGACCTAGGTGATGCCACGTACATATTGGGCATACAGATCTATAGGGATAGATCCAAACGGTTATTGGGATTGTCCCAAACCAAGTACATCAACACCATCTTAAGGAGGTTTAGTATGGAAGACTCCAAGTGGGGTGCCTTGCCCGCTTGCCACAGAGTCACTCTCTCTAAGGACGATTGCCTAAAGTCGGATAAAGAGAGAGCTCGCATGAGCATTATTCCCTATGCTTCGGCTGTAGGATCGATAATGTATGCGATGTTGTGTACACGTCCTGATGTAGCTTACGCACTCAGTGTAGTAAGTAGGTATCAGTCAAACTCAGGGGAGAATCACTGGACTGCTGTGAAGAACATTCTTAAGTACTTGCGAAGGACTAATGAATTTTTCTTGGTATATGGTAACGGGGATCTCCAAATGGAGGCCTTTACCGATTCGAGCTTCCAGAGTGACAAGGATGACAGCAAATCTATCTCAGGGTTTGCATTTACCCTCAATAGAGGGACGGTATGTTGGAAAAGTTCCAAACAGGATACCGTTGCAGATTCAACGATGAAAGCTGAGTACATTGCTGCAAATGCTGCTGCCAAGGAAGCCGTCTGGATGAGGAAGTTCATCTCGGAGCTAGGAGTAGTTCCAACCATTATTGATCCAATACCTTTGTATTGTGACAATAATGGGGCTATGGCGTTGGCCAAAGAGCCCAGGTCCCATCAGAAGTCCAGACACATCCTGAGGCAATATCATCTGATCCGGGAGATAGTTGATCGCCACGAGATCGAGATCAAGAGAGTAAATACAAAGGATAACACTGCGGATCCATTCACTAAGGCCTTCCCTCAGCCGCAGCATAAGCGACTTTTTGGGATGTTGGGTATGAGATACGCCAATAATTGGCCTTAGTGCAAGTGGGAGATTGTTGGATATATGTATGCCCTAGAGGCCATTATATGATATTGTATGTACTGGGGTGTGTATGTGTGTGTGTGTATTCAGAGGACAGTCTTGCTTGACATGATAGTATGCTATCTGGTTTCTCTCTATCATATGTTCACTTAATTATGTTTTTACTCATTTGATACATGTTTATAAAGCCCTAAGGATATTGGCTTGACTGCTGGGATTATGATGTGGATCATACTAGTGGGACACCTGTAGTTTATAAGCATATCCTTGAAATGTTCCTAGTCGTAGGTATATCGAGACAGGGCATCGATATTCTAGTGTAGACTAGCGTATACCATTCTTGTTCCATATGATGGGCGATGGATGTTCCATATGATGGGCGATGGATGATCCCATATCTATCTGGTGTGCTGACACTAAAGATTGTATACAGGTGCTCAGTGAGATTGGGTACACTGAACGGACTCACCGAGAACTCCTATGTGGTATTATATCATACGTCGGATAGCAGTTCTCAGGTGACACTGGTACATGTTAGTCTGTAGACCCAAGATCGCCATTGAGTCTTGTGTGTCCTACCACTGTATCTTGATCTCCACCCTACTACGGCTCTACTGAGACGTACAAACAGGTGGATTTTGGGTACAGTCCTGAGACACATGGAGGCAATGAGCGATAGGAGGAGTTTTGTCTCTCCCGGTATTGGGGGTTGATGTTGCGCTGTGCACGATTGGCTATAACAGGAAGTCCCTGGCCAGGGCTGCTGAGATATTACTGATAAGTGTTATCAGTAGTTTCTCGATCTGTTATAGACCATATACCAGCATGACTTATTCAGTTATTGGGGTCAACGATTCCATCCCTAGACTCAATATGCAGCATATCTGACGAAGAGACCGGACTGCACGGTAAGTGTTACTAGTTGGATTGACGGGAGTTTTGACAGGTTTGCTTGTTCTTCTTCTGATCGCTCAATACCCGGGTGGCCGTTACGTTTAGCTAACCGCTTGCGGCTTGTAGGTGTTTGATATGATCATCACCTACTGCTGGCGTATTGACGAGTCTTAGAGTCCCACACAGAAGTTCCCTGGCTCAGGCGAAACGATGTGGTGTGCATATGAGATATGTGCGGGAGCTTGATTAAACACGTGTATATGATACCGTATTTTAATCGGGCGTTTCATATTGGTCGGGTCGTATGAGATATGACCGGTTTATTAAATCAAGTGTTGATTTAATATTGACTTTTATCACATTTATTTAAACCCTTTTCTTACGATGGATGCATGCATGTATATGTACATGTTGATGTGCATACACACATACATATATGCATTTGTATCATGGTTGATGATACAACAAAGATGGTAATGCAAGACTCACATTGTTCATATTATATATATACATATTTTTGTTTTAAGTTAAAGATAAAGGAAATTAACTTAATGACACATTTCTTTACAAATGACTCATTATTTCTACACACTTCCTTGGTTGACCATTGACTTAACCTTAGTTAATTTCCTTTGCTCTTTAACTCATCACAAAATATCTAGATATTTATATTAACCATGGTTTGTGTTATGATATATATATATCTCTCTCTCATTATCCTAATGAATTATTATTCATCCAAAAGAAAAGAATTGCCATCTTCATCTTCCTCTCTCTAGCTCTCTCTTGAGTTCTAAAATTGAGTGAGGTTAAAAGAAAGAAAGGGTTTTAAGTGAGAACATAAACCACTTCATCATCCTACACATCTCTAGCTACTTTTTGTAGGGTGTTTGCTTCAAGGATTTCATAGATCAAGTGAAGCAACAAGCTTTGAGCGAAGGACTTCGGGTGGATCGTCGTGGACTTGGAAGCGTTCAAGCGAGCCGTTCCAAACCTTAGGAGATCCAAGGAGTCGCCCTAGGAGGTCTACAAAGGATGTAGTCTCTCCACTTGGTGATAAATAATCTTTTATATATGATACTAAGAATTGTTACTCAATATTTCTAGTTAGATTCCTTGTTAAGTTTACGTAGCACCTCATAAAATCAAAGTTGTGGCATGTGTGATGCTTCCAAACCCTATACGAGGTGATAAGGAAACCCTACAATATATACATATGTGTTTTATGAGATGTGTATACTTAGCAAGAAATTCTTTAGGTGACTTTGAGTTGTATTTAGTGTAGTTGGAAGAATGCGTTTTTAGTTTAGTTTCTTAGTCGCGAAACCCTAGTGTATAGGTTGATACACAAAAACACACATGCACACACGTGATATGTCTTTGGTGTATATGATTATATGTATATATATATATGTGTGTGTGTATGTGTGTGTGTGTGTGGATGTGTTGATACACACACACATACATATACGTATACACGGGTGATGAGGATAGTATATGATACTTGGAGATGAGTAAATATGATCCGGCATGATGCCGTGAGATCGATTATATGATTTGTGTCGTGATATGAGATAAGACCTGATATTATAGCGGATCGATGAGCGATGTGTTTTCATACACACGTGGATATATGTTGATGGTATCGGAATATACTAGACTTTAGATCAGTACCCCTAATTCATGATATTATGATAATGATACCATGTGAATAATGAGGTAAATGTTATATTTGACCCGTACCCCGATTTTGGGATGCCGTACGATGGATTTTACCGTATGAGGTATAAATATGATGATTGATCCGCACTCTTGACTCGAGGATGTCGTATTATATATTTTACCATACGTGACGCTATTGAGGCGGGATCGCTGACTACTAGATATATCGACTCGGACTTTAGGTGTATTTCATTACCCTTTCGATTAGTCTCTTGGTTTAGTCCTGTAGTTTATCAGGTAGATGTTAGACTGGGCTCGAGTCATATTTATTTTCAAAACTAACGAATCGTGAGTATTTTAATGACAACCCGAGGGATATTACGGATTTTTCAAATGACGTACCTTTTCTTAAAAACACCGTAGCCCCTATTTTCTAAAAACCACGATTCGTGTTTATTTCAAATGCCAAAAATATATGACTCGTATATATATAAATGTATATTCTTATATGTTGTGGTTACTATATCTTTTTCCATATATTCATGTTGTTCTTATCGCATTGCATACTTATACTTATGATTTCTTTTGTTATTATGAACCCATGTTGTCAGGACACCAGCGCTATTATCGATGATGCGTATGTCTACGAACACTTGCTTGCCGGCTCACACACATCATCATCGGTAATTGCCATGCCACGTACAGTTTAGATAATATTACTTCATTGATATTACTTGCTAGCTGATAGTTCCGATTTGTCATTAATGTGCTAGTTTAGATATTGCATTCTTTACATAGATACCTATGCATGTATATATTCATTTGCCATGCAATATTATGGGGCTTTGTGCCGGTAATTCACTATTTAATTACGCTCGAGTTGGGATTTCTGATTTTCCATGAGATTTTCTGGATTTGAAGAAACCGCAAGGATTTTATAAACTCATTATCATTTCTGAAAATAGAAATTTGCGGTTTTCTCGTGATATGATGTGAGAGGTGTCCACCATGAGTTTTCTTAGCTCTTGAGCAGTATCATACACCCGATTCGAGAAAGAGGAGGAACTGTTTGCGGGTGCATGATAGACCCGGTGCGGTACCCCGGGGCAAGATGGTCGCAGATGATGGTGTTGAGCCCGGCAGGGGAGCACTACTGACCGGTTATTTATGACGCGGAGGATATCCGGAGGATACCGACGTAGTCTTGAGATTTGATGATATGGACCAGTCCGGATTGCCGGAGCCTGAGATATTCAGATTTGATGACATGGGCAAGTCCGGATTGCCGGAGCCGGAGATATTGAGATTTGATGATATGGGCCAGTCCGGATTGCCAGAGCCCGAGATATTGAGATATTGAGATATATATTTTGTGTCGATGCTTGACACGGATTCTTTGTTGATTTCATTGATGATACTTCGATTTTTATACAAAAATCTCATTAAGATAAGAAAACAGTTTTCTCGTACAAGATGTATTTTACTTTCATTCTTAATACATTGGTACATCATATATGTGACATGTTACTACCTGAGGCACTGACACGAGCACTTAATATTATACTTATGTTTAGATGTTTACCCTTGCCATTATTAGACACTTCAGGTTATATTTTATGAGGATATTATTGTATAACCTAGGAGAGAGTCATACATGCGATTTTCTGCTCGGTGATGTTTTCTACTCACGAGTTGGCAACTCACCCCCGTTGTGCCACAGTTTCTTACAGGTTTGGCCGTACAGGTTTCGTTGCGGCTTATTGGCATGATGCTTCATTCCGGGTGATTGCTTTGGTAGGTGGATTCACTTGCATCGTGACCACCGTTGTACTTTTATTTGTATTCAGTTGTATCTAGTAAACTCCATCAACCAGACTTGTATATTTGATAGACTTAGAAGACCAGTTGTATATTCTTTCGATCTTAGAGTCGCGCGCTTGTATTATTATGGCTTTTCTCTGGTTTTCTTGAGGATGTTGGCTTTCTTTCGGAGTTTTGATCCTCGCCCTTCGGCGTTGTATATTATATTGCTTGTGTGGTTGTTTCTGCCAATTGGCGAAGAGCTAGCTCCCGCTTGGGGATGCCTTTATTCATTACTATGCATATACCCATTTATACCCGTTTGGGGCCTGTATTTACAAAGGAAACACTGCCGAAATTTTTGTAAAAGACTTGATGCTTTTTAAAAATGCTTACTACGACTTTCAAAGTGATTTTTTATGTTAACATTTAGATAAATATTCCTTTACTCATTTTTTTAAATGGTTTAGATTTCTGGGCTTTCGGCTTACTTGAATTAGGTGGGGTCCTATAGACTTCACATGATTCAAGTGCCAGTCACGTGCCATTCTGGGTCGTGACAGGCCCGGAGTTGGAGGTTTCATCGCCCGCTTTCTTTGTCCGGAGGCTTTGCCGAAGGAAGCTGCCAAGTTCGCCTAGCTTGATGATCCGTTCCGATTTGGCTTAGACAAACTACCGATCACAGAAGCAGATTTAAAGTAGTTTTTTATTCCGGATACTCCGATCATTTCCTTCGCAGAGGTCGGTGCTCTTGACATTGATGAGGAGACATTCTTCCTAGGGTTCATTAGCCTGTGGTTGAGCTGGTTCGCACTCCCGATGCATCCTCGTTATATGAGGTCGTCTGTCTTTTATCCGGCTCACCGTATTGTGATGGGGACACGCTTGGCCGTTGGGGTTGTGATTTAAATAGATTTTATAGATCAAAAAATATATGTTACCGCAATCAAGAACGGCGTCGCTTGGTAGCTAGCCGGTGAATACGGGTCGGTCCACACGGATGTTGTAAATTTCCTAAATGTTCTTACGTGCTAATTCCAAAGGGTGTTGGATCTTTTAATTAAATCTAAAAAACTAAGTTGAGTTATACTAGGATTAGGAAACTTGCTAGGATTAGGTTTAGGTAAAGTTTGGTAAATAAAGATCTACACCTCTTTCAATGCCCTAAATTAGATATCATATTAGGAGTTATGGTAATTGTTAATAAAGGCGATTAGGATGATTGGAAAAATGTTTCTTTCTCTAAATCCTTGTCCGTCCTTTCTTAATCCTTACCCTAACCTCTATGGAAAACATTCAAATCCGGTCTTTTATACTACGGTATCACCGTTACCTCATGGGTAGAGTGCCGTAGGGAGCGGAAGATGAAAGTATGCATGGAGTCCTAATTGTTCATAAGAGATCGGTAAAGAAAGAGATGAGAGATCTTCATCTCTCAAACCCTTCCCTATTCCTAACCCTAAAAAGCGAGGAAACTGCTCGCTCATTGAGGGATCTACGAAAGATATAATTTTTATTTTGTTTTGATTTAAGAGATTAAAGATCTACTGCAATTTAATAAAAATTCTAAACTAGATTAAACTTGGGCAAGAAAAGAAATTACCTAGGGAAGAAATTAAAACTAAAACTAGGGCAGAAAAATAAACCTACTTACGAATTGATGCTCTCCAACTTCAAAAGAAATCTGAATTTTATTGATGAAAAGAGGCATGAACAAATATAATGAATTGGGTCTCTATTTATAGGACATAGAAAACCCTAGGTTTACAATTGCCACATGTGTGCTTTTACAAAAATACCCCTAGGAAGACTAGTCAGCGCCGCAACTACATTTTGGTAAAAAATTTACGAACCCCGTGCTCTATACAGCCGCGGAACCGCGGCCGTAGCAAGGGTTGGGCCGCGGTTCCGCGGCCCAATGTTGGTCTTGTCTTCTGGGCTTTTGGGTGCTGGTTTATGCTGACTGTTTATTCCTGTTTCTTCTGTACTTTTCTCAAATTGGCTTCTAGGTTTCTTCCAGATCTCCTAGTGAATAATTACAGTGGACTTTTACCGTTGCTTCGAAATCTTGGACCTTGCGTTGCCTTGTACTTTGTGAACTGATCTTCGTGTAGGCTTGATCAAGATCCTTCTATTTGTTGGTTGTAGTCTCACTTTTGTATCGTCTTTTGTCTTTTTCACTGTTTTAGCTCCAAGAACCTGTAACCTGTACTATGTAGCAGACATGGGTCAAAAGCACCTGTTTATTTGTAAAATTCATAAGAATGGGGAATGTAATAATGCAATATTATGATATGCACAGGTTGCAGGTCTGGCTCACTTATACCACGGCTTGAGTCTAGCGGCTGACACTACTCAGCCGGGTCTGAAGCCCGTCAATCTTCCACTGCATTACTTCACCTCATGGATTGAGATACATTTACTGGGTGCCTTTGGGGTGCATAAATGACCCAAATTTTACGAGGGATACAATTTTCCTCGGGTCATGCACTTAGTCGATGCTTCTTCACCCGACCCGACACAACGTGAGGCTCGGTGACTGCTTCTTCGCCCGCGCATGGTCGGGGATAGCATGACCTTCATTGACAAAGTCCTGACCATCGGCAAAGAATCTTCAATAGCGATCCAATCGCTGCACGATGTTTTAAAGGACGGAGCTTCTGTGTTGAGGGCTCGTGAGATCGTCCATATTTATTTTATCAGGCCAGGTTTCCTGGTATTCAAACAAAACGCCTCGATTTTATTTATGATATATAACCCACACCGCTTTGCCCAGCAATTGGGTTACAACCAAGGGGTTCCTCTCGAGGCGTTCATCATGGACCCAGTTACTACTGAGGAAGGTGTTTGTAACGTGACGCATCACTTCATGCGTCTAAATACGGGGTCCCACTTCCTTGTCAGTGAGCCGGGTTATACTCCAAGGGCATCGAATGCTTACGTTGCTTGGTATAAACATGCAACGGGTGCTATCATTAGGGAGGAGAGGCGGCTGCTGCTTGACCATAAGGATGCCGTTCCCGCTAGTAATCCAGCGGTCCCGTTGAAGCGATGGACAATCGTTCATCCTTCTTTAAGAGATATCGCTACGACTGTATTCCCACGAGCTTTTCCTGATATGCTTTGACTGGATGTTCCTGCGACTATGGTAGCCGTGGCATCCATGGAGCCGGGAATTAGTTCGGAGATTAGGACTCGCCGTCCGAAGAGACCCGTCAAGCGAAAACTCTTATCGTTGGGTGTTGGTGCCAGCTCGCAGAAGAGAAAGAAATCCTTATTTTCTGCTAACGTCGTATTCGTCCAGGAGCCCCATACCCCCTATAGGGAGGGCTTGTGCGAGTATAGCACCAATGTCGGTCTGTTCGATGCACCTGTGACTGATACCGATCATCAGGCTGCCATTGAAGCTTCCAAATGACGGGCCCGTGAACATGCGACGTTAGCCTCTATTGCGGAGTCCAGTATACTTCATTTATACTCTCTTGTATATATCCCCTCCTTTTTTTTTGAATTTATTATGGTTTACTAATGCTCTCTTCCTTAATAGGTATTTCTGCTGAAGAGGCTCTCTCGGCTTCCCTCAAGACGTTTGAAGAGGAGGAGAGGCTCCGCGCCTCCTTGGGCTTTGGTATGATTCGCTTCACTACACCTTTATATTTTTAGTTCCTTTTATTTATTATATGACCCTTTTCTTTATCCTATTACAGGAACCACCACAACTCAGGTTGTTCTGAATGTAGTGCCAACCCTGGGTGGTGATGTAGAAAACCCTTAGAGCCATCGGCTATGGCTGAGGCCTTCTCAAGGCCACCGCAGGAGGTGTTGCTGAAGCAGTCGATGATGGATGCCACAGCGGATCCGGAGGCCGAGCTCAATTTGGACGATGATGTCCCCTTATCAGAAGTTTCGAGGCGATCGGCTCATACATCCCAGGCTGAGAGAAAGCGTAGAAAGCACGCTGTGAGGGAATATCTGGCTCTCTTACATGTGGGCGCGGGTTCGAGTAATGCTCAACCCTCTGGTATTCCTATGGTCGACGTTCTTTCTATCCTATTTACTGCCCATAGACAGGTTGCACGTGCGGCCCGAGAAGATATTGAATGACTACTTCAAGGTAGAACAACGCACGGTTCTTAGTAATAGATTTTTTCTTGCATCATAACATACATTTCTTAACAGGGCCAAATTTAGGTGATGACGTGGCAAGTGAAGTGCCGGCGACTAAAGAGCCTGATGTGGCCAACCTTTCTATAGAATCTGGGATCGCTCTGACTGTCGCTTCTTCTCCCTGTGCATCCTTGATATCTGCGGGGGATGCAAGCATTACAACGGCCCTTCAGGGGATGAAGGTGTGGGTGCTAAATCCACTTTCCCAATGGAAACGGAGGAAGCCGTCACAACTGGTGACGCTTCGGGAACTGTCTCAGTTTCTGCTCTGTCAGGTACTCTTTGAGTTATTATCTTTGAGTTTTTAATCCCACTAGACATCTAACGATATCTTCTTTATTATGAGTATAGGCGCGGCAGACCCTGATGCTGTACTGACTGAAGAATTGCCGCCGGTCATTGCTTTGACTGCCACGGTTCCACCCCTTTCTTCTGCGTCTCTCCGAACTCTGGAAGGTGAAGATTTCTCATTTCTTTGCTTCAGTGTAGATACCATTTTCCTGCATTAACCATATATTGTCGCAATCTTGCAGGAGTGCTCTTTGATTGCTTACACCATGTGTTAAGTCCTCATTTTGCCTTCCAGTCGGAATTCGTTCCCCCTTCTGGCATTGGTTAGTATACTCCTCGCTTGGTGTTTCTTCTTTTCATTCTGTTGCTAAGCTTTCCTCATATTGTCCACAGCACCACGGCTCGAGGGAGGGAGCAAAGGAATAGCCAAGCCTCCTGTGCTCTCTGTCGTGCCACTTTCATCAGCTGGTACGGTAGATCTCGTCCATCAGCTTTTTTATCTTTCAAGTTGAAATCTGACCCTTATTCGTGCGCGGTTTGTTTTGCAGCAACAATTCTGGCTTCGGTCCCTTTTGAGTCTCACATTCCCATGCCTATGGGACCTTTTGCTAAGCGTCAATCTTCCAGGGGTGCTGTGACTAGCAGGAGGATGTTAAGCGAATTTATCGAAGATCTTGATACCGAGGATCTCATCTCTACTGCGGATTTTGCTGATCCTATGCTGGCGATGTTAGTTATATGTATGCCCTAGAGGCCATTACTATACATGAGATGTATATTGTAGTGGATGCTTGGACATATATAAGGAGGACTTTCTTGCTCGACATGATAGTATGCTATCTGGTTACTCTTTATCTTAACATGTACACTGATTGTCTCTATGTTACATGTTGATAAAGCCCTTAGGATGCGTACTTGACTACCTAGATTATGATGGAGATCATACTAGTGGGATAAAGGTAGTCTGTGAGTACATCCTTTAATGTCCCTAGTCGTGGGTGTATCGAGACGGGGCATCAATATACCAGAGTAGACTAGCGTATAGCTTCTCGACCCGTATTGATGGACGATGGACGATCCCATATCCATTGGTGTTTGACATCAGAGATGATATACTGGTGCTCAGTGGAGACTGGGTACACTGGATGGACTCACCGAGAACTCCCAGATAGATTATACCTCACATCAGATGGCAGTTCTCTGGTGACACTGGTACAGGTTAGTCTGTAGACCCGAGATCGTCATAGAGTCTTGTGTGATTCCCACTGTGCTTTGATTTCCACCTTACCACGTTCATGAGAATGTGCAAAACGGTGGTTTTTGGGTACAGTCCCGAGTCACATGGAGGCAATGAGCGATAGGAGAGGATTCGTCTTTCCCGGTATTGGGGTTGATATTGCGCTGTGCTCGATTGGCTATAACAGGAAGTCCCTGGCCAGGGATGTTTCAGAGATTTACTGGTAAGTGTTACCAGTAGTTTCTCGACACGTTATAAGCCTCATATCGGCACAACTTATCGAGTTACTCGGGTCTGACGTTTACCACCCCTAGACGAGATATGCGACATATCAGACGAAGAGACCGGACTGTACGGTAGTGTTACTGATTGGATTCGCAGAACTATGAGTAGTCTTGCTTGTTGATCTTCTGATCACTCAATACCTGGGTGGCCGTTACGTTTAGCAGACCGCTTGCGGCTTGTGGGTGTTTGATATGATTATCACCTACTGCCGGTGTATTGACGAGTCTTTAGAGTCCTACACAGAAGTTTCCTGGTTCATGCAAAACGGAGTAGGAGCACATATGTGATATGTGCGGGACCGAGATTAATGCGCGTATGTGATACCGCAATATATTCTCGTGATTTGTGACATCGGTCGGTTATATGAGATATAGCCGGATTCTCGGATCAAGTGTTGATTCGATAAATTGTTGCATTTGATATTAGTCGGTTATATGTGATATAGCCGGATTATTAAATCAAGTGCTGATTTAATAATTTAATGTATAATTGTGTATTAGATATACTAGATTACATTAACTAATATTAGCTCACTTATGATTTCTTTTCTCACATGTGTGCATTAGTGTATATGTGATATATATTAATGTACAACTTTTGTGTCATGCTAGTTGCCACATGTGATATGGGTGTATGAGACTTGCACCATGCTTAATAATGTGATGGGTTAATATTTATCTAAGTTAATCAAAATTAATGGGATTAAGTCACATGGTTAAAGCTTATAGAAGCTTGTGAAACTATTGACCAAGTCCACTAAGTTTGTTTTACTTGTAGATATTTATTAACCTAACCATTATTAACTAGCCATGGTTTATTCACTACATGGGTTAGTGTATGACACTAACTCACCCATGGTTGCTATTCTCACCACATGAGTTCATTCTCTCATCTTCTTCACTTGAGCTTCTTCTTCCTCATGAGAAAAGCTTACTAGCTTTTCTCAAGGTGAGAAAATATTGTGAGAAAAATAAATCTAAAGAGAGCCCACTTCCTACTTCATCATCCTCTACTACTTGTCATTTATTTTAGGGTGTTTGCTTCACTAATTTCACAATTAGTGAAGAGGTAGCATGAGCTTGAGTCTCTTCGATATAGATCATCTTCGGCCTCGAAGACTTCGAGCATGCTTGTTCATTTCTCCGGGAGAACCCTTACTAGAGTTAGGGAGATTGATACTTGCAGCGAAGAGATTACTACACGGAGCTTTAGAAGTGATGGACCGGTCTACAAAGGTTGTATTCCTCATTCACTTAAAAGTAAAGTTGTTTACTTATTGTTTCTAACCCTAATTCTCTAGTAAAGATCCTTGCTTAGGTTGTTTGGCACTTGAAAATTTAAAATACACAATGTTTGATGTCTAGTGAAACCTTGTTCTAGCGCCTAAGAACCCTACAGTGGTATCAGAGCCTAGCTAGAGCATTAGGCGTTGTTTAGATGAAGTTAGAATTCCAATCGAACCCGGAAAACCCGAAACGGACCCCCTCTCTGGAAATTTTTCAAAAAGTTGGATTTTTCCATGTTAAAAATATTCAGAAAATCATGCAGGTAATTCTATGGACACACCAAAAGAACGAAACCCTAACTCATCTAAGTGACCGCGGATCCACTGCCAAAACATGGTTTTGGCGGCGGATCCGCATGCCACTTAAGAAGCTTGGGTCGGACCCTTCAGCTGTTGGTCCGTAGGTATTGGGACATGCTTCTGGGAATTTTTAATTCTGCTTAAGTGTTGAGCTCTCTGGGAATTTTGGGAATTCGTTGATTCGATCGAATTGTTTAACATCGTCTAGCTTTCTGTAATGAGATACAATAATTGGAATCCACAAATATATTTGTTGCGTGTAATCTAACATTTCGGTCTCGGATGTAATCGAAAATCTTGTTGAATTGTCCGACTTATTTTGAAAAGGTGTTTTCATGGGTGAGACCTAAATGCAAGATTTACATTTTTAGGTATGAAATCTTAGATATGAGATATCCCGGCTTTACGATGTCTATGGACAGTTACGATTCCAATTGTTGTAGTTTTCATTTTCATTTATGCGACCGTAAGTGTAATATGTGGGGTATCACCGGTTTCGTTGCTATATGTCAATGATAATTGGGATACGCATATTTACTTACGTTGATGACATGCGATGTTATGTGTTGTTGGGATATGTAATATTGGATCGTCGTGTTTGAATAGCCGGGGTTTTTTTTATGTGAGATGAGAGTTTTTATTTTTATTCATGTAAAATTCAATGTATGTAATATTCTTTTATTGGGGCACTTCCGGGTTGAGGATGATGTCACCATTGTTGTATATTATTTACTTTTCCGCATTAGGATAGACCCAAGGAGGGGAGCATAAGTAACCGGGTTCTAGAGTCCAGTGGGAGACCATCTTGAGGCGTCGAGACCGGGTCTCCTGACTCTAGAATTGATAGGGTTGCTTGCCGCTCTGGTAGGGGTCTAAGGATGTGGGTTTAGCTATTCATCACGACTGTGGAATCCGTGTTTTATACAGGCTTAATATAAAACCCGGAAATCCTAGTATATCCAATATTTCATATGTTGTTTTTCTGCTGCGATATCTGTGATGTGATCATTTGATATGTTGAGATAGATACTGTATATAAGATATGTGATATATTATATAGACGCTGCTTATGTTTTACACCTGCGCTAGCCCTGCCCCGCTCTGCCGTTAGTTACCTAACGGTGAATGACGGGACATCGAGGCGAATGCGGATGGCATAAGCGTACGTTGTATTTATCTGTGATGCTTAGGTAACTTAAATGATGGGAATTCATTAATGAGATTAATGAAAGAAAATAAACCTAATGATGTTGTGGAATCGAATTTTCAAAAACAGGTAGCTCTAGTTGTTGCTTTGCAAAGCGGTATTCCTTGTAGAATATCCAGCACCTTATTCAATAAGGAAAGAGCCAAGATCCCTTCACCGGGAGTGACCTCTTTAGCAAGAACTGACAGTTGCTACAACCTTCGGTTTCGTCTTTTGATTGCTTTTCTAGTTCTTGCTTTGCATAGTGGTATTGTGAATATCTTGTACCTCATTCGACGAGGAAAGAGCCGAGATCCCTTCACCGGGAGTGACCTCTTTAGCGAAACTAGCAAAATCCTCAAAAACACTCCATTTTAAATCATTTGATTCTACAACGATACAAGTTCATTACGCAAAAGGTTTTCTTAAAAACCTGTCATAGCTCTCCGTCATTTCAGATAAGTACTTCATAGTATTCGCGCTACGTTTGTTGACCTCCGTCAAGGGTAGTGTGCGGTGGCTATTTATACTTATCTGCAAAAGCATATGATACGATTGAGTTAGGGTAGTCATGCGACGTTGTTGACCTCCGTCAAGGGTCATGCGGGTGGGTTTAATTCAATCATGAAATCTACGGGTTGAACTTGACAAGTAGCCTATGGTTTGTTGACCTCCGTCAAGGTCATAGGATGCTAGGGGTAGAATTATCAGAAATTTCAAGTGTTGAAATTTGCAATGAGATTGCATATCTTCTATGAGATAGTTGGATCCCGATACCCACTGCGAGTAAGAGTTACTCCTGGGAGAGTTTTACACATTACAATTAGCGATCAAGTAGGTGTCTAGAAAGGTGTCAACGGGGTTACGCCTCTGGGAAAATGAGGTTTATTTTAATTAGGTCCATGCGAAAGCACGGGGAACCTCCCTCAAAGTACCGGCACTGGCCTGGCTGAAAGATTGGCGAACTTGTAGGGTGTAATTAATCCCATCTAGTCTTTCCTTTTAGGGTTTGAAGGAAGATTTAATAAAAACAGTGGGAGCCATCCTGATTAGATAAAATAATAACCAATCTAATCTTGCAAGAGCATACGCTGAGTGTTTTATTCTCTCTCTCTCCAGGTAGCGACCATGTCCCGCCTTAATCAAGATAATAATATGGATGTATTGACCGAACCCGCTTGTTATACTATGCTGGGGAACGTTGGTCCCGCTCCAACTTATAATTGTTATAAGACCGAGCAGGAAATGGGGGATTACCAGGATTCCCGTGCCGCCCAAACGAAGAAAGTGCATGATGATGCATCTTCTTCAGGTGTGTTCATTACCGAGAACTGTTTTCTCACTATCCTTTATGTCCTGGGTATGTGATACCGGATCAGGATCCCACATATGTAATCTGTTACATGGGCTACAGATAGGTAGAGAACTGAGAACGGATGATAAAGTTTCAAGAGTTGGAAACGGTGCAAATTGTTGCAGCCAAGATGTTGGCGGTTACCACCCTGTATTATCAAGTACATTGATTCTGAACGAATGTTATTAGATACCGAACCTAACATACAACATCATATCAGTCTCTTTATTTAGTAAAGAAGGATATAATTTTGTATTATTAGATAATGTTTTGAACATTTCCTATATCAAGAGTTGATCGGTTCAGGCACGTTATCTAAAGGCATATACATTCTAAATCAAACTACAGTTCTCAATGTACAAAACACACACAAGAGGAAGAGTTCAGAAATGAACGAATCCTTCTTGAAGCATTGTAGACTAGGTCATTATCAATGCGACCCGAATAGCTAAGTTACATTAAAGATGCATATTCAAATCGGTTTGAATTTACATCTTATGAAACTTGCCAGTCATGTCACAAAGATAAAATGACCATAGCTCTGTTTATTGGAAATAGAGAAAGAGTTAGTGAACTCTTGGGATTGATACATAATGATGTATGTAGGTCCCCTGTCTACACATGCCAGAACTGGTTCTATGTACTTCATTACATTCACTGATGATCTCTCAAGATTCGGACATATGTTCCTGTTGAAACACAAGTCTAAAGCTTTTGAGATATTCAAAGAATATAAGTTAGAAGTAGAGAACCAAAACGGGTATAAGTATTATGTCCTTTGATGTGATCAGGGAGGAGAATACTTGAGCACGGAATTCCTGGACTATTCAAAAGGAGAATAAGATTCTCTCTCAGTATTACTCCTCCGAATACACCACAGTACAACGGTGTATCAGGACGGAGCAATCGCACCCTATTAGATATGGTGCGCTCTATGATGAGTACTACTGAGTTGCCTATTTCCTTTTGGGGTTATGCGCTTGATGAAGCTGCATACCTATTGAATTGGGTTCCAACCAAATTAGGTGCCTACCACTCCATATGTGATATGGTATGGGAAGAGCCCATCTCTTAAGTAAGTTAAGATTTGGGGTTGTCCGGCCTATGTCAAAACCAAAATCCGGACAATCTTGAGGCAAGGTCAGTTCTGTGGAAGTTTGTTGGATATCCCTAGCATTAGCAAGGGAATATCTTCTACCACAATGAGGAGCAAAAGGTGTTTTATTTCTCGGCATGCCACCTTTTTAGAAAAAGGAATTTATTTTGGAAACAAATTTATGATCATGAGGTAGAACTGGAACGAGTTCCAGCGATACAAACTACAGCTGATGATTTGGTAAAACTGCAGGATTCAATAGCTCCCAACGAACCTCAGCCTCTCTGCCGATTTGGTAGGGTTCCTCATCCACCTGAGAGATACTTCGGTTTTCTCTATGACAGTAGGAGCGAGGATTGCATCATGAGATGATGACCCAACTAGTTTCGAGTAGGCCATCAAGAGTGGAGACTCTATAAAAATGGCTGGATGCTATGTGATCTGAGATGGAATCTATGTACACCAACAAAGTATGGACTTTGGTTGCTATATCTGAAGGGTTAAATCCCCATCAGGAGCAAGTATATCTTGAGAAGATTACTTAGTGTAGATGGAAAAGTTGAGACTTTCAATGCTAGACTTGTTGTAAAAAATTCTCGTCATCGACCAGGTGTGGTTTATGATGAAACCTTTTCTGCAGTAGCTATGCTTTAGTCCATCCGGATCCTACTTGCCATTGCTACATACTATGACTACGATATCTGGCGGTTGGGTATCATGACTGTTTTTCTTAATATTGATTTAGAAGAGAGCGTCTATAAGTACACAACCAGAGGGCTTCGTAGTCAGTGGAAGCAGCGAAAACATGTGCAAGTTGCTTTTCAGGTTAAAGCAGGTATCGCGGAATTGGAACATCTGTTTTGATATGATATTCAAAGAGTTTGACTTCATCAAAATGGTAGATGAACCTTGTATATACAAAAAGGCTGTAGAGAGTAAGGTGGTCTTTCTCGTATGGTACGTGAATGACATACTCTTGATAGTGAAGGAGTTTCCTATGCTACGCTCGGTCAATCTCCTCTTATCACAATGATTCTCCATATAGGATCAAGGTGATACCTCCTAAATCCTGGGTTTTGGATCTATGGGATAGATCTAATTGGATGTTAGGATTCTCACTAGGTGTGGTGAGATGGTATCAATAGATCCTAGGGAGAATCACTAGATAGCTTCCAGGGTGGTAAGGTCGACTGAATGTCAGTCACAGGCATTGTCTTTACCCTCAGTGGAGGGACGGTATGTTGGAAGAGTTCCAAGCTAGATACCGTGGCAAACTAGACGATAAAGGCTAGATACATCGCTACCAAAGATGCTATCAAAGAGGAAGTCTGGGTGTATATTAGTTCATGAGATGAACTTGGTTCCTACCATTGTGTGACAATGGAGTTATGGATTATGCCTAGGAACCCCCGTCTTATCAGTGATCCAGACATATTCTAAGGCAGTATCACCTGATCATGGAGATGGTTGATTTCCAGGAGATCGAGGTTAGGAGAGTAGACTCAGAGGACAACACGGTGGATCCACTCACAAAGGCATTTTCCCAGAGAGAGACTTTTATGGGATGGTTGAGTATGAGATACTTCAACCACTACTATATGATGGCCCTAGTGCAAGTGGAAGATTGTTAGTTATATGTATTCTCTAGAGGCCATTACTATATATGAGATTTATATTGTAGTGGATGCTTGGACATATATAGGGAGGACTTTCTTGCTCGACATGATAGTATGCTATCTGGTTACTCTTTATCTTAACATGTACACTGATTGTCTCTCTATTACATATTGGTAAAGCCCTTAGGATGTGTACTTGACTGCCTAGATTATGATGTGGATCATACTAGTGGGACACAGGTAGTCGATAAGTACATCCTTTAATGTCCCTAGTCATGGGTGTCGAGACGGGGCATTGATACACAATAGTAGACTAGAGTATAGCTTCTCGACCCATATAGATAGGCGATGGATGATCCCATATCCATTAATGTTTGACATCAGAGATGATATACGGGTGCTCAGTGAAGACTGGTTACACTGGACGGACTCGCCGAGAACTCTCAGATGGTATTATACCTCACGCCAGATGGCAGTTCTCTGGTGACACTGGTACAGGTTAGTCTGTCGACCCGAGATCGTCATAGAGTCTTGTGTGATTTCCACTGTGCTTTGATTTCCACCTTACAACGTTCATGAGAATATGCAAAACGGTGGTTTTTGGGTACAGTTCCGAGTCACATGGAGGCAATGAGCGATAGGAGGGGATTCATCTCTTTCGGTATTGGGGGTTGATGGTGCGCTGTGCTCGATTGGCTATAACAGGAAGTCCTTGGCCAGGGCTGTTTTAGAGATTTACTGGTAAGTGTTACCAGTAGTTTCTCGACCCGTTATGAGCCTCACATCGGCATGACTTATCGAGTTACTCGGGTCTGGCGTTTACCACCTCTAGACGAGATATGCAACATATCAGACGAAGAGACCGGACTGTACGGTAGTGTTACTGATTGGATTCACAGGAGTATGAGCAGGCTTGCTTGTTGATCTTCTGATCGCTCAATACCCGGGTGGCCGTTACGTTTAGCAGACCGCTTGCGGCTTGTGGGTGTTTGATATGATCATCACCTACTGCCAGTGTATTGACGAGTCTTTAGAGTCCTACACAGAGGTTTTCCTGTTCATGCGAAACGAAGTAGGAGCACATATTTGATATGTGTGGGACCGAGATTAATGCGCGTATGTGATACCGCATTATATTCTCGCGATTTGTGACATCGGTCGGTAATATGAGATATAGCCGGATTATCGGATCAAGTGTTGATTCGATAAGTTGTTGCATTTAATATTAGTCGGTTATATATGATATAGCCGGATTATTAAATCAAGTGTTGATTGAATAATTTAATGTATAATTGTATATTAGATATACTAGATTACATTAACTAATACTAGCTCACTTATGATTTCTTTTCTCACATGTGTGCATTAGTGTATATGTGATATATATTAATGTACCACTTTTGTGTCATGCTAGATGCCACATGTGACATGGGTGTATGAGACTTGCACCATGCTTAATAATATGATGGGTTTATATTTATCTAAGTTAATCAAAATTAGTGGGATTAAGTCACATGGCTAAAGCTTGTAGAAGCTTGTGGAACTATTGACCAAGTCCTCTAAGTTTGTTTTACTTGTAGATATTTATTAACCTAACCATTATTAACTAGCCATGGTTTATTCTCTACATGGGTTAGTGTATGACACTAACTCACGCATGGTTGCTATTCTCACCTCATGAGTTCATTCTCTCATCTTCTTCACTTGAGCTTCTTCGTGCTCATGAGAAAAGATAAGGTGAGAAAATATTGTGAGAAAAATAAATCTAAAGAGAGCTCACTTCCTACTTCATCATCCTCTACTACTTGTCATTTAGTTAGGGTGTTTGCTTCACTAATTTCACAATTAGTGAAGAGGTAGCATGAGCTTGAGTCTCCTTGATGTAGATCATCTTCGGCCTCGAAGATTTCGAGCAAGCTTGTTCATTTCTTTGGGAGAACCCATACTAGAGTTCGGGAGATCGATACTCGCAGCGAAGGGACTACTACACGGAGCTTTAGAAGTGAAGGACCGGTCTACAAAGGTTGGATTCCTTATTCACATAGATGTACAGTTGTTTACTTGTTGTTTCTAACCCTAATTCTCCAGTAAAGATCCTTGCTTAGGTTGTTTGGCACTTGAAAATTTAAAATACGGCATGTTTGATGTCTAGTGAAACCTTGTTCTAGTGCCTAAGAACTCTACAGGCGACGCTTGTGAATTTCCACAACGAAGATTTCGTCGGCTTTTGGGTCGACTATTGTAAGAGGATCGAAGCTTGTCTGCATGAGATCGAGCTCAAGCGTCTCGCTCCTGAAGTATTGACCTTGATGGCTCAGCGGGTCGCGTGAATCAAGTAAAGTGCCTATTTCATTCAATATTTTGAACAACAGTTGACCCTGAAGCGAAAGGAGAATGAGATGGCTTCTGGCGAATCTATACAATTGCGCGCCCAGATCGAGGCGATTGTCGCGCGGTTGCAAGTCATTTTGGAAAACCTCCAACAATGTATTTCTGATGGGTTAGCGCTGAGGCGGAAACTTATCTTTACCGAGCGGGGCATGCAAGATTGCGAAGTTTCCAAGCAGGAAATCATTGAGAAGCTTTCATCAGGCTTGCAACAACGGGCTCAAACTGAAGCGGGGCCGACGCAGTAGTAGCATGAGGGGAGGAGCTGCGGGGAGCGTGTGAGCGGGTTGCCAATTTATTGAAAGCCCCACCTTCTTAACAATTGTAATTGTATTCCCCCTTTTGTATTAATCGTATCTCTTAAATACTTTGATTCGTGAATAAGAATATACATTTTTTTGCATGCACTTATCTGTGTTTTGATGTCTTAATGTGGCGCTAATTAATTTACTTACTCGTTTCGGAGTCCGTAGTTTAATCACTCATTTCGGAGTCTCTAGTTTATGTACTCATTTCGGAGTTCGTAGTTTATTCACTGATTTCGGACTTTCTAGTTTATGGACTCATTTCGGAGTTTGTTTAGTTTACCTCCCTTGGGTTTACAGGCAAACTTATCCTAACATTATATATAGATAACCCCTGCTCTTTGCGACAAAGGTCCGTTAGGTTTTGTGGTACTAGGGCTTTGGTCCGTGGTACCGTCGCGTTGGCTGATATATTCTTCGATATGCGGTATTTAAGCCGTTATTCAAGTAGCCCCGCGACTGTCGTGTCTCTGATCCCTTCGGGGGCTGGACAAGTCGTCTTCAAGTAATCTCCTTAGGCTATATGACCGTCGGAAGATCAAGCGTTAAGAATTTGCCCTTGTTAGTGTATATGCCCTAGAGGCCATTACTGTATCATACTAGCTTGTATATTACTTGATGGAAGCTTGGGATATTCACAATTGTATAGACAATCTTGCTCAAAATGGTAGTATGCTACTTGGTTTGTCTCTACTTCAATATGTGCATGTGTATACAATCTTGCTCAAAATGGTAGTATGCTACTTGGTTTGTCTCTACTTCAATATGTGCAGGCACTTTTAGCATATCGCTTGTATACATATTAGTAGAGCCCTTAGGATCTTTGCTTGATTACCAGCGTTGTGATAGCGCTCACACTTCTGGGGGCTGGGTAATCCATAAGCACATCCTTATAAGGGTCCCTAGTCGTTGGACTATCGAGACAGGGCATCGATACTCCGGAGTAGACTAGCGTATGCGTTTAAGTGAATTTTATGAATTTCGGTAAACTAAAATGTATTTTTCGTAAAATTATACCGTAATTGTTTTTCATTATAATTTCAAAAATACCTATTTTAATTATGTAATTACTAGTAAATGGTGTTTATTTAGCCACTTATAAATTTTTGGTTTAATTAAATATTTTTCCTAAATTAATTATTTTAAATATTAACATAAGCTTTATTTTTACACTAAATTAGTGTAAACTACAAATTTGAATGATTTTAATTTGTAAAAATGAACCATGACATATTATAATTTAGTTTGTATCATGCAAAATTTATTTGCAAATTTTTCCATTTTTCTAGAGTTTTCTTGAGTTGCTATAGTAAAGAAATAAAATAAAATAAATAAATGCATAAAAAGACATAATGAAGTGATATTTTGGTGGAGACTTCTACACAACTTTTTTCACTCTCTTCCTTCTCTCCCTCACCTCCAAAAATGGCCGGCCTCACCCCCCATGGTAGCCCCCATTTTCCTCATTTTATTTTGCTCCAAAATTCATCAAAAATCCTTTAAAAATTCAATTAAAAATCCACAAAATCCTATTTATTTCCTACCCTTTATTCCTTGCTCATTTTTATATGGAATTTGGAGATGGGAAGCATGCATTTTGGAGGCTCATTTTCTTGTTTGGATTTCATATTTTGGAGGTATAATTTTCCTTCTTTTGTTTATTTGTTATTAGATGTTTCTTTTAAGCATGTTTAGATTTAATGAATTAATTCTATGTTCATTTTTTTTAAATTCAAGTTAGGGTTTGTAAATTCAAGTTATGATTTTTATTAAATAATTAGGGTTATAATAGTTAGTTTAACACTTTTAGAATTGGAAAATCTTGCATGCTTGTTGAATTGTAAATTTTTCATTTAAAATTGTTTAAATTAGGAATTTTGCTAACTAGGTTTCTATAAAACATAATTTTTGGTGAAATAAAATTTCAATTAATATTTGTAACACTAGATTATGGTCTTAATAAGGATATTAACTTGTTGGTGGAATGGAAACTTAAATTGATTGCTAGTTTCTATTGATAATTGATAAATTGTGATAAAAATTGCTATTTTGTAAATTAGATTTTAGAAATTCCTAAATAAATGAGATTAAAAATATAATTTATGGTTTCATTAAATCATTATCATCATGAATTGTGGTTTAATACATTAATTCATGCAAAATCACGTTTTGTGGTGGAATTGTGGTATTTTGCTTGAAAAATGTTGAAAATTGTTAAACGTTGCAAACTAGAAATTTCAAATTAATACAAATTTGCGTAATAAAAATATAGTAATGGTTTGTATAGTCTACTTATTCTATTTAATGAGTTTTATGACCATTGGTTTCATTTAAATGTCAAGTTTTGATGAAAAACGGTAAATTGGCATTTTCGGGTTTTACGAAATTGGACGGTTTGATGGATTTTAGGGTTTCGATGGATTTAATCATGTTTTATAATATAAGTAATGTGTTTTCAAACTACGAGTTATTTGTTGATGTTATCTCGATCCATCGGAGTTTGTACGCCGATATCGAGCGATATTTGGTGCTTTTGCGTGGACGGGACATAGGTTTTAACCTATGCTTGTTCCTTGCGTCGTTTTGACTTTTGTGTGTGATTCAGTTTACGATGTTATTTATATGTTTGCGTTTAGGTACCCCTCACGCGGACTGCGGGCGATGAAGAGGAGGATGGCGACACCGTCTTCGGCAGACATAGACCAGGTGAGTGGATGCATATCTACGGGGGGAAGCCGGGTGGATGGCGTTTAGCACCCCCGCAACGTAGAATAGGAATAGTACTTATTGACATTAGGAAACCAGATGTGACCCTAGATTCTTAATGAGTAGGACCCTAGTAATGACCCTAGGCTGGACTAGACTGATTTAGGAAAACCATATCAGAGGATGAGTACCTTGGAAGAGGTTCGTAGGTTTCAGGTAAAAACACACACACGCACACACTGAAACTCGACATGGTGTATACGTGCATGTATATATACATATAGGACGAGATATAGGTATATATATATATACAACACGTATATGGGATACATTGATGTGATATGATATCCGAGATATGATGAAACAGTGTAACTGGGTTTGATACCGTGATTCTTGGCTATACAGTCGTATTAAGTGTTAGCGGATCATTAGAGAATGAGATAATGAACATGTATACTTAAATTATAATGGGTGGTGATGATATTGAGGTACATGGGACTCTAAAATAGTACCTGGACTGTAACTTGTGACTGATCACGATATGATATATGTATGACTTCATTACGACATCATATAGGTGTGACCTGATGTCGATATCATAGAGGTGTGACTTGAGGACGATATGATACATATGACATGATATTTCTGAGGATAAACTAATGATGCATATTATGATGGCAATGATATATGATTGATGTATGCGATTACAGTTTAGCACCTTGATCATGAGATGTGTTGATGATGACATTATACGAATGATGAGACACCTAGGAGACACTAAACCCGTATACCGATATTGGGATGACGTACGATGGATTTTACCGTACGAGGCATAGATATGATGATTGATCCGCACTCTTGTTTTGAGGAAGTCGTACTATGTGTTAGTGTATATGCCCTAGAGGCCATTACTGTATCATACTAGTTTGTATATTACTTAATGGATGCTTGGGATATTCACCTTGTATATACAATCTTGCTCAAAATAGTAGTATGCTACTTGGTTTGTTTCTACTTCAATGTGTACATGTGTTTATTTTTGTATATCGCCTATACACATTAGTAGAGCCCTTAAGATCTTTGCTTGATTACCAGCGATGTGATGGCCGTCACACTAGTGGGGCTGGGTAATCTATAAGCACATCCTTATGCAGGTCCCTGGTCGCAGGACTATCGAGACAGGGCATCGATACTCCGGAGTAGACCAGCGCATGCGCTTCTCATCCCAGTGTGGGAGACGGTCTGTCCCACAGCCGTCAGTACGTCGTACTTGAGATAGTATGTGGATGCTCATTAGGTTACGGGTACACTGGACAGGACTCGTCGGGAACTGACTAGTTGGTATTATACCTATCGTCAGTTATCAGTTCCCAGGTGACATGAGTACAGCTTAGTCCGCTGACTTGACACTGTCACTTCGCCTCGGGTGTGTTCCCACTGTACTTTGATCACTACCCTACCACGGCTCAAAGGAGTCGTGCAAACAGGTGGTGGTTGGGTGCAGTCCCGAAGCACTTGGAGGCAGTGACGGTTAGACAGGATTCGTCTCTCCCGGTATTGGGGGTTGACATCGCGCTGTGTCTAGGAGAGCCATTACACGAGTAGTCCCTGGCCAGGGCAAACGAGATATACTGGTAGGTTTCCAGTGTTATCTCAGGGTGTTTTGGGCTTCGCTCCGGCACGACTTGTACCGCTATTGGGGGACTGACGTTTACCGCCCCCTAGGCCCGCCATGCGATGTATCAGACGAACAGACCGGACTGTACGGAGAATGTCACACTCAGGCTCAGTAGGAGTTCAGATGGGTTTCGCCTCGTCCGTCTTCTTGTCGGCATTACCTGGGGACCGTTACGCACAGCTAGTGCCGCTTGCGGTCTGTGGTTAAACCCACTGCCAGCGTAGTGTCGAGTCTTTAGAGTCCCACACAGAAATCTTTTCGCCTTTAGGCAAAAGAGTAGAGGTCGCATGGTATTGCGACAGGTCGCATGGTTTTGCGACAGGGTTCGGTCACATCCGTGCACTTGTGCACGTACAGTGTCCGGACAGTTTACACTAGCGGGCTTTGGTTTAAGCCAGATCCTAGTGTACCTTATGGGATTGGATTTATCCAGTTTGCATTCGTGTTCCTCGGAACGCGGATGCGGGTGTGTATGCACAGTTGACAGGGAGGCAGAGGCAGCGGATTCTCATTAGGGTTGTTGACCGTTGACTTTTTTGACTTTATGCTCAACCCTAATGAGAATATGATATGTGATTAACTATTATATTAATTAAGTATTATGGTGATATGGTTGTTGACTTGTTGACTTTTGTTGACTTGTTGACTTTGGTGACTTGTTGACTTTTGTTGACTTGTTGACCGGTTGACTAGGCTTGACTAGTTGACCATCATGATGACCATAGCCATCATTTCATGGCAAAGACTTTTGTTTACTTGCTCATTTGTGTAAAATGAGTGCATGAAATGATATGGTTGTGGTTGCTTCTAACCATCACATAAGACTTTTGTTAATATGATGAGTTATCATTGCTTTGGATTATGAGAGGGTGAGAGACAAAATACTTGCTCATTCTTTCTTGCTCATTCTCTCTCTTGTTCTTGAGCTCTCCTCTTGCTCTCACCCTCAACCTCTTGCTCCCTCTCTTGATCTATGGTTCTCTTGTCTCATGAGTTGAGAATCAAGAACCATAGATAAAATCCCATTCTATTTCTTCTCTACTC
Organism: Agapanthus africanus; assembly: GCA_030015575.1. Classification (NCBI taxonomy): domain Eukaryota; kingdom Viridiplantae; phylum Streptophyta; class Magnoliopsida; order Asparagales; family Amaryllidaceae; genus Agapanthus; species Agapanthus africanus. The sequence continues at coordinate 167,844,425 of CM057345.1, forward strand.
ATTCTAGTTCACTAGGTTTAGCAAACCAAGTGAACTAGTTTCTTCAAAGAACGAAGAAGGAGCTAAAGGTTGGAGCTTTCAAGTGGATCTATCTTCGGCGTACGGAGACAACGAGAAGGAACCATCGAACCACCATCGGAGCTTGAAGACGAAGGAGTTCAAGTTTAGGTATAACCATCTCCATCCGAGTAGCTAACTCTCTTTAGCTAAGTATGCTAGTTTTAGTTTAGTCAAAGATCCCGACTTTGCTTAGTCCATGTTGCCCCTTGCGCTAATAATTTGTTTTTTATACCGTTTCCGCCTCCCCGTAAGAACTGGGGGTCGCAACGTGGACTTACAGTGGTATCAGAGCCTAACTAAACTTAAACTAGCTTGGTAGTAAAGTGTAACGAAGTTCGGAACCGAAAAAAATCCAAAAACCTAACTTTTACAAAACCTGAGTTTCTGTTGAAATTTTTTCTGGTCAAAATGAAAAACTTTATACTCCTAAATTCGTCTCAGGGTTTTGTGTGAACACCCATGAAAAACGGTCCACTGTTTCGTTCAAACCGCCGCGCTTCCGCCGCACGAGGTAGGCATGTGCCGCGGAAGCGCCGCGGTTTGTCGTCTTCTCTGCATCGTTTTTCGTGCAGTGTGTGTCTGTGTTGGTTTTGGGATTTTTGGAATATATTATATGTGCCCAGATTTTCCAGAAAAGAAATTTCGTTTTGGGGTCCTATAATTCCGTATTTTTTTTCCGAACTTCACTGCACTTTGACTATGATGGTTATATCTGTGATGTTTGCATGTATTGAACGTCGGCTAATCGCTATAAGTCGATTGGTCGGGGTTATACATGATCTGTAATGTGCTGGAATGTGTATATAAATATGTTGGATTGTCGCGGGTGAATAGCCGGGGGTTGTGAGACGAGAGTTTTCTTTTCTTGCAATTCATGTAAATTTGTAAATTGATGTAATAATTATTTGTATGGCCGCACAACCGGGTCGGGGTTGTAGCCGTCATTGTATAATTTCTTTTTACTGTTTTTGCTCCTAGGATAGACCCATGGAGGGGGTGCACAAACTACCGGGTATGCCGAAGTGTCGAGTGGCCTACTCATGGAGATGAGGGAGGTTACTACGCTTCGGGTACTTGGCGGGTAGTTTGCCGCACCCGTAGGGGTCTTGGGTGGGGTATTGGCTATTCACCGCGACCGTGTAATCTGTCTTTCGTTACAGGCTCGTACGAATTACAGATTCCTAGTATATCCTATGTATTTATCTGTGATCTGAAATGTTTATCATTGCAGTATATCTATATATGATATTATTTAGGCGTTGCTTATGTTTTACAGACGCGCTAGCCCAGCCCCCGCTCTGTCGTTAGTTAAGTAACCTAACGGGTAATGACGGGGCCCCGTGGCGAATGCGAATGGCATAAGCGTACGTCATATTTTGGTTGTTTTCTGCAATGGTAGGATTAAATGATGGGACGCATTAAAAGAACTAATGCAAGAATATCACGCATTAAAAGAACTAATGCAAGATAATAAACCAAGTTAAAGTCGTTGGAACACTTTCGAAAAACCACTCGGTTCTTTTCAAAAACAACTTTTAAATGCGGAGCTTGAGCCACTCCTTTTAAAAGCTATCTCGTTCCATCGACCAAATCAAGTTCACTACGTTCACGGTTTTGCTAAAACCATCCGTAGCCCTCCGTCGTTTCACATGAATAGTCAATAGTATTCAAGCTGTGTTTGTTGGCCAAAGTCAAGGCACAGTGATTGGTAGCTATTGGGTATTCATGTGCAGCATAGATAGATGCGTTGGTTTGGAACAGTCGTACTTCCTTGTTGGCCAAAGTCAAGGGTAGGTGCGGGTGGATTCAAATTAACCTGGAGAACGACGGGCAGAACTTGACATGTGACTTATGATTTGTTGGCCAAAGTCAAGGTCATAAGAGCATGGGGCAAAAATCCACATCGGGAGTTTCATAAGTACTGAAACTTGCTAGATTTGCATACCATTTGGAGTGTGATGATTCTGGTAGGATTCCTTCAGTTTCGTCACGCAATGATATTTGGATCCCGATCCTACTGTGAGTATATGCTACTCCTCGGGAAATTTCTCACTAATCGATCAATGCTATAAACCTAGTAGGTGCCTAGAAAGGTGTTAGCGGGGCTACGCCCCCAGGGAAAAGAGGTTCTTTAATTAAGGAACTTCGCGAAAGCGTTGGAAAACCTCCCTCGAAGTACCGACACCGGCCTGGCTGAACGGTTAAGCAAGTATTGTACGGTGGGATTGATCCTGACTAATTCTTCCTTTATGGTTTGAGGAGGGATTCGAGAAACAGTGGGAGCCATCCTGTTTAGACAAACTAAAAACCACTCTAAACTTGCAAGAGCATCATGCTGAGTGTTTCTTCTTCTCTTTCCTAATTGCAGCGACCAATCAACATGACTGGACTTAAGTTACTCCTAGATAAAAACAAACTGACAGGGCCAAACTACAAAGATTGGCTCAGGAATGTCAAGATAGCAATCACTTATGACAAGCTGGGGTATCTTCTTACCACCAAAGCTCCCCCTGTCCCTGGTCCAACTTCCAGCGTCGCGGATAAGGAAATCCGCAAGACTTGGGAGATTGATAGCGCAAAGGCCAAATGCCTCCTGCTTGCCTCGATGGACAACGAACATCAGAGGAGGCATGAGAATATGGACATGGAATCCATATTGCTTCATACAAAAGAACTGTATGGAGAGCAATCTCGTATCGCAAGATACGAAGCGTCGAAAAAGTTATTTTCGACAAGAATGGCCGTCGGATCATCAGTAGCCGAGCACGTGCTAAAGATGATCGGCTTCATTGAGGAGCTCGCTGACCTAGGGATCACATTGGAGAGTGAGCTATATACGGATATAGTTCTCCAGTCCCTTCCTTCCACTTACGCCCAGTTTATACTGAACTTCAACTTACAAGAAAAAGTGGTTGAACTTTCAGAGCTCCTCAACATGCTGAGGAGCGCAGAGGGCACCCTACAGAAAGGTAGGGATACATCCACTTTGTTTGTAGGAGGATCATCTTCTTCTAGGTCCAAGGCGAAAGCCAAGGGAAAGAAGAAGAAAGCCCCCGCCAAACCAAGGGGCGGTGTTAGTAAAGTGGATACGAAGGGAAAAGCAAAAGCAACAAAGATAGCGGGGAAGCTTGTGGATAAGGAAGAATGCTTCTATTGTCATAAGAAAGGACACTGGAAGAATGATTGCAGGGCCTGGAAGGCCAGAACACAGGAATTGAAGCAGGTTGCAGCTTCAGCTTCAGGTGTGTATATTATTGAAAATTGTCTTTCAATAAACTCTACTTCCTGGGTATTGGATACCGGATCAGGATCTCATATCTGTAATTCTTTGCAGGCGTTGAGAAACCGTAGGGTTTTGAAGGCAGGTGACATGACCCTCAAAGTTGCGAACGGAGCTAGCATGGATGCTAAAGCCGTGGGGGACTATCACCTGGGAATGTCAGATGGACATGTTTTGGTTTTGCGTAATTGCTTTTTTGTACCCAACGCAACTTGTAATATCATTTCTGTATCTTTAGTTTCTAAAGAAGGTTATGAATTTGTGTTTGTAAGTAATGTTGTAAACATTCACCTTAATCAAGTTTTGATTGGGTCAGGTACATTGAGTAATGGTATATACGTGTTAAACCAACCACAGATTTTCAACGTCCAGAATACACACAAAAGAAAGTCTCCGGAAATGAATCAGACTTTCTTATGGCATTGTAGATTGGGTCACATCAATGAGAGAAGGTTGACTAAGTTACATACAGAAGGATATTTGAATGCGTTCGAATATCAATCGTATGCCACTTGTCAATCTTGTCTCAAAGGAAAGATGACAAAGACTCCGTTTACTGGACAAGGAGTAAGAGCGAGCGAGCTCTTGGGACTCGTACACAGTGACGTGTGCGGTCCAATGTCTACACATGCCCGAAGCGGACATTCTTACTTCATTACTTTTACGGATGACTTCTCAAGGTACGGTTATGTCTTCTTGATGAAACATAAGTCCGAGGCCTTTGGAAAATTCCAGGAGTATAAGAATGAAGTAGAGAAACAGACCGGCAAAAGTATTAAGATTCTAAGATCGGATCGAGGTGGAGAATACTTAAGTGCCGAGTTCCTGGACTATTTAAAAGAGAACGGAATTCTCTCTCAGCTTACTCCTCCATACACCCCGCAACATAACGGTGTATCGGAGAGACGGAACCGCACCCTATTGGATATGGTGCGGTCCATGATGAGTAACGCTGAGTTGCCGCGATCCTTCTGGGGGTATGCGCTAGAATCAGCCGCATACCTTTTGAACCGAGTTCCTACTAAGACCGTGCCTACTACACCATATGAGATGTGGTGTGGGAAGAGACCCTATCTTAAGCATATTAAGACATGGGGATGTCCAGCTTTTGTCAAAAAGCAGCATGCGGACAAGCTCGAGGCACGCTCAGTACAGTGCAAGTTTGTGGGATATCCAAAGAATTCCAAAGGATATTTCTTCTACTGTGAAGAGGAACAAAAAGTCCTTGTTTCTCGTCATGCCTACTTCTTGGAAACTGAGTTTTTGGAAACCCAGATAAGTGGGAGCACAGTAGAACTGGAAGAAATTCCAGAACCACGGACTATTACTGAAAGTTTAGTGGAACCAGAGGGTTCAACAGAACAGGACATTCCTACGCCGCTCCGCAGGAGTAGTAGGCAGTCTCATCCGCCCGAGAGATTCTACGGTTTTCTCATAGACGGGGATAGAGAGGATTGCATCATAGATTATGATGAGCCTACTAGCTTCCAGCAGGCCGTTCAGAGCGTTGACTCAGTGAAATGGCTGGATGCAATACGGACCGAAATGGAGTCCATGTACACCAACAAGGTATGGACGTTGGACATTGCTCCAGACGGGGTAAAACCCGTAGGATGCAAGTGGATCTTCAAAAGGAAGATTGGTGTAGATGGACAGGTTGAGACCTATAAAGCTAGGCTGGTAGCAAAGGGTTTTCGTCAAAGACCTGGCTTGGACTATGACGAAACCTTTTCTCCAGTAGCCATGCTGAAATCCATTCGGATCCTTCTTGCCATTGCTGCCTTCCACGATTATGAGATCTGGCAAATGGACGTAAAGACAGCTTTTCTAAATGGAAATTTAGAGGAGTGTGTCTATATGGACCAGCCGGAGGGTTTCATTCAGAGTGGGAGCAGCGGAAAGGTGTGCAAGTTGCTTAAGTCCATCTATGGACTAAAGCAGGCGTCGCGGAGTTGGAACATCTGCTTTGATGAGACGGTCAAAGAATTTGGCTTTATCAAAAATCCAGATGAACCATGTATCTATAGTAGATTTTTTGCGAGAACTGTAGTATTCCTCGTTTTATACGTGGATGACATTCTCTTAATAGGAAATGACATTCCTATGCTACAATCTGTCAAGGGGTTCTTGTCACACAGGTTCTCCATGAAAGACCTGGGTGATGCCTCATACATTCTGGGTATCCGGATCTACCGTGACAGATCCAAGAGGATATTAGGACTATCACAGTCCAGGTACATCGACACCATACTGAAGAGATTCAGTATGGAAGATTCCAAGCGCGGTAACCTACCGGCTTGTCACGGGATCACCCTCTCTAAAGAGATGTCCCCCAAGACTGATTTGGAGAGGGATCGCATGTCTATTATACCCTACGCTTCTGCGGTAGGCTCTATAATGTATGTGATGTTGTGTACCAGACCGGATGTAGCTTATGCACTGAGTGTGGTAAGCCGGTATCAGTCAAACCCTGGGGAGAAATACTGGATAGCGGTAAAGAACATTCTCAAGTACCTGAGAAGGACTAAGGAGATGTTCTTGGTGTATGGCAGAAAAGACCTCCAGATCGAGGCCTTTGCTGACTCCAGCTTTCAGAGTGACAAGGATGATTCCAAGTCCATATCGGGTTTTGTCTTTACCCTCAATGGAGGGGCGGTGTGTTGGAAGAGTTCCAAACAGGAAACCGTTGCAGACTCGACGATGGAAGCGGAATACATCGCTGCATCTGATGCCGCAAAAGAAGCTGTCTGGATGAGGAAGTTCTTGAAAGAACTTCAGGTGGTTCCGTCCATTGTTGATCCAATACCTCTGTATTGCGACAACAACGGGGCTATAGCTTTAGCGAAGGAACCCAGGTCCCATCAGAAATCCAGGCACATCTTGAGGCGGTATCACCTGATCAGGGAGATCGTGGATCGCCAGGAGATCGAGGTTCGGAGAGTCGCTTCAGAAGACAACACTGCAGATCTATTCACCAAGGCCTTGCCCCAGACTCAGTTCGAGCGGCTGATCGAGATGATAGGTCTTCGATACGCCAGTACATGGCCTTAGTGCAAGTGGGAGATTGTTAGTGTATATGCCCTAGAGGCCATTACTGTATCATACTAGTTTGTATATTACTTAATGGATGCTTGGGATATTCACCTTGTATATACAATCTTGCTCAAAATAGTAGTATGCTACTTGGTTTGTTTCTACTTCAATGTGTACATGTGTTTATTTTTGTATATCGCCTATACACATTAGTAGAGCCCTTAGGATCTTTGCTTGATTACCAGCGATGTGATGGCCGTCACACTAGTGGGGCTGGGTAATCTATAAGCACATCCTTATGCAGGTCCCTGGTCGCAGGACTATCGAGACAGGGCATCGATACTCCGGAGTAGACCAGCGCATGCGCTTCTTATCCCAGTGTGGGAGACGGTCTGTCCCACAGCCGTCAGTACGTCGTACTTGAGATAGTATGTGGGTGCTCGTTAGGTTACGGGTACACTGGACAGGACTCGTCGGGAACTGACTAGTTGGTATTATACCTATCGTCAGTTATCAGTTCCCAGGTGACATGAGTACAGCTTAGTCCGCTGACTTGACACTGTCACTTCGCCTCGGGTGTGTTCCCACTGTACTTTGATCACTACCCTACCACGGCTCAAAGGAGTCGTGCAAACAGGTGGTGGTTGGGTGCAGTCCCGAAGCACTTGGAGGCAGTGACGGTTAGACAGGATTCGTCTCTCCCGGTATTGGGGGTTGACATCGCGCTGTGTCTAGGAGAGCCATTACACGAGTAGTCCCTGGCCAGGGCAAACGAGATATACTGGTAGTTTTCCAGTGTTATCTCAGGGTGTTTTGGGCTTCGCTCCGGCACGACTTGTACCGCTATTGGGGGACTGACGTTTACCGCCCCCTAGGCCCGCCATACGATGTATCAGACGAACAGACCGGACTGTACGGAGAATGTCACACTCAGGCTCAGTAGGAGTTCAGATGGGTTTCGCCTCGTCCGTCTTCTTGTCGGCATTACCTGGGGACCATTACGCACAGCTAGTGCCGCTTACGGTCTATGGTTAAACCCACTGCCAGCGTAGTGTCGAGTCTTTAGAGTCCCACACAGAAATCTTTTCGCCTTTAGGCAAAAGAGTAGAGGTCGCATGGTATTGCGACAGGTCGCATGGTTTTGCGACAGGGTTCGGTCACATCCGTGCACTTGTGCACGTACAGTGTCCGGACAGTTTACACTAGCGGGCTTTGGTTTAAGCCAGATCCTAGTGTACCTTATGGGATTGGATTTATCCAGTTTGCATTCGTGTTCCTCGGAACGCGGATGCGGGTGTGTATGCACAGTTGACAGGGAGGCAGAGGCAGCGGATTCTCATTAGGGTTGTTGACAGTTGATCGTTGACTTTTTTGACTTTATGCTCAACCCTAATGAGAATATGATATGTGATTAACTATTATATTAATTAAGTATTATGGTGATATGGTTGTTGACTTGTTGACTTTTGTTGACTTGTTGACTTTGGTGACTTGTTGACTTTTGTTGACTTGTTGACCGGTTGACTAGGCTTGACTAGTTGACCATCATAATGACCATAGCCATCATTTCATGGCAAAGACTTTTGTTTACTTGCTCATTTGTGTAAAATGAGTGCATGAAATGATATGGTTGTGGTTGCTTCTAACCATCACATAAGACTTTTGTTAATATGATGAGTTATCATTGCTTTGGATTATGAGAGGGTGAGAGACAAAATACTTGCTCATTCTTTCTTGCTCATTCTCTCTCTTGTTCTTGAGCTCTCCTCTTGCTCTCACCCTCAACCTCTTGCTCCCTCTCTTGATCTATGGTTCTCTTGTCTCATGAGTTGAGAATCAAGAACCATAGATAAAATCCCATTCTATTTCTTCTCTACTCATTCTAGTTCACTAGGTTTAGCAAACCAAGTGAACTAGTTTCTTCAAAGAACGAAGAAGGAGCTAAAGGTTGGAGCTTTCAAGTGGATCTATCTTCGGCGTACGGAGACAACGAGAAGGAGCCATCGAACCACCATCGGAGCTTGAAGACGAAGGAGTTCAAGTTTAGGTATAACCATCTCCATCCGAGTAGCTAACTCTCTTTAGCTAAGTATGCTAGTTTTAGTTTAGTCAAAGATCTCGACTTTGCTTAGTCCATGTTGCCCCTTGCGCTAATAATTTGTTTTTTATACCGTTTCCGCCTCCCCGTAAGAACCGGGGGTCGCAACGTGGACTTACACTATGTACGTGACGCTATTGAGGCAGGATCGCCGACTATTAGAGATATGGACTCAGGCGTTAGGTGTACTTCTATCGACCAGTTCTTAGGTTTAGTTTTCCTTAGGAGGGTTAGATGAACACTAGGTTAGGTTAGAGCCATATAGTGGTAGTGGTATTTGTATATCAAATGAGTGGATAACACACATCCGTCTTTACTTTTTCACTGTAATCATAATGTTGCATGTTCATACATATATTGCTATAATCAGTATAAACTTTACCTGTTAGGACACCGGCACCATTACCGATGATGTGCATATTCCACGCACACTCATTTGCCGGCTCACACACATCATCATCGGTAATTGCTATGTCACGTACACTTTAGATCATATTATCTTTTATTGATAGAATCGGTTAACAACTAGACCGATATAATAGTGTGATTACTTTCTGATGTTAGTATAGACATGATATTTATCACTTAGACATTCATGCATTCATATTTTCATGTTATCATGCAGTATCATGGGCATATGCCGACATTTATCATATGCTTACGCATGATTTTAAGATTTGGATTTCTATGAGATTTCTGGATTTTTAGGGAAAACCGCAAGAATATATAAGACTTCTCTCTCTCTCCTCTTCTCTTTTTAAAATAAGATGCGGTTTTCTCGTGATGTATGTGTCGTCCACCATGAGATTTCATGCTTTCTGTTGGATTTCGAAACCCGATTCGAGAAGTGGATGAACCGTCTCGGGTACATGGTGGGCCCGGTATGGTACCCCGGGGCAAGAAGATCGAGTTGTAGATGATGAGCCTGGCAGGGGAAGGCTACCTACCGGTGATGTCTGGCGCGGCAGATATCCGGAGGATACCGACCGTTGTCGTGAGATTTGATGATATGGGCCGATCCGGACTGACGGAGCCCGAGGTATTGAGACTATGAGACTTGAGATTTACATGTTTGTGTCGATGCTTGACACGGATTTCCATGGATTTTATTATTGAGATTTCAGATTCCTATACATATTTTACTATAATAACAGTTAAAGATTTCTTATACAGATATATCTGGATTTCAGGATTGATTATTTTATATTCATGGTGCATGCATATCCATTCATATGGCATAGTATTATATGAGGCACTGACACGAGCACGGAGTATCTGCATTTACACGTAGTTTTACCCTGCTATTACTAGATGATTGGGATATAATAGTGTATTATTATGACCTAGGATAGCGTCGTGCATTCGATTTCTTTTCGTAGATGTCTTCTACTCACGAGTTGGCAACTCACCCCCGTTGTGCCAAATTTTATTACAGGTTCGATGTACAGGTTTCCCTTGGCAGTTGCTGGCACATCATTTTCATTTCGGGTGATTTGCACGGTAGGTTGGTTCATTTGTATCTGAACCGCCATTGTATTTTTATTATTTCATTTGTATCTAGAAAGCTCCATCAACCAAACTTGTATTATTTGATAGTTTATTGGGCCAGTCTTTTATTTCGACCTTAGAGTCGCGCATGTATTATTCTGACCTGGTGGTTTTGTTTTCTTTTGAGTTTTGAGCCTCGCCCTTTGGCGTTGTATATTATTGTGCTTGTTGTGGTTGTTTCCGCCTGTTGGCGTTGAGCTAGCTCCCGTTTGGGGATGCTTTTTACTGTTTATGTATATTATACTTATTGTACCCGTTTGGGGGCCAGTTTTTATAGAGGAGACTCTGTCGAAATTTTTGAGAAAATTTGCTGATGATTTTAAACTTGTTTCCTTCATGTTTCTTTTACTTCTTCTTCTTCTTTTATGGTTTAGATTTCTGGGCTTCGGCTTACTTAGGTTACGTTGCGCCTCTAGACGTTTCGTAATCTAAGTGCTGGTCACGTTCCGTATTTTCGGGTCGTGACAAAGTTGGTATCAGAGCGCTAGGTTTAACCTTGTATAAGTCAAGATGACCCTTGGTTGATGGAGTAGGCGATTTAGGTAGAGTAACGTACCGTGGGTATGGTCCGCGGCATACTTACGATACGCTACTCTGCTTAAGGAGCCTTAGGATGTACAACTGTTTGCACCGTATTCCATTTGTTCTTTTGATCTATCTTCGTCAATGTTGGAGGGTGGTTTCTGTTACCATGGGCACACTGGCAGAAGGAGCTGCGGCTCGAATGCGATAACCATTAGAGTATTGGTTATTCTTGAGGATTGAAGCATTGCTTAGCGTGCGGACGAAGGGTATTCACATGCCGTCCGGATGAAGTTAAAGGTTTCGAATGATTAACAGAAAACCATTTTCCCAAGTTTAAAGTATTCGGAAGAACATGCAGGTATTTCGATGGACCCTCTAAAAGAATGAAACCCTAACTCGACATAATGACCACGAGAACGCCCTTGAACCTTAGGGTTTATGGCAGTTCCGCGGTGTCATTAGTGAGGCTTGGGTTTGCCCTTCTACGACTGGATCATCGATGCTGGGGTATGTACCGGATATTTTTAAACTGTACTTGAGTGTTGAGCTCTCGGGGAATTATGGGATTTTGATGGATCGATCGAAAAGTTAATGTAGTCCGGATATCAGGTGAAGGGATCGATTACGTGGGAGACTCTAGATATGAGTATTGCCGTGGGTAGCACAGTCAGCACAGCTACGAAGAGACGAGTTCGAAGCAATCGACATCAGAGGAAAGAGGCGGACATTGACGATAGTGTTTAAGATTGTGATTTAGTGATTTGAATTTCATATTTTCGTTGATTGGATTTTGGTATTTTGAGGACTTTGTTCTACGATTGGTATTTCATGCATGTACCTTCATTTCGTTCTATTTGTGTTTTATATATCAGTTGTATTGATGTTGTTTAGTACACACCCAGTACACTTGATTTGGTTTTATATATTTTGAGATTTTTGATTTGATTTCGTGCATAGGGGTTACACATAATTTTGACATATGTTTCGACCTAGTTTTCATGCATTTTTGTGCTGTGATTTCGATTTTGGTATTCGATGTATGTTTTCGTGCACCATGTGCACCTGATTAGGATTCTTGCGCATACTTAGCGCACTTGATGCGATTTTGTGCACACCAGATGCACTAAATCGGGGTTTTGTGCAGATTAGATGCACCTGATATTGAATCGTGCACGCCCGTTGCACTTAACAGATGTTTTTGGTGCACACCTGTTGCACTTAGTTTTGTTGTTGTGTGTATTCGTGGTATCTGTATTTGGTTTCGATTTCAGTGTGCACCGGACGCACATGATATTTTATTGATGTGATTGGGATTGATTTCAGTTTGAGCAGTATATTTTCATAATCATTATTATTTGATTTAGTAACCAGGCGGGACGTGTATGTTAAATAAAATATATATATATATATATATATATATTTCAAAAAATAAACATCCGCTACTTATGCCGTGACACGTGCATTGCACGGCGATTTTCAAGAGGGGTTTTTGTATGCTTCTTTATTATGATGTTTAGACGATTTTACTATGATGCGCACTATATATAAGTTATAGATTGATGTATATTATGATGGTTTTCATATTGGGTTTTCATATTTTATTCTCGCCATAACTCCGATGATTGCGTTATGCTTGACGGAGTTGATTTTAGTTATGTATTGATGATTTCGGAGCCCCGACGATTTGAGTGTTTTGCTAAATGTTTTAGTATTTGGAGGGGGAGTTTTAATTTAAATTCAGGGACCGAATTTCTTAAAGGGGGGAAGATTGTAACGTTTTAAAAATAATTAAATAAATAATTAAATGAATAAAATTGTTTAAGTGAATTTTATGAATTTCGGTAAAGTAAAATGTATTTTTCGTAAAATTATACCGTGATTGTTTTTCATTATAATTTCAAAAATACCTATTTTCATTATGTAATTACTAGAAAATGGTGTTTATTTAGCCACTTAGAAATTTTTAGTTTAATTAAATATTTTTCCTAAATTAATTATTTTAAATATTAACATAAGCTTTATTTTTACACTAAATTAGTGTAAACTACAAATTTGAATGATTTTAATTTGTAAAAATGAACCATGGCATATTAGAATTTAGTGTGTATCATGCAAAATTTATTTGCAAATTTTTCCATTTTTCTAGAGCTTTCTTGAGTTGCTATAGTAAAGAAATAAAATAAAATAAATAAATGCATGAAAAGACATAATGAAGTGATATTTTGGTGGAGACTTCTACATAACTTTTGTCACTCTCTTCCTTCTCTCTCTCACCTCCAAAAATGGCCGGCCTCACCCCCCATGGTAGCCCCCATTTTCCTCATTTTATTTTTCTCCAAAATTCATCAAAAATCCTTTAAAAATTCAATTAAAAATCCACAAAATCCTATTTATTTCCTACCCTTTATTCCTTGCTCATTTTTATATGGAATTTGGAGATGGGAAGCATGCATTTTGGAGGCTCATTTTCTTGTTTGGATTTCATATTTTGGAGGTATAATTTTCCTTCTTTTGTTTATTTGTTATTAGATGTTTCTTTTAAGCATGTTTAGATTTAATGAATTAATTCTATGTTCAATTTTTTTAAATTCAAGTTAGGATTTGTAAATTCAAGTTATGATTTTTATTAAATAATTAGGGTTATAATAGTTAGTTTAACACTTTTAGAATTGGAAAATCTTGCATGCTTGTTGAATTGTAAATTTTTCATTTAAAATTGTTTAAATTAGGAATTTTGCTAACTAGGTTTCTATAAAACATAATTTTTGGTGAAATAAAATTTCAATTAATATTTGTAACACTAGATTGTGGTCTTAATAAGGATATTAACTTGTTGGTGGAATGGAAACTTAAATTGATTGCTAGTTTCTATTGATAATTGATAAATTGTGATAAAAATTGCTATTTTGTAAATTAGATTTTAGAAATTCCTAAATAAATGAGATTAAAAATATAATTTATGGTTTCATTAAATCATTATCATCATGAATTGTGGTTTAATACATTAATTCATGCAAAATCACGTTTTGTGGTGGAATTGTGGTATTTTGCTTGAAAAATGTTGAAAATTGTTAAACGTTGCAAACTAGAAATTTCAAATTAATACAAATTTGTGTAATAAAAATATAGTAATGGTTTGTATAGTCTACTTATTCTATTTAATGAGTTTTATGACCATTGGTTTCATTTAAATGTCAAGTTTTGATGAAAAACGGTAAATTGGCATTTTCGGGTTTTACGAAATTGGACGGTTTGATGGATTTTAGGGTTTCGATGGATTTAATCATGTTTTATAATATAAGTAATGTGTTTTCAAACTACGAGTTATTTGTTGATGTTATCTCGATCCATCGGAGTTTGTACGCCGATGTCGAGCGATATTTGGTGCTTTTGCGTGGACGGGACATAGGTTTTAACCTATGCTTGTTCCTTGCGTCGTTTTGACTTTTGTGTGTGATTCAGTTTACGATGTTATTTATATGTTTGCGTTTAGGTACCCCTCACGCGGACTGCGGGCGATGAAGAGGAGGATGGCGACACCGACTTCGGCAGACATGGACCAGGTGAGTAGATGCATATCTACGGGGGGAAGTCGGGTGGATGGCGTTTAGCACCCCCGCAACGTAGAATAGGAATAGTACTTATTGACATTAGGAAACCAGATGTGACCCTAGATTCTTAATGAGTAGGACCCTAGTAATGACCCTAGGCTGGACTAGACTGATTTAGGAAAACCATATCAGAGGATGAGTACCTTGGAAGAGGTTCGTAGGTTTCAGGTAGAAACACACACACGCACACACTGAAACTCGACATGGTGTATACGTGCATGTATATATACATATAGGACGAGGTATAGGTATATATATATATATATACAACACGTATATGGGATATATTGATGTGATATGATATCCGAGATATGATGAAACAGTGTAACTGGGCTTGATGCCGTGATTCTTGGCTATACAGTCGTATTAAGTGTTAGCGGATCATTAGAGAATGAGATAATGAACATGTATACTTAAATTATAATGGGTGGTGATGATATTGAGGTACATGGGACTCTAAAATAGTACCCGGACTGTAACTTGTGACTGATCACGATATGATATATGTATGACTTGATTACGACATCATATAGGTGTGACCTGATGTCGATATCATAGAGGTGTGACTTGAGGACGATATGATACATATGACATGATATTTCTGAGGATAAACTAATGATGCATATTATGATGGCAATGATATATGATTGATGTATGCGATTACAGTTTAGCACCTTGATCATGAGATGTGTTGATGATGACATTATACGAATGATGAGACACCTAGGAGACACTAGACCCGTACCACGATATTGGGATGACGTACGATGGATTTTACCGTACGAGGCATAGATATGATAATTGATTCAAACTCTTGTTTTGAAAAAGTCGTACTATGTACGTGACGCTATTGAGGCAGGATCGCCGACTATTAGAGATATGGACTCAGGCGTTAGGTGTACTTCTATCGACCAGTTCTTAGGTTTAGTTTTCCTTAGGAGGGTTAGATGAACACTAGGTTAGGTTAGAGCCATATAGTGGTAGTGGTATTTGTATATCAAATGAGTGGATAACACACATCCGTCTTTACTTTTTCACTGTAATCATAATGTTGCATGTTCATACATATATTGCTATAATCAGTATAAACTTTACCTGTTAGGACACCGGCACCATTACCGATGATGTGCATATTCCACGCACACTCATTTGCCGGCTCACACACATCATCATCGGTAATTGCTATGTCACGTACACTTTAGATCATATTATCTTTTATTGATAGAATCGGTTAACAACTAGACCGATATAATAGTGTGATTACTTTCTGATGTTAGTATAGACATGATATTTATCACTTAGACATTCATGCATTCATATTTTCATGTTATCATGCAGTATCATGGGCATATGCCGACATTTATCATATGCTTACGCATGATTTTAAGATTTGGATTTCTATGAGATTTCTGGATTTTTATGGAAAACCGCAAGAATATATAAGACTTCTCTCTCTCTCCTCTTCTCTTTTTAAAATAAGATGCGGTTTTCTCGTGATGTATGTGTCGTCCACCATGAGATTTCATGTATTCTGTTGGATTTCGAGACCCGATTCGAGGAGTGGATGAACCATCTCGGGTACATGGTGGGCCCGGTATGGTACCCCGGGGCAAGAAGATCGAGTTATAGACGATGAGCCTGGCAGGGGAAGGCTACCTACCGGTGATGTCTGGCGCGGCGGATATCCGGAGGATACCGACCGTTGTCGTGAGATTTGATGATATGGGCCGATCCGGACTGACGGAACCCGAGGTATTGAGACTATGAGACTTGAGATTTACATGTTTGTGTCGATGCTTGACACGGATTTCCATGGATTTTATTGTTGAGATTTCAGATTCCTATACACATTTTACTATAATAACAGTTAAAGATTTCTTATACAGATATATCTGGATTTCAGGGTTGATTATTTTATATTCATGGTGCATGCATATCCATTCATATGGCATAGTATTATATGAGGCACTGACACGAGCACGGAGTATCTGCATTTACACGTAGTTTTACCCTGCTATTACTAGATGATTGGGATATAATAGTGTATTATTATGACCTAGGATAGCGTCGTGCATTCGATTTCTTTTCGTAGATGTCTTCTACTCACGAGTTGGCAACTCACCCCCGTTGTGCCAAATTTTATTACAGGTTCGATGTACAGGTTTCCCTTGGCAGTTGCTGGCACATCATTTTCATTTCGGGTGATTTGCACGGTAGGTTGGTTCATTTGTATCTGAACCGCCGTTGTATTTTTATTATTTCATTTGTATCTAGAAAGCTCCATCAACCAAACTTGTATTATTTGATAGTTTATTGGGCCAGTCTTTTATTTCGACCTTAGAGTCGCGCATGTATTATTCTGACCTGGTGGTTTTGTTTTCTTTTGAGTTTTGAGCCTCGCCCTTTGGCGTTGTATATTATTGTGCTTGTTGTGGTTGTTTCCGCCTGTTGGCGTTGAGCTAGCTCCCGTTTGGGGATGCTTTTTACTGTTTATGTATATTATACTTATTGTACCCGTTTGGGGGCCAGTTTTTATTGAGGAGACTCTGCTGAAATTTTTGAGAAAATTTGCTGATGATTTTAAACTTGTTTCCTTCATGTTTCTTTTACTTCTTCTTCTTCTTTTATGGTTTAGATTTCTGGGCTTCGGCTTACTTAGGTTACGTTGTGCCTCTAGACGTTTCGTAATCTAAGTGTCGGTCACGTTCCGTACTTTCGGGTCGTGACAAAGTGATGTTCTGTAATAGATACTTTATATAGTATATATGATATATTATATAGACGTTACTTATGTTTTACACCCGCCCTAGCCCTGCCCCGCTCTGCCGTTAGTTACCTAACCTAACGGTGCACGAGGGGACATCGAGGCGAATGCGGATGGCATAAGTGTACGTCGTATTTATCTGTGATGTTTAGGTACTTAAATGATGGGACTTCATTAATGTGATTAATGAAAGTAAAAGAAACCTAAAGATGTTGTAGAATCGAATTTCAAAATAAAACAGGTAGCTACAGTTCTTGCTTTGCACAGCGGTATATATGATATATCCTGCACCTTATTCGATGTGGAAAGGACCGAGATCCCTTCGCCGGGAGTGACTCCTTTAGCAATAACTGGCAGATGCTACACACTCGGTTTGTCTTTTGATTGCTTCTATAGTTTCTACTTTGCAAAGCGATATATATGATATATCCCGCACCTCATTCGACGAGGAAAGGACCGACGATCCCTTCACCGGGAGTGACTCCTTTAGCAAAACTAGAAAAGCCTAAAAAACACTCCATTTTAAAATCATTTGATTTTACAACGATATCAAGTTCATTACGCAATAGGTTTTCAGAAAAACCTGTCATAGCCCTCCGTCATTTCAGATAAGTGGTAGTTAGTATTCGTGCTACGTTTGTTGGCCTGCGTCAAGGCGTAGTGTGCGGTAGCTAACTAGTATTTATCTGCTTATGCATATGATGCAGATTGGATTAAGGTAGTCGTGCGACTTTGTTGGCCTGCGTCAAGGGTCGTGCGGGTGGGTTTAATTTAATTAGGAAATGACGGGTTGAACTTGACTAGCACACTATGGTTTGTTGGCCTGCGTCAAGGTCATAGGACGCTAGGGACAAAATTATCGGGAATTTCAAGTGTTGAAATTTGCAATGAGATTGCATACCTTCTATGAGATAGTTGGATCCCGATACCCGCTGCGAGTAAGAGTTACTCCTGGGAGAGTTTTACACATTACAATTAGCCAATCAAGTAGGTGTCTAGAAAGGTGTCAACGAGGATACGCCTCTGGGAAAACGAGGTTTACATTAATTAGGTTCGTACGAAAGCACGGGGGACCTCCCTCAAAGTACCGACACTGGCCTGGCTGAAAGATTGGCGAACTTGTAGCGTGTAATTAATCCCGGATAGTCTTTCCTTTTAGGGTTTGAAGGAAGATTTGATAAAAAACAGTGGGAGCCATCCTGATTAGATAAAATAATAACCAATCTATTCTTGCAAGAGCACACGCTGAGTGTTTTCTTCTCTCTCTCTCTCAAGGTAGCGACCATATCACGCCTTAATCAAGATAATAATACAGAAGTATTGACCGAACCCGCTTGTTATACTGAGCTGGGGAACGTTGGTCCCGCTCCAACTTATAATTGTTATAAGACAGAGCAGGAAATTGGGGATTACCAGAATTCCTATGCCGCCCAAACGAAGAGAGTGCATGCTGATGCATCATCTTCGGGTGTGTTCTTTATACAGAACTGTTTCTTTATTCTCTACGTCCTGGGTATTTGATACCGGATCAGGATTCCAGATATGTAATATGTTACATAGGGCTACAGAAAGGTAAAGAACTGAGAACGGGTGATAAGTTTCATGAGGCAGAAAACGGGGCAAGTGTTGCAGCCAAGTCTGTTGGTCACTGTCACCTTGTATTACAAATACATTAATTCTGAATAAATGTTATTAGATACCGAACCTGATATACAAAATCATATCAGTCTCTTAATTAGTAAAGAAAGGATATAATTTTGTATTGTCGGATAATGTTTTGAACATTTCCTATATCAAAAGTTGATCGGTTCAGGCACGTTATCTAAAAGCATTGATGTTCTAAATCAAACTACAGTTCTTAGTATACGGAACACACACAAGGGGAAGAGTTCAGAAATGAACGAATCCTTCTTGAGGCATTGTAGACTAGGTCATATCAATGCGATTCAACTGGCTGAAGTTACATTTTAGATGCATATTTAAATCAGTTTGAATTTACATCTTATGAAACTTGCCAGTCATGTCTCAAAGATAAGATGACCATAGCTCCGTTTACTGGAAACAGAGAAAGAGTTAGTGAACTCTTAGGATGATACATGATGATGTATAAAGGTCCCCTGTCTACACATGCCAAGACCGGTTCTTTGTACTTCATTACATTCTCTGATAATCTCTCAAAATTCAGACATATGTTCCTGTTGAAACACAAGTCCGAACCTTTTGAGATATTCACAGAATATAAGTTAGAAGTAGAGAACCAAAATACGGGTATAAGTATTATGTCTTTTGATGTGATCATGGAGAAGAATACTTGAGCATGGAAATCCTGGACTATTCTAAAGGAGAATGAGATTCTCTCTCAGCATTACTCCTTCGTATACACCATAGCACGATGGTATATCGGGGCGGAGCAATTGCACCCTATTCGATATGGTGCACTCAATGATGAGTACTACTGAGTTACCTGTTTCCTTTTGGGGGTTATGCACTTGAGAAGCTGTATACTTATTGAAATTAGGTTCGAATTAAATCAGTTGCCTACCACTTCATATGTGATATGGAAAGGGAAGAGCCCATATCTTAAGTTGGTTAAGATTTGGGTTGTCCGGGCTATGTCTAAAAGCATAATCCGGACAAGCTCGAGGCAAGGCCTGTAATGTAGAACTGGAAAGGTTCCAGCTATACAAACTACAGCAGATGATTTGATAAAACCAAAGGATTCAATAGTTACCAACGAATCTCATCCTCTCCACCGATCTAGTAGGATTCCTCACCCACCTGAGAGATATTTCGGTTTCTCTATGACAGTGGGAGCGAGGATTGCATCATGAGATGATGACCCAACTAGTTTCGAGCTGGCCATCAGGAGTGGGACTCTGTAAGAATGGCTGGATGTTTAGTGATCTGAGATGGAATCCATATACACCAACAAAGTATGGACTTTGGTTGCTATATCTGAAGGGTTAAATCCCCATCAGGAGCAAGTATATCTTGAGAAGATTACTTGGTGTAGATGGAAAAGTTGAGACTTTCAAAACTAGACTTGTTAAAGCTTTTCGTCATCGACCAGGCGTGGATAATGATGAAACCCTTTCAAGTGACTATGCTTAAGTCCATTCAGATCCTACTTACCACGGCTACATACCATGACTACGATATCTGGCGGTTGGGTGCCATGACTGCTTTTCTAAATGATGGTTTGGAAGAGAACGTCTATAAGTACACAGCCAGAGGGCTTCGTAGACAGTGGGAGCAGCGGAAACGTGTGCAAGATGCTTTATAGGATAAAGCAGACATCGCGGAGTTGGAACATCTATTTTGATGAGTTAGTCAAATAGTTTGACATCATCAAAATGGTAGATGAACCTTGTATATACAAGAAGGTAGTAGGGAGTATGGTAATGATCCTCGTAGAGTACGTGGATGACATACTCTTGATAGGGAAGGAGTTTCCTATGCTGCACTCGGTCAATCTTCGATTATCACAAGGATTCTCCATATAGGATCAAAGTGATACCTCCTAAATCCTAAGTATTCATCTATGAGATAGATGTAATTGGATGTTAGGAATCTCACTAGTAGTAGTGAGATGGTATCAATTGGTCCTGAGGAGAATCACTGGAAGTGTTCCAGAGTGATAAGAACGACTGAATGTCAATCACAGGCATTTTCTTTACCCTCAGTAAAGGGACGGTATGTTGGAAGGGTTCCAAGCTAAATACCGTGGCATACTAGACGATAAAGGCAGGATACATCGCTACTTAAGATGCTACCAAAGAGATTGTTTGGGTGTATATTGGTTCATGAGATGAACTACGTTCCTACCATTGTGAGACAATGGGGTTGTGGCTTATGCCAAGGAACACAGGTCCCATCAGTGATCCAGACATATTCTAAGGCAGTATCACCTGATCATGGAGATGGTTGATCTCTAAGGGATCAAGGTTAGGAGAGTAGACTCAGAGGACAACACGGCGGATCCACTCACAAAGGCCTTTTCCCAGAGAGAGACTTTTATGGGATAGTTGAGTATGAGATGCTTCAACCACTGCTATCAGATGGCCCTAGTGCAAGTGGGAGATTGTTAGTTATATGTATGCCCTATAGGCCATTACTATACATAGGATGTATATTGTAGTGGATACTTGGACATATATAGGGAGGACTTTCTTGCTCGACATGATAGTATGCTATCTGGTTACTCTTTACCTTAACGTGTATACTGATTGTCTCTCTGTTACATGTTGGTAAAGCCCTTAGGATGTGTACTTGACTACCTGGACGATGATGCGGATCATACTAGTGGGGACATGGTAGTCCATAAGTACATCCTTCAAAATCCCTAGTCGTGGGTGTATCAAGACGGGGCATCGATATACCAGAGTAGACTAGCGTATACCTTCTCGACCCATACAGATGGGCGATGGATGATCCCATATCCATTGGTGTTTGACATCAGAGATGATATACGGGTGCTCAGTAGAGAATGGGTACGCTGGACGGACTCGCCGAGAACTCTCAGATGGTATTATACCTTACGTCAGATGACAGTTCTCTGGTGACACTGGTACAGAGTAGTCTGTTGACCCGAGATCGTCATAGAGTCTTGTGTGGTTCCCACTGTGCTTTGATTTCCACCTTACCACGTCTAAAAGGGCGTGCAAAACGGTGGTTTTTGGGTACAGTCCCGAATCACATGGAGGCAATGAGCGATAGGAGGGGATTCGTCTCTCCCGGTATAGGGAGTTGATGTTGCACTGTGTTCGATTGGCTATAACCGGAAATCCCTGGCCAGGGTTGCTGAGATTTACTGGTAAGTGTTACATGTAGTTTCTCGAACTGTTATAGACCTCATATCGACACGACTTATCAAGCTATTGGGGTCTGACGTTTACCACCCCTAGGCGAGATATGCGACATATCAGACGACGAGACCGGACTGTACGTTAAGTGTTACTGGTTGGATTTACAGGAGTGTGAGCGGGCTTGCTCGTCGATCTTCTGATCGCTCAATACCCGGGTGGCCGTTACGTTTAGCAGACCGCTTGCGGCTTGTGGGTGTTTGATATGATCATCATCTGCTACCGGCGTATTGACGAGTCTTTAGAGTCCTACACAGAGGTTTCCTGGCTCAAGCGAAACGAAATAGGAGCGCATATGAGATATGTGCGGGACCGAAAATAATGCGTGTATGTGATACCGTATTTCATTCTCGCGATGAATGTGTCGAATGGTTGTATGCGATATAACCTAGTTATCGAATCAAGGATTGATTCGATAAAACGATACACTGTATACTAGTCGGTTGTGTGCGACATGACCGGATCATTGAATCAAGTGTTGATTTAATGATTTAATGCATAATTATATATTTGATATATTACTTTGCATTAACTAGTATTGGTTCACTTTAAATGGATTTTCTCACTTGAAGTTCACAAGTTGTATATGTGATATACTTTTGTGCACTTGATTGTATCATGTTTGATGATACATGCTTACTTGAGTTTGTGTAAAGATTAAACCATGGTTATATGAGTGGTTAGGGTTTTGTTTATTTACTTATTCATTTATTTATTTCTTTTGTTCATTTTGGTAAAAGAAAATGATAATGAGAAAATGGTAGCTTTCTTTGTTTGATATTGAAGCTTCATGAAGACTTGACTAAGTCACCATTTTGTCTCATGCTTAACCCTAACCATTCCACTTAACCCTAGTTCATTCTCTACACTTGACCATGGTTGGTTTATGATAAGTATTCTTTTTATTTTCTTTTTGAAAAATACTCATCATATATTATCTTCTTCTTCTTCTTCTTCTTCTTCAAGAAGAAAAAGTTTGATAGCTTCAATGGCAACTTGAGCAAATGAGTGAGAAATCCAATTCTAAAGTGAACCCACTTCCTATTTCTTCATCCTCTACCTCTTGCCAAGTAGTATAGGGTGTTTTCTTCATAAGTTTCATGACTTGGTGAAGTGGGAGCTTGATCTTGTGATGTCTCGACGTAGATCATCTTCGGCATCGTAGTCGATGACCTAGCCCGCCCATTTCTCCGATGAAGCCGACGCTAGAGCCCGGGATTTGATTTGGACAGCATGGGGACTTCATCACGGAGCTATGGAGGTGGAGGACCGGATCTACAAAGGTTGTATTTCCGTTCACTTAGAGTAAAGTCGTTTACTTGTATTTGTTTCGCCTAAAAATCTAGTTAACGATCCGTATTAGGGTTTCTCGGCACTTGTAAAATTTGAAATTGGCATGGTTGATGCCTTGTGAGACTTCATTAGTGTGTCTAGGATCCCTACACAATGGCATGCAATGAGGCGATAACAACAAAATATGGAAAATGAATAGTAAATACAACAATAATATGCAGAACATGAATAATAACGTAACAACAAGGAATCTACCTTACTATACATGTGTTATACTGTTTTGCCGTTTGAAATAGTAAGAATTGTGGTGTTTGAAAATAAGGACTACGGTGTTTTTTAGAAAAGATACGTTTTTTAAAATATCCGTAGTATACCTTGGTATGTCTTTAAAATTCTCACGATTCGTCAGTTTTGGAAATAGGTATGACTCGGGTCCAGTCTGACATCTACTAGGTAAACTACAGGTCTAACTAACAACTAATCAAAAAGGGTACGGAAACCACCTACATCTGAGTCGATATATATATATATATATATATATATATATACATGTATAATAGTCGGTGATCCCGTCTCAATAATATCATGTACGATACAATATATCATATGACATCCTCAAATCAAGAGTGCGGATCTATCTTCAATATATAGCTCGTACGGTAAATCCGTCGTACGGCCTCCCAAATCTGGGTACGGGTCAAATGTCACATCTATCACATTAATCATCTGGTTTCCTCGTTATCAAATATCATGATCGAGGTACTGATCTACGTCTTGTACAATACTAATACCATCCATGAAATGCATGCGGGTGTATGAAAACACCACGCCTAAAGAACCCGCTAAAATATCAAGTCGTGTCTCAAATACGGACCACATCACATCACCTATCTCACGGCCTCAAGCCCAATCTCATCGACTCATCTCTAAATATCATTCAATATTCTCAACATTCATGCATGTGTATATGAATGTATATATGCATAGTCCCCTCATTTTCCCCACTTGTTTTGCTAAAGAAAAGAAAAGAAAAGAAAAGAAAACAAAGGAAATTAATAAAGAAAAGAGTATGGGCTTTGACTTTGGGTTGACTTGACCTTATTTCCCCACCTCACTCTCTCTCCTCTCTTTCCCACACCATGTGGCCGAGCCCTCCCCTTCCCCAATCAGTAGCAGCCCCTCCCAAATCCCCTCTCATTTCTCATCAAAAATTTTACCAGTGGCTTAATAAACACCAAATACTAGCAATTACATAGCTAGAATATGTATATTTAATTTTATAATAAAGATATTTATATTTTGACTATTTACAGAAAACCCCTTTATTTTACCGATTTTCCGAAAATTCACTGAAACGATTTTCAAAACGTTACAACAGCTGGAGTAGCTGTATAGCCAGTGGGACTTGAGTTGCCTTCTTCATCATTGGGGCTTCAATTACAATATAGATCTCAAGGGTGGAGATTGCCGTTTTGGAGACGACGTGCTAGTTTAGGGACATTTCGGTCCATTATCGCCATTTTTGGGATGAAGTTCTAGTTTAAGGACTTCTCGATCCGATGTCGCCATATTTAAAGCGAGATTATAGTTTAAGTCTCGGTCCAGTATCGCCGTTTTTTTGAGACGATGTTTTAGTTTAATGACATCTCGGTCCGATGTCGCCATATTTGAGGCGAGGTTCTAGTTTAAGGACATCTCGTTCCGGTATCGCCATGCTGGAGGCCGATAATTTCTAGTTTAAGGACTTCTCAGTCCAATGTCACCATATTTGAGGCGAGGTTTTAGTTTAAGGACATCTCAGTCCGTTATCTCCATGTTTGAGGCGAATTTTTAGTTTAAAGACATCTCGATCCGTTATCGCCATTTTTGAGGCGACGGAGGTTCTTTGCATACTACTTTCAGAGTTTTTGGACTCAGGAAGATAACGAGTGGACACGAGCGTCGTCATATATCATTGACCTAGGTCATGGCTCGTTAGGCGTAGTATTTTTTGAGGAATCGGCCATTTATTAGCCGGAAGGGTCTTTCGCCATGCATATCTATGAGCAGGTAGGCTCCACCTTGGTAGACTTTGTCTATGATGTACGGGCCTTCATAATTTGGCTAGAATTTCTCCCGTTTTGCACGATTGGGGATCATCGGTCTTTTGATGACTAGCAGGAGTTCGCTTTGGTGGAATGTTCTCGGCCTAGTCAGTCTTTCGTATGACCGTGTCATCCTTGCATTATAAGTCTTCAGGTTTTGCTGTGCTATATAAGGTGAGTTTCGTCAAGGGCAGTTTCATCAGGGATTTTTTCTTTTCCTTTGTCTTTTTTGCTCGAACCCTTGTTTGTAGGTCCGAGGTTCTTTTCAGACAGCGTGCGGCTACGTAGCTGAATGTTCTCACAGTTCTTCTCCCCCTCTTCTTTTTCGGAGGTGGAGTCTTTGAAGAGAGGGCTGAGGGTCATTTCGTTCTCGGAATTGCTCCCGAAGGTAAGAATTTAGGGTTTTTCCTTTCCGGACTGGTATCAACCATATGACAGTTGCCAGTTGTTTTTTCACACGTACTTGTCGCACCTTTTTGTTGTCGACAAGCTTCGCGCTTCATCATCTTGAAATGTTTTTGATGGGCAACATATCCCTGCCACCACTTCTCGAAGGCACTGCACTCTTCGGTGGGATGAGTAACCCTCCAATGATATAGGTAGTAATTCAGAAATGAGTCCTCTCCGTTGAGGCTTATGACCCCGGACGCGTTTCCTTTGAAAGGCGACAGCTTCATTCCCACTGACAGGGCTTTGGCGAACCACTTCTCTGTCTTGGTTCTGCTTTTTTTTGCTACAGGTGTGCTTTGGTCTGGTCGGGGTACTTTACGACTCCTCCTTTCCGCAACTTGTTCATCCAGACGCTGACGCTTAGCCTTTTCGTATATGGCTGTTTCGCGTTCTCGGTCAGCTTTGCTTTTTCGAAAGGCTTCATTTAAAAGCCTATTGATTGGGTCTTCCGACAGTTACAGGGATTTTGGCACCGATCCTGTCCCTAATTCCTCTGGGTTGTTTTCTGACGCTGAGGGGGCTTCTTCATCATTTAATGACGAATGGGAAACCATGTGGAAACTTGCTACATAGTCTTCGATTTCTGATGAGTCGTTTCTTCATCGTTATCACTCTCTTCGTTCTCAAGAATATGCTTGAGAAACTCTTCGAGGGTGACTGGTGTCCGCGCTTTCTGGTTATACTCCTCCAGCGTGTCAATATACCTTTATATGTTTGTGCGCTTGTCGTCATACTCGACAGGCTACACAGGCTTCTTGGTCTACTTCTTTTTCTTCAATGACTTTGAAGGCTTGACTTGGGGATTTTTCCCTTTGTCGACGGTTTTCGGTACAGAACGCGGTTCCAGCATCGCTTCAATGATTTTCGGTTCAAGTGGACTTCTCCATTGACTGCCGGACATTCCTGGAGATCCTTCAGCATTCTTTTGGTTTTAGCTGAGAGAACGACTTCCCATGGAGCTTCTTCCACGAGCGAGCATGATGCCCCTGGTGCATCCACCTTTTGGGGAGTGTGCTTCTGTGGCGAGTTCACCCTCCAGTTCTCAGATAGCATGAATTTCCACTATTGATACTGGTCCTCGATCCAGTTCTTGAAGACGTAGCAATCCTCAATTGGGTGGCTCACCATTCTATGATAGGAGCAGTAGTTAGGCTTGTTGACGTCGCCGGGTTGCGGTGGACGCCGTGGGTCTAGCAATGTAATGAGTTTGTTGCGCACTGCGAGCTCGAACAGTGTCCTCGTCTTATCACGGGGAAACATGTAAGCGCGTTCTAGCCTTTCTTCCAGGGATAGGCGCGGACGCATGTTGTTTTTGCAAGCAACCGGTTTCGGGTCAATCGGTTGCTATTGAGTGTTGGCAATGAAGGTCGCTTTCCCTTTACCCTTGGAATTTCATGGGTCCATTTTTTAGGAGGAAGGCCCGTGGCCCATCTGGTCCATTTGGGCCAACTTGTCGATCAGGGCCTAGAAGGTAGTCGGCTTGAATAACGTCATAAACCGGGACAAAGTTGTTTGAGGATCTAGTGTCCCGATGAACATGCCTACGGCAGGGGATTCTTCGATGCGTTGTTCGCACTTTGACCATAGGTTCCGCCACCAGATCACGTATTGGACCCAGGTTTCTCCCGGCTTTACCCTGGCATTGATTAATGCCGTAATCGGGGTATGCTCGCTTGCGCTGGCGAACCGCTGTGTGAACAGCAGCTCCATCTCTGTGAATGTCTTTACGGAGTCATTTGGGAGCTCCGAGTACAATTCAAAGGCTGTCTCTGACAGGTTACCAACGAACTGGCGAAGCAGCAGTTTGTCATCGCCTCCAGTATTGTGGCACAGAGCTCTGAACTGAGCGACGTGCTGGTGTGCATTGCTTGTCCCCTTGTACACATGGAATTTAGGGATCGTATATCCTGGCGGGTACTTGATTTGATTATACCAGCCTGCTTACGGTCGTCCAGTTCTGACGATTTGGCCAGCCGCTTCATTCGCTTGATGAGCTCGTATTTGTTGAGCTATATAATCATCAAGAGCAGCCTTGGAGATTGTTTCCTCCTTGGCCACTGATAGCGCCGGAAAGGGGTTTGATGTTTCCCCTTTGTCATCCCCAACGATTATCGGTGGATCTTCGGCTGGAGGCTCTGGCTATATCATCATTCCAACCATGTCCTGGAACAGAAGCGCCATCTACTTTATGTTAGCAGCTTGTTCCGCGGCTTCCTTATCCTTCCTTTCAAGTACCTTTCGCAGGAACTCTGTATCGGTCTCCTGCTCTTGACGCTGTAAAGATGCCGATTCCGGGCTTTCTTTCTGCCCGGTAAGTGCTGACATTTTGATCAGCATTTCTTGGAGATTTTTTTGTTACTCCTGAGCTTTTGTTAACGACCGAGTTTGCGGTCAATGAGCCATGGAAGCACGGCTTTCCTCCTTTCCGGAAGTCATGTAAACCATATGCACGATCATGCCCCCGGACTTGAGGCGTTTGGGTCCGTCGCCTTTGGAATTTGCCGTCGGCGGTAGAATTTTCTCCGTCCTCATCCTTTTGTGGGAGGTCGAAGTTGAAGGAGCCGTTATAACAAGCACCTATGTAGAAGACGTCCCTTGCTGTATGACGGAGGGGTAGCCTTTCTCCTGCCGAACCTTCATTTTCTTCAGTCGGCGAGAGTAGTTTTCATCGATCACAGAGTCCTAGAATTTTCGCCAGACTCTTTGAATTTGGGAGGAGAGTTACTTTTCTTGCACAGGGACCTCAACTGGAGGAGGCGATTTCTTTAGTACCGCCGTGTGGAGTTTTTGCGCACCTTCTTCAGCGGTTCAAAGATGTTCCCGGTTGGAACATCAGCATCGACTTCCACCATTGGAGCTGGTGGGGTAAGTCCATAGGGGGAGTTACCCCCAGCTTTTCTCACTCAATGCCAGTGGCGACGTCGAGCGTGTCTTACAGACGGGACCGCCTCGGTTTCGGAAGCGGTTGCAGCTTTCCCCTTGTTTTGTTGAGGAGCTCTAGTAGTTGCCAGCCTGACCGATGTCCTTGGCAAGATTTGATTAGAGACGGTCAGCCTCTCGAAGATCAATCGCCTGACTGGTGAAGCACTTTTAATGGCTTCATTTGCAGCAGGAGTTGGGAGGGCTATCCTTTTTAGGGCAACCCCTTCAGGTACGACGAGCCGCTTTGCGAGCTCGTTTTGGTTCTGGTTCATCCTGTTGAAGACCGAGACGTCTAAGCTTCGGCTCAGCCTGTTGAAGACTGAGGCATCGGATTTGGACGGCACGTTAAGAGAGGCCGTTGTGCTTTCAAGTCGATCGAAGACTGACTTCTTGGGAGCTTCGGGTTGCGGCGTTGAGGCACCGACACTCATTGGTAGGAGTATGGTCCTGAAGAACAATCCAGTAATGGCTTCTGTTACCCGCCCCACCGGCATTGAAAAGATGGAGGCCGCATTGGGCCCGTAAGTCACTCCTCCGGTTAGGGTGGAGCGAGAATTGTCGTTGCAAGTTGTGCAGCTGGAAGCCATTGATGTTCTCTTCTTCCAGACAGAAACAAGACACCAAATCTTAGTACCTCGAATCCAAAGGCAACCATAGCAAACCGTGATTTTGTTCGCGAACACGAACATGAAATGTGGAGTGAAAAGAGGAAAAAGTCCCACCGGGTATGCCAGAATCTGTTCACCGCCGAAAACAGAGACGAACTAGGATAGATCGCCTTACCTGAATTTGGGGGCAGATACTATTTGGATTTATCCTTCTACCTCTCCGAAAATACCAAGTTGATTTATGGCACCGTATATCGGAGGTTTAGATGGACGAGACCGTTGTAGCAGATTTTATCAGATTCCCCCTCGTTTGCGAGGGGTTTCTTTTATTGTGGAGACGCTCTTCCCCGCAGATGCAAGCCCCTGCAGTTAATTTTGTTACCGCATCGTGATAACCATTTTATCCTGCTCCGGAGGTTCACTTCGTGCCATGTGTATGTTTGTTTCTAATTTGGGTTGCCCGTGGATTGTATACGGAGACTAATTTATGTCATCGCCCGTAGGGCGCGGATTAGTCCAAATCCGTATGTTTTAGATTTGGATTTTTCTAAGGACCGTTAATCTATTTTGAGATTAAGATCGACTTAAATGTATGTGAGAATTTGGGGCTCGATTTGTTTTTGTTAAGGATACATTAGTCCAATTTGAGACTAAGATCCACTTAACGAGGTTTCAGGATCATTTTTATTTAGGATCCAACAAAAGAGCGTCTGGGCTATATTATTTTAGTTTAAGAACGTTTCGGTCCATTATCGCTATTTTGGAGGCGGATATTAGTTTAAAGACATTTTGGTCCGTTATCGCCATTTTGGAGGCGAATATTAGTTTAGGGACATTTCGGTCCGTTGTTAGTTTAGAGACATCTCGGTCCATTATCTCCATTTTGGAGGCAAATATTAGTTTAGGGACTTCTCGGTCCTTTATCCATCTTGCGCACATATGTATTTGTTACGTGACGAAGCGAATAATGGTGATATGGAATGCACCCAATTTGGAGTGCGATCCGATTTGAGGTGTGCATGTCAATTTGGAAGTGTATCAACGTGGGATGTATCATTCCCAGTCTTGATGAATTTTTATTTCAAGTTGGGATAAGAAAGGATTTATTGGTTGTCGAGGCCCGCCACCTCTATGAAGACGCTGAAGAATTACAACGACATACATCAGAGGTGTGGAGAGATGTACTCTTAAACCAAATCCCGTGTTTGAGGGAAAAGGGGGTTATTGTGGCCTTAAGAATTTTTGTTAAGGATACGTTAGTCCAATTTGAGACTAAAATCCACTTCATAACATTTTAGGATCTTCTTTATTTAAGACCCAGTAAATGAGCATTTGGACTCATTTGCAAGACTTTAGCAACTTAGCCAATTTGGGCTTTTAGTTTGCTTTGTCTCCCCTCTTTTCTGAAAAAGTGCTAAGAACTTGTTTAGGCTCTGTTTAATCAGTCCTTTTATTTATGCAAAAAGCGCTGAGCACTTATATGAGTTCTGACGCCCACATATGATCATGTGGAACTTTCAGTCATGGGGATTGCCCAATAAGTGTTGAACACTTTACGCTTTTTGTCTTTATATTGTTAGTGTATATGCCCTAGGGGCCATTATTGTATCATACTTGTATGTATATTACTTAATGGAAGCTTGGGATATTCACAGTTGTATATACAGTCTTGCTAAAAATGGTAGTATGCTACTTGGTTTGTATCTACTTTAACATGTGCATATGTTTCTTGTATCGTATCACTTATACATATTAGTAGAGCCCATAGGTTCTTTCCTTGATTACCAGCGTTGTGATGGCAGTCACACTAGTGGGGGCTGGGTAGTCTGTAAGCAACATTCTATACAGGTCCCTGGTCGATGGATTATCGAGATAGGGCATCGATATTCCGGAGTAGACTAAGTGTGTACGCTTCTCATCCCAGTTGGGGAGATGGTCTGTCCCACAGCCATCAGTACGTCGTACTGGAGATAGTATACAGGTGCTCGTTAGGTTACGGGTACACCGGACAGGACTCGCAGGGGAACTGATTGGTTGGTATTATACCCGTCGTCAGTTAACAGTTCCCAGGTGACATGAGTACAGCATAGTCCGCAGACTTGACACTGCTACTTCGCCTCGAGTGTGTCCCACTGTTCTTAGATTGCTACCCTACCACGGCTCAAAGGAGTCGTGCAAACAGGTAGCAGTTGGGTGCAGTCCCGAGCACTTGGAGGCAGTAGTGGTTAGATAGGATTCGTCTCTCCCGGTATTGAGAGATGATATCGCGCTGTGTCAGAGAGCCATTACGCAAAGTCCCTGGCCAGGGTAAGCGAGATATACTGGTAGGTTCCAGTAGCTTCTCAGGGTATAATGGGCTTCACTCCGACACGACTTATACAGCTATTAGGGGACTGACGCTTGCCGCCCCCTAAGCTTGATATGCGATAGTCTTAGACGAACAGACCGGACTGTATGAAGATTGTCACATCAGGCTCAGTGGGAGTTCGGATGAGTTTCCTCATCGGCCTTCTTATCGACATCTACGTGGGGATCATTACGTACAGCTAGTGCCGCTTGCGATCTGTGGTTAAACCCACTGCCAGCGTAGTGTCGAGTCTTTAGAGTCCCACACAGAGAGTTTCCCTGCTCCAGGCGAAACGATATAGAGGTCGTATGGTTTTACGACAAGGGTTCGGACGCGTACGTGTGTTTACGCACGTACGACTTTTCGGACAGTTTTTACTAGTCGGCTTTGGTTTAAGCCAGATTCTAGTATCGGGTTATAGGATTTATACAGTCTAAAGTTTTTCCGTGTTTTCACGGATTGGAGGGGCGTTCTCGTAATTTGTCGGAAAGCTTCTAGAAGAGTGGTGACTTGGGGGGTAAGGTGGCATTGCATTAAATGAGATTAGTGACTCATTTGTGTGATTCATCCATGTCATTAATACATCATAAATGCTTAATGACTCATGGGGATGAATCACTCATAGATATTTATGAAGCATGGTTGTTAATTCTTTTATTTCATTTTTGGATAAATAAATAATGCTTCATATATATTATGAAAGATCATTATCTCATTTCATTATCATCTTCACCTTCTCTCTCCTCAAGCTCTCTCATTCTTCAAACCCTAACCACTCATGAGTTGAGATTAAGGGTTAGCTTGACTAATACATCCATAACCTCACTCTATATCCCCTAGGTAGCTTAGATTAGCACTTTAAGCAACCTAGTTATCTCAAGTTTGAGATTAAGCTTGGTGTAGGAGCTTTCGGGTTGATTGTCTTTGACTCGAGGAGGCCGTAGAGGTGTCGATGTTCCAAGGAGCCTACGAGAAGTGGAGGACAGCGATGAAGACCCGAAGGACATGTAACGTGAGGTATAACTTCGAATCCGAGAAGTTAAACCTCTAGTAGTTAGTTAGCGATGGTTTAGATAACGATTCATGCGCTCAAGTCCGTGTTATGAAGCTTTGATAATCATTTTTCATATATTCCGCCTCCCCGCAAGTTCGTGGGGTGCGTGATATGGACTTACAGTGGTATCAGAGCCAACTAAACCATTACTAGCTTGTTAGCAACTAATTAGAAGTTCGATCGACGGAAAACACGAAAACAAAACCCCGGAAAACCCTAAGTTTCTGTTAATTTTAAAATTGTCTGAAAAATTGTTTGACATACCTTAAAATTCACAGCAGGGAATTTAATGAATACTGGGAAAATACGAAGTTCCAACTCGGTGTTATGGCCGTGGATCCGCGGCAATAGAGTGCTTCTGCCGCGGATCCGCCGCCGAGTCAACTCCGAGTTGACTCGGATTTGCTCTGTTATTCATATATTTTGGTGTTATGTTTTTTTGTATATTCTGTTTCTACCCAGGTTACTTCAGTGCAGGTTTGCTTTTTAGGTAGACACGGAATATGGTAATCGATCGATATTCTAAGATATTTGCTAATTGGGTTTTTATCTGTAATGTTTAATGTGTTCGTAAACCTCCCCTAACTGCTAGTATGTCGGTTGGCAGGGGGTTGCACATTTCTGAAATGTTTCCTGTTTGTGTATATGAACTGTGTTGGACTGTTGTGATGATTAGCCGGGGTTTGAGATGTGTTTAATATTCATTCATTCAATGTAAATGTAATTTGATGTAATATTCTTTTGCGGGGCACATCCAGGTTGCGGTTGTAGCCACCGTTGTATTATTTCTTTTTACTATTTTTGCTCCTAGGATAGACCCAAGGTAGGGTACACAAACTACCGGGTACGTCAAAGTGTTTAGTGGCCTACTCACGTTGTTGAGAGAAACCGCTTCACTTCGGGTACTTGACGGGTAGTTTTCCGTACCCGTAGGGGTCTAGGGTGGGGTAATGGCTATTCATCACAACTGTGTAATCCGTCTTTTATTGCAGGCTCAAAGCAAATGCGGATCGCTAGTAAATCCAATAAAGTTTATCTGTGATCTGGAATACTTATTATTGCGTCTGACGAATGTACAATATCTATATATGATAGCTATTAGACGTCACTTATGTTTTACACCCGCGCTAGCCCAGCCCCCGCTCTGTCGTTAGTTAAGTAACCTAACGGGTGATGACGGGACCCAGTGGCGAATGCGGATGGCATAAGAGGGCGTGGTATTTTCGTTGTTTTCTGCAATGATAGGATAAATGATGGGACGCATTATTTTAATGCAAAGAAAATAAACCAAAGTTAAATCGTTGGAACAAATTTAAAAGAAACCACTCGGTTATTTTAAAAGAGCAGAATTTTTAAATTACGGAGCTTTAACCACTCCTTTTACAAAGTATCAGGTTCCTTCGATTATATCAAGTTCACTACGTTCACGGTTTTGCCAAAACCAGTCGTAGCCCTCCGTCATTTCATATGGATATTCAATAGTATTCAAGCTATGTTTATTAACCTTCGTCAAGGCATAGTGATTGGTAGCTGTTGGGAGTTCATATGTAGTATAGATAGATGCGTTGGTTTGGGAAAGTCGTATTACCTTGTTGACCTTCGTCAAGGGTATGTACGAATGGGTTCAAATTAACCTGGAAAATGAAGGGTAAAACTTGACATGTGACTTATGATTTGTTGACCTTCGTCAAGGTCATAAGAGCATGGGGCAAAAATCCACATCGGGAATTTCTAAAGAAACTGAAATTTGCATAAAGAAGCATACCATTTTGGAGTTTGATGAATGTTGGTAGGATTCCTTCAACATTATCATACGATGATATTTTGGATCCCGATCCTACTGTGAGTACATGCTACTTATCAGGAGATTCGTCACTTAACGATCAATGCTATAAACCAAGTAGGTGCCTAGAAAGGTGTCAGTGGGGTTACGCCCCCAGAGAAAAGAGGTTTTTTAATTAAGGAATTTCGCGAAAGCGTTGGAAAACCTCCCTCGAAGTATCGACACTGGCCTGGCTGAACGGTTAAGCAAGTATTGTATGCTGAGAATAGTCCTGGCTAATTCTTCTTTTATGGTTTGAGGAAGGATTCGAGAAACAGTGGATGCCATCCTGTTTAGATAAATTAAAAACCAATCTAAGCTTGTAACAGCATCATACTAAAGTGTTTTCTTCTCTCTCTCTTAAATACAGCGACCTTGTGACCACACATAGGTTACATCTAGATAATAAATTGACTGATTCTGACTTATATGACTGGCAAAGGTCTCTCCAGATGTCCATTGCCTATGACAAGCTGGACTACCCTATTAAGGGACATTCCTATTGTTATGGGATCGGGCATTGGCAGAATGATTGCAGGGCTTTAGAAGCCAGTAGCTAGGATACGAAGCATGTTGTGGCTTCGACTTCGGGTGTGTTTATGATAGAGAAATGTATGTCAGTTAAATCTACTTCCTGGGTATTGGATACCGGATCAGGAACTCACATCTGTAATTCATTACAGGCTCTGAGAAACCGTAGGGTTATCGGGATAGGTGATATGACCCTCACAGTTGCTAACGGAATGAGCATGAACGCTGAATCCGTAGGGGAATATCATCTTGGACTGACAACTGGGCAGATATTAATTCTGCGTAACTGTTTTTATGTACCAGGTACGACCAGTAATATCATATCTGTACCCTTACTTTCTAAGGAAGAATATGATTTTACTTTTACAAGAGATGTGGTTCACATCCACCTAAATCAAGATTTGATTGGGTTAGGTACATTAGAAAACGGAATATACGTATTAAATCAAGTTCAAATTTTCAGTATCCAGAACACACTTAAAAGAAAGTCTCCGGAAACAAATCAGGCTTTCTTATGGCATTGTAGACTAGGTCACATCAATGAGAGAAGGTTGACTAAATTACATAGAGAAGGATATTTGAATCCATTCGAATATCAATCTTATGCTACTTGTGAATCTTGTCTCATAGGAAAGATGACAAAGACTCCGTTTACTGGACACAGAGTAAGAGAAAGCGAGCTCTTAGGGCTCGTACACAGTGACGTGTGCGGTCTAATGTCTACACATGCGCGAGGTGGTTATTCCTACTTCATTACTTTTATGGATGATTTCTCTAGGTATGGATATATCTTCTTAATGAAGCATAAATCCGAGGCATTTGAGAAATTCCAAGAATACAAGAATGAAGTGGAAAAACAAACCAGCAAAAGTATCAAGTCACTGAGATCTGATCGAGGTGGTGAATACTTAAGTGCCGAGTTCCTGGGTTACTTAAAAGAGAATGGAATTCTCTCTCAGCTTACTTCTCCATACACACCACAGCACAATGGTGTATCAGAAAGGCGGAATCGAACCCTATTAGATATGGTTCGTTCCATGATGAGTAAGGCTGAGTTGCCGCGATCTTTCTGGGGTTATGCACTAGAAACAGCTGCATATCTCTTGAACAAGGCTCCAACCAAGACTGTGCCTACCACCCCATATCAGATATGGAGTGGGAAGAAACCCTGTCTTAAGTATCTTAAGACATGGGGATGTCCAGCTTTTGTAAAAAAGCAGCATACGGACAAGCTCGAGGCACGCTCAGTACTATGTAAGTTTGTGTGATACCCAAAGAACTCCAGGGGGTATCTTTTCTATTCCGCAGAGGAACAAAAGGTTTTTGTTTCTCAGCATCCCCACTTCTTGGAAACTGAATTTTTAGAAAATCAGAAGAGTGGGAGCACAGTAGAACTGGAAGAAATTCCAGAACCACAAGCTGTTACTGAAACCTTGGTAGAATAAGAAGGTTCAGGAGAACTGGACATCCCAGCGCCACTCCGCAGGAGTACTAGGCAGTCTCATCCGCCCGAGAGATACTACGGTTTTCTTATTGACGGGGATAGAGAGGATTGCACTATTGACTATGATGAGCCTACTAGCTTCCAGCAAGCCATTCAGAGCGGTGACTCAGTAAAATGGCTGGATGCAATGCGGACCGAAATGGAGTCCATGTACACTAACAAAGTATGGACTTTGGACATTGCTCCAGAAAGGGTAAAACCCGTAGGATGCAAATGGATCTTCAGAAAGAAGATTGGTGTAGATGGACAGGTTGAAACCTATAAAGCTAGACTTGTTGCAAAGGGTTTCCGTCAAAGACCTGGTTTGGACTATGACAAAACCTTTTCTCCAATAGCTATGCCGAAATCCATTCAGGTCCTTCTTGCTATTGCTGCCTTCCACGATTATGAGATCTGGCAGATGGACGTAAAGACGGCCTTTCTAAATGGAAATTTGGATGAAAGCGTCTATATGGATCAGCCAGAGGGATTCAATCAGAGTGGGAGCAGCGGTAAAGTATGCAAGCTGCTTAAGTCCATTTATGGACTAAAGCAGGCATCGCGGAGTCGGAACATCTGTTTTGATGATACTGTCAAGGAATTTGACTTTATCAAAAATCCAGATGAACCATGCATATACAGTAAGATTGTAGGGAGAGCTGTAGTATTCCTCGTCTTATACGTGGATGACATTCTCCTAATAGGAAATGATATTCCTATGTTACAGTCATTCAAAAGTTTTTTGTCATAGAAGTTCTCCATGAAAGACCTAGGTGATGCCACCTACATTCTGGAGATCCAGATCGATCGTGATAGATCAAAGAGGATGTTGGGACTTTCGCAGTCCAGGTACATAGACACCATATTGAAAAGATTCAGTATGGAAGATTCTAAGCGCAGTAACCTACCGGCTTGTCACGGAATCACCCTCTCCAAGGATATGTCTCCCAAGACTGATTTGGAAAGGGATCGCATATCGATTATACCCTACACTTCAGCGGTAGGCTCTATAATGTATGCGATGTTATGTACCAGACCAGATGTAGCATACGCATTAAACGTAGTAAGCCGGTATCAAGCAAACCCTGGGGAGAATCACTGGATAGCAGTAAAGAACATTCTCAAGTACCTGAGGAGGACTAAGGAGATGTTCTTGGTGTATGGCGGAAAAGCCCTCCAGATGGAGGCCTTTGCCGACTCCGGCTTCCAGAGTGACAAAGATGACTCTAAGTCCATGTCGGGTTATGTCTTTACCCTCAATGGAGGGGCGGTCTGTTGGAAGAGTTCCGAGCAGGAGACCATTGCTGACTCAACAATGGAAGCAGAGTACATAGCTGCTTGCGATGCCGCAAAAGAAGCTGTCTGGATGAAGAAGTTCCTCACAGAACTTCAGGTGGTTCCTTCCAATGTTGGTCCAATACCTCTGTATTGCGACAACAACGGCGCTATAGCTTTAGCGAAAGAACCCAAGTCCCATCAGAAGTCCAGACACATCTTAAGGCGGTATTACCTGATCAGGGAGATCGTAGATCGCTGGGAGATCGAGGTGAAGAGAGTAGAGACGGAGAATAACATTGCTGATCCATTCACAAAGGCCCTTCCTCAGACGCAGTTTGAGAGGCTATTCGAGATGATAGGTCTACGATATGCCAGCTCATGGCCCTAGTGCAAGTGGGAGATTGTTAGTGTATATGACCTAGGGGCCATTATTGTATCATACTTGTATGTATATTACTTAATAGAAGCTTGGGATATTCATAGTTGTATATACAGTCTTGCTAAAAATAGTAGTATACTACTTGGTTTGTATCTACTTTAATATGTGCATATGTTTCTTGTATCGTATCACTTATACATATTAGTAGAGCCCATAGGTTCTTTGCCTGATTACCAGCGTTGTGATGGCAGTCACGCTAGTGGGGGATGGATAGTCTATAAGCAACATCCTATACAAGTCCCTGGTCGATGGATTATCGAGATAGGGCATCGATAGTCCGGAGTAGACTAAGTGTGTACGCTTCTCATCCCAGTTGGGGAGATGGTCTGTCCCACAACCATCAGTACGTCGTACTGGAGATAGTATACAGGTGCTCGTTAGCTTACGGGTACACCGGACAGGACTCGCAGGGGAACTGATTGGTTGGTATTATACCCGTCGTCAGTTAACAGTTCCCAGGTGACATGAGTACAGCATAGTCCGCAGACTTGACACTGCTACTTCGCCTCGAGTGTGTCCCACTGTTCTTAGATTGCTATCCTACCACGGCTCAAAGGAGTCGTGGAAACAGGTAGCAGTTGGGTGCAGTCCCGAGCACTTTGAGGCAGTAGTGGTTAGATAGGATTCGTCTCTCCCGGTGTTGGGAGATGATATCGCGCTGTGTCAGAGAGCCATTACGCAAAATCCCTGGCCAGGGCAAGCGAGATATACTGGTAGGTTCCAGTAGCTTCTCAGGGTGTAATGGGCATCGCTCCGACATGACTTATACAGCTATTAGGAGACCGACGCTTGCCGCCCCCTAAGCTTGATATGCGATAGTCTTAGACGAACAGACCGGACTGTACGGAGATTGTCACATCAGGCTCAGTGGAAGTTCGGATGAGTTTCCTCATCGGCCTTCTTATCGACATCTACCTTGGGATCGTTACGTACAGCTAGTGCTGCTTGCGATCTGTGGTTAAACCCACTGCCAGCGTAGTGTCGAGTCTTTAAAGTCCCACACAGAGAGTTTCCCTGCTCCAGGCGAAACGATATAGAGGTCGTATGGTTTTACGACAAGGGTTCGGACGCGTACGTGTGTTTACGCACGTACGACTTTTCGGACAGTTTTTACTAGTCGGCTTTGGTTTAAGCCAGATTCTAGTATCGGGTTATAGGATTTATACAGTCTAAAGTTTTTCCGTGTTTTCACGGATTGGAGAGGCGTTCTCGTAATTTGTCGGAAAGCTTCTAGAAGAGTGGTGACTTGGGGGGTAAGGTGGCATTGCATTAAATGAGATTAGTGACTCATTTGTGTGATTCATCCATGTCATTAATGCATCATAAATGCTTAATGACTCATGGGTATGTATCACTCATAGATATTTATGAAGCATGGTTGTTAATTCTTTTATTTCATTTTTGGATAAATAAATAATGCTTCATATATATTATGAAAGATCATTATCTTATTTCATTATCATCTTCACCTTCTCTCTCCTCAAGCTCTCTCATTCTTCAAACCCTAACCCT
Source organism: Agapanthus africanus (assembly GCA_030015575.1). Taxonomy (NCBI): domain Eukaryota; kingdom Viridiplantae; phylum Streptophyta; class Magnoliopsida; order Asparagales; family Amaryllidaceae; genus Agapanthus; species Agapanthus africanus. Next base: position 167,884,029 of record CM057345.1, read on the forward strand.
AACCTTTCATGAGTTGAGATCAAGGGTTAGCTAGACTAATACATCCATAACCTCACTCTATATCCCCTAGGTAGCTTAGATTAGCACTTTAAGCAACCTAGTTATCTCAAGTTTGAGATTAAGCTTGGCGTAGGAGCTTTCGGGTAGATCGTCTTTGACTCGAGGAGGCTGTAGAGGTGCCGATGTTCCAAGGAGCCTACAAAGAGTGGAGGACAGCGATGAAGACCCGAAGGACATGTAACGTGAGGTATAACTTCGAATCCGAGTAGTTAAACCTCTAGTAGTTAGTTAGCAATGGTTTAGATAACGATTCATGTGCTCAAGTCCGTGTTACGAAGCTTTGATAATCGTTTTTCATATATTCCGCCTCCCCGCAAGTTCTTAGGGTGCGTGACATGGACTTACATATATAGAGTGCTATGCACTCTTTATGGCGTCCTCGTGGGGAGCGTGTGAGGCGCTGGGCGCTGCCCAATGAGTGTTGCACACTCAGCCGTTTTGGGCTACTTGCGGAGTGCTAAGCACACTTTTTTTCTTTTGCGGCGCACACGTGAGGAGCACGTGAGGCGCTGGGTGCTACCTAGTGAGTGCTAAACATTCTTTCCTTCTGTGGTGCCCACGTGAGGAACACGTGCGGCGCTGGGCGCTGCATAGTGAGTGCTAAGCACTCTTCTCTCTGTGGCGCCCACGTGAGGGACACGTGCTGCACTGGGGGCTGAGTGCTGAGCACTCTTCTCTTCTGTGGTGTCCACATGAGGAACACGTGCGGCGCTAGGCGCTGCCCAATGAGTGCTAAGCACTCTTCTCTTCTGTGGCACCCACGTGAGGAACACGTGCGGCGCTGAGCGCTTTTCTCCTCTGCTGATAGCATTTTTGCCCATTAATGATCAATGGGATCATTATTTTGTAGATCTAGGATCAAGCTTCATTTTTAAGAACCAAGTTCTTTTAAGAGAATTAGGTTTCTCTTACATGCTTTGTTTTAAGGAATTTGATTCCGAGTTCTTTTCTGAATCTTTGATTCTCAAGATCAAGTTCCTCCCAATGAGAATTAAATTCTCAACTTGTGGAAGACTTGTCTTGTGGATCTCAGATCTAGAGAAAGAACTAAGTTCTTTGAGAAGGGTTAAACCCTTTTGATATGTAAATGAGATGTTTTTATCTCTCTATATATTTTTCATTTACCTAGAGTTTCTAAGGAGGGAGATCTTCTTCCTTGAGAATTTAATTCTCTGTTCCTTTTTGAAGCTTTCTGTTTTTGTTTTTGGAAGCTTATGGGGGGGTTCCTCTCTCTCAGACTTGAAGTCTTCGGCCCTTTATATAGCGGAGGCAAGTTTGTTAATTAGTTTTGAAGAAATCACTCATTAAGAGATCTCAATTGAATTGGGAAAATTTACCCACCATTGGATCTTTGATCCAAGGGTTTCTATTTTTACAGAATATGTTTTCTTGTTTTTAACAAGATTGGGGAAATATTTTTCATATGCCGAGTTTTACGCTGTGAAATGGTGATTTTTAATCACCATTAGATTTTCAATCCGAGGGTTCTCTGTTTTACAGAGGGCATAGAATTTTATTTTATAATCCAACCGAAGGTATCTTTCTTATTTTAGAAAGATTTGGGGAATGTTTTCTCCCCAACAGAATTTAATTATGTATCTTGATGATTTATCATTTTCGTTGGATCTTTGATGCACTCTGGCCACAAGACGACCACGGAACCGCCGCCAATAAGCATGTATTGCGGCGGTTCCACGCCCATTTTTATGGTTCAAGTGACCAAATTTCTTGTGGAGCTTTACAAATGCCTGCACGTATTTTTAAGATGCTCTGAATGATTTTTTGAACAAGTTTTAAAATCGACAGCAAGCATATGAAAATGGAATTATGATTCGGAAAATTTGGTCGATCGGCATTTTAACCTCGTGCAAACTAGCTAGTAATGATTTATGGGGTGGCTCTGATACCATATTGGGTTATGATAGCGCTCTGGCCATCAGCCGTGGCCTGTGAGGAACAAAAACCGGCGTTTAAAAACTTGGCTCTAACGAAACCCACTAGAATCGAACCATAAACCTATACTAGCTAACTACAAAGAGCTAAACTACTGAGATAAAAATGGTTATACCGAATGAACCAAGTCCTTTGGTCTTCCATCATCTTCCTTAGCTCCTTGAGGCGTGCTCGATTGAACTTGACCGCCGGTCTTTCTTGGTCGAAGATGATCCTTCCGAGGGATGTAGCTCATGACTCTAGCTCTACATCAAAAGCAAGTGAAGCAACTAGGGATTCTAGGTTGCTAATCTAGAATGCCTAGGATGTAGTGAGTGTTCTAAGTGTTTATCCATCTCACCTCCTCTCTTGATACTCAACTCATGAGATTGTAGAGAGCGGGTTGAGCATGAAGGTGGAGGAACTAAAGAAACTCTAGAGAGGGAGTGAAGCTAATGGTGAGAATGCAAACCCAAGTGAGAATGAGCCATCTCTCATCTTTTCATCTTTCATTAAGTGAGGAAAATATCACATGAAGGATGGTTTTATAAAACACAATTTTCTAATTTTAAAATCACACCATGCTTGAATAGTTGGCACAAATGAATAAACAATTCATTTGTGCAACTATAGAAACATGGTTCTCACCATACTCCCCTCTCTCCTTTTCCACCTCATTATCCATTTATGATAAATGGATAAATCCAAAATGAGGTGTCTACCTTCTAGAATATTATCTGTAAAAAATACATATTACATTCTACTGTATATACATATCTGTATTCGTACCGAAATACGAATACCCGAAGAGATAGAATAACACAAAGAACATAATACTAGAATATACATATACGTAAATTATTAAATCAATACCTGATTTAATAATCCGCCTCAAACCCGAGCCGGCTAATATTATCAACCGTCCGATCGAAAGTCCGGGTAAATAGTACACTCATTCGATCGGAACCCTGCACGTATCCAATACGGCTACTACATCATTTCGCCAGAACCAGGAAAAACCTCTGTGTAGGACTCTAAAGACTCGTCAATACGCTGGCAGTGGGTTTAACCACAAGCATGTCAGCGGTACTAGCTATACGTAACGGCTACCCAGGTATTGAGCGAAACGAAGGCCGACGAGCAAACTCGTCCGAACCCCTACTGAGCCTGTCTGTCACAATCTCCATACAGTCCGGTCTGTTCGTCTAAGAGATCGCATATCAAGTCTAGGGAGTGGATAAAGTCAGACTCCTAATAACGCGATATTTCGTGTCGGTATGAAGCCCATCATCCACTGAGAAACTACTGATCCAAATCAGTAATTCTTGTCTACCTTGGCCAAGGATTTCTGGTGATGGCTACTCGCACGACATCAACCCCCAATACTGGGAGAGACGAATCCCCGATGATCCGCTCACTGCCTCCATGTAGCTCAGACTGTACCCAACTAAAACCTGTTTTCATGACTCTTTTGAGCCGTGGTTGGGTAGTAATTAAAGCATAGTGGGAACTCACACAAGACAAATAATGATCTCAGGTCAACAGACTAACCTGTACATGTGTCACCTGGGAACTGCTATCTGACAATAGGTATAATAACAACTAGCATGTTCTCGGCAAGTCCGTCCAGTGTACTCATAACCCAATGAGTACCTATATACTATGTTAGGTGACTAATTGACACCAATGGCTTGTGAGATTGGCCACCGCCCTTCGTCGGGGTCTCATAAAGTACACACTAGTCTACTCCGTAGTATCAATGCCCAGTCTCGATACTCTTTCGTCTAAGGACATTTAAGGATGTGCTTATAGACTACCCAGCTCCCATGTATATGATCGCTATCATAATACTGGTAGTCAAGCAATAAACCTATGGGGACTATCAACATATAATAGTGATCTGTAATACCACATAAAGCATGTACATGATGATAAAGGCAAACAAGATAGCATACTATCATCTCAAGTAAGACTGTTCTACCCGTATAGGTCCTCCCTCAATCATCACAATCGCGTGACTACAATTATAATAATTGACTTGAGGGAACTATAGCCAATAGTACATATCTTGAGATCGTTTTTTCTATTCGTTCTTTGATCTATTCTCATCGATACTTGTTTGTGGTTCCTGTCACCATGGCTATGCTAGCTGGGAAGGCTGCGGCTAGAGATGCGGTCAGAGCGAGCTCGTTAGGGATGAGGACTGACCATGGTGTTATTCCGGCGATACATGGGCAAATTGATTACTCGTTTATGTTAGGATTTCTCATTTGAGATGAGTGTCCTGGATCTGCACCGGATGGTATGTTGGAGATAGTGCCCTCAAAGTCAATTATTGGATCGTAGGTACGTGATTGCAATGATTGAGACATGACCGATACCGATATGACAGTCTTGCTCGAGATGATAGTATGCTATCGGGTTTGTCTTTATCATCGTATACATGCTTTAGTTCGCTATTGCATGATGATAGAGCCCATAGGATTCTTGCTTGACTACCAGCAGTATGATGGCGATCATATACGTGGGAGCTGGGGTCTGTAAGCACATCCTTAAAGTGTCCCTAGTCGTGAGAGTTTCGAGACAGGGCATCAATACTCCAGAGTAGACTAGTGTATACAGTCGAGACCCCGACGAGGGGCGGTGGCCGGTCTCACAAGCCATTGGTGTTAGTTGGTTCACCTAAGATGTATACAGGTGCTCATTGGGTTATGAGTACACCGGACAGGACTCGCCGGGAATATGCTGGTTGGTATTATACATATCGTCAGATAGCAGTTCCCTGGTGACATGTGTACAGGTTAGTTCATCGACCTGAGATCATCATTTGTCTCGTGTGAGTTCCCACTGTGCTTAGATTACTACCCTACCATGCTCAAAGGAGTTGTGCAAACAGGTTTTAATTGGGTACAGTCCCGAGCCACATGGAGGCAGTGAGCGGATCGGCAGGGGATTCGTCTCTCCCGGTATTGGGGGTGAGATCGCGCTGTGTCTAGGAGAGCCATTACACAAAGCCCTCGGGCCAAGGCAGGAGATTTACTGGTAGGTACTCCAGTAGTATCTCAGGGTGTTCTGGGCCACTCTCTGACACGACTTATACCGCTAATGGGGGTCTGACGTTACCATCCCCTAGGAAGATATACGATACTCATAGACGAACGGACCGGACTGTATGTATATTGTCAATGTTAGGCTCAATAGGGTTTATGGATGAGTTCTCTCGTCAGCTTCATTTCCAATCAATACATAGGCAACCGTCACGTACAGCTCGTACCTCTGACGTGCTAATGGTTATACCCAGTGCCAGTATGTTGATGAGTCATTAGAGTCCTCCACAGACACTTTCCCAAGTTCGGGCGAAACGTTGTAGAGGCCGTATGCGTTTATGGCAAGGTTCGGAAAATGCACGTGCGTTTTCGCACGTGTCATTTATCTGGCAGATAATACTGGTAGGCTTTGGTTTAAGCCGGAACCCAGTATTATACTGTGTAGATATAATATCTTTGTCTCAGTTACATTTGTATTCGGTCGTAATACAAATGCGGGTATGTTTATATCATTACGGGGTTATCCTGAAATTTGATTTAAAATCACTTTTGGAAGTTGCCAGTTTCCAGTTTTCTATCAGCCGTATTTAACATTCGGTTAAATGCGGATTTATCTTTTCTTCTGGTGGGTGAGTCATGAGTGGAAGCTTCTTGTTTTGGTGACTTGGCTTGAAGATTCATTGTTAGCATTAATTGAAAGGATGACTTGGTTATTAAGGTTCAATGTTTGCATTGAATGCTTAAGTGAGTCATTGTTTCATTTATTGTGATGATAAGCTTCATTGTTTAAAGTTACCTCCCCCTCTCTCCTACACTCACATCCCTCCTGTAGGGTTCCTAGGCACTCTAATGAGGTCTCACAAGGCATCAACCATGCCAATTTCAAATTTTACAAGTGCCGAAAAACCCTAATACGGATCGTTAACTAGATATATAGGCGACAAAAGAAACTAGTTAACAACTTAACTACAAGAATGGAAATACAACCTTTGTAGATCCGGTCCTCCACCTCCATAGCTCCGCAATGAAGTCTCCTCGCTATCCAAATCGAATCCCGGGCTCTAGCGTCGGCTTCATCGGAGAAATGGGCGGGCTAGGTCATCGACTACGATGCCGAAGATGATCTACGTCGAGGCATCACAAGATCAAGCTCCCACTTCACCAAGTCATGAAACTTGTGAAGAAAACACCCTATACTACTTGGCAAGTGGTAGAAGATGAAGAAATAGGAAGTGGGTTTACTTTAGAATTGTATTTCTCACTCTTATTCTAAAGTTGCTATTGATGGTGGCATAGTTTCTTCATGTTGAAGATGAAGAAGAAGAAGAAAAGAATAGAATAGAAAATATGATAAGTATATCTTAAAAAAGAAAACAATATGATACTTATCATATATTCAACCATGGTTTAGTGTAGAGATTTAACTAAGGTTAGAAGAATGGTTAGGGTTAGACATGAGACAAGAATGGTGGACTTGTTCAAAGCTTCAAGAAGCTTCAACAAACAAACAAAACAAGCCACCATTCTTTTCTCTTTATCTTTTCCAAAAGAATGATAAATAAATAAATAGATAATAAGTGAATAAACAAAACCCTAACCACTCTCACAACCATGGTTTAATCTTTACACAAACCCAAATGAGTATGTATCATCAAACATGATACAAACAAGTGCACAAAAGTATATCACATATACAACTTGTGCACATGAAGCGAGAAAATCCATTTAAAGTGAACCAATACTAGTTAATGCAAAGTAATATATCAAATATATAATTATGCATTAAATCATTAAATCAACACTTGATTCAATGATCCGGTCATGTCGCACACAACCGACTAGTATACAATGTATCGTTTTATCGAATCAATCCTTGATTCGATAACTAGGTTATATCGCATACAACCATTCGACACATTCATCGCGAGAATGAAATACGGTATCACATACACGCATTATTCTCGGTCCCGCACATATCTCATATGCGCTCCTATTTCGTTTCGCTTGAGCCAGGAAACCTCTGTGTAGGACTCTAAAGACTCGTCAATACGCCGGTAGCAGATGATGATCATATCAAACACCCACAAGCCGCAAGCGGTCTGCTAAACGTAACGGCCACCCGGGTATTGAGCAATCAGAAGATCGACGAACAAGCCCGCTCACACTCCTGTGAATCCAACCAGTGACACTTACCGTACAGTCCCGTCTCGTCGTCTGATATGTCGCATATCTCGCCTAGGGGTGGTAAACGTCGGACCCCAATAGCTCGATAAGTCATGTCGATATGAGGTCTATAACAGTTCGAGAAACTACTGGTAACATTTACCAGCAAATCTCAGCAACCCTGGCCAGGGATTTCCGATTATAGCCAATCGAACACAGCGCAACATCAACCCCCTATACCGGGAGAGACGAATCCCCTCCTATCGCTCATTGCCTCCATGTGACTCGGGACTGTACCCAAAAACCACCGTTTTGCACACCCTCTTGGATGTGGTAAGGTGGAAATCAAAGCACAGTAGGAACCACACAAGACCCTATGACGATCTCGGGTCTACAGACTATCCTGTACCAGTGTCACCAGAGAACTGCCATCTGACGTAAGGTATAATACCATCTGGGAGTTCTCGGCGAGTCCGTCCAGTGTACCCAGTCTCCACTGAGCACCCGTATATCATCTCTGATGTCAAACACCAATGGATATGGGATCATCCATCGCCCATCTGTATGGGTCGAGAAGGTATACGCTAGTCTACTCTGGTATATCGATGCCCCGTCTCGATATACCCACGACTAGGGACTTCGAAGGATGTACTTATGGACTACCATGTCCCCACTAGTATGATCCGCATCATAGTCCAGGTAGTCAAGTACACATCCTAAGGGCTTTACCAACATGTAACAGAGAGACAATCAACATACACGTTAAGGTAAAGAGTAACCAGATAGCATACAATCATGTCGAGCAAGAAAGTCCTCCCTATATATGTCCCAGCATCTACTACTATATACATCCTATGTACAGTAATAGCCTCTAGGGCATACATATAACTAACAATCTCCCACTTGCACTAGGGCCATCTGTAGCAGTGGTTGTAGTATCTCATACTCAACCATCCCATAAAAGACTCTCTCTGGGAATAGGCCTTCGTGAGTGGATCTGCCGTGTTGTCCTCTGAGTCTTCTCTCCTAACCTCGATCCCCTGGAGATCAATCATCTCCTTGATCAGGTGACACTGCCTTAGAATATGTCTGGATCACTGATGGGACGGGTGTTCCTTGGCATAAGCCACAACTCCATTGTCTCACAATGGTAGGAACGTAGTTCATCTCATGAACCAATATGCACCCAAACAGCCTCTTTGGTAGCATCTTAAGTAGCGATGCATCCTGCCTTTATCGTCTAGTATGCCACGGTATCTAGCTTGGAACTCTTCCAACATACCGTCCCTTTACTGTGGGTAAAGACAATGCCTGCGACTGACATTCAGTCGTCTTTATCACCCTGGAACACTTCCAGTGATTCTCCCCAGGACCAATTGATACCATCTCACTACAACTAGTGAGTATCCTAACATCCAATTAGATCTATCTCATAGATCCAAAACCCAGGATTTAGGAGGTATCACTTTGATCCTATATGGAGAATCCTTGTGATAAGCGGAGATTGACTGAGCGTAGCATAGGAAACTCTTTCCCTAACAAGAGTATGTCATCCACGTACTCTACGAGGATCATTACCATACTCCCTACTTTCTTTTTGTATATACAAGGTTCATCTACCATTTTGATGAAGTCAAACTATTTGACTAACTCATCAAAACAGATGTTCCAACTCCGCGATGCCTGCTTTATCACATAAAACATCTTGCACACGTTTCCGCTGCTCCTACTGTTTACGAAGCCCTCTGGCTGTGTACTTACAGACGCTCTCTTCTAAAACATCATTTTAGAAAAGCAGTCATGACACCCAACCGCCAGATATCGTAGTCATGGTATGTAGCCGTGGCAAGTAGGATCTGGATGGGCTTAAGCATAGCCACTTGAAAAGGTTTCATCATTGTCCACGCCTGGTCGATGACGAAAACCTTTAACAAGTCTAGCTTTAAAAGTCTCAATTTTTCCATCTACACCAAGTAATCTTCTCAAGATATACTTGCTCCTGATGGGGATTTAACCCTTCAGATATAGCAACCAAAGTCCATACTTTGTTGGTGTATAAGGATTCCATCTCAGATCGCTAAGCATCCAGCCATTCTTACAGAGTCTCACTCCTGATGGCTAGGTCGAAACTAGTTGGGTCATCATCTCATGATGCAATCCTCGCTCCCACTGTCATAGAGAAACTGAAGTATCTCTCAGGTGGGTGAGAAACCCTACTAGATCGGTGGAGAGGCTGAGGTTCATTGGAAACTATTGAATTCTTTGGTTCTGTCAAATCATCAGCTGCAGTTTGTATAGCTGGAACATTTCCAGTTCTACACAACAGACCTTGCCTTGATCTTGTCCGGATTTTTGCTTTTAGACATAGGCCGGACAACCCCAAATCTTAACTAACTTAAGATATGGGTTCTTCCCTTTCCATATCACATATGAAGTGGTAGGCAACTGATTTGATTCGAACCCTTTTCAATAGGTATGCAGCTTCTCAAGTGCATAACTCCCAAAAAGGAAAATAGGAAACTCAGTAGTACTCATCATAGAGCGCACCATATCATATAGGGTATGATTGCTCCGCCCCGATATACCATCATGCTATGGTGTATACGGAGGAGTAATGTTGAGAGAGAATCTCATTCTCCTTTAGAATAGTCTAGGAATTCCGTGCTCAAGTATTCTCCTCCCTGATCTTATCATAGGACATAATACTTATACCCGTATTGGTTCTCTACTTCTAACTTATATTCTGTGAATATCTCAAAAGGTTCGGACTTGTTTTTCAACAGGAACATATGTCTGAATCTTGAGAGATTATCAGAGAACGTAATGAAGTATAAAGAACCAGTCCTGGCATGTGTAGACAGGAGACCTTACATACATCATCATGTATCAGTCCCAAGAGTAAACTAACTCTTTCTCTGTTTCCATTAAACGGAGCTATGGTCATCTTATCTTTGTGACATGACTGGCAAGTTTCACAAGATGTAAATTCAAACTGATTTAAATATGCATCTACATGTAACTTCAGCTAGTCAGGTCGCATTGATCTGACCTAGTCTACAATACCTCAAGAAGGATTCGTTCATTTCTGAACTCTTCCTTTTGTGTGTGTTCTGTATACTAAAGAACTGTAGTTTGATTTAGAACATCAATGCTTTTATATAACGTGCCTGAACCGATCAACTTTTGATATAGGAAATGTTCAAAACATTATCCAACAATACAAAATTTTATCATTTCTTTACTAATAAAGAGACTGATATGATTTTGTATATCAGGTTCGGTATCTAATAACATTCGTTCAGAATCAATGTATTTGGGATACAGGGTGACAGTGACCAACAGACTTGGCTGCAACACTTGCCCCGTTTTCTGTCTCATGAAACTTATCACCCGTTCTCAGTTCTCAACCTTTCTGTAGCCCTATGTAACAGATTACATATCTGGGATCCTGATCCGGTATCAAATACCCAGGATGCAGAGGATACTGAGAAACAGTTCTTTGTAATGAACACACCCGAAGGAGATGCATCATATGCACTTTCTTCGTTTGGGCGGCATAGGAATTCTGGTATTCCCCTATTTCCTGCTCTGTCTTATAACAATTATAAGTTGGAGCGGGACTAACGTTCCCCAGCTCAGTATAACAAGCGGGTTCGGTCAATAATCTGTATTATTATCTTGATTAAGGCGTGATATGGTCGCTACCTGGAGAGAGAGAGAAGAAAACACTCAGCGTGCGCTCTTGCAAGATCAGATTGGTTATTATTTTATCTAATCAGGATGGCTCCCACTGCTTTTTATCAAATCTTCCTTCAAACCTTTAAAGGAAAGACTAGCCGGGATTAATTACACACTACAAGTTCGCCAATCTTTCAGCCAGGCCAGTGTCGGTACTTTGAGGGAGGTCCCCCGTGCTTTCGCACGAACCTAATTAATGTAAACCTCGTTTTCCCAGAGGCGTAACCCCGTTGACACCTTTCTAGACACCTACTTGATCGGCTAATTGTAATGTGTAAAACTCTCCCAGGAGTAACTCTTACTCGCAGCGGGTATCGGGATCCAACTATCTCATAGAAGGTATGCAATCTCATTGCAAATTTCAACACTTGAAATTCCCGATAATATTTTGCCCCTAGCGTTCTATGACCTTGACGAATGCCAAACAACCCATAGTCCACTAGTCAAGTTCAACCCGTACATTTCTTGATTGAATTAAACCCACCCGCACGACCCTTGACGAATGCCAAACAACGCCGTACGAATACCCTAATCCAATCTGCATCATATGCATAAGCAGATAAATACTAGTTAGCTACCGCACACTACGCCTTGACGAATGCCAAACTACCGCAGCACGAATACTAACTAGTACTTATCTGAAATGACGGAGGGCTACGACAGGTTTTTCTGAAAACCTATTGCGTAATGAACTTGATATCGTTGTAGAATCAAATGGTTTTTAAAATGGAGTGCTTTTGAGGCCTTTCTAGTTTTGCTAAAGGGGTCACTCCCGGTGAAGGGATCATCGGCCCTTTCCTCGTCGAATGAGGTGCGGGATATATCACATATATCACTTTGCAAAGCAGAAACTATAGAAGCAATCAAAAGACAAACCGAGAGTTGTAGCATCTGCCAGTTATTGCTAAAGGAGTCACTCCCGGTGAAGGGATCTCGGTCCTTTCCTCATCGAATGAGGTGCTAGATATATCACATATACCGCTGTGCAAAGCAAGAACTGTAGCTACCTATTTTATTTTTGAAATTCGATTCTACAACATCTTAGGTTTCTTTTTCTTTCATTAATCATATTAATGAAGTCCCATCATTTAAATTACCTAAACATCACAGATAAATACGACGTACACTTATGCCATCCGCATTCGCCTCGATGTCCCCTCATGCACCGTTAGGTTAGGTAACTAACGGCAGAGCGGGGCAGGGCTAGCGTGGGTGTAAAACATAAGTAACGCCTATATAATATATCATATATACTATATAAAGTATCCATCACAGAACATATCACATGATCACATCACAGATATCGCAGCAGAAGAATCACATGAAATATTGGATATACTAGGATGTCCGTGTTTTCAATACGAGCCAGTGTAAAACACGGATTCCACGGTCGCGATGAATAGCCAAACCCACACCCCTAGACCCCTACGAGAGCGGCAAGCAACCCTACCAATTCTAGAGTTAGGAGACCCGGACTCGACTCCTCGAGTTGGTCTCCCACTGGACTCCAGAATCCGGTTACTTGTGCTCCCCTCCTTGGGTCTATCCTAGTGCGGAAAAGTAAATAATATACAAAGGGTGACATCTTCCGCAACCTGGAAGTGCCCCAATAAAAGAATACTACATACAAGTTTTTACATGAATGAAAATGTAAAACACTCATCTCACATAAAAACCCCCGGCTATTCAAACACGACGATCCAATATAACATATCCAGCAACACATAACATCACATGTCATCAACGTAAGTAAATATGTCCATCCCAATTGTCGTTGACATATAGCAACGAAACCGGCGATATCACATATTACACTTACGGTCACAGAAAAGAAAGTGTAAAACTACAATAGTTGGAATCCGCAACCTACATAGACATCGCATGCCTAATCAAATGAATTCCTTAGACATCGCATGCCTAACAATTATAAACCCCGCATTTTAGTCTCAAAATCGAAAACTCTTTTCAATATCAAGTCGGGCAATTCAACAAGATTCCCGACATCCTGATCGAATACTCATCGCAAACTTTAGTAGACGGCCGCACCCCCGACGCCGTCGACGAAGTGCACCAAAGCGGAACACCGCTACCGCGAGCACCCGAACGGATGCTTTCGGCGACGGGGTTCTCCTACAGTCACTTGGTCGGGGCTAAAGGGTGTAGCTGTCTATTAAGTTTACCCGGCGAGTATCCGCGTACGCTACGTGATTGCGACGGACTTTTGATCACATCAAAATTCCGTGGCAACCGATCAAGTGAGACTAAACTGCTATGTTTATAACATTCATTCAGTTATCTCATAACTGTTTGTGAATTCCAATTATTGTATCACATTCCGAATAAGATAGAAAATGTTAAACTTTCCGATCGAACAATCGAACACCCAAGTTTTCCCGAAACAGCTCAACTCATGAAATAAGTTCAAAGACATCCACTTCGTGCTTCAGTACCAACAGTCCAGCCGTAGAAGGGTCAAGCCAACGCCTCACATGTGGCACGCCGTACTGCCCCAAACCCGAAGGTTCAAAGGGCAGTTCAAGACGGTCACATAATCGAGTTAAGGTTTGTTGTCTTCTAGAGGGACCATCGCGTTACTTGCACTACTTAGAACGTCTTTAAACCTCGGAAAAATCCAACACTTGGAAATTTTCCGGCAGGGGAAAAGTTAGGTATTTATATCCAGTCGAACTTTTTAGCATATTCTAAAATTATCCGGAAAAGCACATAGACAAAATTAGAAAATCCGATCGAAACACCGAGTCCCCAATACAACCCAGAAAACCCAACTCTTGAGTAAATATTAAAAATTCCCAGAAAACTCAGCATTTCAAGAAAGAAGTTACTGTGCAAAAAGTTTTGAATGAAGTGATTAAATGGCCGCGGAACCGCCGCATTAGCCATGCTAATGCCGCGGTTCCGCCGCTCAATGATCGAATCAAGGGTCCCGTTTTGTACAGTAATTCTTATAATCCCCTGCTGCGTTTTCTGCATATTTTTAATTTTGAGAAAACCCAGTTTTTAAAAAATGTACAGAGAGCCATTTTCGAGTTAGGGTTTTGGTTCGATCCGACTTCAAACTCCGTCTACGCTTCGCCTAAGGCTCTAGCTAGGCTCTGATACCACTGTAGGGTTCCTAGACACTCTAATGAGGTCTCACAAGGCATCAACCATGCCAATTTCAAATTTTACAAGTGCCGAAAAACCCTAATACGGATCGTTAACTAGATATATAGGCGACAAAAGAAACTAGTTAACAACTTAACTACAAGAACGGAAATACAACCTTTGTAGATCTGGTCCTCCACCTCCATAGCTCCGCAATGAAGTCTCCTCGCTGTCCAAATCGAATCCCGGGCTCTAGCGTCGGCTTCATCGGAGAAATGGGCGGGCTAGGTCATCGACTACGATGCCGAAGATGATCTACGTCGAGGCATCACAAGATCAAGCTCCCACTTCACCAAGTCATGAAACTTGTGAAGAAAACACCCTATACTACTTGGCAAGTGGTAGAGGATGAAGAAATAGGAAGTGGGTTCACTTTAGAATTTAATTTCTCACTCTTATTCTCAAGTTGCCATTGATGGTGGCATAGTTTCTTCATGTTGAAGATGAAGAAGAAGAAGAAAAGAATAGAATAGAAAATATGATAAGTATATCTTAAAAAAGAAAACAATATGATACTTATCATATATTCAACCATGGTTTAGTGTAGAGATTTAACTAAGGTTAGAAGAATGGTTAGGGTTAGACATGAGACAAGAATGGTGGACTTGTTCAAAGCTTCAAGAAGCTTCAACAAACAAACAAAACAAGCCACCATTCTTTTCTCTTTATCTTTTCCAAAGAATGATAAATAAATGAATAAATAGATAATAAGTGAATAAACAAAACCCTAACCACTCTCACAACCATGGTTTAATCTTTACACAAACCCAAGTGAGTATGTATCATCAAACATGATACAAACAAGTGCACAAAAGTATATCACATATACAACTTGTGTACATGAAGTGAGAAAATCCATTTAAAGTGAACCAATACTAGTTAATGCAAAGTAATATATCAAATATATAATTATGCATTAAATCATTAAATCAACACATGATTCAATGATCCGGTCATGTCACACACAACCGACTAGTATACAATGTATCGTTTTATCGAATCAATCCTTGATTCGATAACTAGGTTATATCGCATACAACCATTCGACACATTCATCGCGAGAATGAAATACGGTATCACATACACGCATTATTCTCGGTCCCGCACATATCTCATATGCGCTCCTATTTCGTTTCGCTTGAGCCAGGAAACCTCTGTGTAGGACTCTAAAGACTCGTCAATACGCCGGTAGCAGATGAGGATCATATCAAACACCCACAAGCCGCAAGCGGTCTGCTAAACGTAACGGTCACCCGGTTATTGAGTGATCAGAAGATCGACGAGCAAGCCCGCTCACACTCCTGTGAATCCAACCAGTGACACTTACCGTACAGTCCGGTCTCGTCGTCTGATATGTCGCATATCTCGCCTAGGGGTGGTAAACGTCAGACCCCAATAGCTCGATAAGTCGTGTCGATATGAGGTCTATAACAGTTCAAGAAACTACTGGTAACATTTACCAGCAAATCTCAGCAACCCTGGCCAGGGATTTCCGGTTATAGCCAATCGAACACAGCGCAACATCAACCCCCTATACCGGGAGAGACGAATCCCCTCCTATCGCTCATTGCCTCCATGTGACTCGGGACTGTACCCAAAAACCACCATTTTGCACGCCCTCTTGGACATGGTAAGGTGGAAATCAAAGCACAGTGGGAGCCACACAAGACCCTATGACGATCTCGGGTCTACAGACTAACATGTACCAGTGTCACCAGAGAACTGCCATGTGACGTAAGGTATAATACCATCTGGGAGTTCTCGGCGAGTCCGTCCAGTGTACCCAGTCTCCACTGAGTACCCGTATATCATCTCTGATGTCAAACACCAATGGATATGGGATCATCCATCGCCCATCTGTATGGGTCGAAAAGGTATACGCTAGTCTACTCTGGTATATCGATGCCCCGTCTCGATATACCCACGACTAGGGACTTCGAAGGATGTACTTATGGACTACCATGTCCCCACTAGTATGATCCGCATCATAGTCCAGGTAGTCAAGTACACATCCTAAGGGCTTTACCAACATGTAATAGAGAGACAATCAGCATACACGTTAAGGTAAAGAGTAACCAGATAGCATACTATCATGTCGAGCAAGAAAGTCCTCCCTATATATATCCCAGCATCCACTACTATATACATCCTATGTACAGTAATGGCCTCTAGGGCATACATATAACTAACACCTCCTCACTACAAATATGGCCGGCCCCTCTTGCTTGAAGAGGATGGTTGTTGATTAATTTCATTTGAGAAAAAATTATAGTTTATGTGTATGGAATATTCATAGCTCTTTTCATTCCATCACAGTTTCAAATGGCAACTTCATTAACCGTTCGTCCGTGACTTTAGACGTAACGAGACAAAGTGTTCTACTCATTCTCTACAACATCTTGGTCGTCTCTTTTGGCAAACTTGACGACCGAGTTGCCTCTGTTCAGAGGCGGGAGCCCGTTTAAAAATCCATCGACGTGGTGCCACCTGGACGACGAAACTGGAGATTCAGGAGATCGGAACAGCCGCAACAAAGCGTGGGATGATGGTTGAAGACCGAAGGACTCGGATCGTTCGGTATAACTCTTCTACCCACTTTGTAGTTTGTTAGTTTAGCTTTAATGGCAGATCCGGGTTATAGTAGGCGATAGTGCCAGTTGTAAAAAGATTTTGTTCCGCATTTGGCGTCTGCTAGACGGCCGGGGCGCTACCGTGGACTTACATGGTAGGACCATTGCTTGAGGCCAGTCAGATTGAGAGGTCTGTTGATGTACAGCTTACTCCGGGGATCGTTGTTGTAAGTCTATGCCACGCACCCCACGTGTTCGCAGGGAGGCGGACTTTGCAAAAAAACGATTTTTAAGTGCTTCGTAAAATCGACTAAACTCCGGGATCGGTACTAAACCCTAACTAACAAACTAAATCGGAGATTTAACTACTGTGTGAGAAAGTTATACCTCAAGTCACCGCTGTCCTTCTCCTCCTCGCTGTCCTTCTCCACGTCGTGAGTTCCTCGAAGTGAGAACGGATCGCGCCTCCTCGCCGGCTTCTCCAAATCGTAGAAGATCAACCCGAGAGTTCCAACTTTGAGCTTAACCTCTAACTTTAGGTAACTAGGTAACTTGGTGTACTAAACTAAGTAGCCTAGGATGTGTAGAGAGTGATTAGGAGTCTAGCAGTCTCACAAACCCTAGGATTCTCAACTCATGAGACAATTAGGGTTTGAAACTTGAGATGGGAGCTAGAAGAGAGAGAAAGAGGAAAGTATCTGCAGAATGACCAAAATGAAAAAGATAATGTGAAAATGGCTTATGTTTTTGACTTTAAACCAAAAGAAAATATCACATACAAATATCTCAAAATATCTAAGTCTTCATCTCTCACAAAAGTCCAAGGAAGTCAACATAAAGCCATGCTCAATTTCACTAAAATACCATGAAGTTTTCCTCCTCATTTCCTCCACCTCATAAAAGATTTCACTAATAAAGAAAAACCCTAATTGAGGTGTCTCACTCCAAGAAACAATCTTGATCAAATTACAAGAATGCCCCTCTTATCCGTATATACATACCCGCATCCGTATTCCAAAAAACATGAATATAATGAGACGAAACTAATCCAATAATCAAATACTAGGATCCGGCTTAAACCAAAGTCCACTAGCGTAGGGTTTGCCTAGCACCATGCCTAAGGTTTGTCTTGCATCAAACATGCAACAATAAAAATTTAAGAGGTGCTAAGCAAAACCAACCATGAATCGAACTTGAAATTTAGGGTAACATAGGCAAGTATCATATACTAGAAAGTGTCTAACACTAAGAGGGGAGAATTAAAACCTTTGTAGACCTCCTTCTTGGTGACTCCTTAGATCAATTTTGTGTTTGAACAGGTTCGCTTGAAACCTTCGAAGTCCACGACGATCCACCACGGAGTCTCTTGGCTCAAGCTTCTAGCTTCACTTGATCAAGATGGAAATGAAGCAAACAATCTACAATAGTGGGCTAGACTAACATATATTGGTGATGTGGGTTGTAATCTCACTTAAAAACCTTTCCTTTTATTTTCTTCACTCACTTTTAAAGAGGTAGAGAGCTTGGAGGAAGAAGAAGAAGGAGATGGCTAAGCTTGAGCTCTTTTTTGAATAAATCCCACAATAATAATGAGAATAGAAAATATAAATGAAAGAGTCACACTTACCCAAAACCATGGTTAATAAATATCTAGCTATTTTTATGTTGAGTTAAAGAACAAATGGAAAATGAAACCATGGTTTAGGTTTAGGTCAACATAGGAAGAGTGCAGAAGAATTGTAACCATGATTTAATTCCATTTTTTCTTTTCCTCAATAATCAAAAAATATATAAATGAATATATATATACCATGTGAGTCTTGCATAGCCATCTCTAATGTATCATCAACCATGACACATGTATGCTTGCATGTGTGCATCAATATCAATATATACATACATACATTCATGCATACATCATAAAGAAAAAGGTTTTAATAAATGAGCTAATGGTCATTAATTTTAAATCAACACTTGATTTAATAATCCGGTCATATCACATACGACCCGACCAATAGTAAACGCTAGATTAAAACGCGGTATCATATACTCGCATTTAATCAAGCTCCCGCGCATATCCCCATATGCACCTCACATCGTTTCGCCTGAGCTAGGAAACCCCTCTGTGGGACTCTTAGACTCGTCAATATGCTAGCAGTAGGCGGTGATCATATCACATACCCACAAACCGTCAGCGGCACTAGCTGTATGTAACGGCTCCTAGGTATTGAGCGATCAGAAGAAAAACAAGCGAACTTGTCAAAACTCCCGTCGAGCCAACTGGCAATACTTACCGTACAGTTTGGTCTCTTCGTCAGATATATTGCATATCGAGTCTAGGGATGGTATCGTCGACCCTAATAACTCAATAAGTTATGCTGGTATATGGCCTATAACAGATCGAGAAACTACTGATAACACTTATCAGTAAATCTCATCAGCCCTGGCCAGAGACTTCCTGTTATAGCCAATCAAGCATAGCGCAACATCAACCCCCAATACCGGGAGAGAAGAAACCCCTCCTATCGCTCATTGCCTCCATGTTCCTCGGGACTGTACCCAAAATCCACCTGTTTGCAAATATAGGTTCGATCAAGATTTGTGCATGACTCAGTAGAGCCGTGGTAGGATGGAGATCAAAGTACAGTGGGAGCACACACAAGACTCTATGACGATCTTGGGTCTACAGACTAACTAGTACCCGTGTCACCTGAGAACTGCTATCCGATGATAGATATAATACCACATAGGAGTTCTCGGCGAGTCTGTTCAGTGTACCCATCTCCACTGAGCACCCATATACAATCTTTGGTGTCACTACACCAATTGATATGGGATTATCCATTGCCCATCATATGGGTCAAGAAACGTATACGCTATTCTACTCTAGAATATCGATGCCCCATCTCGATACACCCACGACTAGGAACATGTTAAGGATATTCTTATAAACTACACATGTCCCACAAGTATGATCTGCATCATAATCCCAGTAGTCAAGTAAATATCCTAAGGGCTTTATCAACATGTACCAAATGAGTAATAAGCATGATCAAGTGAACATGTCAAGATAAAGAAAAACCAGATAACATACTATCATGTCGAGCAAGAATGTCTTCTGAATATATATATACACATGCCGATACATCCACTATCAAATAATGGCCTCTAGGGCATACATATATCCAATAACTAGTACTGTCTGCCCGAACATCATATGCGCACAAGTACACATATGTGATCGAACCCTGTCGTAAAACCATACGACCTCTACATCGTTTCGCCCGAAGCTGGGAAACCCTCTGTATGGGACTCTAAAGACTCTATAGTACACTAGCAGTGGGTTTAACCACAAGCGCGTCAGCGGTACTAGCTGCACGTAATGGCTACCCAGGTATCTGTTGATAAGAAGGCCGACGAGCAAACTCATCCGAACCCCTACTGAGCTTGTCTGTGGCAATCTCCATACAGTCCGGTCTATTCGTCTAAGAGTATCGCATATCGGTCCTAGGGGGCGGCAAGCATCAGATCCCTAATAGCGCAATAAGTCGTGTTGGAGTGCAGCCAAAAACACCCTGAGAAACTACCGGAATCCCTACCAGCAAATCTCTCTTGCCCTGGCTAGGGACTTTGTGTAATGGATTTCCAAATCACAGTGTGACATCAACCCCAATACCGGGAGAGACGAATCCTATCTAATCGCCACTGCCTCCAAGCACTTCGGGACTGCACCCAACTACTACCTGTTTGCACGACTCAATAGAGCCGTGGTAGGGTAGTAATCTATGAACAGTGGGAACACACTTGAGGTGAAGTAGCAGTGTCAAGTCAACGGACTATGTTGTACTCATGTCACCTGGGAACTGCTAGCTGACGATAGGTATAGTACCAACCAGCAGTTCCCCACGAGTCCGTCCAGCGTAACTCATAACCCAATGAGTATCTGCATACTATCTCCAGTACGACGTACTGATGGCTGTAGGACATACCATCTCCCTTGTTGGGATGAGAAGTGTATACACTAGTATACTCTGGAGTATCGATGCCCTGTCTCGATAATCCTACGACTAGGGACCTTTATAAGGATGTGCTTGTAGACTACCCATCCCCTACTATTGTGACTGCCATCACAACGCTGGTAGTCAAGCAAAGATCCTAAGGGCTCTACCAATATGTATTAGCGATACGTCAAGAGAAACATATACACATATTAAGATAGATACAAACAAAGTAGCATACTACCATATCGAGCAAGACTGTCATAAATCCGTGTATATATCCTAAGCTTCAAAAATGTAATATACAAACTAGTACTATACAATAATGGCCTCTAGGGCATATTACACTAACAGTTGTATTGTCTACCATGTAGACAGATGTACCGGCCGTTGCTGAGATTGACGAGATGTCATTTCCAGAGCGCACATGCATTGCACGTGTCGCTCTATCTCGTGTTGATATATGCACATGTTGGATCATTGATCCGAGATCAATTTTAATTATTCTTGTTAACTTTGTTAACCTTTGAAATATTTTCTTCTACGTGTGATGGCCTTTGTCATGCGCACGTGCTTTGCACGTGTCACATCGTATGCAATGGCATTTGCCATGCGCATATGCCTTACCTGTGTCGCATCACATGCGATGGCATGCGCGCTTGTTTTGCATGCGGCGTGCTTAAGCCATGCGCACATGTTTTGCATATGGTGCATCACATCCATTATATAAGCCCTAAAATGGCTGCGAACAACAAGATAGTGACTACGCAAGAGGTCTTTTAGGATGCCAAAAGACGACGACAAGATGGGTACCTACTGAAATTAAACTTTGCTAAAGCATTTGATACAGTAGACTAGAATTGCGTCTCTGAAACGCTATTGCTTAAAGGGTTTAGCCAAAAGTGGGTGGGGTGGATTACAAAATGGTTGTTGTCTGCTTCATCCTATGTCTCAATCAATAGTAGGATTTCTAAAGAATTTAGATGTAAAAGAGGACTGAGGTAAGGAGATCCGTTATCACCTCTGATCTTTAATTTAGTGGATGGCGGTCTCTCAAATATTATACGCAGATGCAAATCAAATGGAAGATTGCAAGGACCAGGCTCTGTTGAAGATAAGATATCAATCATAAATCTTCAATATGCGGATGACACTATTATCTTCGGAAGGAGTAGTATACGACAGGCCATTACTCTAAAATGGATCTTATATGCCTTCGAGATTTGGTCTGGGTTACATATCAACTTTGATAAAAGTACGCTGACTTTCTGGAATGGACAGGAAGACACAAATCGAGTAATTACTAGGGTCCTGAATTGCAAGACTCAGAATTTCCCCATCAAATATCTTGGGTTGCCAATTCGACCGGGGTCTCTAAAGAAATTGGACTGGATGCCTTTAATTGAATGCTTCCAAAAAAGATCAAATGGGTGGAAAGCTACATGTCTTTCTCTTGGAGGACGGTTAACTCTCTTAAATTCAGTACTGACAGCCTTTCCGATCTACTACATGTCATTCTATCGGCTGCCATCTTGGGTTGTGCATATAATTGATAAGATCAGAAATTCTTTCCTTTGGAAAGGAAACAATGCACAAAAGAAAGGGTATAATTTGGTAAAATGGAAGTTGGTGTGCCGTCTAAAGAAGGAAGGAGGGGTTGAAATAAAAGATATTAATATTATGAATAAGGCATTGCTTGCAAAATGGCGGTAGAAGATATCGGAAGGAAAGAAAACAGGATAGGTTAGCACTATAAACGTGACTTACAGAAATTGCAAAGGGGGTATAAACTCTACTAATAAGAACACTAATACGGTCTCTGGGTTCTGAAATGGGATTATTACCGTTAAAGATTTGCTCTTCCGAGGGGTTTCCTTTACATTAGGAAATGGACGATCAATTTATTTTTGGTGTGATTATTGGTGTGGGGAAATCTCCCTGCAAGATGAATTCCCTACTATGTTCGTCTTAGCAAAAAATTGCGAAGCCTTGGGGTAAACTCAATGGAAAATAGGAAAATAGGGGCCAACGTTCAAAAGAAGACTCATGCAACATAACCTTCAAGAGACACATGCAGGGTTCGTTAGCACCCTCACAGTGTTTACTAGGGCATTGAACATGCCATTTCAAAATTTTCTAGAGAGCTAAAGAACCCGAACGAGGATCGAACTAGAGACTTAGGGTTTTCTAGATTGTAAACACTTTTCAAACTAAAGAGAAGAAGGAATATAACCTTTGTAGACCGGTCCTTCACTTCAAATGCTCCGTGTAGTAGCCCCTTCGATCCAAGTAGTGAACTCCTCGGACTCTAGAAAGGCTCCACGAGATGTGCGGAACAAGCTTGCTTGATGTCGTCGAGGCCGAAGATGATCAACGTCAAGGAGACTCAAGCTCATGCTACCTTTCACTAATGGTGAGATTAGTAAAGCAAACACCCTAAACTAAATGGCTAATAGCAGAGGATGATGAAGTAGGAAGTGGGCTCACTTTAAATTTATTTTTCTCACATTATTTTCTCACTTGAAGAAAAGCTAGCAAGCTTTATCAATGAAGAAGAAGATGAAGAATCAAAACTCATGAGAGAGAGTAAGAGTGTAGCAACCATGGGTGAGTTAATATCCCATATTAACCCTTGTAGAGACTTAACTAAGGCTAATGGTAATGGTTAGGTTAAATAAATATCTATAGTAAAACAAATTAGTGGACTTGGTCAATGGTTTCACAAGCTTCAACCATTTATCCAATATCCACTAATTATGTGATTTACTTTGATAAATAAAAATATAAGATTATCATAAGCTTTGTGTAAGTCTCATACACCCATGTTGCATGTGGCATCTAACATGACACAATATATTGTACATTAATATATATCACATATATACTAAGTGCATAATCCAAGTGAGAAAAGAAATCTTTAAGTGAGCAAATATTAGTTAATGTAATTTAATATATCAAATATATAATGCTGCATTAAATTATTAAATCAACACTTTAATAATCCGGCTATGTCTCATATAACCGACTAATATCAAATGTATCGTTTTATCGAATCAACACTTGATCCGATAACCCAGCTATATCACATATAACCAATCGATACATATATTGCGAGAATAGAATGCGGTATCTCATATACGCATTAATCTCGGTCCCGCACATATCACATATATGCTCCTACCCTGTTTCGCATGAACCAGGAAACCACTGTGTAGGACTCTAAAGACTCTTCAATACGCCGGCAGTAGGTGATGATCATATCAAACACCCATAAGCCGCAAGCGGTCTGCTAAATGTAACGGCCACCCGGGTATTGAGCGATCAGAAGATCAACAAGCAAGCCTGCTCGTACTCCTGCGAATCCAATCAGTAACACTACTATACAGTCCGGTCTCTTCGTCTTATATGTCACATATCTCAGCCTGGGGGCGGTATAACGTCAGACCCCAATAGCCTGATAAGTCATGCCGATGTAAGGTCCATAACGGTTCGAGAAACTATTGATAACACTTACCGGTAAATCTCAGCAATCCTGGCCAGGGATTTCTCTTAGTGTATATGCCCTAGAGGCCATTACTGTATCATACTAGTTTGTATATTGCTTAATGGAAGCTTGGGATATTAACAGTTGTATAGACAATCTTGCTCAAAAATGGAAGTATGCTACTTGGTTTATTTCTACTTAAATATATGCATGTGTTTCTTTTAGCATATCGTTTATACATATTAGTGGAGCCCTTAGGATCTTTGCTTGATTACCAGCATTGTGATGGCAGTCACACTAGTGGGGGCTGGGTAATCTACAAGCACATCCTTATACAGGTCCCTAGTCGTAGGATTATCGAGACGGGGCATCGATACTCCAGAGTAGACTAGCGTATGTGCTTCTCATCCCAGCAGGGGAGATGGTCTGTCCCACAGCCATCAGTATGTCGTACTGGAGATAGTATGCGGGTGCTCGTTAGGTTATGAGTACACTGGACAGGACTCGTCGGGAACTGTTGGTTGGTACTATACCTATCGTCAGATAACATTTCCCAGGTGACAGGAGTACAGCTTAGTCCGTCGACTTGACACTGCTACTTCGCCTCGAGTATGTTCACACTGTACTTTGATTACTACCCTACCACGGCTCAAAGGAGTCTTGCAAACAGGTAGTAGTTGGGTGCAGTCCCGAAGCACTTGGAGGCAGTAGTGGTTAGATAGGATTCGTCTCTCCCGGTATTGGGGGTTGATATCGCGTTGTGTCTAAGAGAGCCATTACACAAAGTCCCTGGCCAGGGCAAGCGAGAATTACTGGTAGTGTTTCCAGTAGTTTCTCAGGGTGTTCTGGGCTACACTCCAGCACGACTTGTATCGCTATTAGGGGTCTGATGTTTACCTTTCCCTAGGCCCGACATGCGATACTCATAGACGAACAGACTGGACCGTACAGAGATTGTCACGTTCAGGCTCAGTAGGAGTTCGGGTGGGTTTACCTCATCGGCCTTCTTATCGACATCTACCTGGGGACCATTACGTACAGCTAGTGCCGCTTGCGGTCTGTGGTTAAACCTACTGCCAGCGTAGTGTCGAGTCTTTAGAGTCCCACACAGAGAGTTTCCCTGCACTGGGCAAAAGGTGTAGAGGCCGTATGGTTTTACAGCAAGGCTACGATCACTTACGTGCACTTGTGCGCATATGATGTTCGGGCAAACGATACTAGTAGGCTTTGGTTTAAACCGGATCCTAATATTGTATAGATGGATTGGTTTTGTCTTCTGTGCATTCGCATTCTACGGAATGCGGATGCGGGTGTGTATGCACGGTTGTGAGGAGCGAAGAAGGATGTGCCTCATTGGGGTTCTGACCATTGATTCGATCAAAACCATTATGAGGTGAGGAAAATATTTACTAATCTTTTTAATGATAATTATGTTATGGCTAATTGTTTTGACCATTTGATCATACTTAACAATTTGACCTAGTTGACCATTGTTGACTTGGATATTTCTTATGAGCTCTAGAATTTTCTTTGCTTTATCAAGACATGATAGTGGTCAAATCAAACTTAGCCATCATAATTATTATGATAAAAGATTGGTTTTTTATTTTTCTATGGCTCATTATCTCATTGGCATTCTTTCTCTTCATTTGAGCTCTCAAGCTTAGCTCTTCTTCTTCTTCCTCACTAGAATTCCTAAAAGATCTCATGTGTTGAGCAAGTTGGGGTTCAAATAGAAAAACAAATCCATCTTCTTCCTCTACATCATCTAGGACATCAAGTGTAGCAAACTTGTTGCCCTAGTTATCTCAGCTTGAGGTGGAGCTCGAACTATAGACTCTTAGGTGGATCGTCTTCGACTCAAGGAGGCCGCAGAGGTGACCAAGATCCGGATCGACCCATGGAGCCTACGGAGACGAGGAGGATAGCGGAGAAGACCCAAAGGACTAGTAGTATGAGGTATAATCTCCTTGCATAGTAGATAAAATCTCATGTAGTTTGTTAGCAATGGTTTGGCAAAGATCCTCAAGTTTAAGTCTATGTTACCTTGTGTTAAAAATTTATTTTTTACCTATTCCGCCTCCCCGTAAGTACCGGGGTGGGTAACGTAGATTTACAATTTCTTGTTATGGCCAATCAAGTATAGCGCAACATCAACTCCCAATACCGGGAGAGACGGAACCCCTCCTATCGCTCATTGCCTCCATGTGATTCGGGATTGTACCTAAAAACCACCCTTTTGCACGATCTCTTGACCGTGGTATGGTGGAAATCAAAGCACAGTCAGAATCACACAAGACTCTATGATGATCTCGGGTCTACAGACTAACCTGTACCTGTGTCACCAGAGAACTGCTATCCGACGATAGGTATAATACCATCTAGGAGTTCTTGGCGAGTCCGTCCAGTTTACCTAGTCTCCACTGAGCACCCGTATACCTTCTCTGATGTCAAACACCAATGGATGTGGGATCATCCATCGCCCATCATATGGGTCGAGAAGCATATACGCTAGTCTACTCTGGAGTATCGATGCCCTGTCTCTATACTCCCGTGACTAGGAACATTTGAAGGATGTACTTACCAACTACACTGTCCCCACTAGTATGATCTGCATCATAATCTTAGTAGTCAAGTACTCATCCTAAGGGCTTTATCAACATGTAATAGAGAAACAATAAGTGTACATGTTAAGATAAAGTGCAACCAGATAGCATACTATCATGTCGAGCAAGAAATTCCTCCCTATATATGTCTATGCATCCACTATAATATGCATCGCATGTACAGTAATGGCCTCTAGGGCATACATATAACTAACAATCTCCCACTTGCACTAAAGCCATCTGTTGTAGTATCCAATACCCAACAATATAGCAGTGGTTGTAGTATCCCATACTCAACCATCCCATAGAAGTCTCTCTAGAGGTAAGGCCTTTGTGAGTGGATCCGCTGTGTTATCTTTCGTATCTACTCTCCTATCCTCGATCCCTTGGAGATCAACCATCTCCCTGATCAGGTCATACTTGCCTCAGAATATGTCTGGAACGCTGATAAGACCTACGTTCCTAGGTCTAAGCCACAACTTCATTGTTGTCACAATAACAGTTATTGGACACTCAATAGTAGGAACCATGTTCATCTCATGAACAAGAAATGCCCATACAGCTACTTTGGCAGTATCATTGGTAGCAATGTATTCAGCCTTTATCGTCTAGTATGTCACGGTATCTAGCTTGGAACTCTTACAACATAGCGTCCCTACACTGAGGGTAAAGACAATGTCTGTGACTGACTCTCAGTCGACCTTATCACTCTAAAAGCTCGAACCAAGAACTTTCTTTTAGTGCTTCTCAAGTACTTAAGAATGTCCTCCACGGCTTTCTAGTGATTCTCCCAAGATCCGATTGATTCCTAATCACTACACCTAGTGAGTCATCTACATCTGATCTGGAACATAACATCGCATCCTCTGATAGAGCCTACTGCCGAAGCATAGGCTATCCCTTGTATGCGAGCTCTCTCCAAATCAGTCTTGGGAGGCATCTTTTTGGACAGAGTGATCTATGAGTAAGTGGGCGAACCATGATTGATCGTTCTTTTGCGTGTGCGTTTTAAAATCAAAGTTAAGAATACCGCAATCAATAACGGTGTCGCTTGGTAGCTACCCGGTTGAGTACGGGTCGGTCCATAGGGAAAACGTGTTCTTTTCTTTATGTTCTTACGAGTTAAGGCCTATTTTAGTAGGTTTTGATTTTTATAAAAACTAAGATTGAATTTGATTTGGATTAAAACCTTGCTAGGGTTAGGATTAGGTTAGTTTGGAAAGATAATTCTACTCACTGCTTCCTTTGCCCTAATTAAGAACATAGGTGTTAGGGTAATAATTAACAAAGGGGATTAGCACGACAAGGAAGAAATGTAGTTTCTTCCTTTTGGTCATTGTCCGTCCTTTCTTAACTTTTAGCCCTAACCTCTATGTAAATCAACCACAACTGGTCTAACTAGGGAATCACCGCTATCTCGTAGGATAGGGTGCCGTAGTGAGCGGTAGGTGTTTGATTTATATAGAGTCCTAATTTATAAAGTTATGAGGGCAAGAAAGGAGTGGGAGATTTCCATATCTCAAACATACCCAATCCTAACCCTAACAGGTGAGGAATTACTCACTTATTAGGGTATTAACAATGGAATTCATTTTTATGTTTTATTTTAAAAACTATCTAAGTTGCAAATAATAAATGACAAAATAAAATAGCAGATATTAAAAGAACAGATAAAAATGCAAGAATTAAATTCAGATAAAAAGTCTTACTTTATTGATGCACTCTTGACAATTACAATGGAATTGAAAATTTAAATCTAGAATTAAAAAAAGGTATGCCCCAAAAGAGGCTGTAGGCTTTCCTATTTATAAATAGGAGAAACCCTAGGATTTACATCTGATCCACATCTGAAATTACAAGACTGCCCTAAGAAAACCGGGTCAAAGCACCGACACCCACCGACACGTGCACCAACACGTGCACTGCACGGCCGCGGATCCGCGGCGGAATGCCATGTTTGGCCGTGGATCCGCGTCCATATAGTGGGGTCTTGAGTTCATTTTCTCAGGGCTGCTTTATGTTGCTTTTTCCTTCTTTTTTCTTCACTTGGTTCTTCAGAATCTTTTCTACTTTCTTCCAGATTTTCAACAGTGCAGAATTTGTGGACTTTTACCGTAAGCTTCGCGTTGAAGTCTTGAATCTTGTGCCGTCCTCGTACTTTGTGCAATCGAACTGTTCATTGATCTTCGTTTGTTCCTTAAACTGGTAGGCGGCATCGTGCAGATTCATCTATTTGTTGGTTGTAGTCTCACATGTGTAGCGTTTTTTTCCTGAATTTCACTGTAGTGTTCTGAGAACTTGTAACCTACAACTATTTAGCAGACATGGATCAAAAGCACCTATTTATTTGCAATATGATTAAGAATGGGGAATATAATAATGCAAAATTCTGATATGAACAAATACCCCCAAACTTATCTTTTGCCCGTCCAGAGCAAAACCAATTTATTCTCGAAAAAAAACTAACCTCATTTTCACAGAGAATTGCGATTGCACTGAGCTTGTGCAACAAGCCGTTAACCTTTAGGTTTCCCTAGTAGGAGGAGTGTTGTCTCCTGAGGGTTTTTAGCGGATAGTACCCACAAAATCCGATCAATTTGACCTGTTGAATTTCATTCTTCAATTCGATATTCTAATAAGAAATTCTATTATCTTCAACTTAGAAATCATCAACCCGTATTTTTCACACTCACTTATCATTTAACTTAAGATCGTATATGTTCTGTAAATTTACTTAGCTCTT
This sequence comes from Agapanthus africanus, assembly GCA_030015575.1. NCBI lineage: Eukaryota > Viridiplantae > Streptophyta > Magnoliopsida > Asparagales > Amaryllidaceae > Agapanthus > Agapanthus africanus. Next base: position 167,913,535 of record CM057345.1, read on the forward strand.
AGCATCTTTTGAATTTTCTTTTTAAGGTTCCATCTCAACTTAGGAATTTTTATCATCTCTACTGAAAATATAAGCCCTATATTTCATTCCTATCTCTCATCCAACCCCAATCATATATCCATACGTATGTGTATGTATCATCCCTACACTTGAAAATTCAATTCAAGCTATCATACTCTTGTCCATTGTCCAAAGTACTTTTAGTTGGTGAATTTTAGATGAAATTGCTCACACATCCTTCATGCGACCGTTAATACTTCTTGAGGTACTAACGACCGATTACAAAATGTGTTTGCGCATTAAGGCGTAATTCCTCGTCTTGTAATACCTAAGGCTTTAGCAGTGACTCCCAAATCAGTTGGTCTAAGGCACTAGGTGATAAAGCACCCTCGCTATTTTTTTTTTATTTTACGCAGTCTTAAGTAATTACAAAACCAGTGTTCATTTTTTTTTATCTCTTTATTCACACTTATACTTTCATTTACATTTTTTTTCATACTAAGGATTTTAGACAAGAGCAATTCAAGGTATCCTCTACTATCCCAAATTTCAAGGTGCGAGTATGTGCGAGTTGTAGGGTATATACTTTCAGAATTTAGACTCAAGGTTCAGAATTATTTTTCAGACTTACACTTCAATAAAAATTTCAATACTCTTCACTTATTTTGACTTAGCCCAAGAACTGAACTTAAAATTTGTCTATTTCTAAATAAACTAAAAGGACATATATTTTCTACCGTTAAACTTTAAGAAATCTTATTTTTAGGGTTTTTAATTTACTAAGTTTAGGATCTAGTTTTTCCTAGCTAGTTAACCGTCTTGTCAAACTTAAGTCAAATATGGCCAAGTTGAAATTTTTTTTTATCTTTTTAGTTCTTCAATTTTTTATTTGATTTTATTTTATTTTATATATATATATATTTTAATTTTTATAATTTTTTTTAAAGATGCAATGCAGAATTAAACATGCAAAGAAAGAAAAGAAAAAATATGTACCAAAAAAAAATTAAAATATGCAATGCAATGATAACTATTTCAAAACCACCTCCTCCCCCAAACTTACCAAAAGCAGTGCCCTCACTGCTCAGGACCTCGGCGTCCCCTTGAACGTGAACGGGAACACTCTTCTCGCGCCAGCAGCGTTGATACGCCATGTTCAATCTCTGTTACCCGGTGATCCAAGTTGGTCACCATCCCCACCAACCTATCAATCCCCCTAGTGGTTCTTCTAAGCAGACGTGCATGTTTTGCTGGGGTAAGCTCTTTCTCGCTCGCGGTCGAGCTGGAGCTGGGTGTTCTGGTGGGTACATGTTCGGCCGGTTCTCTTCGTGACCATACATCAGTTAGGCGGGTATAGGACGTGGATACGCCCTCAATAAAAGGCCTAATGGGTATACCTCCATGCATGTAAAACTCAAATTCCTTCGCAGGGAGGAAATAGCGACACAGTTGTGTCACTAACATAGGACATGAGTAATTTGCGGCCCTTTTGCCAGCACCAATTGAATTAAGTAAAATCATGTACATGTCAAATCTAGGGTTCCTAGTCATTAGGGTGTGCACGATATGAAGAGATGGGGTGAAAAATGTTGTGTTATGTGAACTGCCAAAAATATTGTTTTGTGCCCAACGGCACACGGTTAATACATTGGCGAAGAGGGTTCTAGCCCGTATGCCCTTCCTAGGTTCCCTCGAACAGTCATTACCCATTAAGGGTAAGTAGTCTTCAAATTGAAAAAGTTGGTCGTGAACAGGTAATCTAGGAATTAAGGTGAGTTCATGAATGAAGTCCCTATCAATGATTATTTCCCTATAGCCCCAAAGTAATTTAATAAAACAGTATTGTGCTAGGCAACCTTCCTCCATGCACTCGTAAAAGCGAGTGACTAGAACTGGAAGAGTCTGAAAATATTTATGAAAAATCTCGTTCTAATTGCATGGTTGGTGCCATTTAGAAAGTTCACAGATTTAAAAAAAAATTTAACAGAGAGGGAGAGATGATGCAAACCTCATCTGAAAAAATTCAGAGGGAGACGACACCAGGGAGCGGCGGTTGCGCGGCCGAATGTAGGGTTTGGCGGCGGAAACGCGGCGGAAGGAAGCGATCTCTTTGTACTTGCTGCGGCGGCGGCTAGGGTTTGAGGAAATGAAAATTTTAGGGTTATGAAAAACAGAGAGGGGTCGGGTTTTATTTATAGGGGGGATGTGTTGGGTATTTGCAAAAAGCCCCTCTTAAAAAGAGGAAATTAATTGTAAATAATTTTTTTTATTAAAACTGGAAATTTACAAAAATACCCAAAAAAATTATTTTTAAAAAATTTTTATTTTTATTTTGTTTTTATATAGTTACAAGTGATACATACTCTCAAACTTATTTGAAACAGTATTTTGTCTAGATAATCGAAATTTAGGGGTAGATGGAGGAAGATCGGTCAATATAAATCGGCTCCTGCAAAAACAGGAGCTCCTCCGAAGGGTCCGTAGTGAGGAACAGTTTAAGTCTATGTCCGTTCACTTTAAATAGTGAACCGTCCTCCGGGTTTTCTAGATCGACCGCACTGTGCGAATATACGGTTCTTACCAAAAATGGCCCTTTCCATCGAGATCTGAGCTTGCCGGGATGGAAATGTAACCGAGTGTCGTAAAGTAAAACCTATTGACCAGGATTGAAAGTTTTGCGTATAAGGTGTTTAACGTGGAACACCTTCGTTCGGTTTTTGACGATTAATGCGTTCTCGTAAGCTTCATCCCGAAGCTCGTTTAATTCGTTCAACTGCAGCTTTCTATTGCTGCCTGCATCTCCTAGAGATATATTCAACTCTTTTATTGCCCAAAATGCTTTATGCTCTATTTCAACTAGAAGGTGGCAAACTTTTCCATAAACAAGCCTATATGGAGACATACCAAGATCGGTCTTATAGGCAGTTCGGAATACCCAAAGGGCATCAATAAGTTTTGACGACCAATCTTTACGGTTTTTGGAAATCGTTTTCTCCAATATCTGTTTAATCTGTCGATTTGAAATCTCGGCTTGCCCATATGTTTGGAGATGATAGGGCGTTGACAGCTTATGAGTAATGGAGTATTTCCGCATTAAGGACTCGAAAGTCCTATTACAAAAGTGAGATCCATTATCACTGATAATCGCGCGAGGATACCCAAACTGAGAAAAAATGTTTTTTTGAGAAATCTAACGACAACCTTGTTGTCCTTAGTTCGGCTGGGCACAGCCTCAACCCACTTTGAAACATAGTCAACAGTGAGTAGAATATACATGTGTAAATCCGCGGGGGCGCCCCGGGTGTCGAACCGACGCCGGAAACGCGGAAACAAAAACTTTCAAAAACTATTGAACCGGCACCACCGCGCACTTTTCACCCGGATCGGACCATTAACCTAGCTACTAGCAAAAATGAAAAGAGTAGAGAAGCTATACCAAGCGATCCGTGTCCTTCGGTCTTCGTCTCCACTCCGATCTCCCGCGGAAACTCCGTCCATCACCTCCTCGTCGGAAAGGGCACCACGTAGCCGGAATCTTTTACGGGCTCCCACCTCTGGACCGAGGCAACTCGGACGCGAATTTGGCTAGCCGACGCGTCCAAGGGATGCTATAGAATAGTGTAGAAGCTTGTCTCTTTTGGGGTATATGAAATTGCCATGGAGGATGGAGAAAGAGATTAAAGAAAATTGGTGCTTTCAATTTTCTAGCAAGAGGAATGAGATGAAGAATAATGCCACCCATCTAAAATGAAAACTCTCCCATGCTCCTTCAAGGAATGGCCGGCCCCCTCACTAAATGGGTGGAGAAAAAATCACAATAAGAAAAATGTGAAGATAAGCATAGAAAAGGTCACACTTCTTTCTCATCTAAATCCACTCACAAAACCAACACAAGATAAGCAATGGAAATGACCGTAATAGAATATCATCATGATGCTAGTCCCATCATAAAGCCACAAATGCAAGAAAGCCCCTCACAAGTAAGTTAATTGCAAACTTGCAATTAACCCCCTCCAACGAAAAGTCCGGTCGTGAAGGAACAAAGAAAAAACCGGCCGGAACGGAATGCAAACTGGCAACTTCAGAAAAACTGATCCCGTAATAAATTACAGGAAAACCCCGCTACTGCAAATACATGTCCGCAATTGTATTCCCACTGAACACAAATGCAAAGAGACAAAACTACACTATCTAATACTAGGATCCGGCTTAAGCCAAAGCCGGCTAGTAAAATCTGTCCGATCACAATCCGTGCAATACCGCACGTATCTGATCGAACCCTGCCATATCTCCATACGGCCTCTACAGCGTTTCGCCCGAAACTTGAGTAACTGTGTGTGGTGGACTCTAAAGACTCGTCAATACTATGGCTGTGGATTTAACCACTAGCACGTCAGAGGTATAAGCCAATACGTAACGGGCTACCAGGTATTGACCAAAAGGGACGTCGATGAGCGAACTCATCCTAACACCCTACTGAGCCTGTCAGTGACAATATCCGTACAGTCCGGTCCGTTCGTCTATGAGCATCGCATGGCGGGCCTAGGGAGTTGGTAAAAGTCAGACCCCCAATAGCGGTACAAGTCGTGTCGGAGTGTAGCCCAGAACACCCTGAGATACTACTGGAATACCTACCAGCAAATCTCCTGCCTTGGCCAAGGACTTTTCATGTTCTGGCTCTCCTAGACACAGCACGACCTCATCCCCAATACCGGGAGAGACGAACCCCTGCAGATCCGCTCACTGCCTCCATGTGGCTCGGGACTGTACCCAACTAAAACCTGTTTGCACGACTCCTTTGAGCCATGGTAGGGTAGTAATCAAAGTACAGTGGGAACTCACACGAGACAAATGACGATCTCAGGTCGATGAACTAACCTGTACACATGTCACCAGAGAACTGCTATCTGACATCAAGTATAATCCCAACTAGCAGGTTCCCGGCGAGTCCTGTCCGGTGTACTCATAACCCAATGAGCACCTGTATACATCTTAGGTGAACCAACTGACACCAGTGGCTTGTGAGACCGGCCACCGTCCCTCGTCGAGGTCTCGACTGTATACACTAGTCTACTCTGGAGAATCGATGCCCTGTCTCGAAACTCCCACGACTAGGGACCTTTTAAGGATGCGCTTATAGACTCCAGCTCTCACGTATATGATCGCCCTCATACTGCTGGTAGTCAAGCAAGAATCCTAGGGGCTCTATCAACGTGTAATAGCGACTCGTAAGGTCACCTAAAACAGTACACGATGATAAAGATAAACCAGATAGCATACTATCATCTTGAGTAAGACTGTCCTACCGGGATAGGTCCTCCATCAATCATTGCAATCACGTGCCTGTGATCCAATAATTGACTCTGAGGGCACTATCTCCAACAATCTCCCACTTGCACTCAAGGCTAATTATTGCGATGTCGCATACTCACAGCCCATGTGATACCGAACACCCAACTCCTCTACTAGTCAGTCTCACAAAGCTCGTTTGCGAAACTATTGCGTTCGGGGAATAGCCTCAGTGAGTGGATCCGCTCTGATGTTTCTTTCTATGTCTCTCTTTATCTCAAGTTCGCGGAGAAAGCCATCTCCCGAAATGAGCAATACCTGTCCTAGAATGTCTGAATGTCTGATGGGACCTAGCTCATAAGTGAACTCCAAATCCAAACTTCTTAGACTGTATCATCAACTGAACTTAATCAGTATCCTACGCCATGCCTTCCCTCAGTATCTGCTTGGACCAGCTGTCCAAACTACTGCCCCTCGTAAGAGGGAAAACTATAACTCTGACAGCCACTCTATCATCCATGTCACCTTGGAGGCCTGGAATGATAACCGTTTCCCGAAGGAGGTTGCCGTTATTATATCCCTAGAACATCCACTTGTGTTCTAAAACTGCTTCCGACTGTTTCCCCAGGATTAGATCAAAATCAACTTGTTGCATCTACTGTAAGAACAATATCTGGTGTGGTACTTGACATCTCATGATCAACTCAATTGCCTAAGCAAGTAATCTGCCAATCATGCGTGTCCCTCTCCCCTTTAGTCTGTAAGACACCTTTAGAGAGGGTGACTCCATCACCTGCAGGTACACTACCGTGCCAGGAGTCGTCCATTCTAAATACTCATAGAATGCTGTCAAAGTACCCAGATTGGGAAACCACCCAAATCTAGATCTAAAACTATAGATCTAGTGACCAGAATGTACGATACAAGATCCAATTCCCATATAGAGAAACTACTGTGTGACGACCAACGTATAACCGATCGTAGTATAGGAATATCACTTCCTACTCTGTGTATGTCATCCAAATACCAGGACATCACACCCTACTACCTTCTTAACAGATCCATCCCCTATTCTGATGAAGTCAAACCTATGACTGTCATATCAGAAATAGATGATCTATCTCCGCTATATCTGCTTTCGTCTATAAATAGACATAAGCCTGATGTCCACCAATGCTTCCGCTGCTCCCACTGACTACGACAACCCTCTGGCAGAGTCATATAGACGTACACTTCTAAAGCTAGTTCAGAACGACGCTATACTCATCCTCCTGCCGGGTCTCACAGTCTGGAACAACAGCAATGGCAAGTCTGGGTAAACAAGAACCTCCCTGCCACCGTCCTTGAGCATACCGAAGTACCTCTCGGGTGCCTGAGGTTACCCACTTTATCTGCGGAGCGGCCAATGGAATGTCAAACCAGATTGAATCTTTAGGCTCTTATCAAATCTTCAGTAATCATTTGCGGTTCTGGAATCACTTCCAGTTCTACCATACTCCCACTACTGTTTTCTGAAAAAAAATCCATTTTTGTTAAACTTGTGGCGAGTCAAGAACAATATCACTATTGATCTTCCAGATGGTAGAAAGCCAACCCTCGTCATAGCCCGGGTCAACTTACAAACAGCCACTACTGAAACGTGCCTTGAGTTATCCGGAGTCTGGTTTTAAGCATAAGCCGGACAACTCCCCGTATCTTAACAATGTCAAGATATGAACTGTTCTATATCCAAGAAACAGAGGCACTGATTTAATTGAACCAGATTCAAATCATGCAGCTGTCTCCAGTGCATGTCAACTAAATGGAAGGAGGCCGATCAGCATTACTCAACTTAGGAACGCTTCCAATTATGAGTAACCTGAAAAAGAAGCAAGTTCTCTCAACCATTACTATCAACTGAATACCATACACAAGTATCTACATCTTCGATCACCTTGAAGAATCCCGATACTTGCAATACTTGGTTCACTACTTTAATCTTATACTTACAACTTCTCAAAGCTCAGACCCTGTGTTTCTACGAAACACCTGTCTAAGAACCAGAGAAGTGATAAGTAAACCGAATATAGTACGAGGACCAACCCCTCTGTCCTAGTGGACACTGGACAATATACAATACTCTGTATAAGTCTCTTGAGTCTAATAACTCATTCACTGTGTGTCATATGTTGAAAACTGTACTTATGGTTAAAAAGAATTACACCGCCGTTTAATGCTCCTTACCTAACCATCCACTGATATAGGTAAATTTCATAGACATAATTTCAAAAGGGTACATCTCACTCTATAAAAATAGACGTACAGATATATCAATTTGAAATTGGTGCATAACAACGGATATTCAAAACCAAATATTTGCCGACCAGCAAACAACCCAAATGATTTCCTCAAATATCACCAATTACAATGAATCCCGATATAATGAGGATGATCACCTAATTCCCAATAACTTACTCCTACTCATCATCTGTAAAACCATACAGATGTGAGAATCATACCTGGTAAATACATACCCTGGAGCAAGTGTCTAATCGGGAAATCAGTTTTCTTTTAACAGTACACAGTGAACCTGAAACATTGAAATGTTTCGATGGGGTATCCTGGTATTCTTAGTAATGCCTCTTCCATTATCTAGATTCACGACTGTAACCGTATAATTCTTTGCCACCTCTCCAAATCCCTTTATATGTCTTTAGTCATTACCTTCTGTACACCCCTTTAGGCCAAATGGTTTTCTTCCTTCCCTACCGTTCGGCACCAGCCTATGGTTTGGAAGAAGACTATCCAATAAGCATAATGGGTGTACTGTCCTAATCCTAGGAGCACTCGCAATGCGAGAGAAAGTGAAGATAAAAGACAACCGAATGAACTTAAATCCTATTTCTCCTGAACCAGGATCCATCCCCGAACTGGAACAAGTTCCTTTCGAGTTCATATATAACCATACGATGGATTATCCAATAAACTTAGGATCTTCGTAGTGATACGGAGTGTCCTGGAGAAATACAAAGGTGATTTAGTATTGGCGAAGAAATACTTGGTTTGGTCGTGAATAGCAGTCGCAATTTACTTTGCCCTCTTACTAATCCCTTTATTTGTCTTAACTTAATACCTTCTGTACACCGTTTAGGCTAACTGGTTTTCTTCATTCCCCACCGGTCGGCACCTGCCTAGGGTTTGGAAGAAGACTATCCAATTTGCATAATAAGTGTACTATCTCCTAAATCAAGGAGTACTCGCAACCTGAGAGGAGGTAAAAGGAAAAGACAACTGAATAGTCCTATTCGTTTTCTCTAGAACCAGAAACCATCCTCGAATAAATTCCTTCAAGTTCGTATATAACCATACGATGGTTTTGTCTAATGGAAGTGGACGTTCGTAGTAATACGGGGTGTCCTGGAGAAAAAGGTAAAAGTAGGAGTGGCAATGAGGTCTGCAACTCTGACAATCCAAAAGCCAGTGTTAAGAAGGTTCGGTCAACTTGGTCACTGAGTCATAGTCTAGGGTCGGGTCAATGGTCGCTGCCAAAGAGAGAGAGAAAAGAAACACTCAGCGTGCACTCTAACCTAGATCAGAATGGTTATCATTTTATCTAATCTGGAAACCTCCCACTGTAACGTCAAATTCTTCCCCAAACCTAAAAGAAGAATTAGTCAGGATCACCCGAGGAGTAAACCAACTCATCAGTGGGAATCGGGATCCAACTATCATCGCATGATAACGTGACGGAATCCACTCACGCTATCACACTCCAAAAGGTATGCGCATATCTGGCAAGTTTCAGTTCTTTTGAAACTCCCGATGTGGATTTTTGCCCCATGCTCTTATGACCTTGGCGTGAGGTCAAAATATCATAAGTCACATGTCAAGTTCTACCCGTCATTATCCAGGTTAATTTGAACCCACCCGTACATACCCTTGACGTAGGCCAAAATAGTAGTACGACTGTCCCAAACCAATGCATCTATCTATGCAACAGATAAATACCCGGCAGCTACCAATCACTATGCCTTGGCGTGAGGTCAAAATACATAGCTTGAATACTACCGAATATTTAACTGAAATGATGGAGGGCTACGAATGGTTTCTGGCGAAAACCTTTAACGTAATGAACTTGATATCGTTGAAGGAACTGATAGCTTTTAAAAATATAGTGACGAAAACCTTTGCTAAAGAGGTCACTCCCGGTGAAGGGATCTCGGCTCTTTCCCCGTAGGATGGGGTGCAGGATATTCCAACTGAATACCACGATGCAAAGCAAAAGTAATCGGCTATAGTGAATTTATTTCCCTGACGCAAACTTTTGTCCATGGGGTCACTCCCGGTGAAGGGATCTCGGCACTTGCCTCGTCGACTGAGGAGCAGGATATTCCAACTGAATACCACTGTGCAAAACAAAAGAGAACGCCCTTGCAATAACAGCTTTTTGAAAAATGTTCCAACAACATCAGAATAGGTTTGTTTAACTTGCATTGATCCGAATCAAGGCAGTCCCATCAATTGATCACACCACCAAGAACAAAAATATACTGATGTACGTATATGCCATCCGCATTCGCCACTGGGTCCCGTCATCACCCGTTAGGTTAGCTAACTAACGACAGAGCGGGGACTGGACTAGCGCGGATGCAAAACATATACAACATCTACTAGTATATATATAATATATAATTTTCGCTCTAGGCGTGATAAAATACAACATCACAGAAAAATATAGATATCTGGGATCCCCGGGTTTCACAGAGCCGCTACTGAAACCAGACGTTCTCCTGATCGTGTGGATAGCCTGTGCAATGAAATCCTAGACCCCTACGGGCGCGGCAAGTCACCCGCCAAAACCTGAAGCGAGGCAGCCCCCTTCAGCAACGTGAATGGACCACCCAACACTTCACCGAATCCGGTAACTTGGGCACCCCTCCTGGGTCAATCCTATACCCCCTACGAGTGCGGCGAATATCCCGCCAATTCTAGAGTAAAGCCCCCTCAGTCTCAACGCCATGAGATACGGGCTCGTTGCCCTCTAGAACCCGGCTATCCGTGCACCCCTCCGCGGGGTAATCCTAGTACAGAAAGTAAAATATACATATAACGGGTACATCGACCGCAATCTGTTCGTGCCCCAAAATAATAATACAAACAGGCAGTGACGGCAGTCCACATGTCGGACGCTCGCCCCGCAATATCATATGTACATATAAAACAAAACTGTACTATGACTGCAACCAGGCTATCCCCCACGACCGATCCACAACAACACAGCACAATCACAGAACATCAACATGAATGTCACGTTCGCAAATCCGTCTAAAAGGGCTATAGCAGATAGACTGGATTTACCGATCGAGTGACATTCACGGTCGCAGATATAATGTAAATACTGTGAACTAGCATGTTTAAAATATCTGATCGAACAAATTTTATCAAGTGGGCCCCAAGCAGTACTGTAGCACTTACAAAAAATCTGGGCCCAAAAATAATATCCCAAAATCCCTATTTACAAGTCCAAAGCCTACTGGGAAATTTTGGTGCAATGAGCACACCTTCCCGCAGCAGAACCGCGGCCAAACCAGGGGTTTGGCCGCGTTTCCGCGGCCGTACTAAGCGATCACTGTATCAAATTTTACCAGAATTCTTAGAATTTCTTGCATGTCTTTCTGCAATGACGTGAAAAAAATTTTGGAGCAGAAAAAAATTTCGACAGAAAACACAATGCATTGAAAATACGGTTTTTGGGGATTTTTGTTCGATCGAGTTCTAAACATACTAGAGCAAGCTAGGTATGGTTAATGGCGCGTCTCTGATACCAATGTAAGTCCGCGGGGGCGCTCCGGGCGTCGAACCGACGCCGGAAAGGCGGAAACAAAAAATTTCAAAAACTATTGAACCGGCACCACCGCGCACTTTTCACCCGGATCGGGCCATTAACCTAGCTACTAGCAAAATTGAAAAGAGTAGAGAAGCTATACCAAGCGATCCGTGTCCTTCGGTCTTCGTCTCCACTCCGATCTCCCGCAGAAACTCCGTCCATCACCTCCTCGTCGGAAAGGGCACCACGTAGCCGGAATCTTTTACGGGCTCCTACTTCTGGACCGAGGTAACTCGGGCGCGAAGTTGGCAAGCCGACGCGTCCAAGGGATGCTATAGAATAGTGTAGAAGCTTGTCTCTTTTGGGGTATATGAAATTGCCATGGAGGATGGAGAAAGAGATTAAAGAAAATTGGTGCTTTCAATTTTCTAGCAAGAGGAATGAGATGAAGAATAATGCCACCCATCTAAAATGAAAACTCTCCCATGCTCCTTCAAGGAATGGCCGGCCCCCTCACTAAATGGGTGGAGAAAAAATCACAATAAGAAAAATGTGAAGATAAGCATGGAAAAGGTCACACTTCTTTCTCATCTAAATCCACTCACAAAACCATCACAAGATAAGCAATGGAAATGACCATAATAGAATATCATCATGATGCTAGTCCCATCATAAAGCCACAAATGCAAGAAAGCCCCTCACTGTTGGAGATAGTGCCCTCAGAGTCAATTATTGGATCACAAGCACGTGATTGCAATGATTGAGAGGAGGACCTATCCCAGTAGGACAGTCTTACTCGAGATGATAGTATGCTATCTGGTTTATCTTTATCATCGTGTACTGCTTCAGGTGACCTTACAGGTCGCTATTGCACGTTGATAGAGCCCTTAGGATTCTTGCTTGACTGCCAGCAGTATGAGGGCGATCATATACGGGGGAGCTGGTAGTCTATAAGCACATCCTTAAATGGTCCCTAGTCGTGGGAGTTTCGAGACAGGGCATTGATTCTCCAGAGTAGACTAGTGTATACAGTCGAGACCCCGACGAGGGGCGGTGGCCGGTCTCACAAGCCACTGGTGTCAGTTGGTTCACCTAAGATGTATACAGGTGCTCATTGGGTTATGAGTACACCGGACAGGACTCGCCGGGAACCTGCTAGTTGGTCTTATACCTGACGTCAGATAGCAGTTCCCTGGTGACATGGGTACAGGTTAGTTCATCGACCTGAGGATCGTCATTTGTCTCGTGTGAGTTCCCACTGTACTTTGATTACTACCCTACCACGCTCAAAGGAGATGTGCAAACAGGTTTTAGTTGGGTACAGTCCCGAGCCACATGGAGGCAGTGAGCGGTTCTTCACGGGTTCGTCTCTCTCGGTATTGGAGGTGAGTTCGCGCTGTGTCTAGGAGAGCTATTACACGAAGTCCTTGGCCAAGGCAGGAGATTTACTGGTAGGTATTCCAGTAGTATCTCAGGGTGTTCTGGGCTACACTCCGACATGACTTGTACCGCTTTTGGGGGTCTGACTTTTACCAACCCCCTAGGCCCGCCATGCGATGCTCATAGACGAACGGACCGGACTGTACGGATATTTTCACTGACAGGCTCAGTAGGGTGTCAGGATGAGTTCGCTCATCGACGTCCCTTTTAGTCAATAGCTGGTGGCCCGTCACGTATTGGCTTTTACCTCTGACGTGCTAGTGGTTAAATCCACAACCATAGTATTGACGAGTCTTTAAAGTCCACCACACTTACAGTTACTCAAGCTTTCGGGCGAAACGCTGTAGAGGCCGTATGGAGATATGGCAGGGTCCGATCAGATACGTGCGGTATTGCACGGATCAGGATCGGACGGTTTGTACTAGAGGCCGTATGGATATATGGCAGGGTTTGATCAGATACGTGCGCTATTGCACGGATCAGGATCGGACAGATATTACTAGCCGGCTTTGGTTTAAGCCGGATCCTAGTATAGTACAGTGTAGATTTTGTCTCATTGCATTTGTATTTCGGTCGGAATACAAATGCGGGCATGTATATGCAGTAGCGGAGTTTTCCTGTAATTTATTACGGGACCGTTTTCTGGTGTTGCCAGTTTGCATTCCGTTCCGACCGGTTTTCCTTTGTTCTTTCCCGGCCGGACTTTTCGGATGGAGGGGGTTATTTGCAAGTTTGCAAATAACACTTGTGGAGGGGTTTTCTTGCATTTGTGAGATTATGATATGACCATCATCATTATATTCTTTTTCCATCTTTTCTTTTGCTTTAATGGTGATTAGAGTTGATTAGATTTGGAGATGACATTGTTATCATGGTGTTTGGTTGTGGTCACCCTCCACCTTTTACTACACTCACCTCTCTCTTGTATTATACTTTCACTCCACCACCATTTCCCACTTAGAGGGCCGGCCACACATTGTGAGAGAGGGAGAGAGAGGTTTCATTTTGTATGAGGGAAATTTCATGATCTCATTTTTGGCTTGCTCACAAAAATCCTTCTCACCTCTCCAAAGTTCATATTGATTCCCCCATCCTCCATGGCAACAAAACCCCAATGAGACATAGACTCTACAGTAGCCTACAGCAAATCTTGGACGCGTCGGCTAGCCAACTTCGCGCCCGAGTTTCCTCGGTATAGAGGTGGGAGCCCGTAAAAGAAACAGGCGACGTGGTGCCCTTCCGGCGAGGAGATGGAGACCGGACATTCCGCGGGAGATCGGGATGACGGCGAGAAGACCAGAGGACTCGGATCACTCGGTATATCTCTCTTCCCTATCTTGTAGTTAGCTAGGACTAGTTAATGGCCCGATCCGGGTGTTTAGTACGCGGTGGTGCCGGTTTGCTAGTTTGCAAAATTAAAGTTTTTCGCTTCCGCATTTTGGCGTCGGATTGACGGCCGGGGCGCCGCCGTGCACTTACAGTGGTATCAGAGCCTCGCCATTAACATAGTCTAGCTTTGTATAATGTGTTTTACATTTCCGATCGAACAATTTTCCAAAAGCCGTATTTTTCTTTACATCAGTTTCTGTCGAAATTTTTTGGAGTCCAAAAATTTTTCAGGTTGTCTCAGAGTGATGTGCAGGGCATTATAAGCATACTGTAAAAATTTGGAAGCATGAACTCACCATACCACCGCGGAACCGCGGCCAAACCCATGCTTGGGCCGCGGTTCCGCCGCAATGTTCACTGTTCATGCCCCCAAAATTCTACAGAATGCTCCTGGGTGGAAAATAGGTTTTCTGGAATATTATTTTTGGGCCCAGAATTTCTTGATGTGCTACAGTAGTACTTGGGGGCCCACTTGGTAATTTTTGATCGATCGGATATTTTTAACACATTATTTCACAGTGTTTACATTATATCTGCGACCGTGAATGGCACTCGATCGGTAAATCCTGTCTAACTGCTATAGCCCGGTTAGACGGATTTGCGAACGTGACTTTCACGTTGATGTTTTGTGATTTTGCTGTGATGTTGCGGATTGGTCGTGGGGATAGCCTGGTTGCAGTGGTAGTACAGTTTTGTTGTATTATATACATTTGATATTGCGGGGCGAGCGTCCGACATGTGGACTGCCGTCACTGCCTGTTTGTATTATTATTTTTGGCGCACGACCAGGTTGCGGTCGATGTACCCGTTGTATGTATATTTTACTTTCTGTACTAGGATTACCCCGCGGAGGGGTGCACAGATAGCCGGGTTCTAGAGGGCAACAAGCCCGCATCTCATGGCATTGAGACGGAGGGGGCTTCACTCTAGAATTGGCGGGCTATTCGCCGCACTCGTAGGGGGTACAGGTTGACCCAGGAGGGGTGCCCAAGTTACCGGATTCTGTGAAGTGCTAGGTGGTCCATTCACATTGCTGAAGGGGGCTGCCTCGCTTCAGGTTTTGGTGGGTAACTTGTCGCGCCCGTAGGGGTCTCGGATTTCATTGCACAGGCTATCCACACGACCAGGGGAACGTCGGGTTTCATTAGTGGCTCTGTGAAACCCGGGGATCCCAGATATCTGTATTGTTCTGTGATGCTGTACATTTTTGTGATGTTGCATTTTATCACGCCTTGAGCGAAATATAATATATTGGTATATATATTAGTAGATGTTGTATATGTTTTGCATCCGCGCTAGTCCAGTCCCCGCTCTGTCGTTAGTTAGCTAACCTAACGGGTAATGACGGGACCCAGTGGCGAATGCGGATGGCATATACGTACATCAGTATATTTTCGTTCTTTTTGGTGTGATCATTTGATGGGACTGCGTTGATTCGGATCAATGCAAGTTAAAAACAAACCTAATCTGATGTTGTTGGAACACTTTTCAAAAAGCTGTTATTGCAAGGACGTTCACTTTTGTTTTGCATCGTGGTATTCAGTTGGAATATCCTGCTACTCAGTCGACGAGGCAAGGGCCGAGATCCCTTCACCGGGAGTGACCCCTTGGACAAAAAGATTGCGTCAGGGCATTAACTTCACTATAGCCGATTACTTTTGCTTTGCATCGTGGTATTCAGTTGGAATATCCTGCACCTCATTCTACGGGGAAAGAGCCGAGATCCCTTCACCGGGAGTGACCTCTTTAGCGAAGGTTTTCGTCACTATATTTTTATAAAGCTATCCGTTCCTTCAACGATATCAAGTTCATTACGTTAAAGGTTTTCGCCAGAAACCATTCGTAGCCCTCCGTCGTTTCATATGGATAGTCAATAGTATTCAAGCTGTGTTTGTTGGCCAAAGTCAAGGCACAGTGTTTGGTAGCTGTTGGTTATTCATATGCAGCATAGATAGATGCGTTGGTTTGGAACAGTCGTACTGCCTTGTTGGCCAAAGTCAAGGGTAGGTACGGGTGGATTCAAATTAACCTGGAGAATGACGGGTAGAACTTGACATGTGACTTATGATTTGTTGGCCAAAGTCAAGGTCATAAGAGCATGGGGTAAAAATCACATCGGGAGTTTCAAAAGAACTGAAGCTTGCCAGATATGCGCATACCTTCTGGAGTGTGATGACGTAAGCGGATTCCGTCACGTTATCATGCGATGATAGTTGGATCCCGATTCCCACTGATGAGTTAGTTTACTCCTCGGGTGACCCCGACTAATTCTTCTTTCAGGTTTGAAGGAGAATTTGAGGTGACAGTGGGAGGTTTCCAGATTAGATAAATTGGTAACCATTCTGATCTAGGGTAGAGTGCACGCAGAGTGTTTCTTTTCTCTCTCTCTTTGGCAGCGACCCATTGACCCGACCCTAAGACTATGACTCAGTGACCAAGTTGACCGAACCTTCTTAACACTGGCGTTTGGATTGTCAGAGTTGCAAACCTCATTGCCACTCCTACTTTTACCCTTTTCTCTAGGACACCCCGTATTACTACGAACGTCCACTTCCATTGGATAAAACCATCGTATGGTTATATACGAACTTGAAGAAATTTATTCGAGGATGGTTTCCGGTTCTGGAGAAAACGGATAGGACTATTCAGTTGTCTTTTCCTTTTACCTTCTCTCGGGTTGCGAGTACTCCTTGGTTTAGGAGATAGTACACCTATTACGCTTATTGGATAGTCTTCTTCCAAACCTTAGGCTGGTGCCGAACGGTGGGGAATGAAGAAAACCAATTAGCATAACAATGGTGTGCAGAAGGTATTAAGTTAAGACAAAGCAAGGGATTAGTAAGAGGGCAAAGTAAATTGCAACTGATTTTCATGACCAAACCAGGTATTTCATTACCACTCCCAAATCACCTTTGTATTTCTCCAGGACACTCCGTATCACTACGAAGATCCACAGTTTATTGGATAATCCATCGTATGGTTATATACGAACTCGAAAGGAACTTGTTCCAGTTCGGGGATGGATTCCGGTTCAGGAGAAATAGGAATAAGATTTATTCAGGTGTCTTTTATCTTCACCTTCTCTCGCATTGCGAGTGCTCCTAGGGTTAGGACAGTACACCCATTACGCTTATTGGATAGTCTTCTTCCAAACCATAGGCTGGTGCCGAACGGTAGGGAAGGAAGAAAACCATTTGGCCTAAAGGGGTATGCGGAAGGTAATGACTAAAGACATAAAAAGGGATTTGGAGAGGTGGCAAAGAATTATACGGTTATAGTCGTGAATCTGGAAGAGGCATTACTAGGAATACCGGGATACCCCATCGAAACATTTCAATGTTTCAGTTTCACAGTGTACTGTTAAAAGAAAACTGATTTCCCAATTAGACACTTGCTCCAGGGTATGTATTTACCGGGTATGATTCTCACATCTGTATGGTTTTACAGATGATGAGTGGGAGTAAGCTATTGGGAATTAGGTGATTGTCCTCATTATATCGGGATTCGTTGTAATCGGTGATATTTGAGGAAGTCACCTGGGTTGTTTGCCAGACGGCAGATATTTGGTTTTGGATATCCGCTGTTATGCACCAATTTCAAATTGATATATCTGTACGTCTATTTTCATAGAGTGAGATATACTTTTTGAAATTATGTCGATGACATTTACCTATATCAGTGGATGGTTAGGTAAGGAGCATTAAACAGCGGTGTAATTCTTCTTAAACCATAAGTACAATTTTCAACCTACGACACACAGTGAATGAGTTGTCAGACTCAAGAGACTTATACAGAGTATTGTATGTTGTCCAGGGTCCATCAGGACAGAGGGGTTGGTCCTCGTACTATATTCTGTTTACTTATGACTTCTCTAGTTTTTAGACAGGTGTTTCGTAGAAACACAGGGTCCGAATTTTGAGAAGTTATAGGTATAAGAGTAAAGTAGAGAACCAGATATTGCAAGTATCGGGATTCTTCAAGATGATCGAAGATGTAGATACTTGTGTAGGGTATTCAGTTGATAGTAATGATTAAGAGAACTTGCTTCTCTTTCAGGTTACTCATAGATGGAAGCATTCCTAAGTTGAGTAACGCTGATCGGCCTTTTTCCATTTAGTTGACATGCACTGGAGACAGCTGCATGATTTGAATCTGGTTCAATTAAATCAGTGCCTCTGGTCCTATATTGGATATAGAACAGTTCGTATCTTAACGATGTTAAGGTACGGGGAGTTGTCCGGATTATGCTTAAAACCAGACTCTGGATAACTCAAGGCACGTTTCTGTAATGGCTGTTTGTGGGTTGACCCAGGCTATGACGAGGGTTGAGTTTCTACCATAAGAAAGATCAATAGTGATATTGTTCTTAACTCGCCACAGTTTTAAATAAAAATGGATTTTTTCAAGAAAACAGTAGTGGGAGTATTGTAGAACTGGAAGTGATTCCAGAACCACAAACGATTACTGAAGATTTGATAGGAACCTAAAGATTCAATCTGGATTGACATTCCATTGGCCACTCCGCAGATACGGTGGGTAACCTCAGGCACCCGAGAGGTACTCCGGTAGCCTCAAGGACGGTGGCAGGGAGGTTCTTGTTTATCCAGACTTACCATTGCTGTTGTTCCAGACTGTGAGACCCGGCAGGAGGATGAGTATAGGGTCTTTCTAAACTAGTTTTAGAAATGTACGTGTATATGACTCTGCCAGAGGGTTGTCGTAGTCAGTGGGAGCAGCGGAAGCATTGGTGGACAGGTGGCTTATGTCTATTTATGGACTAAAGCAGATATAGCGAAGATAGATCATCTATTTCTGACATGACAGTCATAGGTTTGACTTCATCAGAATAAGGGATGGATCTGTTAAGAAGGTAGTAAGGTGTGATGTCATGGTATTTGAATGACATACACAGAGTAGGAAGTGATATTCCTATACTACGATCGGTTATACTTTGGTCGTCACACAGTGTTTTCTCCACATGGGACTTGGACATTATATCATGCATACTGGTTACTGGATCTATGGTTTTAGATCTAGATTTGGGTAGTTTCCCAATATGGGTACTTAGACAGCATTCTAAGAGTATTTAGAATGGACGACTCCTGGCACGGTAGTATACCTGCCGGTGATGGAGTCACCCTCTCTAAAGGTGTCTTACAGACTAAAGGGGAGAGGGATGTGCATGATTGGCAGATCACTTGCTTAGGCAATTGAGTCAATCAAGAGATGTCAAGTACCACACCAGATGTTGTTCTTGCAGTAGATGCAATAAGTTGATATTGATCCAATCCTGGAGAAACAATCGGAAGCAGCTTTAGAACATAAGTGGATGTTCTAGGGATATGATAACGACAGCCTCATTCAGAAGACAGTTATCATTCCAGGCTTCCAAGGTGACCTGGACGACAGGGAGGTTGTCAGAGTCGTAGTTTTCCTTCTTACGAGGGGCAGTATTTTGGACAGGTGATCCAATGCAATACTGAGGGAGGCATGGCGCTGGATACTGATTAAGTTCAGTTGACAATACAGTCTAAGAAGTTTGGATTTTGAGTTCATTTATGAGCTAGGTCCCATCAGACATCCAGACGTATTCTAAGACAGGTATTGCTCATTTCGGGAGATGGCTTTCTCCACGAATTTGAGATATAGAGAGAGACATAGAAAGAAACATCAAAGCGGATCCACTCACTGAGGCTATTCTTCGAACGCAATAGTTTCGCAAACGGGATTTGTGAGACTGACTAGTAGAGGAGTTGGGTGTTCGGTATCACGCGGGCTGTGAGTATGCGACATATAAATAATTAGCCTTGAGTGCAAGTGGGAGATTGTTGGAGATAGTGCCCTCAGAGTCAATTATTGGATCACAGGCACGTGATTGCAATGATTGAGGGGAGGACCTATCCCAGTAGGACAGTCTTACTCGAGATAATAGTATGCTATCTGGTTTATCTTTATCATCGTGTACTGCTTCAGGTGACCTTACAGGTCGCTATTGCACGTTGATAGAGCCCCTAGGATTCTTGCTTGACTGCCAGCAGTATGAGGGCGATCATATACGGGGGAGCTGGTAGTCTATAAGCACATCCTTAAATGGTCCCTAGTCGTGGGAGTTTCGAGACAGGGCATCGATTCTCCAGAGTAGACTAGTGTATACAGTCGAGACCCCGACGAGGGGCGGTGGCCGGTCTCACAAGCCACTGGTGTCAGTTGGTTCACCTAAGATGTATACAGGTGCTCATTGGGTTATGAGTACACCGGACAGGACTCGCCGGGAACCTGCTAGTTGGTCTTATACCTGACGTCAGATAGCAGTTCCCTGGTGACATGTGTACAGGTTAGTTCATCGACCTGAGGATCGTCATTTGTCTCGTGTGAGTTCCCACTGTACTTTGATTACTATCCTACCACGCTCAAAGGAGACATGCAAACAGGTTTTAGTTGGGTACAGTCCCGAGCCACATGGAGGCAGTGAGCGGTTCTTCAGGGGTTCGTCTCTCTCGGTATTGGAGGTGAGTTCGCGCTGTGTCTAGGAGAGCCATTACACGAAGTCCTTGGCCAAGGCAGGAGATTTACTGGTAGGTATTCCAGTAGTATCTCAGGGTGTTCTGGGCTACACTCCGACACGACTTGTACCGCTTTTGGGGGTCTGACTTTTACCAACCCCCTGGGCCCGCCATGCGATGCTCATAGACGAACGGACCGGACTGTACGGATATTGTCACTGACAGGCTCAGTAGGGTGTCAGGATGAGTTCGCTCATCGACGTCCCTTTTAGTCAATAGCTGGTGGCCCGTCACGTATTGGCTTTTACCTCTGACGTGCTAGTGGTTAAATCCACAACCATAGTATTGACGAGTCTTTAGAGTCCACCACACTTACAGTTACTCAAGCTTTCGGGCGAAACGCTGTAGAGGCGTATGGAG
Organism: Agapanthus africanus; assembly: GCA_030015575.1. Lineage (NCBI taxonomy): Eukaryota > Viridiplantae > Streptophyta > Magnoliopsida > Asparagales > Amaryllidaceae > Agapanthus > Agapanthus africanus. The sequence goes on from CM057345.1 coordinate 167,934,382, forward strand.
ATATGGCAGGGTCCAATCAGATACGTGCGGTATTGCACGGATCAGGATCGGACGGTTTGTACTAGAGGCCGTATGGATATATGGCAGGGTTTGATCAGATACGTGCGCTATTGCACGGATCAGGATCGGACAGATATTACTAGCCGGCTTTGGTTTAAGCCGGATCCTAATATAGTACAGTGTAGATTTTGTCTCATTGCATTTGTATTTCGGTCGAAATACAAATGCGGGCATGTATATGCAGTAGCGGATTTTTCCTGTAATTTATTAGGGGACCAGTTTTCTGGAGTTGCCAGTTTGCATTCCGTTCCGGCCGGTTTTCCTTTGTTCTTTCCCGGCCGGACTTTTCGGATGGAGGGGGTTATTTGCAAGTTTGCAAATAACACTTGTGGAGGGGTTTTCTTGCATTTGTGAGATTATGATATGACCATCATCATTATATTCTTTTTCCATCTTTTCTTTTGCTTTAATGGTGATTAGAGTTGATTAGATTTAGAGATGACATTGTTATCATGGTGTTTGGTTGTGGTCACCCTCCACCTTTTACTACACTCACCTCCCTCTTGTATTATGCTTTCACTCCACCACCATTTCCCACTTAGGGGGCCGGCCACACATTGTGAGAGAGGGAGAGAGAGGTTTCATTTTGTATGAGCGAAATTTCATAATCTCATTTTTGGCTTGCTCACAAAAATCCTTCTCACCTCTCCAAAGTTCATATTGATTCCCCCATCCTCCATGGCAACAAAACCCCAATGAGACATAGACTCTACAGTAGCCTACAGCAAATCTTGGACGCGTCGGCTAGCCAACTTCGCGCCCGAGTTTCCTCGGTATAGAGGTGGGAGCCCGTAAAAGAAACAGGCGACGTGGTGCCCTTCCGGCGAGGAGATGGAGACCAGACATTCCGCGGGAGATCGGGACGACGGCGAGAAGACCGGAGGACTCGGATCACTCGGTATATCTCTTTTCCCTATCTTGTAGTTAGCTAGGACTAGTTAATGGCCCGATCCGGGTTTTTAGTGCGCGGTGGTGCCGGTTTGCTAGTTTGCAAAATTAAAGTTTTTCGCTTCTGCATTTTGGCGTCGGATTGACGGCCGGGGCGCCGCCGTGCACTTACACTCACAAGTAAGTTAATTGCAAACTTGCAATTAACCCCCTCCAACGAAAAGTCCGGTCGTGAAGGAACAAAGAAAAAACCGGCCGGAACGGAATGCAAACTGGCAACTTCAGAAAAACTGATCCCGTAATAAATTACAGGAAAACCCCGCTACTGCAAATACATCCGCAATTGTATTCCCACTGAACACAAATGCAAAGAGACAAAATTACACTATCTAATACTAGGATCCGGCTTAAGCCAAATCCGGCTAGTAAAATCTGTCCGATCACAATCCGTGCAATACCGCACGTATCTGATCGAACCCTGCCATATCTCCATACGGCCTCTACAGCGTTTCGTCCGAAACTTGAGTAACTGTGTGTGGTGGACTCTAAAGACTCGTCAATACTATGGCTGTGGATTTAACCACTAGTACGTCAGAGGTATAAGCCAATACGTAACGGGCTACCAGGTATTGACCAAAAGGGACGTCGATGAGCGACTCATCCTGACACCCTACTGAGCCTGTCAGTGACAATATCCGTACAGTCCGGTCCGTTCGTCTATGAGAATCGCATGGCGGGCCTAGGGGGTTGGTAAAAGTCAGACCCCCAATAGCGGTACAAGTCGTGTCGGAGTGTAGCCCAGAACACCCTGAGATACTACTGGAATACCTACCAGCAAATCTCCTGCCTTGGCCAAGGACTTTTCATGTTCTGGCTCTCCTAGACACAGCACGACCTCACCCCCAATACCGGGAGAGACGAACCCCTGCAGATCCGCTCACTGCCTCCATGTGGCTCGGGACTGTACCCAACTAAAACCTGTTTGCACGACTCCTTTGAGTCGTGGTAGGGTAGTAATCAAAGTACAGTGGGAACTCACACGAGACAAATGATGATCTCAGGTCGATGAACTAACCTGTACACATGTCACCAGGGAACTGCTATCTGACATCAAGTATAATCCCAACTAGCAGGTTCCCGGCGAGTCCTTTCCGGTGTACTCATAACCCAATGAGCACCTGTATACATCTTAGGTGAACCAACTGACACCAGTGGCTTGTGAGACCGGCCACCGCCCCTCGTCGGGGTCTCGACTGTATACACTAGTCTACTTTGGAGAATCGATGCCCTGTCTCGAAACTCCCACGACTAGGGACCATTTAAGGATGTGCTTATAGACTCCAGCTCTCACATATATGATCGCCCTCATACTGCTGGTAGTCAAGCAAGAATTCTAGGGGCTCTATCAACGTGTAATAGCGACTCGTAAGGTCACCTAAAACAGTACACGTTGATAAAGATAAACCAGATAGCATACTATCATCTTGAGTAAGACTGTCCTACCGGGATAGGTCCTCCCTCAATCATTGCAATCACATGCCTGTGATCCAATAGTTGACTCTGAGGGCACTATCTCCAACAACATGTTCCCAAAGGAATTAGGAAATGGTCTCATAAAGTCTATCCCCCAAACATCAAAAATTTCAACAACCAATATTGGTTGGAGCGGCATTTCATTTCTCCTAGATATCCGGCCCAAGTGTTGGCACCGGTAGCATGTCTTGCAGTACTCATGTGCGTCTTTAAAAAGTTGTGGCCAATAGAAGCCACACTGCAAGATCTTTTCTGTTGTCATTTTAGGGCCAAAATGCCCGCCACACGCTTGATCGTAGCAGAATGACAGCACACTCTTAAACTCATTGTCAGGGACAAACCGACGAATAATTTGGTCAGGACAGTATTTGAATAGATACGGTTCATCCCAGTAAAAATGTTTTACCTGAGATAGAATCTGAGTCTGTCCTAATTCGACCATTCGTTTGGTATAAGTCCGGTGTCCAGATAATTTACAATATCTGCGAACCAAGGTTCGCATGACACAGTTAAGAGCTGCTCATCTGGAAAAATGTCTTTAATAGGAATTTGAAATATAGGCGAAGAAGGAAGGCGTGAAAGGTGGTCGGCTACTACGTTTTCGCATCCTCTCTTGTCTCTAATGACAAGGTCAAATTATTGTAGTAAGAGGATCCAACATATCAGCCGAGATTTAGCGTCCTTCTTCACAAAAAGATGGCGAAGAGATGAGTGGTCAGTGTAAACGATGACTGGAGAGCCGATTAACTAGGGCCTGAACTTTTCTAGTGCAAACACAACAGCTAAGAATTCTTTTTCAGTTGTTGTGTGATTCAATTAGGCCTCGTTTAAGGTTCGGCTAGCGTAATAAATTACATGCGGCATCTTATTAATGTGCTGTCCAAGGACAGCACCAATGGAGAAATCAGATGTATCACACATAATTTCAAATGGATGTGTCCAGTCAGGAGATGAAAGAATGGGAGCGGAAATAAGTGAGTTTTCAATGACTCGAACGCCTTCATACAGCTTGAGTCGAAATCAAAAGTGGTGTCCTTGGCCAACAAAAGAGTCAAGGGTCTAGCTATCTTGCTAAAATCCTTGATGAACCGTCTATAGAAACCGGCATGGCCAAGGAAGGCTCGAATGTCTCGGACGCATTTGGGAGGAGGAAGATTGGAAATGACTTCAATCTTAGCTTTATCTACCTCAATGCCATTTTGCGAGATAATATGTCCTAAGACAATACCTTCTTGTACCATAAAGTGGCATTTCTCCCAATTTAGAGTGAGGTTCTTATCTCTACACCGGGTAAGAACTGCGTCTAAATGTAGCAAACACTCATCAATGGAGTCTCCGAAAGTGGAGAAATCATTCATAAAATTCTTCAAGAATTTTTCCACCATGTCTGAAAAAATACCCATCATACACCGCTGGAAAGTAGCGGGTGCATTGCATAACCCAGAAGGCATGCGACGGTAAGCAAACGTACCGAAAGGACAAGTGAATGTAGTCTTGTCTTGGTCCTTTTCGGCGATAGGAACTTGATTATAGCCGGAGGAGCCATCCAAAAAGCAATAAAATTAATGCCCAGCCAATCGTTATAGCATTTGGTCAATAAAAGGTAATAGAAAGTGGTCTTTCCGTATCGCGGCGTTGAGTTTTCTATAATCGATGCAAACTAGCCATCCAGTTTGGGTGCGAGTAGGTATTAACTCATTCGCCTCATTAGTTATGACCGTTATGCCCGATTTATTTGGGACAACGTGAATGGGGCTAATCCACTGGCTATCAGAGATAGGGTAAATGATACCACTATCAAGACATTTTACAATCTCCTTTTTAACAGCCTCCTTCATTATTGGTTGAGTCGTCTTTGTGGATCCCTTGCTAGCTTGGCATCATCCATCATATGAATATGATGTTCAACTATTAGGGGACTAATCCTCTTGATGTCCGCCATAGTCTAGCCAAAAGCTTGCTGATTATTTTGTAAGACCGTTAAAAGGGCTTTCTCTTGCTCGGGGGCCAGAAAAACCGAGATGATAACGGGAAGGGTCTCATTCTCACCTAAGTAAGCGTATTTAAGGTGAGACGGCAATAACTTGAGTTCGAGTTTTGGAGGCGAAACAATTAAAGGTAAAATTGGTGAAACTGTCTCAAACTCGAAGGATTCCAACAAAGGTTCAAAGCGAGTGTAAGCAACCGAGTCGGATGGTTCGGTTAACTCATCCGAAAATTCAAAGGATTCAAACTCGGGTGGTGATTCTTCAAAATCGTTCGAAAAAGTGAAACACTCGTAATCATTATCGGTTGTGAAAGCTGTGTCAGATTCAAGGAGGAACGCACTATTGGCGTCAAAATTGCTGTGATCGAACAGAAATTTTTTGAGCTCACAGTCCTCCTGAGTGATCTCTTGGATCGAGCAAACATCAAGTATATTTGCATTAGGTTCGGAGGGCTAATTCCCCAACTTAAAAATGTTGAGCTCAATTGTCATGTTTCCAAAAGATAGGTTCATCGAACCATTTCGACAATTGATCACCGCATTAGAAGTTGCAAGGAATGGTTGACCGAGTATCACCGGAATTTGACTCCGGGGGTTAGTTACAGGTTGTGTGTCCGTAACAATGAAATCAACGGGGAAAATGAAGTCCCCTATTTTAATCAACACATCCTCTAACTTACCCCTAGGATGGGTGATGGATCGGTCGGCCATTTGGAGAGTAAAATGTATGGCTTTCAGCTCTCCAACGCCTAATTGTTCATATACTAAATAAGAAAGCAAATTAACATTGGCACCAAGATCTAAAAGTGCGCGGTTGATGTTCTTATCCCCAATAGTTATTGAAATTGTAGGACAGCCAGGGTCCTTTCGTTTTTAAGGTAATGGTTGGGTAAGAGCATCACTTACTGCACTAGCCAAGAAAACTTTCTTAGGTACCTATGATTTCCTCTTCTTGGTGCATAAGTCCTTCAAGATTTTAGCGTAAGAAGGGACTTGTTGGATTGCATCCAAGAGAGGTATGTTAATGCTAACCTATTTAAATAACTCCACAATCTTCTCCATTTACGGAGTTTGTTTATTGGATCTCAACCTGTTTGGAAATGGAACATTTTGAAAATTTGTTGAGTCCAATGTTTATGGAGTAGATTTCAGAGTTGGAACGGATCCCAATGTTGGTGTTTTCGTGGAGTGAGATATAGGTCTGTTCGAATTAGTAGAAGAAGTAGAGCTTTATGAAGAATGAAGAACAGGCTCTGAAGAAGATGAAGAAGATGAGGAGGAGGAAGAAGAAGCGGCGGCTGGGGTGTCATTATTAGTGCCAACTTTATTGTGCAATACCTTTCCAGATCTCAATGTAGTCACGACACTCACATTATGATTTTGTTGTTCATGAGAAACATGTGCATTTTGTGTGTGACCAGGATTTGGCAGTGGTTGAGATGGAAGTTTCCCCTTCTCTCACTCGCTTAGAGCAGCATTCAGTTGTGCAATTTGAGCTTCAATGGTTTTGATGCTTTGCTCATGTGATGCAGTGTGTTGCACCAAAGACTGAATGGAAGATTGGATGTTGGCTGAGGATTGCGTAGATTGTTTTAAAAACGCATCCAGACTTCGTTCTAGCGAGGAAACATTATCATTATTTGGTTGAACAAAATTATTTTGAGGAAAAGAGTTGTTTGGTGCAAAATTGTTCATTTGATTTTGGTAAGGTTGGGGTTGGAAAGGTTGCTGATATTGAGTTTGCTGAGGGGCTTGTTGTTGTGGAGGAAGCCTTTGAAAATTGTTATTGCCTTGGAATTGTTGTTGATTTTGATTCCAAGCAAAATTGGGGTGGTTCGTCTAACCAGGATTATAAGTTGAAGAGTATGGATCATTTCTTTGTCTCTGCTGAAAGGCAGCATTGACTTGATCTTGTCCTTGAGCAGGTGGGTTGTAAGGACACTCTTCGGTTAAATGGGACGGATCCGAACAACAAGCACAAATAGTGTGAGGGGGTAAAGCAGGGACAGGAGAAGGCGATGAGAATTTCTCTTAATTGCTTCTAGTTTACATGTAATTGCAGCCATTTCGGCTTTCATTGAAATTGACATGTCAAGTTGATGAACACCTGCCCTAGACGAACCGGATGAAGTAGATGAAGTGGATGAAGCGGTTTGTCTAGTGCTTTCCCACTGAAGTGTTTGTTCAGCAAGATCGTCGAGAAATTGCCAAGCTTCTTCGTCAGATTTTGTAAGAAAGTGACCTTGACAAATGGTTTCCAGCAACTGCTTAGTTGCTGGGTTCAGTCCTTCGTATAAAGTTTGGCAAAGTTGCCATCTCTCGATACCGTGGTGAGGGTACTAAACAAGAAGGTCCTTAAATCTTTCGAAACACTTCCAAAAAGGTTTGGAAGGAAGCTGGGAAAATTGATTAATTTCATTTCGAATTCTCGCTGTCTTGTGGTGTGGGTAAAACTTTTTTAGAAAAGCCTTAACAAACTCTTCCCAACTTTTTATGGAATGCGATGTTGTACTATATAGCCACTTTTCAGCTAGGTCACATAAAGTGAATGGAATGACACGTAGCCGTATAGCATCATCGGAAAGTTGGGTGGTCTTCATCATTGCGCAACATTCTGGAATTTGTTAATGAAGATATAGGCTTCTTCGGATTCCAGCCCGTGAAATTTGGGCAACATATTGATGAAGTGGGGTTTAATTTCGAAGTTATCCCCATTAGCCGGCGGAAGTGAAAGACAAGTAGGAAGTATGGTGCGGGTTGGATAGAAAAGATCCTGGAGCGCGATTCGTTGGGGCGCTTCAACAGGAGGGTGTTGTGGGTTATTCGCACCCAGTTGAAGTGGAATCAGTCCCGAAGTAGGTAAGGGGTTGTTAGGATTGAATCCCGACATCTCCTTAGAAGATGATGAATTTGAAGATGAAGGTAAAGAAGTGGAGGGAATTTCGACTTCGGGGTCGAACGCGTCGTCGGTAGGAACTAACGAGACACGGACTAAACGGGCGCTAGTGTCTCTAGTCCAACCGGACATACACTAAATAAGGTGTAGTGTAGTCAAAAAGTAGAAGGTGGGGTAAGAAAACGTCAATGGAGAAAATGAGGGTGAAAGTTTGGTGCAATGGATTTCTAGCGACAAAATGGCAAGTTTTTGTAAAAAAAAAAAATTTTGTGGTTTTTTTTTATATATAAAGATTTTTGCAAAAGATTTTATACGGAACTACGACACACTTTCAAGCAATCACAATTTGAACATGCACAATCAAGCCTAGAGTTAGGTCTCCTAAGTCAACTAGACTGCTCCTAACTGGTCTAAAGGGCAACTTGTGAGATATCTCTCGAATTGCCTCTTTACCGCCAATTGTGGCCAGGTAAGCACAAGTAAAGAAAGGAGGGATCCGCTCACGAATCACCATGAGACGGGCCTTTTAAAATTACCTTTCCCACTTGTCTAGCCTAGGCACCATAAAGTCAGGTTTAGATAAACGACCGATTGCCCAACCTTTGTCCTAATGAGCGCGACAGTCCTTATTGGCTGAGTCTAAATATTTTTTTAATTAACTCGAGGGTTGATGCATATGCTTTTTGTGATTTTTGGGGTCCTAGGAAGGGTAATGAAATCCCCACCCAATCTGGATTGGTGTTATAGCCCCGAAAAAGTCCGTTTTAAAAATGCAAAGCAGTAAACACACAAAAATCTAAAACACTTGCCAAAATTTTTTTTTTCTTTTAATTTGCGGCGCAAAGAATCCTGCACAAGATTGATTTATTGGAGAGGGAGAAAAAGTTTTGCGCAAAGAACCCTGTAGGAAATTTTTTCAGTGGAGTTTAGGAGGTTACATAGGAGACAAGAAAAACTTACAGAGGGATTTGAAGGGCCAACGTCAGCGGTTGACTGCGGTTCTGCGGTCAAACGCACCTTCCTACCGCGGTTCCGCGGTGTAGTAGTTGGTTCGGATCCCAACAAAATTGTTCTGTGCTGTTTTGATTCTCCTCTGTCTGTTTAGATCTTCTGTTTCTGGATTTGTTCACCGAGCTTGCTCCAGATCTGAATCAGACCGTCTTCCTTTCCTGCGCAATTCACACAAAACCTTTCAAAAAATAAGAAGATGATATTTTTATGTTTTTTATTTTTCTGTTTTTTATAAAAAAAATTCAATTTCAATCAACCTGAAATTACAAAAAGAAAATAACTACCGTTATCCCCGGCAACGGCGCCATTTGATTGATCGTTCTTTTGCGTGTGCGTTTTAAAATCAAAGTTAAGAATACCGCAATCAATAACGGTGTCGCTTGATAGCTAGCCGGTTGAGTACGGGTCGGTCCACAGGGAAAACGTGTTCTTTTCTTTATGTTCTTACGAGTTAAGTCCTATTTTGGTAGGTTTTGATTTTTATAAAAACTAAGATTGAATTTGATTTGGATTAAAACCTTGCTAGGGTTAGAATTAGGTTAGTTAGGAAAGATAATTCTACTCACTGCTTCCTTTGCCCTAATTAAGAACATAGGTGTTAGGGTAATAATTAACAAAGGGGATTAGCACGACTAGGAAGAAACTACGTTTCTTCCTTTTGGTTATCCGTCCTTTCTTAACTCTTAGCCCTAACCTCTATGTAAATCAACCACAACCGGTCTAACTAGGGAATCATCGCTATCTCGTAGGATAGGGTACCGTAGTGAGCGGTGGGTGTTTGATTTACATAGAGTCCTAATTTATAAAGTTATGAGGGCAAGGAAGGATTGAGAGATTTCCATCTCTCAAACCTACCCAATCCTAACCCTAACAAGTGAGGAATTACTCACTCATTAGGGTATTAACAATGGAATTCATTTTTATGTTTTATTTTAAAAACTATCTAAGTTGCAAATAATAAAAGACAAAATAAAATAGCAGATATTAAAAGAACAGATAAAAATGCAAGAATTAAATTCAGATAAAAAGTCTTACTTTATTGATGCACTCTTGACGATTACAATGGAATTGAAAATTTAAATCTAGAATTAAAAGTAGCATGCCCCAAAAGAGGCTGTAGGCTTTCCTATTTATATATAGGAGAAACGCTAGGGTTTACATCTGATCCACATCTGAAATTACAAGACTGCCCTAAGAAAGCCGGGTCAAAGCACCGACACCCATCGACACGTGCACCGACACGTGCACTGCACGGCCGCGGATCCGCGGCGGAATGCCATGTTTGGTCGCGGATCCGCGGCCATATGGTGGGGTCTTGAGTTCATTTTCTCAGGGCTGCTTCATGTTGTTTTTTCCTTCTGTTTTCTTCACTTAGTTCTTCAGAATCTTTTCTACTTTCTTCCAGATTTCCAACAGTGCAGAATTTGTGGACTTTTACCGTAAGCTTCACGTTGAAGTCTTGAATCTTGTGCTGCCCTTGTACTTTGTGCAACCAAACTGTTCATTGATATTCGTTTGTTCCTTAAACCGGTAGACGACATCTTGCAGATTCATCTATTTGTTGGTCGTAGTCTCACATTTGTAACGTCTTTTCTTGAATTTCACTGTATTGTTCTGAGAACCTGTAACTATTTAGCAGACATGGATCAAAAGCACCTATTTATTTGCAATATGATTAAGAATAGGGAATATAATAATGCAAAATTCTGATATGAACAAACCACCACGCTTAGAATCATCCATACTAAACCCTTTTAGTATGGTGTTAATGTACCTGGATTTGGGACACTCCCAACATCCACTTAGATCTATCACCATAGATCATAATCCATAAGATATAGTAGGTATCATCCATATCTTCCTTTGAGAATCCTCATGATAAGAGGAGCTTGACCGAATGTAGCATAGGAAACCATTTCCTATCAAGAGTATGTTATCTACGTACAATATGTGGAAGACAACCTTACTCTCTACAATCTTCTTGTGTATACAAGGTTCATCTACCTTTTTGATGAAGTCAAACTCTTTGACTGCCACATCAAAACAGATGTTCCAACTCCGTGATGTGCGCATTGGTCCTGATGGACTTAAGTATAGTTTTGAAAGTCTCAACTTTTCCATCTACACCAAGAATCTTCTCAAGATCTATTTGCTTCCAATGGGTTTTACCCATTCAGGTGTAACATGCAAAGTCATACTTTGTTGGGGTACATGGATTCCATCTTTGATCGCATAGCATCCAGCCTTTTCACGGAGTGCCTACTCGTGATGGCCTGCCTGAACCTAGTTGGGCCATCATCAATCATGATGCAATCCTCGCTCCTATTGTCACCGAGAAGACCGTAGTATCTCTCAAGTGGATGAGGAACCCTACCAGATTCACGGAGAGGCTGAGGCTCGTTGGAGACTATTGAATCCTTTGGTTTCACCAAATCATCAGCTGTTAGTTTGTCTAGCTGGAACTCCTTCCAGTTCTATCTCATAACCACTAATTTTTTTACAAGAAATTCCTTTTCTAAAAAGGTGGCATGCTGAGAAACAAAACACTTTTCGTTCTTTAGTTAAGTAGAAGATATACCCTCGCAAATGTTTGGGATATCCTAACAAACTTACAGAACTGACCTTGCCTCGAGTTTATCCGGATTCTGCCTTTCAACATAGGCCGGACAACTCCATATCTTAACTCGTTTAAGACATGGACTCTTCCCATTCTATATCTCATATGGAGTGGTAGGCACTGATTTGGATGGAACCCCATTCAATAGGTATGCAGCTTCTCAAGTGCATAACCCCAAAAGGAAATAAGTAACTCAGCAGTACTCATCATAGAGCGCGGCATATCCCATAGGGTGCGATACCTCCGCCCCGATACACCGTTGTGCATTAGTGTACTCGAAGGAGTAAGCTGGGAGAGAATCACATTCTCCTTTTAGAAACACCAGGAACTCCATGCGCAAGTATTCTCCTCCTCAATCACATCAAAGGATTTAATACTTCTACCCGTCTGGTTCTTAACTTCAAGCTTATAATCCTTGAATTTCTCAAAAGTTTCCAACTAATGTTTCAACAGGAACACATGTCCGAATCTTGAGAGATAGTCAATGAATGTAATGAAGTGCCAAGAACCAACCTTGGCATTTGTAGACATAGGACCGTATACATCATCATGTATCTGTCCCAAGAGTTCAGTAACTCTTTCTCTGTTTCCAGTAAACGGAGTATTGGTCATTTTATCTTTGAGACAAGACTGGCAAGTATCATAAGATGAAAATTCAAACAGATTCTCATATTCATCCTTATGTAACTTAGCTGGTCGTGTCGCATTGATATGACCTAGTCTATAATGCTACAAGAAGGATTCGTTCATCTCTGAACTACTCCTCTTATATGTATTCTATATACTTTGAACTGTAGTTTGATTTAGAACTTATATGCTATTATATAACGTGTCTGATCCAATCAACTCTTGATTCAGGAAAATGTTTACAACATTATCCTCTAATACAGAATTATGTCTTTTTTAACTTAATAAAGAAACCGATGTAATGTTGTATATCAGGTTCGGTATCTAATAACATTTGTTCAGAATCAATGTATTAATACAAGGTGATATCTGCCAACTGACTTGGCTGCAACAATTGCACCATTCTCTAACACTTAGAGACATATCACAATTCTCAGTTCTCTACCTTTCTGTAGCCCATGTAACTTTTACATATGTAGGATCCTGATCCGGTATCTCATACCTAGGACGTAGAGAATACTGAGAAACAGTTCTTGGTATTTGAACACACCCGAAGAAGATGCATGCACATTCTTCAATTGGGTGGTATAGGAATCCGGATATTCCTCTATTTCCTGCTCGGACTTATAACAGTTATAAGATAGAGCGGAACCAACGTTCCCTATCTCAGTATAATAAGTAGTTCCGGTCAATGCATCCATATTATTATCTTGATTAAGGCCTGTCATGGTCGCTACTAGGAGAGAGAGAGAGAGAAGAAAAACACTCTGCGTGCGCTCTTGCAGGATTAGATTGGTTATTAGTTTATCTAATCAGGATAGCTCCCACTATTTTTATCAAATCTTCCTTCAAACCCTAAAAGGAAAGACTAGCCAGGATTAATTACACCCTACAAGTTCGCCAATCTTTCAGCCAGTCCAGTATCGGTACTTTGAGGGAGGTTCCCCGTGCTTTCGCACGGACCTAATTAAAATATACCTCATTTTCCCAGGGGCGTAACCCCGTTAACACCTTTCTAGACACCTACCTGATCGGCTAATTATAATGTGTAAAACTATTCCAGGAATAACTCTTACTCGCAGTGGGTATCGGGATCCAACTATCTCATAGAAGGTATGCAATCTCATTGCAAATTTCAACACTTAAAATTCCCGATAATATTTTACCCTTAGCCTCCTATGACCTTGAAGGAGGCCAACAAACCATAGGCTGGTAGTCAAGTTCAACCCGTACATTTCATGATTGAATTAAACCCACCCGCACGACCCTTGACAGAGGCCAACAAAGTCGCACGACTACCCTAATCCAATCTCATCTAATGCTACAGATAAGCACTAGTTAGCTACCGCACACTACGCCTTGACGGAGGCCAACAAACGTAGCAGGAATACTAAGTAGTACTTATCTGAAATGACGGAGCGCTATGACAAGTTTTTAAGAAAACTTTTTACGTAATGAACTTGATATCGTCGTAGAATCGAGTTATTTTGAAAAAGGAGTGTTTTTGAGGCTTTTACTAGTTTCGCTAAAGAGGTCACTCCCAGTGAAGGGATCTGACTCTTTCCTTATCGAATAAGGTGCAGGATATTTCACAAATAGCACTATGCAAAACAAAAACTATAAAAGCAATCAAAAGACAAACCGAGTTTGTAGCATCTGCTAGTTTTGCTAAAGAGGTCACTCCTGGTGAAAGGATCTCGGCTCTTTCCATATCGAATAAGGTGCTGGATATTCTACAAGGAATACCGCTATGCAAAGCAAGAACTAAAGCTACCAGTGTTTATTTTAAACAAGTTTCTACAATATCTTTATATTTCTTTTTGTTTCATTAATCTCATTAATGAAGTCCCATTAATTATATGCTTCCCAAGTATCACATATGAAACGAAAGCAGTAATATTAATTATATCTCATATATATAATATAGGAATTCGTCTCAGAACATATCAAGTGATCACATCACAAAATATCAGCAGTAGAAGAATCACATATGAAATATTTGATATACTAGCAATTCCGTGTTTTATTTAAACCAGTAAAAACGCGGATTCCACGGTCGTGATGAATAGCCAAACCCACATCCCTAGACCCCTACGAGAGCGGCAAGCAACCCTACCAATTCTAGAGTTAGGAGACCCGGTCTCGACTCCTCGAGATGGTCTCCCACTGGACCCCAGAACCCGGTTACTTGTGCTCCCCGCCTTGAGTCTATCCTAATGCAGAAAAGTAAATAATATACACCAATGGTGACATCATCCTCAACCCAGAAGTACCCCAATAAAAGAATATTACATACAAGCTTTTACATGAATGAAAATGAAAAACTCTCATCTCACATAAAAACCCCGACTATTCAAAACACGACGATCCAATATAACATATCACAGCAACACATAACATCACATGTCATCAACGTAAGTAAATATGCGTATCCCAATTGTCGTTGACATATAGCACCGAAACGGACGATACACCACATATTACACTTACGGTCGCAGAAAAAAAAGTGAAAAACTACAACAGTTGGAATCCGCAACCACGTTAGACATCATAAACCTAATGTATCACATACTTTGGATTTCATGCCTAACCAAATGAATTCCTTATACATCACATGTCTAATAATTATAAACCCCGCATTTTAGTCTCGATATTAAAAATACTTTCCAATAACCTGTCGGGTAATTCAACAAGATTCCGGATAACCTAATCGAATGCTCGTCAGAAACTTTATTAGATGGCCGCACCCCCGATGCCGTCGACGAAGTGCACTAAGGCAAAACACCACGGCCGCGAGCACCCGAACGGATGCTTTATGGCGATGGGGTTCTCCTACAGTCACTTGGTCGGGGCGTAGCTATCTAGTAAGGTTACCCGGTGAGTATCCGCATACGCTACGTAATTACGACGGACTTTTGATCAACATCAAAATTCCGCGGCAACCGATCAAATGAAACTAAACCGCTATATTTACAAAATTCAAAATAGTTATCACATAACTAATTATAGTGGATTCCAAATATTGTATCACAATCATAGAAAGCTAGGCGACGTTAAATATTTCGATCGAATCAACGAATTCCAAAATTTCCCAGAAAGCTCAACACTTGAGCACTGTTAAAATTAACCAGAGACATACCACAGTACCCACGGACCTACAGCTGAAGGGCCCGACCCAAGCCTCTTAAGTTGCTCTATGGATCCACCGTCAAAACCATGTTTTAGCCACAGATCCGCGGTCACTTAGACGAGTTAGGGTTTCGTTCTTCAGGTGTGTCCATAGAATTACCTACATGTTTTTCTGAATATTTTTAACATGGAAAAATTTAACTTTTGGAAAAATTTCCTGAAAGTGGGAAAATTAGGATTTTCGGAGTTCGATCAGACTTTTAATTTCGCCTACGCAACGGCTAATACTCTAGTTAGGATCTGATACCACTGCAGGGTTCCTTAGCACCCTCACGGTATTTACTAGGGTATCGAACATGCCATTTCAAAATTTTCTAGAGAGCTAAAGAACCCGAATGAGGATCGAACTAGAGACTTAGGGTTTTCTAGATTGTAAACACTTTACAAACTAAAAAGAAGAAGGAATACAACCTTTGTAGAACGGTACTTCACTTCAAATGCTCCGTGTAGTAGTCCCTTCGCTCCAAGTAGTGAACTCCTAGGACTCTAGAAAGACTCCACAAGATGTATGGAACAAGCTTGCTTGATGTCGTCGAGGCCGAAGATGATCTACGTCGAGAAGACTCAAGCTCATGCTACCTTTTCACAAACGGTGAGATTAGTGAAGCAAACACCCTAAACTAAATGGCTAATAGTATAGGATGATGAATTAAGTAGTAGGCACACTTTAGATGTCACGACCCGCCGGGTACGGAACGTGACTGGCACTTAAGTTACGAAACGTCTCAAGGCGTCCGTAAAATAAGTAAGCCAAAGCCCAAAAATCAAAACCCGATTAAGAAAGTAGAGTGAAGGAAAAAAACCAATATATTGAAAGCGATTTAGTCCATTAAGTCATATCAAGCTTTTTAAAAGCAACATCCCTTTTTTTCCAAAAATTTCGGCAGAGTCTTCTCTGTAAAAACAGACCCCCAAATGGGTACAAAACAGGAGTATAAATGAATAACATGAAATATGGCATCCCCAAGCGAGAGCTAGCTCCTCGCCTCAAGGCGGTCACAAATCCCACGCAATGTAAAACAGTAATGTGCATAAATAAGCATAAGAAACACAAGTAAAATAACATGTCGACTCAAGTGAGCTCGACCCCAAATACAGCATAAAATCTACAAGTCTCACAGCCTCGTCTCTAGGTCAATATACAATAATCCAAATAATAGGTACAGCTGATACAGTAGATGGAGTGCTCTAGATACAATGAATATACAAAGTGGTACAAAATAATAACACAACCCACCTATGAGTAAAAGCCTCGAGTCCAGGCAAAAGAGGCAAAAGAACGCTCGCCGCTACTGTGCTGACGGAGCGGACCTGCAATAAGGCTGTGGCACAATAGGGGTGAGTTGCCAACTCGTGAGTAATAAATAACA
Source organism: Agapanthus africanus (assembly GCA_030015575.1). NCBI lineage: Eukaryota > Viridiplantae > Streptophyta > Magnoliopsida > Asparagales > Amaryllidaceae > Agapanthus > Agapanthus africanus. The sequence continues at coordinate 167,950,560 of CM057345.1, forward strand.
TCTATAGAGGCTATCGCATGCATGCACGCAAGGATCCTAGCATCTATAATGCAGATATGTAGGATATACTAGCATGTATGTATGCAACATGAATGTACTAGTAGGTATGTATGCAACATGAATCAACTCATGATCTTAACATGTAAGTATAAGAATCATTCTTTCTTTTTGAAACTCTTTTTAAATATCAGCATAATATCCATAGAATCAATAAGAATCCGTGTCCAGCAACGACATCTCAAAACTGTCTCAAATCTCATATATCCATATCATAGTATCTCTGGTCTCAGCCGTCCGGCTGACCCATCTCAAATATCAATATCTCATCATCTCGCGGCCATGGTCGGTATGCTCTGGATATCCGCCGTGCCAAAAATTCACCGGTAAGTAGTCCATCCCCTATCAGGCTCAACGCCATCATCTGCGACCTTCTCGCCCCGGGGTACCTTACCGGGCCCACCATGTACCCGAGACGGTTCATCCAACTACTCGAAACTGGTCTCGAAAACCACAGCAAACTCATGGTGGACGACACTTACATCACTAGAAAACCACAACTTTATATATTTTAAAAAAGTAATAAGTTTATAAATTCTTGCGGCTTTCCCCAGAAATCCAGAAATATCATAAATCTCAAGAATCATCATAAGTGCCCATGTCAATGAATATGAATGCCTATGGTATTGATAATCAAGTTGTGATGTATGATTAATAGATTAGGCATGAACAAATGATATAATGAGGCACATGCACATGAATAGCAATTCTACAATTTCATTTTAAGGATTTAATGCAATAGCACAGGTTTAAGTATCAATTGATAAAGTGTTTCAGATTATAAGTTATCTAGTGTTGTGGCATGGCAATTACCAGAGCGTGTGTGTACACATGAATAGTGATCGTGCTGCATATAAAAACCCTGGCAATGGTGCAGGTGTCCTATGGAATGAGTTCACGTATGTAGGTACAACATATAGATCCTGAACGTAGCAAATATCATGCAAGTATTATAATTTCTAATATCAATAGCAATCTTTAATTTACTAAATCTATCGGGCGACTTGCGCCATCCAAATGATTGTCCCCCGTAGATGTTACATCTACTCACCCGTGATCTCGCGCTAGGTGTGTCCGACCACCTGCTTTTCTTTCACTGCGGCGCTCGAAGTTCCCGCCGGCAAACCTAGAATTTATAAAAAGTAACATACATAAGGCAAATCCTGCAAAAATGCGATATATCGATCAAAAGAATAACGCGTGCGTGAAACTAAACGCGCGTGCGCTCGATACGTCATGACATGCGTAGTCTCACCAGAACCACTCCGACACGCTGTGTCGCGCAGCGCGCCACAGAACCACGCGGATCACACAAGCGTCGCACAAGTTTAAAAACACCGAAACAAGGTTTAATGCTCCAGATTTTGACTCGAGTCCAACCATAAAAAGTTGCAGATACCAAAACCCCTAGCTACACAGCAGACCCCCACACACCAAAACCCAACACCCCAACCCCTATTCTGGCCGCAATTTGCGGCCAGAACAAATAATTTTGCGGCCGAGAAGGGGAGAGAGGTCCCCGTGCTTTGTGTGTGTGTCTGACGTGGTCACTGTGCTACAGTAATCACAACTTTTTCCTGAATGGCCCGGGTCAAAAGCAGATTCCAGAAAGGGTAAAAAGTCGACAAAGACGCTAAATTACACCGATTTGCAACTCTCGGGTATTTTACTGGAATCAGGGAAAAATCTTGGGTTAACTGGTCTTAACAGCACTTAGTAAGGCTATACTAACAATTAAAACCAACACTTTGCCAAATCTCACTCAAATACCCAAAACTAGCACTGAATCACGATATAAACACTAACTAAACTAAACTAAATAACACCTAAGTTAAAAAAGCGAGGAAACAAGTTTTAGAGATATACCTCAAGGGATCCTAGGATGTAGGAGAAGAGAAGAAGAAGAAGAAGAAGAAGAAGAAGAAGAAGATGGTGTGTGCTCTACTGGAGTGCTGCTGCTGCCTGCTACAGCTGCTGTTGTTGGTGTTGCTGTTGCTGAAGTTGCTACTGCTGATGCTTGCTGTTGCTGTGGTTGTTGCTGCTGTGTTGTTGTTGGTGTGCTGGTGTTGGTGCTGGGGCTGCTGCTGCTGCTTGCTGCTGCTGTGCAGGTGTTGCTGTGCTGTTGCTGATGCTATGGTGGTGTTGTTGTTGCTGCTGCCACTTCTGCTGCTGCTGCTTCTGTTGTTGTTTTTGTAGCTGTTATTGCAGCTGCTGCTGATGTTTTGGGGGTGTGTGTGTGTGTGAGTGAGAGGGAGAGATGTGAGTGAGAGAGTGTGTGAGAGATAAAAGCAAAAGATTATGAAATAAAATGGAGTCAACCCCCCCACCCTCTCTCTTCATTAAATGCTAAGCATGCCCAAACCATTATAGCCTCTCACTCTCTCTCACCTACCTACAAGTCAACCCCTAATACACATTCAAATTTTAAAACTAAAAATCCTTAATTAAACACAATTAACTTAACCAAATGGGTTAAACCACCATAGTTGTCTAACATGGTTTAACCCTAGGCTTAACCCTAGCTAACATGCACATGTGTGTGTAGTCCAGATAAAAATCTAATAAAATATTTATAAAACCAGATAAATTATCTGAAACCCGTTTTGGTAAACTTTTACCAAAAACCCCACATTAACACACAATTACCACCAAACACAAACTCAGGTGTTACAATCTTCCCCCCTTAAGAAAATTCGTCCCCGAATTTAAATATATAGCTACGTGTACCTTCAAAGAGATGAGGGAACTTCTTCCGCATCTCTCTCTCGGCCTCTCAAGTGATCTCTTCACCATTCGGGCTATGCCAAAGAACCTTCACAGACGGCAGGACCTTTGATCGCAGTTTCTTCACCTGCCGATCAAATATCACTACTGGCTGCTCGGTGAACGAAAGATCGCGCTCAAGCTGAACGGTCTGATGCTGAATCGTGTGAGAAGGATCATGAAGATATCTGCGTAGCATCGACACATGAAAGACGGGGTGAACATCTGGAAAGCTGGGTGGAAGAGCCAAACGATATGCAACTGCGCCGACACGCTCGAGAATCTCGAAGGGACCCACAAATCTGGGACTAAGCTTTCCCTTTCGCCCAAATCTCATCACGCCCTTCATCGGAGAGACCCTCAGAAAAACATGATCGCCAACTGCGAACTCTAGTCTGCGACGGCGCCTGTCTGCATACGATTTCTGCCTGCTCTGAGATGCTCTCATCCGATCTCGAATCAACTGTACTTTCTCAGTCGTCTCCTGCACGACCTGCGGCCCCAAAATACTGCTCTCGCTAAGCTCGGTCTAACAGACGGGCGGTCTACATCTCCTCCCATACAAATCCTCGAAGGGTGCCATCTGAATAGTATCCTGGAAGCTGTTGTTGTAAGAGAACTCCACTAAGGGTAAATGATGATCTCAGCTACGAACAAAGTCCAAAAAGCACGCTCTGAGCATGTCCTCGAGAGTCTGAATAGTCCGCTTAGACTGGCCGTCGGTCTGCGGATGAAATGCTGTGCTGAAACTCAAACGGGTGCCCAATGCCCTCTGAAGTCTTTGCCATAGTCGGCTGGTAAACTGGGTGCCTCGGTCTGACACGATACAAGTCGGTATGCCATGCAACCGTACGATCTCTTCGATGTAAATCTGGGCATACTGAGCAAAACTGAAAGTGGTCTTCACTGGCAGGAAGTGAGCCGCTTTCGTCAATCGATCCACGATCACCCAAATGGAGTCATACCCTTTCCTGGTCCTGGGTAGACCCACAATGAAGTCCATAGAAATCTGCTCCCATTTCCACTCCGGAATGGGCAAAGGCTGCAACTCTCCTGCTGGCCTCTGGTGCTCGGCCTTGACTTGCTGACAAGTCAGGCATCTCGATACGAAGTCTGTGACGTCCCTCTTCATCCCGTCCCACCAATAGACATCTCTCAAATTGCGGTACATCTTGGTGGAACCCGGATGAACGCTGTATGTCGATCTATGCGCATCCTCAAGAATCTCACGCCGCAGTCCCTCAGAATCTGGTACGCACAATCGAGTCCCAAATCGCAATACTCCCTGATCATCGATCACGAACTAGGACTCTCTACCCTGCCTAACCTGCTCCATGATCTCTGAAAGTTGGGCATCACTGGGCTGTGCCTCTCGAATGCAGTCAAGTAACTGCGGACGTGCATGAACATGTGCAAGCTGTCCCCCTGTTGGAGTAAACTCGAACTCAACTCGGTTGTTGCATAAAATCTTCCAATCTGCTGACGACTGCCTCTACACGGTGCTCAAACATGATAGACTACCCCCGGGCCTCCTACTCAAAGCATCCGCCACTACATTAGCCTTGCCCGGGTGATACAAGATCTCGCAATCGTAGTCTTTCACTAGCTCCATCCAATGGCGCTGTCTCAGATTCAGGTCTCGCTGCTGAAATATATACTTTAAGCTCTTGTGATCAGTGAATATCTGGCACGACTCGCCGTATAGGTAATGTCGCCAGATCTTAAGTGCAAAGACCACTGCAGCCATCACCAAATCATGAGTGGGGTAGTTCTGTTTATGTTTCTTCAACTGCCGTGAAGCATACGCGATCACCCTGTCATGCTGCATCAATACGCATCCTAGCCCCACTCGTGAAGCGTCACAATAAACCACGAATCCGCCTGATCCTGAAGGCAATGATAATACCGACGCCGTAGTTAAACAAGTCCGTAGCTGCTGAAAACTGTGCTTGCACTCCTCCGTCCAATCGAAAGGAACTCCCTTCCGGGTCAAACCGGTCAAAGGTGCAGCAATACGGGAGAAATCCTGTACAAATCGCCTGTAGTAGCCAGCCAGGCCTAGGAAACTATGGATCTCCGTAACCGATGTCGGTCTGGGCCACTGCTGAACGGCCTCGATCTTCTTCGGGTCCATACATACGCCCTCTCTCGTAATCACGTGGCCCAAGAAACCAACGCAGTCCAGCCAAAACGCACACTTGGAGAACTTCGCGAACAGCTGGTGCTCCCTTAAGGTCTGTAATGTGATCCGCAAATGCTGCTCATGCTCCTCTCGGCTCCGGGAGTACACCAAAATATCGTCAATAAATACAATGATGAACAAGTCAAGATACGGTCTGAATATACGGTTCATCAAATCCATGAATGCTGCTGGGGCGTTGGTGAGTCCGAACGACATCACCAGAAACTCATAGTGGCCGTAGCGCGTACGGAAAGCTGTCCTCGGTATATCCTCCTGTCGAACTCGCAGCTGATGGTATCTTGATCGCAAGTCAATCCTCGAAAAATATCCTGCCCCCTGAAGCTGGTCAAACAAATCATCAATGCGTGGCAAAGGATATCTGTTCCACACGGTAACTTTGTTCAGCTGACGGTAATCAATGCACAAGCGTAAACTTCCGTCTTTCTTCTTGAAGAACAGGACATGAGCACCCCATGGAGAAGCGCTAAGTCGAATAAGTCCCTTTATCTAACAAATCCTGCAACTGATCCTTCAGGTCTCTAAGCTCCGCCGGGGCCATCCAATAAGGCGGTATGGAAATAGACCCCGAGCCGGGAATCAAGTCAATGCAGAACTCAACGTCGCGCTCAGGCGGTAGCCCTGGCAGCTCATCAGGGAAAACATCAAGGAACTCATTAATAACCGGGACCTGGTCCAACGGAACCTCTGCAGCTCGAGTATCACAGACATAGGCTAAGAATCCCTAACATCCCTTCCGTAGTAGCCGACCGGCGTGAAGAGACGAAATCAAACTGGGAAGGGTGACACTGCAGTCTCCCTGAATAACAAGGACTGGCTCTCCTGGAAAGCTAAATTTGACTGCCTTCTCACGGCAATCCATAGAAGTATAACAGGTGGCTAGCCAATCTATGCCCAGAAGCACATCAAAGTCCAACATATCGAGGAGAATCAAATCTACCAATGAATCCCTCTCCCCGATACGAACGGAACACAAACGAAACACAAAACGAGCAACAAACGACTTGCATACCGGAGTAATAACTACAAGCGGCTGATCTAACGACAATGACTCACCGCCCAACATCGGTGCAAAGTGTGTAGAGACATACGAATGTGTGGAACCTGGGTCGAATAATACCCGTGCGTCGAAAGAACAAATTGGCAAGGTACCTGTCACAACGGCGTTGGATGCCTGCGCATCCCGCGGTGTCAAAGCAAACACTCAGGCCTATCCTCCACCAATAGCTGGCTGACCTCGGCCTCGGCCTCTGCCTCCTCGTCCCCTCTGAACAGGGCCGCCGCGTCCACGGCCTCTGGGTGCATCGAACTGTCGGGGAGCATCGTCTGGGATAGGAAGTAGAGCTCTCTGAGGAGGAGGTGGTGATGGTGGTAAGGTCACATGCGGAACTGTCGCCGCTCCCAGTCTTCTCACCGGGCAGTATCTGATACGATGGTGCGGACTCCCGCACCCATAACATCCTGGCGACGGCTGCTGTCCCTGTGGATAAGAACCATACAGCTGACCCGTCCAACCCCCCTGCCGGCACTATCTCTCAGAAAGAATCTGGCATGCTGCCTCTGATCTGGCATACCGGTACGAATCCTCTTCGGCCCGGAAACGGCCGAAGTTGCTGAAATGCGTGCCTCCATCCGCAACGCCGTATCCATAGCAGCTGAATAAGTTTCAAAGTGCTGGGCGCCGATGGCAAGAAATAGCTGGGCGTCAAGTCCCTACACGAACCTCTTCACTCTCTTCTCTTCAGTATCCACCAAATACGGAGCATATCTAGACAACTACGTGAACTGGACGTCATACTCGGACACCGTCATCCCTAGAGTCTTGATCAAGGTCTCAAAACTATGAGCTCTAGCGTCACGAATGCTCTCTAGAAGGAAACGAGACAGAAATACTGCTGTGAACTCGGCCCAAATCATAGGAGATAGACCTGCATCTCGACCTCTCTCGACGGACTCAAACCACGTCTGCGCAAGGCCCTCTAGACGGAAACTCGCTAGCTCCACCCATCGATCGTCAGAACAACTGAGCGAACGGCAAATCCTGGCTAATCTGTCAAGGAAAGTCTGTGGATCCTCCGCCATCTGTGCCGGTGAAGACTGGAGGTCTCAGCCTCATGAAATCCTGTAGCGATACTGGAATAGCCACGGTAGTAGTGGTAGGAGCAACTGTCTGGGCAGCAGGTACCATGGTCGTCTGTGATGTGGTAGGTACGTCCTCCGATCTCAGCGCACGACTAGTGATTGATACGAAAAAAGTGTTTGTTTGTAGTTTAACCGCAATCAATAACGCTGTCGCGTGTAGCTAGACCGAGATGAGTACGGGTCGTCCACAGGGAAACGTTGAATCTTTTATTTTTACTTTAGATGTGTTGAAAAAGAGAGGAGGAAGAAAGAATTTGTTGAATGGTTTCTAGATCTACGTTAAACAAGAATGTAAAATATAGATCTAGATTATTTTAAAGATGTAGATAATATAATAAGAAGGCTTGTAGGGTTCGTTAGGATTTAGTAGTCATGGACGATTAATTAAAAGTTACCCTTTTTATCCATTAATAGATTTAAAAACTAGAATGACAGTGATGCGTGTAGATTAGGCTTTCTGGAGGGAAAAGGAATCCCACTCTTAACCCTTTTCTCGACACGGAACTCCGTTCATATCTAGCCTTTACCAAAACAATCATTAATCTAATCTCTAATCGCGGTCGGAACTAACAAAGAATTGCTAGCGCGCCCGATTAGGATGTTAATGATTCTTTTGATAAAGTTCCTAAACTTTATAGGACTTAAAAAGGGTTTAGTTATTTTCATCATCTATTAGCCTACCCTAATCCTACGAACCCTAACAAGCGGAGAATTACTCACGCATGTTGGGAAAAGAAGATGAAAAGACAAAGAGGGAAAACATAATGTAAAATGCAAAAAGAATTAAATAAAATAACTACCTTTATTAATCGACTTGAACAAACTACACTTTAATCCGTAGAAAATGATTACAAACTAGTTGCTTCTCGATCTTTCCTAAGGAGGTAGTCGAACAGTCAATGATCAGCCTGGATGCGTGAGCGTCTGGAGCTTCGTGATCTCTTCGGCTTGATAGCTTTTCCAAGAGGCTCTCGGTGCCCTTTTATATTGCAAATCCAGAATCTTATTGTTGAAAACTTGGTAAAATTTAGCTTTCATTCACCCCAAAAAATCTTGCGCTCTAACTCCCTGGAATTACGGTGGATCCGCGGCCCAAGGGTGGGTTTGGCCGCAGATCCGCGCTCAAAGGTGGGGATCTCTCGATCAAATTTCTTGGGCTTTCTTCTCGTGACATGTGGCAATCCTAGGCACCTTTAGAATTCAGAAATCTTCTCTCGGTTGCTTCCAGACTTAGTCTCCAAGTTTTGATTCTTAATTTGGCAAGTTTTCTTCAACAAATTGATTTGTTTGATAAATTCTGCATAACAACTTGGAAAATTCTGCACAATAATCTCAAATAATATTTAGTAGCCTTAGTTCTACTAGGATTTAGTCAATAGATTTATTTGCATACATTTTCCTACCAAATGATAATTAAAATATATTAACACATGGAAAATGGTGTTTTCACATATAAACCCTCATATGTATAATATATTATAATAAAGTCCTTTTTTAATATGAAAATGGTAGGAAAAATGTAATACAAATGTGCAGTTTTATCGACTGAACAACTAGCCTCCACTAAGGATCCCACCATCTGTCGTAGCTCCTGCATACCTCCCATCATCTGTCGTAGATCCTCCATACCAGACTCAAGCCTATTCATACGGCCTGGGGAAGGCGGATCAGTCTGTCCCTGAGGCATAGGTATACCACCCTGCTCGGTCCTTGTCTCGGACAAGCCTGCTCGGATCTCATCTCGAGCGGCAGCCCTCTGCGCTCTCATAGCCTTCGACGGCATAGTGGCTGGTACAAGAAACAAGATAATAAGAACATTGCAATAGAATCATAGGATACACGGAATTGAAGAAGGAATTTTCAAGCAAGTATTTCCTAAAGTCACCTAGGTGGAGTACCGTATCGCAAGTATGCCGCGGACATATGCACGCTACGTTACCCTGCTTAAGTCACTTACTCCATCTACCAAGGGTCATCCTACACTCAGAAAGGTAAAACATATCGCTCTGATACCAACTTTGTCAGGACCCGCCGGGTACGGAACATGACTGGCACTTAAGTTACGAAACGACTCAAGACATCCGTAAAATAAGTAAGCGAAAGCCCAGAAATCAAAACCTGAATAAAAAAGTAGAGTGAAGGAAAAAAACAATATATTGAAAGCAATTTAGTTCATTAAGTCACATCAAGCTTTTTAAAAGCAATATCCCTTTTTTTTCCAAAAACAGACCCCCAAATGGGTACAAAACGGGAGTATAAATGAATAACATGAAATATGGCATCCCCAAGCGAGAGCTAGCTCTTCGCCTCAAGGCGGTCACAAATCCCACGCAATGTAAAACAGTAATGTGCATAAATAAGCATAAGAAGCACAAGTAAAATAACATGTCGACTCAAGTGAGCTCGACCCCAAATACAGCATAAAATCTACAAGTCTCACAGCCTCGTCTCTAGGTCAATATACAATAATCCAAATAACAGGTACAGCTGATACAGTAGATGGAGTACTCTAGATACAATGAATATATAAGGTGGTACAAAATAATAACACAACCCACCTATGAGCAAAAGCCTCGAGTCCATGCAAAAGAGGCAAAAGAAGCTAGTGCGTCCGTCGCTACTATGCAGACGGAGCGGACCTGCAAAAAGGCTGTGGCACAACGGGGGTGAGTTGCCAACTCGTGAGTAATAAATAACATCTATAGAGGCTATCGCATGCATGCACGCAAGGATCCTAGCATCTATAATGCAGATATGTAGGATATACTAGCAGGTATGTATGCAACATGAATGTACTCGCAGGTATGTATGCAACATGAATCAACTTATGATCTTAACATGTAAGTATAAGAATCATTCTTTCTTTTTGAAACTCTTTTTAAATATCAGAATAATATCCAAAGAATCAACAAGAATCCATGTCCAGCAACGACACCTCAAAACTGTCTCAAATCTCATACATCCATATCATAGTATCTCTGGCCTCAGCCGTCCGGCTGACCCATCTCAAATATCAATATCTCATCATCTCGCGGCCACGGTCGGTATCCTCTGGATATTCGCCGTGCCAAAAAGTCACCGGTAGGTATTCCATCCCCTGCCAGGCTCAACGCCATCATCTACGACCTTCTTGCCCCGGGATACCTTACCGGACCCACCATGTACCCGAGACGGTTCATCCAACTCCTCGAAACGGGTCTCGAAAACCACGGCAAACTCATGGTGGAAGACACTTACATCACTAGAAAACCGCAACTTTACATATTTTAAAAAAGTAATAAGTTTATAAATTCTTGCGGCTTTCCCCAGAAATCCAGAAATATCATAAATCTCAAGAATCGTCATAAGTACCCATGTCAATGAATATGAATGCCTACGGTATCGATAATCAAGTTGTAATGTATGATTAATAGATTAGGCATGAACAAATGATATAATGAGGCACATGCACATGAATAGCAATTCTACAATTTCATTTTAAGGATTTAATGCAATAGCACAGGTTTAAGCATCAATTGATAAAGTGTTTCAGATTATAAGTTATCTAGTGTTGTTGCATGGCAATTACCAGGGCGTGTGTGTACACATGAATAGTGCTCGTGCTGCATATAAAAACCCTGGCAATGGTGCAGGTGTCCTATGGAATGAGTTCACGTATGTAGGTACAACATATAGATCCTGAACGTAGCAAATATCATGCAAGTATTATAATTTCTAATATTACTAGCAATCATTAAATTTACTAAATCTATCGGGTGACTTGCGCCATCCAAACGATTGTCCCCCGTAGATGTTACATCTACTCACCCGTGATCTCGCGCTAGGTGTGTCCGACCACCTGTTTTCCTTTCTCCACGGCGCTCGAAATTCCCGCCAGCAAACCTAGAATTTATGAATAGTAACATACATAAGGCAAATCCTGCAAAAATGCGATATATCGATCAAAAGAATAACGCGTGTGTGAAACTAAACGCGCGTGCACTCGATACGTCGCGACGTGCGTAATCTCACCAGAACCACTCCAACACGCTGTGTCGCGCAGTGCGCCACAGAACCACGCGGATCACACAAGCGTCGCACAAGTTTAAAAACACCGAAACAAGGTTTAATGCTCCAAATTTTGACTCGAGTCTAACCATAAAAAGTTGCAGATACCAAAACCTCTAGCTACACAGCAGACCCCCACACACCAAAACCCAACACCCCAACCCCTATTCTGGTCACAATTTGCGGCCAGAACAAATAAATTTGTGGCCGAGAAGGGGAGAGGGGTCCCCATATTTTGTGTGTGTGTCTGACGTGGTCACTGTTCTACAGTAATCACAACTTTTTCCTGAATGGCCCGGGTCAAAAGCAGATTCCAGAAAGGGTAAAATGTCGACAAAGACGCTAAATTACACCGATTTGCAACTCTCAGGTATTTTACTGGAATCAGGGAAAATTCTTGGGTTAACTGGTCTTAACAGCACTTAGTAAGGCTACACTAATAATTAAAACATACACTTTGCCAAATCTCAGTCAAATACCCAAAACTAGCACTGAATCACGATATAAACACTAACTAAACTAAACTAAATAACACCTAAGTTAAACAAGCGAGGAAATAAGTTTTAGAGATATACCTCAAGGGATCCTAGGATATAGGAGAAGAGAAGAAGAAGAAGAAGATGGTGTGTGCTCTGCTGGAGTGCTGTTGCTGCCTGCTACAGCTGCTGCTGTTGGTGTTGCTGTTGCTGAAGTTGCTACTGCTGATGCTTGCTGTTGCTGTGGCTGTTGCTGCTGTGTTGTTGTTGGTGTGCTGGTATTGGTGCTGGGGCTGCTGCTGCTGCTTGCTGCTGCTGCTTGCTGCTGCTGTGCAGGTGTTGCTGTGCTGCTGCTGATGTTATGGTGTTGTTGTTGCTGCTGCTGCTGCCACTTCTGCTGCAGCTGCTTCTGTTGTTGTTTTTGTAGCTGTTGTTGCAGCTGCTGCTGATGTTTTGGGTGTGTGTGAGAGAGAGTGAGAGGGAGAGATGTGAGTGAGAGAGAGTGTGAGAGATAAAAGCAAAAGATTTTGAAATAAAATGGAGTCAACCCCCCTCACCCTCTCTCTTCATTAAATGCTAAGCATGCCCAAACCATCATGGCCTCTCACTCTCTCTCACATACCTACAAGTCAACCCCTAATACACATTCAAATTTTAAAACTAAAAATCCTTAATTAAAAACAATTAACTTAACCAAATGGGTTAAACCACCATGGTTGTCTAACATGGTTTAACCCTAGGCTTAACCCTAGCTAACATGCACATGTGTGTGCAGTCCAGATAAAAATCTAATAAAATATTCATAAAACCAGATAAATTATCTGAAACCTGTTTTGGTAAACTTTTACCAAAAACCCCACATTAACACACAATTACCACCAAACACAAACTCAGGTGTTACATTAGATTTGTTTTTCTCATATTATTTTCTCACTTGAAGAAAAGCTAGCAAGCATTTTCAATGAAGAAGAAGATGAAGAATCAAAACTCATGAGAGAGTAAGAGTGTAGCAACCATGGGTGAGTTAATATCCCATATTAACCCTTGTAGAGACTTAACTAAGGCTAATGGTAATGGTTAGGTTAAATAAATATCTATAGTAAAACAAATTAGTGGACTTGGTCAATGGTTCCACAAGCTTCTACAAGTTTCAACCATTTGTCCAATATCTGCTAATTATGTGATTTATTTTGATAAATAGAAACCTAAGATTGTCATAAGTTTTGTGTAAGTCTCATACACCCATGTTGCATGTGACATCTAGCATGACACAATATATTGCACATTAATAAATATCATATATATACTAAGCGCACAATCTAAGTGAGAAAAGAAATCTTTAAGTGAGTAAATATTAGTTAATGTAATTTAATATATCAAATATATAATTCTGCATTAAATTATTAAGTCAACACTTGATTTAATAATCCGGCTATGTCTCATATAACCGACCAATATCAAATGTATCGTTTTGTCGAATCATCACTTGATCCGATAACCCGGCCATATCACATATAACCAATCGATACATATATTGCGAGAATAGAATGCGGTATCTCATACATGCATTAATCTCGGTCCCACACATATCACATATGTGCTCCTACTCCGTTTCGCATGAGCCAGGAAACCTCTGTGTAAGACTCTAAATACTCGTCAATACGCCGGCAGTAGGTGATGATCATATCAAACACCCACAAGCCGCAGGCGGTCTGCTATGTTAGTTATATATATGCCCTAGAGGCCATTACTATACATAGGATGTATATTGTAGTGGATGCTTGGACATATATAGGGAGGACTTTCTTGCTCGACATGATAGTATGCTATCTGGTTGATCTTTACCTTAACGTGTACACTGATTGTCTCTCTGTTACATGTTTGTAAAGCCCTTAGGATGTGTACTTGACTACCTGGACTATGATGCGGATCATACTAGTGGGGACATGGTAGTCCATAAATACATCCTTCAAGGTCCCTAGTCGTGGGTGTATCGAGACGGGGCATCGATATACCAGAGTAGACTAGCGTATACCTTCTCGACCCATACAGATGGGCGATGGATGATCCCATATCCATTGGTGTTTGACATCGGAGATGATATGCGGGTGCTCAGTGGAGACTGGGTACACTGGACGGACTCGCCGAGAACTCCCAGATGGTATTATACCTTACGTCAGATGGCAGTTCTCTGGTGACACTGGTACAGCTTAGTCTGTTGACCCGAGATCGTCATAGAGTCTTGTGTGTCTCCCACTGTGCTTTGATTTCCACCCTACCACGGCTCTACTGAGTCGTACAAACAGGTGGTTTTTGGGTACAGTCCCGATTCACATGGAGGCGATGAGCGATAGGAGGGGATTCGTCTCTCCCGGTATTGGGGGTTGATGTTGCGCTATGCTCGACTGGCCATAACAGGAAATCCCTGGCCAGGGTTGCAGTGATCTACTGGTAAGTGTTATCAGTAGTTTCACACATGTTATGGACCTCACGTCAGCATGACTTATCAAGCTATTGGGGTCTGACGTTTACCACCCCTAGGCGAGATATGCGATATATCAGACGAACAGACCGGACTGTACGGTAAGTGTTACTGGTTGGATTCATAGGAGTGTGAGCGGGCTTTCTCGTCGATCTTCTGATCGCTCAATACCCGGGTGGCCGTTACGTTTAGCAGACCGCTTGCGGCTTGTAAGTGTTTGATATGATCATCACCTGCTGCCGGCGTATTGACGAGTCTTTAGAGTCCTACACAGAGGTTTCCTGGCTCAAGCGAAACAAAATAGGAGCGCATATGAGATATGTGCGGGACCGAGAATAATGCGTGTATGTGATATCGTATTCTATTCTCGCGATGAATGTATCGATTGGTTGTATGCGATATAACCTAGTTATCGAATCAAGAATTTATTCGATAAGCCGATACATTAGATATTAGTCGGTTATATGCGATATGACCGGATCGTTAAATCAAGTATTGATTTAATGATTTAATGCATAATTATATATTTGATATATTAATTTTCATTAATTAGTATTTGTTCACTTTAAATGGATTTTCTCACTTGAAGTACACAAGTTGTATATGTGATATACTTTTGTGCACTTGTTTGTATCATGTTTGATGATACATGTTAACTTGAGTTTATGTGTATGATTAAACCATGGTTGTATGAATGGTTAGGGTTTTGTTTACTTATCTATTCATTTATTTATTTATTCATTTTTGCAAAATAAGTCATGGTGGCTTTCTTTGTTTGCTTGTTGAAGCTTCATGAAGCTTTGAACAAGTCCACCATTTTTGTCTCATGCTTAACCCTAACCATTCAACCTAACCATAGTTTATTCTCTACACCTAACCATGGTTGCTATATGATAAGTATTCATTTTATTTTCTATTTTGAATAAAACTTATCATATTCTTTTCTTCTTCTTCATCTTCATCAACAAGAAGAAAAGCTTGCAACCTTTAATGGCAACTTGAGAAAAAGAGTGAGAAATCCAATTCTAAAGTGAACCCACTTCCTATTTCTTCATCCTCTACCACTTGCCAAGTAGTATAGGGTGTTTTCTTCTCAAGTTTCATGGCTTGGTGAAGTTGGAGCTTGATCTTGTGTTGCCTCGACGTAGATCATTTTCGGCATCGAAGTCGACGACCTAGCCCGCCCATTTCTCCGATGAAGCCGATGCTTGAGTCCGGGATCCGAAATGGACAGCGGAGGGACGTCATCACAGAGCCTAGGAGGTGGAGGACCGGATCTACAAAGGTTGTAGTCACTTTCCTTTAGCAATAAAGTAGTTTACTTGCTTGCATCGCCTCATTATCTAGTTAACGATCCGTATTAGGGCTTGTAGGCACATGAAAAATTTGAATTGGCCATATTTGATCACTTGTAGAACATCATGGGTGTGCCTAGGAACCCTACAGTGGTATCAGAGCCTAGCTAGAGCCTTAAGTGATGCGTAGACGGAGTTAGAAGTCCGATTGAACCGAAACCCTAATTCAAAGTTGCTCTCTGTACATTTTTTGAAAACGGGGATTTTTTAGAATTAAAAATATGCAGAAAACTAAGCAGGAATTTCTAAGAATTACTGTGAAGCCCGAGCACCTGAATCGATAATAGCGCGGCGGAACCGCGGCATTAGCATGCCTAATGCGGCGGTTCCGCGGCCACTTGGTCTCTTCAGACAATTATTTCTGCACAGTAAGTCTAATATTTTGTTGCTGTATTTTCTGGGAATTTTTAAATCTGACTCAAGATTTGAGTTTTCTGGGTTGTATTGGGGACTCGGTGTTTCGATCGGATTGTCTAATTTTGTCTGTGTGCTTTTCCGGATAATTTTAGAATATGTTAAAAAGTTCGACCGGATATAAATACCCACTTTTTCCCCTGCTGGGAAATTTCCAATTGTTGGATTTTTCCGTAGTTTAATGACGTTCTAAGTAGTGCAAGTAACGCGATGGTCCCTCTAGAAGACAACAAACCTTAACTCGATTATATGACCGTCTTGAACTGCCCTTTGAACCTTAGGGTTTGGGACAGTACGGCGTGCCACATGTGAGGCGTTGGCTTGACCCTTCTACGGCTGGACCGTTGGTACTGAGGCACGAAATGAATGTTTTTAAACTTATTTCATGTGTTGAGCTGTTTCGGGAAAACTTGGGTGTTCGATTGTTCGATCGGAAAGTTTGACATTTTCTATTTATCCGGAATGTGATACAATAATTGGAATTCACAAGTTGTTATGAGATAACTGTATGAATGTTATAAACATAGCACTTTAGTCTCACTTGATCGGTTGCCACGGAATTTTGATACGATCAAAAGTCCGTCGCAATCACGTAGCGTACGCGGATACTCGCCGGATAAACTTAATAGACAGCTACACCCATTAACCCCGACCAAGTGACTGTAGGAGAACCCCGTCGCTGAAAGCATCCGTTCGGGTGCTCGCGGTAGCCGTGTTCCGCCTTGGTGCACTTCGTCGACTGTATCGGGGGTGCGGCCGCCTACTAAAAGTTTGCGACGAGCATTCGATCAGGATGTCGGGAATCTTGTTGAATTGCCCGACTTGATATTGAAAAGAGTTTTCGATAATGAGACTAAAATGCGGGGTTTATAATTGTTAGGCATGCGATGTCTAAGGAATTCATTTGATTAGGCATGCGATGTCTAAAGAGGTTTCGGATTCCAACGTTGTAGTTTTACACTTTCTTTTCTGTGACCGTAAGTGTAATATGTGATATTGCCAGTTTCGTTGCTATATGTCAACGACAATTGGGATGCGCATATTTACTTACGTTGATGACATGTGATGTTATGTGTTACTGGATATGTTACATTGGATCGTTGTGTTTGAATATCCGGGAGGTTTTTATGTGAGATGAGTGTTTTTCCTTTTCATTCATGTAAAAACTTGTATGTAATATTCTTTTATTGGGGCACTTCCAGGTTGCGGAAGATGTCACCTTTTGTATATTATTTACTTTTCCGCACTAGGATAGACCCAAGGAGGAGAGCACAAGTAACCGGGTTCTGGAGTCCAGTGGGAGACCAACTCGAGGAGTCGAGTCCGGGTCTCCTAACTCTAGAATTGGTAGGATTGCTTGTCGCTCTCGTAGGGGTCTAGGGGTGTGGGTTTGGCTATTCATCGCGACCGTGGAATCCGTGTTTTATACTGGCTCGTATTGAAAACACGGACGTCCTAGTAAATCCAATATTTCATATGATTCTTCTGCTGCGATATCTGTGATGTGATCATGTGATATGTTCTGTGATAGATACAGTATATAGTATATATGATATATTATATAGGCGTTACTTATGTTTTACACCCGCGCTAGCCCTGCCGTGCTCTGCCGTTAGTTACGTAACCTAACGGTGCACGAGGGGACATCGAGGCTAATGCGGATGGCATAAGTGTACGGCGTATTTATCTGTGATGTTTAAGTAATTTAAATGATGGGACTTCATTAATGAGATTAATGAAATAAAAGAAACCTAAAGATGTTGTAGAATCGAATTTCAAAAATAAAACAGGTAGCTACAGTTCTTGCTTTGCACAGTGGTATATATGATATATCCTGCACCTTATTCAATAAGGAAAGGACCGAGATCCCTTCACCGGGAGTGACTCCTTTAGCAATAACTGGCAGATGCTACACACTCGGTTTGTCTTTTGATTGCTTCTATAGTTTCTGCTTTGCACAGTGATATATATGATATATCCCGCACCTCATTCGACGAGGAAAGGACCGACGATCCCTTCACCGAGAGTGACTCCTTTAGCAAAACTAGAAAAGCCTAAAAAATACTCCATTTTAAAATCATTTGATTCTACAACGATATCAAGTTCATTACGCAATAGCTTTTCAAAAAAACCTGTCGTAGCCCTCCGTCATTTCAGATAAGTTGTATATAGTATTCGTGCTGCATTTATTGGCTTTCGTCAAGGTGCAGTGTGCGGTAGCTGTAGGGTTGCTATGCACGTGCACAAGGGTCTACGAGGCATCAACCATGCCCGATTTAAAAATTAGCCGTGCCGAACAACCCGAATACGGATCTTTAAACTAGAGATTAGGCGAAAACTAACATACTAAACACTTTAAAACTAAGTGAGAGGGATTACAACCTTTGTAGATCCGGTCCTTCACTTCATATGCTCCGTGTTGTGGTCCCTTCGCTGCGATCATCGGGTTCCGGACTCTCGAGAGGTTCCACGAAGAGAAAGATGCAACCTTTGCTTCCGATCTTCGATACTAAGATGATCTACCTTGAAGTTCCGTTAACACAAGCTAACACTCATGAAATGATGTGAACACCCTCATCTAAATGGCAAGGGAAGATGAGGATGATGAAGTAGGATTTTTGCTCTCTTTATTTATCTTTTTCTCATATTTATTCATCACTTTAGAAAAACTAGTAAGCTTTTTCATGAAGAGAATGAAGGAAGAAGATGAACAATAATAGAAATTCCCTTTTGTGATGAATAATGCAAAAGAGATAATGATGAATTATGCAACCATGGTTGACTTAACCATTGTAGAGAATTGACCAAGGGTTAGGGTTTGGGTTGAGTTAAGAATGAGTCATAACAAAATATCTTTCACAAAACAAAACTAAACCTTCTAGAATCATCTAGAAAGCATTAACCCAAATCAAACCCTAATCTTGTTTAATCTCTACTAAACATGTTGCATTATTTATCATATCATGTTACAATATTATATATCACATATATAATATTTATCGTAACCAAATAAAATAATACAATTAACATATATCGCATATATATCAATGTATTATCCGAGTGAGAAAAAGAATCTTTTAGTGAGCTAATATTAGTTAATGTCATTTAATATATCATATATATTATTATACATTAAATTATCGAATCAACACTTGATCCGACAATCCGGCTATATCGCATATAACCGACTAATATTTATCCGTACCGATTCATCGAATCAACACTTGATCCGATGACCCGGCTGATATCAAATATCGCGAGAATAGAATACGGTATCTCATATCGTATTATTCTCGGTCCCGCACATATCACATACGTGCCCCTACTCCGTTTTGCCTGAGCCAAGAAACTTCTGTGTAGGACTCTAAAGAATCGTCAATACGCCGGCAGTAGGTGATGATCATATCAAACACCCACAAGCTGCAAGCGGTCAGCTAAACATAACAGCTACCCAGGTATTGAGCGCTCAGAAGATCAACAAGCAAGCCTGTACATTCTCCTGTGAATCCAAACAGTAACACTCCCGTACAGTCCGGTCTCGTCGTCTGATATGTCGCATATCTCGCCTAGGGGTGGTAAACGTCAGACCCCAGTAGCTCGATAAGTCGTGTCGATATGAGGTCTATAATAGTTCGAGAAACTACTGATAACACTTACCAGTAAATCTCAGCAACCCTGGCCAGGGATTTCCGGTTATAGCCAATCGAACACAGCACAACATCAACTCCCTATACCGGGAGAGACGAATCCCCTCCTATCGCTCATTGCCTCCATGTGATTCGGGAATGTACCCAAAAGCCACCTTTTTGCACGCCCTCTTGGACGTGGTATGATGGAAATCAAAGCACAGTGGGAATCACACAAGACTCTATGACGATCTCGGGTCAACAGACTACTCTGTACCAGTGTCACCGGAGAACTGCCATCTGACGTATGGTATAATACCATCTCGGAGTTCTCGGCGAGTCCGTCCAGTGTACCCAGTCTCCACTGAGCACCCGTACACCATCCTTGATGTCAAACACCAATGGATATGGGATCATCCATCGCCCATCATATGGGTCAAGATGCGTATACGCTAGTCTACTTTGGTGCATCGATGCCCTGTCTCGATATACCCTCGACTAGGAACAGTTATAGGATGTACTCGTCGACTACCGTAGCCCCACTAGTATGATCTCATCATAGTCCCAGTAGTTGAGTACACATCCTAAGGGCTTTATCAACATGTAATATAGAGACAATCAGAGTACATGTTAAGACAAAGTACAACCAGATAGCATACTATCATGTCGAGCAAGAAAGTCCTCCCTATATATGTCCAAGCATCCATTACAATATACATCGTATGTACAGTAATGGCCTCTAGGGCATACATATAACTAACAATCTCCCACTTGCACTAGGGCCATCTGTTATGGTATCGCATACCCAACAATTAGCTGCGGTTGAAGTATCTCATACTCAACCATCCCATAAGAGTCTCTACTGGGAAAAAGGCCTTTGTGAGTGGATCCGCGCTGTTGTCCTCTGTGTCTACTCTCCTAACCTCGATCTCCCTGGAGATCAACCATCTCCATGATCAAGTGATACTGCCTAAGAATTATATCTGGATTTCTGATGGGATGGAAGTTCCTTGGCTAAAGCCACAACTCCATTGTCACACAATGGTAGGAACGAAGTTCATCTCATGACCTTATATGTATCCAGACTGCCTCTTTGGTAGCATCCTTGGTAACGATGTATCTTGCCTTTAATCGTCTAGGTTGTCACGGTATCTAGCTTGGAACTCTTCCAACATACCATCCCTCCACTGAGGGTGTAGACAATGCCTGCGACTGACATTCAGTCGTCCTTATCACTCTGGAACCTTTCCAGTGATTCTCCTCAGGATTGATTGATACCAACTCACTACAACTAGAGAGTATCCTAACATCCAATTAGATCTATCTCATAGATCCAAAACCCCGGATTTAGGAGGTATCACTTTGATCCTATATGGAGAATCCTTGTGATAAGCGGAGATTGACCGAGCGTAGCATAGGAAACTCCTTCCCTATCAAGAGTATGTCATCCACGTACTCTACGAGGATCACCACCATACTCCCTACTACCTTTTTTGTATATACAAGGTTCATCTACCATTTTGATGAAGTCAAACTCTTTGACTACCACATCAAAACAAATGTTCCAACTCCGCGATGCCTGTTTTATCATATAAAACATCTTGCACACGTTTCCGCTGCTCCCACTGTCTACGAAGCACTCTGGCTGTGTACTTATAGACGCTATCTTCTAAATCATCATTTAGAAAAGCAGTCATGACACCCAACCACCAGATATCGTAGTCATGATATGTAGCCGTGGCAAGTAGGATCTGGATGGACTTAAGCATAGCTTTGAAAGTCTCAACTTTTCCATGTACACCAAGTAATCTTCTCAAGATATACTCGCTCCTGATGGGGATTTAACCCTTCAGATAAAGCAACCAAAGTCCATACTTTGTTGGTGTATAAGGATTCCATCTCAGATCGATAAGCACCCAGCCATTCTTACAGAGTCCCACTCCTGATGGCCAGCTCGAAACTAGTTGGGTCATCATCTCATGATGCAATCCTCGCTCCCACTGTCATAGAGAAACTGAAGTATCTCTCAGGTGGGTGAGGAACCCTACTAGATCGGCGGAGAGGCTGAGGTTCGTTGGAAACTATTGAATCCTTTGGTTCTTCCAAATCATCAGCTGCAGTTTGTATAGCTGGAACCTTTCCAGTTTTACAGAGCTGACCTTGTTTCGAGCTTGTCCGGATTTTGCTTTTAGACAAAGGCCGGACAACCCCAAATCTTAACTTACTTAAGATATGGGCTCTTCCCTTTCTATATCACATATGAAGTGGTAGGCAACTGATTTGATTTGAACCATATTCAATAGGTATGCAGCTTCTCAAGTGCATAACTCCCAAAAGGAAATAGGAAACTCAGTAGTACTCATCATAGAGCACACCATATCGCATAGGGTGCTTTTGCTCCGCCCCGATATACCATCGTGCTATGGTGTATACGGAGGAGTAATGCCGAGAGAGAATCACATTCTCTTTTAGAATAGTCCAGGAATTCCGTGCTCAAGTATTCTCCTCCTTGATCTCATCAAAGGACATAATACTTATACCCGTATTTTGGTTCTCTACTTCTAACTTATATTCTGTGAATATCTCAAAAGCTTCGGACTTGTGTTTCATTAGGAACATATGTCTGAATCTTGAGAGATCATCAGAGAATGTAATGAAGTACAAAGAACCGGTCCTGGCATATGTAGACAGGGGACTTTCATACATCAGCATGTATCAATCCAAAAAGTTCACTAACTCTTTCTCTGTTTCCAATAAACAGAACTGTGGTCATCTTATCTTTGTGACATGACCGGCAAGTTTCATAAGATATAAATTCAAACTAATTTAAATATGCATCTATATGTAACTCCAGCCATTTGGGTCGCATTGATATGACCTAGTCTACAATACCTCAAGAAGGATTCATTTATTTCTGAACTCTTCCTCTTGTGTGTGTTCCGTATACTAAGAACTGTAGTTTGATTTAGAACGACAATGCTTTTAGATAACGTGCCTGAACCGATCAACTCTTGATATAGGAAATGTTCAAAACATTATCCAACAATACAAAATTATATCCTTTCTTTACTAATAAAAAGACTGATATGATTTTGTATATCAGGTTCGGTATCTAATAACATTTGTTCAGAATCAATGTATTCTGGTAATACAGGGTGACAGTGACCAACAGACTTGGCTGCAACACTTGCACCGTTTTCTATCTCATGAAACTTATCACCCGTTCTCAGTTCTCTACCTATCTGTAGCCCATATAACAGATTACATATGCGGGATCCTGATCCGGTATCACATACCCAGGACGTAAAGGATACTGAGAAACAGTTCTCTGTAATGAACACACCCGAAGATGATGCATCAATATGCATTTTCTTCGTTTGGGCGATACGGGAAATCTGGTATTCCCCAATTTCCTGCTCTGTCTTATAACAATTATAAGTTGGAGCGGGACCAACGTTCCCCAGCTCAGTATAACAAATGGGTTCGGTCAATATATCCGTATTATTATCTTGATTAAGGCATGATATGGTCGCTACCTGGAGAGAGAGAGAAGAAAACACTCAGCGTATGCTCTTGCAAGATTAGATTGGTTATATAATATATCTAATCAGGATGTCTCCCACTGTTTTAATCAAATCTTCCTTCAAACCCTAAAAGGAAAGACTAGCCGGGATTAATTACACGCTACAAGTTCGCCAATCTTTCAGCCAGGCCAGTGTCGGTACTTTGAGGGAGGTCCCCCGTGCTATCGCACGAACCTAATTAAAGTAAACCTCGTTTTCCCAGAGGCGTAACCCCGTTAACACCTTTCTAGACACCTACTTGATCGGCTAATTGTAATGTGTAAAACTCTCCTAGGAGTAACTCTTACTCGCAGCGGGTATCGGGATCCAACTATCTCATAGAAGGTATGCAATCTCATTGCAAATTTTAACACTTGAAATTCCCAATAATATTTTACCCCTAGCAGCTATATGACCTTAGCATAGTCAACAAATCATAAGTGCTAGTCAAGTTCAACCCGTCATTTCCCGATTGAATTAAACCCACCCGCACGACCCTTAACATAGTCAACAAAGTCGCACGACTACCCTAATTCAATCGCATCATATGCTTATACAGATAAGCACTAATCAGCTACCGCACACTACGCCTTAACATAGTCAACAAACGTAGCACGAATACTAATTAGTACTTATCTGAAATGACGGAGGGCTACGACAGGTTTTTAAGAAAACCTATTGCGTAATGAACTTGATATCGTTGTAGAATCGAGTGATTTTAAATGGAGTGTTTTTTAGGCCTTTCTAGTTTTGCTAAAGGGGTCACTCCCGGTGAAGGGATCGTCGGCCCTTTCCTCATCGAATAAGGTGCAGGATATTTCACAAATACCACTATGCAAAGCAAGAACTATAGAAGCAATCAAAAGACAAACCGAGTTTGTAGCATCTGCCAGTTATTGCTAAAGGAGTCACTCTCGGTGAAGGGATCTCGGTCCTTTCCTTATCGAATAAGGTGCTGGATGTTCTACAAGGAACACCGCTATGCAAAGCAAGAACTAGAGCTACCAGTTTTATTTAGAAATTCGATTCCACAACATCTTAGGTTTCTTTTAGTTTCATTAATCTCATTAATGAAGTCCCATTATATTTTGCTTCACAAGCATCTCTTTTGAAACGAAATCTTCAATATAACATATATCTCATATATATAATATAAACATTCATCTCAGGCAGTAATATGATCTCATCACAGAACATTGCAGCAGAAGAACATATATGAAATATTGGATATACTAGGACGTCCGTGTTTTCAATACGAGCTTGTATAAAACACGGATTCCACGGTCGCGATGAATAGCCAAACCCACATCGGCAAGCAACACAGCCAATTCTAGGGTTAGGAGACCCGGTCCCGAATCCTCGAGATGGTCTCCCACTGGACCCTAGAACCCGGTTACTTGTGCTCCCCTCCTTGGGTCTACCTAATGCGGAAAAGTAAACAATATACAACGGTGACAACTTCCGCAACCTGGAAGTGCCCCAATAAAAGAATATTACATACAAATGAATTTTACATGAATGAAAAAGAAAAACTCTCATCTCACATAAAACCCCCCGGCTATTCAAAACGCAACGATCCAATAGAACATATCACAGCAACACATAATATCTCATATCATCAACGTAAGCAAGTATGCGTATCCCGATTGTCGTTGATGTATAGCAACGAAGCTGGCGATACACCACATACTACGCTTACGGTCACAGAAAAGAAAGTGTAAAACTACAACAGTTGGAATCCGCAACCTCTTTAGACATCGCATGCCTAACCAAATGAATACCTTTAGACATCGCATGCCTAACAATTATAAACCCCGCATTTTAGTCTCATTATCGAAAACTCTTTTCAATATCAAGTCGGGCAATTCAACAAGATTCCCGACGTCCTGATCGAATGCTCGTCGCAAACTTTAGTAGACAGCCGCACCCCCGATGCCGTCGACGAAGTGCACTAAGGCGGAACACCGCTGCCGCAAGCACCCGAACGGATGCTTTTGGCGACGGGGTTCTCCTACAGTCACTTGGTCGGGGCTATGGGGCGTAGCTGTTTATTAAGTTTATCCGGCGAGTATCCGCGTACGCTACGTGATTGCGACGGACTTTTGATCATATCAAAATTCCGTGGCAACCGATCATCTGAGACTAAACTGCTATGTTTATAATATTCAAATTAGTTATCTCATAACAACAAGTGGATTCCAAATATTGTATCACATTCCAGATAAGTAGACAATGTTAAACTTTCCGATCGAATAATCAAACACCCAAGATTTCCCCAATTTATCTCAACACTTGAAATTAGATTAAAAACATCCATCACATGCCACAGTACCAATGGTCCAGCCGTAGAAGGGTCAAGCTAACGCCTCACATGTGGCACGCCGTACTGCCCCAAACCCTAAGGTTCAAAAGGCAGTTCAAGACGGTCACATAATCGAGTTAAGGTTTGTTGTCTTCTAGAGGGTCCACCGAGTTACTTGCACGACTTAGAACGTTCTTAAACACGAGGAAAAATCCAACTTTTGAAAAAATTTCCGACAGGGGAAAAAGTGAGTTATTGATATCCGTTCGAACTTTTTAACAGTTTCTAAAAGTTATACGGACAAAACACAAAAGACGCAGTTAAAGTTCCCGATCGAATCATCGAATCCCCAATACAACCCAGAAAATTCAACTCTTGAATAAATATTAAAAATTCCCATAAAACTCAGCACTGTGAAATAGGAATTACTGTGCAAAATAGGAAGGGTGACGTCATCAAATGGCCGCGGAACCGCCGCAGAAGCCAGGCTTCTGCCGCGGTTCCGCCGCACTTTTGACGAATTAGCCCCACGAATTTCACAGTAATTCTAATAAGACCCTGCTGAATTTTTTAGAAATTTTTAATCTGGAAAAAACCCAGTTTTCAGAAAAAGTTCAGAGAAGGGTTCGTGTCGGGGTTTTCGGGTTCGATCGGACTTTAAACTTCGTCTAGACTTCGCCTAAAGCTCTAACTTGGCACTGATACCACTGTAGGGTTGCTATGCACGCGCACAAGGGTCTACGAGGTATCAACCATGCCCGATTTAAAAATTAGCCGTGCCGAACAACCCGAATACGGATCTTTAAACTAGAGATTAGGCGAAAACTAACATACTAAACACTTTAACACTAAGTGAGAGGGATTACAACCTTTGTAGATCCGGTCCTTCACTTCATATGCTCCGTGTTGTGGTCCCTTCGCTGCGATCATCGGGTTCCGGACTCTCGAGAGGTTCCACGAAGAGAAAGATGCAACCTTTGCTTCCGATCTTCGATACTAAGATGATCTACCTTGAAGTTCCGTTAACACAAGCTAACACTCATGAAATGATGTGAACACCCTCATCTAAATGGCAAGGGAAGATGAGGATGATGAAGTAGGATTTTTGCTCTCTTTATTTATCTTTTTCTCATATTTATTCATCACTTTAGAAAAACTAGTAAGCTTTTTCATGAAGAGAATGAAGGAAGAAGATGAACAATAATAGAAATTCCCTTTTGTGATGAATAATGCAAAAGAGATAATGATGAATTATGCAACCATGGTTGACTTAACCATTGTAGAGAATTGACCAAGGGTTAGGGTTTTGGTTGAGTTAAGAATGAGTCATAACAAAATATCTTTCACAAAACAAAACTAAACCTTCTAGAATCATCTAGAAAGCATTAACCCAAATCAAACCCTAATCTTGTTTAATCTCTACTAAACATGTTGCATTATTTATCATATCATGTTACAATATTATATATCACATATATAATATTTATCGTAACCAAATAAAATAATACAATTAACATATATCGCATATATATCAATGTATTATCCGAGTGAGAAAAGAATCTTTTAGTGAGCTAATATTAGTTAATGTCATTTAATATATCATATATATTATTATACATTAAATTATCGAATCAACACTTGATCCGACAATCCGGCTATATCACATATAACCGACTAATATTTATCCGTACCGATTCATCGAATCAACACTTGATCCGATGACCCGGCTGATATCAAATATCGCGAGAATAGAATACGGTATCTCATATCGTATTATTCTCGGTCCCGCACATATCACATACGTGCCCCTACTCCGTTTTGCCTGAGCCAAGAAACTTCTGTGTAGAACTCTAAAGAATCGTCAATACGCCGGCAGTAGGTGATGATCATATCAAACACCCACAAGCTGCAAGCGGTCAGCTAAACGTAACAGCTGCCCAGGTATTGAGCGCTCAGAAGATCAACAAGCAAGCCTGTACATTCTCCTGTGAATCCAAACATTAACACTCCCGTACAGTCCGGTCTCGTCGTCTGATATGTCGCATATCTCGCCTAGGGGTGATAAACGTCAGACCCCAGTAGCTCGATAAGTCGTGTCGATATGAGGTCTATAACAGTTCGAGAAACTACTGATAACACTTACCAGTAAATCTCAGCAACCCTGGCCATGGATTTCCGGTTATAGCCAATCGAACACAGCACAACATCAACTCCCTATACCGGGAGAGACGAATCCCCTCCTATCGCTCATTGCCTCCATGTGATTCGGGACTGTACCCAAAAGCCACCTTTTTGCACGCCCTCTTGGACGTGGTATGATGGAAATCAAAGCACAGTGGGAATCACACAAGACTCTATGACGATCTCGGGTCAACAGACTACTCTGTACCAGTGTCACCGGAGAACTGCCATCTGACGTATGGTATAATACCATCTGGGAGTTCTCGGCGAGTCCGTCCAGTGTACCCAGTCTCCACTGAGCACCCGTACACCATCCTTGATGTCAAACACCGATGGATATGGGATCATCCATCGCCCATCATATGGGTCAAGATGCATATACGCTAGTCAACTTTGGTGCATCGATGCCCTGTCTCGATATACCCTCGACTAGGAACAGTTATAGGATGTACTCGTCGACTACCGTAGCCCCACTAGTATGATCTCATCATAGTCCCAGTAGTTGAGTACACATCCTAAGGGCTTTATCAACATGTAATATAGAGACAATCAGAGTACATGTTAAGACAAAGTACAACCAGATAGCATACTATCATGTCGAGAAAGAAAGTCCTCCCTATATATGTCCAAGCATCCATTACAATATACATCGTATGTACAGTAATGGCCTCTAGGGCATACATATAACTAACAATAGCTATATGCTGCTTATCTGCTGCATACGATGCGATTAGATTAGGGTAGTCGTGCGGCTTTGTTGGCTTTCGTCAAGGGTCGTGCGGGTGGGTTTAATTCAATCAAGAAATGATGGGTTGAACTTGACTAGCGGGCTATGGTTTGTTGGCTTTCGTCAAGGTCATAGCACGTTAGGGGCAAAATTATCGGGAATTTCAAGTGTTGAAATTTGCAATGAGATTGCATACCTTCTATGAGATAGTTGGATCCCGATACCCGCTGCGAGTAATTGTTACTCCTGGGAGAGTTTTACACATTATAATTAGCCGATCAAGTAGGTGTCTAGAAAGGTGTCAACGGGGTTACGCCTCTGGGAAAACGAGGTTTACTGTAATTAGGTCCGTGCGAAAGCACGGGGAACCTCCCTCAAAGTACCGACACTGGCCTGGCTGAAAGATTGGCGAACTTGTAGTGTGTAATTAATCCCGGCTAGTCTTTCATTTTAGGGTTTGAAGGAAGATTTGATAAAAACAGTGGGAGCCATCCTGATTAGATAAAATAATAACCAATCTAATCTTGTAAGAACACACGCAGAGTGTTTTCTTCTCTCTTTCTCCAGGTAGCGACCATATCACGCCTTAATCAAGATGATAATATGGATGTATTGACCGAACCCGCTTGTTATACTGAGCTGGGGAACGTTGGTCCCGCTCCAACTTATAATTGTTAAAAGACAGAGCAGGAAATAGGGGAATACCAGAATTCCTATGCTGCCCAAACGAAGAAAATGCATATGATGCATCTCCTTCGAGTGTGTTCATTACAAAGAACTGTTTCTCAGTATCCTCTGCATCCTCGGTATTTGATACCGGATCAGGATCCTAGATATGTAATCTGTTACATAGGGCTACAAAAAGGTAGAAAACTGAGAACGGGTGATAAGTTTCATGAGGCAGAAAACGGGACAAGTGTTACAGCCAAGTCTGTTGGTCACTGTCACCCTGTATTACAAATACATTGATTCTGAAAGAATGTTATTAGATACCGAACCTGATATACAAAATCATATCAGTCTCTTTATTAGTAAAGAAATGATAAAATTTTGTATTGTTGGATAATGTTTTGAACATTTCTTATATCAAAAGTTGATCGGTTCAGGCACGTTATCTAAAAGTATTGATGTTCTAAATCAAACTACAATTCTTAGTATACAGAACACACACAAGAGGAAGAGTTCAGAAATGAACGAATCATTCTTGAGGCATTGTAGACTAGGTCATATCAATGTGACCCGACTAGCTTAAGTTACATTTTAGATGCATATTTAAATCAGTTTGAATTTACATCTTGTGAAACTTGTCAGTCATGTCATAAAGATAAAATGACCATAGCTCTGTTTATTGGAAACAAAGAAAGAGTTAGTGAACTCTTGGGACTGATACATGATGATGTATATAAGGTCTCCTGTCTACACATGCCAGGACCGGTTTTTTATACTTCATTACGTTCTCTGATGATCTCTCAAGATTCAGACATATGTTCCTGTTGAAACACAAGTCCGAACCTTTTGAGATATTCACAGAATATGATTTAGAAGTAGAGAACCAATACGGGTATAAGTATTATATCCTATGATAAGATCAGGGAGGAGAATACTTGTGCATGGAATTCTTGGACTATTCTAAAGGAAAATGAGATTCTCTCTCAGTATTACTCCTCTGAATACACCACAGCACAACGGTGTATCAGGGCGGAGCAATCGCACCGTATTAGATATGGTGTGCTCTATGATGAATACTACTGAGTTACCTATTTCCTTTTGGGGTTGTGCACTTAAGAAGCAGCATACCTATTGAATTGGGTTCAAATCAAATCAGTGCCTACCACTCCATATAAGATATGGTATGGGAAGAGCCTATCTCTTAAATAAGTTAAGATTTGGGATTGTCTGGCCTATGTCAAAAGCAAAATCCGGACAAAATCGAGGCAATGTCAGTTCTGTAGAACTGGAAAGGTTCCAGCTATACAAAACTGCAGCTGATGATTTGACAGAACCAGAGGATTCAATAGTCCCCGACGAACCTCAGCCTCTCCGCCGAACTAGCAGGGTTCCTCATCCGCTTGAGAGATACTTCGGTTTCTCGATGACAGTGGGAGCGAGGATTGCATCATGAGATGATGACCGAACTAGATTCGAGCAGGCCATCGAGAATAGGGACTCTGTAAGAATGGCTGGATGCTTAGCGATCTGACATGGAATCCATGTACACCAACAAAGTATGGACTTCGGCTGCTATATCTGAAGGGTTAAATCCCCATCAAGAGCAAGTATATCTTGAGAAGATTACTTGGTGTAGATGGAAAAGGTAAGACTTTCAAAGCTAGACTTGTTAAAGGTTTTAGTCATCAACCAGGCGTGGATAATGATGAAACCTTTTTCCAGTGGCTATGCTTAAGTCCATCCGGATCCTACTTGCCACGGCTACATACCATGACTACGATATCTGGCGGTTGGGTGTCATGACTGCTTTTCTAAAATGATGTTTTAGAAGAGAGCGTCTGTAAGTACACAGCCAGAGGGCTTCGTAGACAGTGGGAGCAGCGGAAACATGTACAAGATGCTTTATAAGATTAAAGCAGGCATCGCGGAGTTGGAATATCTGTTTTGATGAGATAGTCAAAGAGTTTGACATCATCAAAATGGTAGATGAACCTTGTATATACAAAAAGGTAGTAGGGAGTATGGTGGTGATCCTCGTAGAGTACGTGGATGACATACTCTTGATAAGAAAGGAGTTTCCTATGCTACGCTCGGTCAATCTCCGCTTATCACAATGATTCTCCACATAGGATCAAAGTGATACCTGCTAAATCTTGGGTTTTGGATCTATAAGATAGATCTAATTGGATGTTAGGATTCTCACTAGTTGTAGTGAGATGGTATCAATTGGTCCTGAGGAGAATCACTGGAAGTGTTCCAGGGTGATAAGGACGACTGAATGTCAGTCACAGGCATTGTCTTTACCCTCAGTAAAGGGACGGTATGTTGGAAGAGTTCCAAGCTAGATACCGTGGCATACTAGACGATTAAAGGCTAGATACATCGCTACTTAAGATGCTACCAAAGAGGCAGTCTGGCTATATATTGGTTCATGAGATGAACTTTGTTCCTCCCATTGTGTGTCAATGGAGTTGTGGCTTATACCAAGGAACGTCCGTCCCATCAGTGATCCAGACATATTCTAAGGCAGTATCACCTGATCATGGAGATGGTTGATCTCCAAGGAGATCGAGGTTAGGAGAGTAGACTCAGAGGACAACACGGCGGATCCACTCACAAAGGCCTTTTCTCAGAGAGAGACTTTTATAGGATGGTTGAGTATGAGATACTACAACCACTGCTATCAGATGGCCCTAGTGCAAGTGGAAGATTGTTAGTTATATGTATGCCCTAGAGGCCATTACTATACATAGGATGTATATTGTAGTGGATGCTTGGACATATATAGGGAGGACTTTCTTACTCGACATGATAGTATGCTATCTGGTTGATTTTTACCTTAACGTGTACACTGATTGTCTCTCTGTTACATGTTGGTAAAGCCCTTAGGATGTGTACTTGACTACCTGGACTATGATGCGGATCATACTAGTGGGGACATGGTAGTCCATAAGCACATCCTTCAAGGTCCCTAGTCGTGGGTGTATCGAGACAGGGCATCGATATACCAGAGTAGACTAGCGTATACCTTCTCGACCCATACAGATGGGCGATGGATGATCCCATATCCATTGGTGTTTGACATCGGAGATGATATACGGGTGCTCAGTGGAGACTGGGTACACTGGACGGACTCGCCGAGAACTCCCAGATGGTATTATACCTTACGTCAGATGGCAGTTCTCTGGTGATACTGGTACAGCTTAGTCTGTTAACCCGAGATCGTCATAGAGTCTTGTGTGTCTCCCACCGTGCTTTGATTTCCACCCTACCACGGCTCTACTGAGTCGTGCAAACAGGTGGTTTTTGGGTACAATCCCGATTCACATGGAGGCGATGAGCGATGGGAGGGGATTCGTCTCTCCCGGTATTGGGGGTTGATGTTGCGCTATGCTCGACTGGCCATAACATGAAATCCCTGGCCAGGGTTGCAGTGATCTACTGGTAAGTGTTATCAGTAGTTTCACACATGTTATGGACCTCACGTCAGCATGACTTATCAAGCTATTGGGGTCTGACGTTTACCACCCCTAGGCGAGATATGCGACATATCAGACGAACAGACCGGACTGTACGGTAAGTGTTACTGGTTGGATTCACAGGAGTGTGAGCGGGCTTTCTCGTCGATCTTCTGATCGCTCAATACCCGGGTGGCCGTTACGTTTAGCAGACCGCTTGCGGCTTGTAGGTGTTTGATATGATCATCACCTGCTGCCGGCGTATTGACGAGTCTTTAGAGTCCTACACAGAGGTTTCCTGGCTCAAGCGAAACAAAATAGGAGCGCATATGAGATATGTGCGGGACCGAGAATAATGCGTGTATGTGATATCGTATTCTATTCTCGCGATGAATGTATCGATTGGTTGTATGCGATATAACCTAGTTATCGAATCAAGGATTGATTCGATAAGCCGATACATTAGATATTAGTCGGTTATATGCGATATGACCGGATTGTTAAATCAAGTATTGATTTAATGATTTAATGCATAATTATATATTTGATATATTAATTTGCATTAACTAGTATTTGTTCACTTTAAATGGATTTTCTCACTTGAAGTACACAAGTTGTATATGTGATATACTTTTGTGCACTTGTTTGTATCATGTTTGATGATACATGTTAACTTGAGTTTGTGTGTATGATTAAACCATGGTTGTACGAATGGTTAGGGTTTTGTTTACTTATCTATTCATTTATTTATTTTTGCAAAATAAGTCATGGTGGCTTTCTTTGTTTGCTTGTTGAAGCTTTATGAAGCTTTGAACAAGTCCACCATTTTTGTCTCATGCTTAACCCTAACCATTCAACCTAACCATAGTTTATTCTCTATACCTAACCATGGTTGCTATATGATAAGTATTCATTTTATTTTCTATTTTGAATAAAACTTATCATATTCTTTTCTTCTTCTTCTTCTTCATCAACAAGAAGAAAAGCTTGCAACCTTTAATGGCAACTTGAGAAAAAGAGTGAGAAATCCAATTCTAAAGTGAACCCACTTCCTATTTCTTCATCCTCTACCACTTGCTAAGTAGTATAGGGTGTTTTCTTCACAAGTTTCATGGCTTGGTGAAGTTGGAGCTTGATCTTGTGTTGCCTCGACGTAGATCATCTGCGGTATCGAAGTCGACGACCTAGCCCGTCCATTTCTCCGATGAAGCCGATGCTAGAGTCCGGGATCCGATATGGACAGCGGAGGGACGTCATCATAGAGCCTAGGAGGTGGAGGACCGGATCTACAAAGGTTGTAGTCACTTTCCTTTAGCAATAAAGTAGTTTACTTGCTTGCATCGCCTCATTATCTAGTTAACGATCCGTATTAGGGTTTGTAGGCACATGAAAAATTTGAATTGGCCATGTTTGATCACTTGTAGAACATCATGGGTGTGCCTATGAACCCTACATGCTAAACGTAACGGCCACCCGGGTATTGAGCGATCAGAAGATCAACAAGTAAGCCTGCTCATACTCCTGCGAATCTAATCAATAACACTACCGTACAGTCCGGTCTCTTCGTCTGATATGTCGCATATCTCAGCCTAGGGGTGGTATAACGTCAGACCCCAATAGCCTGATAAGTCATGCCGATATAAGGTCCATAACGGTTCGAAAAACTACTGATAACACTTACCAGTAAATCTCAGCAACCCTGGCCAGGGATTTCCTGTTATGGCCAATTGAACGTAGCGCAACATCAACTCCTAATACCGGGATAGAGAAACCCCTCCTATCGCTCATTGACTCCATGTGACTCAGGACTGTACCCAAAAACCACATTTTTGCATGATCTCTTGACCGTGGTATGGTGGAAATAAAAGCACGGTGGGAATCACACAAGACTCTATGACGATCTCGGGTCTATAGACTAACCTGTACCAGTGTCACCAGAGAACTGCTATCCGACGATAGGTATAATACCATCTAGGAGTTCTCGGCGAGTCCGTCCAGTGTACCCAGTCTCCACTGAGCACCCGTATACCTTCTCTGATGTCAAACACCAATGGATGTGGGATCATCCATCGCCCATCATATGGGTCGAGAAGCGTATACGCTAGTATACTCTGGAGTATCGATGCCCTGTCTCGATACTCCCGCGACTAGGAACATTTGAAGGATGTACTTACCGACTACCCTGTCCCCACTAGTATGATCTGCATCATAATCCTGGTAGTCAAGTACTCATCATAAGGGCTTTATCAACATGTAATAGAGAGACAATAAGTGTACATGTTAAGATAAAGTGCAACCAGATAGCATACTATCATGTCGAGCAAGAAATTCCTCCCTATATATGTCCAAGCATCCACTACAATATATATCGCATGTACAGTAATGGTCTCTACGGCATACATATAACTAACAACACATAGATTGATCAATTATCTAGTGAACTGGAAGCCAATGGCGGATAACACAGATGCCCCAATCTGGAGATGGAACTCAACACACAAATTCACGGTCCACATCTTGTATGGGATCCTACACTATGGTGGAGTGGATGACACTTGCTTATACCAGATATAGAATGTCCATATTCCATACAAAATCAAAAATTTTAATTAGCTGGTACTTAGGAATACGATCCTCACTAAAGATAATTTGCTAAGACGAAAGTGGATTGGCCCAATAGAATGTGGCATGTGTAGTAAGTATATTGAAACAGTTGATCATTTGCTCCTCACTTGTGAGATGGCCTTACAAATATGGGCCAAATTTGTAGTAAGGTGAACGGAGGGCGTAATGACTTTGTCCATTCTTGATTTATGGGGGGTGTGGAGAATTAGAAACTTCGGAAGACATAGTGTTCTGGCTTGGCATATTATTGTTAGTTCCCTATGTTGGATAGTCTGGACGGAATGCAATAATAGGATATTCACCACAAAAACAAAATTCAATCCCCAGCATGATATATAACACCGATATAGTAATAATGTTATGGCAGGGGCCGCGGTAGGTAGGAGCCACAAAAGACTAAGCTTGACTATGAGAGGGAAGACGAGCGGGTCGGATTTGTAGGCCAAGGTCACAACACAACAGTGATTGCGCGTGAAGATATGGATATCGACCACATCTGGAGAGGAGCCACAGACCGAGAGGAGGGTGATCAGCTTGAGGATACGGAAACGTAGACGAGCCTGCTTATCTGGGACATGATTGGTGCATATCCATCCCGTATCTACATGTCTTGGTGATGTTATGTTATCGTTTCCGATTTATTTTGTACTATAGGGGGTTTGTTTCCCTGTTTTGGATTTTTTATGTATGGGGTTTGTTCCCCTATTTTGGATTACACATGTATGGGGATTGTTTCCCGACCTACTCTGTTGCTTTGCTTGTTGGTTTCTTATGTTGTTTCGTTAAAATATATTTAATGAAACATGGGGCTCTAAAGCTTTCGTTTGACTCAAAAAAGAACGGAGGATTTTTCTTCCTTTTTCTTTGTTTTTAAAAAAAAATTGTGACTTCTAACCAAGTTCATTTGCATCATATAGTAGTATAGATAAATATAGGTTTAAGGAATCAAAATTCTATATAATTTAAAACCTGAAGATAATTTAGTTAAAAGGATATTAGAAACTTGGAAACACGGACTCCGATCGTCTCTGGTGCTATTAAAGCACTGGATGGTCCAGTGAAAAATATTGAGCCGTCCGATTTCATCCAAGGGATGAGAATCAATTAACAGAAAATTCAGTGTGGGCCCATGTGAGTAACTTAATTCGTTCCGGTCTTCTTATCCATGAAATTCTCTCCCTCTCTCACACATATCAAACACTAGCGGTCTCTCTCTCTCTCTCTCATATCAAACACCAGTAACCTCCGCCATTTTATGAAGGGAGATAAGTTTTTCCTCATTTGATCAATTCTTATATTGTTTTGCAGCATAGATTTGCTTATGAAGATCAAGGAATCAAAAACTTATCCGTGTGGGCCCCACAAAACCTTTGGGGCATGTATGTTATCCGTTGGATGAAATCTGACGGTCATAGATATTCACTGGACCATCCAGTTCTCTAATAGTACATGAGAGGATCCGAGTACTGGAAACACCATATGAAACTGCCAAATGAGTTTGTATTCGGCCCGCCGCTCCCCGGTTCTGGAGGAGTGGTGAAGAACGCCCACCGCTCCCGACAAGCGGTGGGAAAAGTGAAGGAACGGGGCGGGGGTGGGAGGGCGCTTTTCCTACCGCTGGTCGAGCGGTGGGGAAGATGGTGGGCTATCATAAATTAAAAAATTATTTTCTCCACCTTTCAATGGGAAATGGTGGGGCCCCTCCCATTAAAAATTATTTTCCCCTCCTTTCAGCGGGAAATGGTACATCCCTTCCAAAAAAGATTTAAATGATGGCCCCTCTCTACTTTAGTATTATTTTTTAATATATTAAGTTTTTTTAAAATAAATTTACATGACCACGGTTTCACCAAAATCTCATCCGAAAACATCCCAAAATACGGTTTGGTTACATAAATTATGATTTCACACCGCTCATTCGAACTAGCCTGAAGCCTTATCATGCAGTAAATTAATGAATGAGATGTAAACTCTTATCATGCAGTAAATAAATGGATATGGTAAATGAAAATGGATGAGATTACAAATTTAACGAGTCTCACTCGTCTATAAATAGAAGAGGGTAAATACTCAGTTTTCTATTTGAAACGTAGTCATTGCTCTAAAGTTGTTCACAATTTTTCATATTTTGGTGCTTTTTGTTGCTATATTCTTGCTAATGAAAGTGAAAGTAGAAGGGTAAAAAAGGTCCAAGATCTAATGCAAGATGAAGTGGCCAAGCCACTCACCGAGCTTCATTCAAAAAGATATTAAGGTAGATCACAATTTGTTCTTTCTACCTCGAATCTGTAATTAAATATGGCAATAACCTGTACAACCTTGCATATTCCTTCCCTACTCATACATATGTCTACTGTCTAGCCAAGAGTATTATGTAGTTCTAACCAAATTTTTTCGACGTCGGAGAAAATCCTCTTCGGGCGTCGATGTCACAGAGAGAGTGGAGGGAAGATGCCATAAGAGGGAATTTTCTCCTATGGCGTCAAAATAATACTTCTTTCAAGATTTTTTCAACGATCAGCATCATCATCTTCATCTTTATCATCTAAGATGTGGATATACCAAAATTCATGTGATTCTACAATTTGTTACCGTTGAATTAGGTATGTAAAAAGTTCTATTGTCGGTAAATCGTTAATTTTGGACATACTAAATCAATGATGAAAAATGGTAGAATCATTTCAAATTTTGTGTATCCATATCTTAGATGATAAAGATGAAGATGGGTGCCGATCGTTGGAAAAAATAATGGAGGGTGAATTTTTCCGACGCCATATGAGAATTCCCAATCATGGCCTCTTTTCTACATTATTCTTATATAGATACCGACAATAAAACTTTTTACATTGCTAATTTAGCGGTGAAAAGATGGAAGAATCACATGAATTTGATGTATCCACATATTAGATGATAATTAAAGATGATGATGATGGATGACGATCGTCGAAAAAAATCATGGAGAGTGTATTTTTTCGAGGCCGTAAGAGGAAATGTCCTCCTATGACCTCTTTTCATGATAATGATGATGGGTGATGATTGTCGAAAAAAACCGTGGAGGGTGTATTTTTTCGACGTTGTAGAAACCAATGCACTCTTATTATCTCTATTCATCACACACACAGAGAGAAAGGGATATGAGGTGGTGGCCTTTTTCGAAAAGGGCCGCGTCTTATATATATACAGAAAAGGTGATATGAGGTGGCGGCCCTTTTCGAAAAGGGCCTCCGCCTCAATACACACCCACACTCATGTATTTAACCGATCCAAATTGGTTAATTTAATTTACATATTATGAAACTCTTATGTACAAAAAATCTTGAGATTTCAAGGCTTTTAGCACGTCCATAAAGTGACCATATTTTTTCTAAACTGATAAGCCATTAATTTTTCTATTCATTTGATGAATTAGTTAGAGATCTTTAAATCTCAATTATTTTTGTATATAAGGTTTTATCATTATAGATCAAGATGGCCAGTTTGGATAGGTGAAAAATATGTAGGATATGTGTTTGAGACTAAGTCCCCTTTTGAGGTCTCTTTTCATTATTATATACACACACTCAAAAAGGGATAAGATGCCAAGTTTGGATATCCAAAAATTATGGAATAGAATATTTATTTTTTTATTTAATGGATTCTTAAGTTGTTTTAAACCGAACCGTTGAAAGTAAAGGGCAGATCCAATGATTGTTATTCTGATTCGTGAATTTAAAAAAATGAACATGCCCTAGCCGATCCGTACTCTCTCTCTCTCTCTCTCTCTCTCTCTATCTATCTATATATCTATATATATATATATATATATATATTGAAAAAAGTCTATTCTCCATTAACTTTTTCAAAGATTGCTACCTCCTTAATCGTTATCATCTAATCTAATATGTTATCGTATGATTTTAACATCTTCTTACAGTGAATCAAGTGATGTAAAATTTCTAAAATTGCTAAGACAACCATTAAATGCACCCATTAAATCAACTATGAAGAAAATCTTGGAGCACACTGGATGATATGAAATCATTATCATCTAATATTTCCTGTTGTGAGCATAAACATCTTTTTTTGTGTTTTTTTTTAACAAAATGGAACCATCTCATATGAGGAGTTTTCAAGGAAATCAACCTCGGGTAATATAATGTTACAAGGAGATGGCTACATAAGAAGAGTTCTTCCTGAAAGGTTTCATATGAAAGAATCAAATTGGAAAGATTCAATAAGAGATATTCAACCAAATAACGAATAACAATTTTCTTAGTCATGTATGTTGAGTTTCATATATCCTTGTCGTTTGGTTATGTACGTTCCTTTCCTGTCTATGCTATAGAAAATAGATCATTTTGAAGTTCATTATAATTTATTTTTGTTGAAATAATATACGTGTGCAATGCAAGGAGATTTAAACACCGGACCTCTTGCTTACTCAGAACGGTAAGAGAGTTCACCTCCACTCTAAAAAATGGCACTTGCATTTTTTTTATTTGCGAGAAACAACATAAGTATACCAAAGCATTATACTCACATTTTTAAGTTTATTTTTGGAAATTTCGTATCGCCCTTTTGTTTTGTGACTAATACAATGCTGTTGAAACTAATTTTATTAACATATTTGGTTAAACGCACCATAAAGGAAAAAATATTTGTCAAAAACAGTCAAATAAATTTTATAATTTGTATTATAATGAACTTACAGTTAGATTTATTTATCTTTTTCCCCCCTCAGTAGGCTTTTATTTCCTTATTTTTAAGTCGAGCGTAAAGATTTATCTTTGAGAATTTCTTATTATTACATATGCATTACGCGGTGGGCAGCCTTACTGGAACAAAGAGAATAATATTATGGAATAAATGCAACTTTAAATGTCTATGGTTTGCCTCAAGTTGGAAATACTCAAGAAAACGGATCGGTAATTTGGGTTGTGAATGGTTTAGATAGCACACCCGACAATTTCGACTTAATAGACGCTCGTTGGCATATAAGTATAATTGAAATGGCTCCCAAGCTATATAAAATGTTTGGTTCATTGTAATTGAGAAATAAATGCAATTAGATCTATATAAAGATTGAAGTGTACTATAGTTATACAATGAACCTTTGGTTGAAATGTACTCGTATAACAACATGCATTTCTTAAAGTATTCGTTTGGTATGATGTAGTTGAAACACAATAGTTACTTAGCCCTCCATATTCTATCTATCTTCTAACTAATTTAGTTTGAAAATAATTCAATATGATTTTATATTCGATTAAATATTTTATTGTTCAAGGTGTTGTTACACCTTCAAGTTACACCTTCTTAAACCCAAATACTTATTTTAAGATGATACTGCAGCTGAATTGCCAATGCACATCTTCATCTTTGTTAAGGGGTTATATTTCGACACTCTGGCATGGCATGCTTCAATACGTGCAACATCTTCACGCAAGCTTTATATCTAGTTCTACATCCAATAGCATTGAAACTGAAGCTACACTGCCTGGACACCACCTGACACTACAACAGAGGGGCTCATTGGTAACGGTTAGAACCGTTACCTAAATCACTATTGATAATGGTTCCAACCGTTACACAACTGTTACTAATAGCCCCGTTATCAGAAATATGGTAATGGTTTGAACCGTTACCGTTACCCCCTTTTGGTAACGGTTATAATCATTACCAATGAGTTGCATTATATGACAAAAATAACTTATATCCACCCATTGGTAATGGTTGGAACGGTTAATTACCATAGGGGTGTATAGGGTAATGATATTTGAAATATATCAGATATCTGCTACCTATTGGTAACGGTTATCAGATATCTGTAACCTATTGGTAACGGTTGGAACCGTTACCAATATGCAGCTGTATTTTTTTTAACTAGAACACTTTACACGCAATAGGTAATAAATCACACGCAATATGTAGCTGTATTTTTTTAACCAATAGGTAACAAATCACATGCAATTATAATATCAACAAATAACATGAAAGAACACAGAAAAAATAAAAAACACAGATAATATACAAATATTCATAATATACATCTCAAATAATATACGGAATGTAAATAATACAAAATAAATGTTTATATGTAAGGTCGTTTGGACAGTCCACCTTCATCGTTGTCCCGTGACCTGAACGTATTACCCATCTCTTCCCGTAACACCCGCTGCATGGCCTCCTGCTGCTGCTGCGTCATCCGCTCGACCCACTTCGTAAGCGTCTGCAGCTGCTGTCGTATCTGCTGATTTTCTTTGCGGAGTGATCGAATCTCCTACTTGCGCTTCCCTTGGATCGAGGCAGCGCGGGATCTCACACCGTTATTTCTGTTCTGCATGTTGCGAACAGACTCCGTCTTGTAAATATAAAAAAGATTATATTATATTTCAGAATATAATTTCATGTTATATTGTTATAATTTTTAAAATTAAATTTATACTTGAACATCGGTGTGAGAAAGTAGTCGACCAGCAGCGGCCAATCATCTCTATAGATATCCGTCGCTATCCAATCCTGTATCTACCCTCGCTACTCCTCAGTCGCTGCGACCTAGGCATGATAGTAAAGCTTCTTTAATTTCCATCGGCGTCTTCTCTTGATATTCTATATCTCGTTTATGATCCAGGCAAGGGCACGATGTGCATCGAACGACACATGCACGTCATCCTCTCTGGGAACGCTGATGAACTTGTAATTTCACCGGTTCTGAAACTAAAAAATTATATATATATAACGACGATTGAAATTTTAATGTTTAATAGCATACGCGATACCGTGTTCGACTGAAAAAAGCCCGAACATGATCGGTATGGCGCGAGTCCCACCTAATATGGAGCAGGTACCGATTGTATGTTTGGACCTCGTGGTCCATATAATCCCCCCATTTGGTGGTGTTGTCTCCAAC
The DNA here is from genome assembly GCA_030015575.1 of Agapanthus africanus. NCBI lineage: Eukaryota > Viridiplantae > Streptophyta > Magnoliopsida > Asparagales > Amaryllidaceae > Agapanthus > Agapanthus africanus. The sequence continues at coordinate 167,992,536 of CM057345.1, forward strand.
AGGAACACCCCGCTCATTGAACATCAGCGTCTACGGTCCGGTTCCATCGACTGGTCTAGAGCTGGTGGGCTGAGAACGACCCCTCTTCTTAACACTACCGGAGTCTGGAAAAAGATATATAGACACAATATTATAATATTCAGAGTATATATAGCATTTGACAAATTTAAATTACAATTATTATTTAAAAGCTTTTAAGCAATAACGATTATACCTTCCTCTGATGTCCTTGACATGCTGCTAGAACCGGCGCCAGATGCTATCCTGCTAGTAGAACATGGATCTACAAACAATAAACTGTTAGATAATTCAATAGAATTTAATAGAAAACTAAAAATCAATAGATAACTAAATTGTAATGATGTATTAAATTTTAAATGAGTAAACTATATACCAGGTGCAGGAGTGACTGGGATACCCGGATCTGCTGGGGCGTTAGTAGGGGCAGGCGGATCTACTCTTAAAGGTGTACCAATCTCATCGATTGTCGGATCTGCTGGGGCTAGCCTGGAGCTCTGTCCAAGCTCGACTAGATGTTAATAGAATTTAATAGATAACTAAAAATTCAATAGATAACTATATTGTAATAATATATTAAATTTTAAATGAGTAAACTATATACCTGGTGCATAAGTGACTGGGGTGCCTGGATCTGCTAGGGCGATAGTAGGGATAGGCGGATCTACTCCTAAAGGTGTACCAATCTCATCGGTGACCGGATCTGCTGGGGCTGGCCTGGAGCTCTGGCCAAGCTCGACTAAATGTATTTTCTTCTTACGTCCAGATCTGCTTGGGCCTTCCATCAGACCCTATATATATATATATATATATATATATATATATATATATATATATATATATTCATTCATTACTTTGGATCATTATAAAATTTAAAATATTTATTTCAATTTCATTATTTAACACGTTTCTTCGGTACATCAGCTGGAGATTTTTTAGGTGGATTCTCAAAATTTTGATCTGTGACAATCAATTGGCTGATATCACATCTTACTAACTTATTGCTCGACGGAGCCAAAGAGTGATTGTTGGTACGTTCAGTAGAAAGACTGAGTTGTGTTAGCGTCTCTTCCTCTTCACTCTCATCTTCAGAGACATTCAACGTCGGCATATTATAATAATTTCTCAGTTTTCAACGAAAAACAACACTCCAGTCAACCTTCTTCTGTTAGATATAGTGCCCTCAAAGTCAATTATTGGATTGCAGGTACGTGATTGCAATGATTGAGGAGGACCTATACCAGTAGGACAGTCTTACTCGAGATGATAGTATGCTATCTGGTTTGCCTTTATCAGTCGTGTATAGGTTCAAGTGACTGATCACGATTACACGTTGATAGAGCCCTTAGGATCTTGCTTGACTACCAATAGTATGATGGCGATCATATACGTGAGAGTTGGGTAGTCTATAAGCATATCCTTAATTCTGGTCCCTAGTCGTGGGAGTTTCGAGACAGGGCATCGATACTCCGGAGTAGACTAGTGTATACAGTTGAGACCCCGATGAGGGGCGGTGGCCGGTCTCACAAGCCATTGGTGTTAGTTGGATAACCTAAGATGTATACAGGTGCTCATTGGGTTATGAGTACACCGGACATGACTCGCCGGGAACCTGCTCGTTGGTATAATACATATCGTCAGATAGCAGTTCCCTGGTGACATGTGTACAGGTTAGTTCATCGACCTGAGGTCGTCATTTGTCTCGTGTGAGTTCCTACCGTGCTTTGATTTCTACACTACCACGGCTCAAAGGAGTCATGCAAACAGGTAGTTTTTGGGTACTGTCCCGAGCCACATGGAGGCACGTGAGCGGATCGGCAGGGGATTCGTCTCTCCCGGTATTGGGGGTGGAGATCGCGCTGTGTCTAGGAAAGCCATTACACCAAGTCCTTGGCCAAGGCATGTGCGAATTACTGGTAGGTACTCCGGTAGTTTCTCAGGGTGTTTAGGGCTTGTCTCCGACATGACTTATACCGTTATTGGGGGTCTGACGTTACCAGCTCCCTAGGCCGGATATGCGATACTCATAGACGAACGGACTGGACTGTATATACATTGTCACTGTTAGGCTCAGTAGGGTTTCGGGATGAGTTCGCTCATCGGCTTCCCTTGATGTCAGTACATGGGCAGCCGTTACACACAGCTAGTGCCGCTGACGGCTTGTGGTTAAACCCACTGCTAGGGTACTGACGAGTCATTAGACTCCCCCACAGATAGTTTCCCAAGTTCGGGCGAAACGTTGTAGAGGCCGTATGGTTTTATGGCAGGGTTCGGAAAATGCACGTGCGTTTTCGCACGTGTCATATTTCGGGCAGATAATACTGGTGGGCTTTGGTTTAAGCCGGATCCGAGTATTATACTGTGTAGATATAATATTTTTGTCTCAGTTGCATTTGTATTCGGTCGTAATACAAATGCGGGAATGTTTATACTGTTACGGGGTTATCCTAAAATTCGTTTCGGGATCGCTTTTGGAAGTTGCCAGTTTCCAGTTTTCTATCGGCCGTATTTAAACATTCGGTTTAATGCGGATTTATCTTTTCTTCATGAGGGTGAGTCATGAGGGTGAGTCATGAGGGTGATTCTAGAAGATTATAGAATTGGTGACTAGATTAGTGAGGTGTTATATGATTCATTGGTTGCATTAAATAAATGATGATGTGTTTAGATGACTCATTCTTTTGCATCAACTCTTCTTTGTATTTACTTAAGATCTTTTGTTTATGGTCACCCCTTTTGCTCCTACACTCACCCCTCCTCTCATTCATATATGGCCGGCCCCTCCCCTCCTCCTCTCTCACTCACTTGGTTGAAAAGATTATGATAGATTTGTGTATGGAAATTTCATAGCTCCTTTTATTCCATCTCCCGATTCAAATGGCAACTTCATTAACCGTTCATCCATGGCTTTGGACGAAGTGAGACAAAGTGTTCTACTCATTCTCTACATCAATCTTGGTCATCTCTTTTAGCAAACTTGATGACCGAGTTGCCTCGGGTCAGAGGCGGGAGCCCGTTTAAAGATCCGTTGACGTGGTGCCACCTGGACGAGGAGACTGGAGATTCAGGAGATCGGAGCAGCCGCAACAAAGCGTGGGATGATGGTTAAAGAACGAAGGACTCAGATCGTTCGGTATAACCTTTCTACCCTCTTTGTAGTTTGTTAGTTTAGCGTTAATGGAAGATCCGGGTTATAGTATGCGATAGCACCAGTTATAAAAGTTTTTGTTCCGTGGCGTCAGTTTGACGGCCGGGGCGCTACCGTAGACTTACATGGTATCAGAGCCTCGCCATTAAGCTTTGTTAGTTATATGTATGCCCTAGAGGCCATTACTATACATAGGATGTATATTGTAGTGGATGCTGGGACATATATAGGGAGGACTTTCTTGCTCGACATGATAGTATGCTATCTGGTTAATCTTTACCTTAACGTGTATGCTGATTGTCTCTCTGTTACATGTTGATAAAGCCCTTAGGATCTGTACTTGACTACCTGGACTATGATGCGGATCATACTAGTGGGGACATGGTAGTCCATAAGTACATCCTTCACAGTCCCTAGTCGTGGGTATATCGAGACGGGGCATCGATATACCAGAGTAGACTAGCGTGTACCTTCTCGACCCATACAGATGGGCGATGGATGATCCCATATCCATTGGTGTTTGACATCAGAGGAGATATACGGGTGCTCAGTAGAGACTGGGTACACTGGACGGACTCGCCGAGAACTCCCAGATGGTATTATACCTCACGTCAGATGGCAGTTCTCTGGTGACACTGGTACAGAGTAGTCTGTTGACCCGAGATCGTCATAGAGTCTTGTGTGGTTCCCACTGTGCTTTGATTTCCATCTTACCACGTCCAAGAGGGCGTGCAAAACGGTGGTTTTTGGGTACAGTCCCGAGTCACATGGAGGTAATGAGCGATAGGAGGGGATTCGTCTCTCCCGGTATAGGGAGTTGATGTTGTGCTGTGTTCGATTGGCTATAACAGGAAATCCCTGGCCAGGGTTGCTGAGATTTACTGGTAAGTGTTACCAGTAGTATCTCGAATTGTTATAGACCTCATATCGACACGACTTATCGAGCTATTGGGGTCTGACGTTTACCACCCCTAGGCGAGATATGCGACATATCAGACGATCAGACCGGACTGTACGGTAGTGTTACTGGTTGGATTCACTGGAGTGTGAGCGGGCTTGCTCGTCGATCTTCAGATCGCTCAATACCCGGGTGGCCGTTACGTTTAGCAGACCGCTTGCGGCTTGTGGGTGTTTGATATGATCATCACCTGCTGCCGGCGTATTGACGAGTCTTTAGAGTCCTACACAGAGGTTTCCTGGCTCAAGCGAAACGAAATAGGAGCGCATATGAGATATGTGCAGGACCGAGAATAATGCGTGTATGTGATACCGTATTTCATTCTCGCGATCAATGCGTCGAATGGTTGTATGCGATATAACCTAGTTATCGATTCAAGCGTTGATTCGATAAGCCGATACATTGGATACTAGTCGGTTATATGCGATATGACCGGATCGTTAAATCAAGTGTTGATTTAATGATTTAATGCATAATAATATATTTGATATATTACTTTGCATTAACTAGTATCGGTTCACTTTAAATGGATTTTCTCTCTCAGATGTGCGCATTGCATATGCGATATGATTTGTGCACTTGCTTGTATCATATTTGATGGTGCATGCAAAAATGGTTTAGTATAAAGAATTAAACCTTGGTTAAAGGAATGGTTAGGGTTTATTATTTGTTATTCATTTATCTTATTTAATTATCTATTTATTTTTGATAAATGAATAAATGGAAAGATAATGAGGAAAATGGTTGCTTTCTTTTGACCATTCATGAATCTTCATGAAGACTTTGACCATTTTGTCTCATGCTTAACCCTAACCACTTCTATTAACTTAAGTTAATTCTCTACAACTAACCATGGTGAGAATTATGATAAGAATGGATTTTTCCTTTTATTTTAATTCTTATCATAATATTTATCTTCTTCTTGCTCTTCTTCTTCTTCATGAAGAAGCTTGTCTTCATCAATGGCATATTGAGCATATGAGTGAGAAATCCAATTCTAAAGTCTACCCACTTCCTATTTCTTCATCCTCTACCTCTTGCCAAGTAGTAGAGTGTGTTTCCTTCACAAGTTTTTAGGGCTTGGTGAAGGTGGAGCTTGATTTAGCGATGCCTCGACGTAGATCATCTTCGGCATGGACATCGACAACGTAGCTCGCTTTTTCTCCGACGAAGCCGACTCTAGAGCCCGGATTCCTTTTGGACAGCGGAGACGACTTCGTTGCGGAGATATGGAGGTGGAGCACCGGATCTACAAAGGTTGTATTTCCGATATCCCATTAGTTAAGTGTTAACTAGTTAGCTTTTTCGCCTAGTTTTCTAGCAAACGATCCGTAGTCGGGTCTCTCGGCACCATAATTTTTGAAATTGGCATGTTCGATGTCTTGTGAGACCTCACTAGGGTGCCTAGGGACCCTACAGTGGTATCAGAGCCTAGCTAGAGCCTTAGGCGATCGGTAGACGAAGTTAGAGATCCGATCGAACCGCGAAACCCCAAGCAAAATCGCTCTCTGTACTTTTTTCAAAACTGTTGAATTTTGTGAATTAAAAATATGCAGAAAAATAAGCAGGAAAAACTAAGAATTACTGTGAAATTTGGTCGACTAATTCAATAATTGGAGCGCGGAACCGCGGCCAAAACATGGGTTTGGCGGCGCTTCCGCGGCCCAAATTTCGACTTAGTCATTCAAATTTCATATATTTATTCTTAGGTCCTTTCTTGGCAATTTTTGATGTGAATTTTTTAATTCCACTCTGGTGTTGAGTTTTCTAGGGTTTTATTGGGGATTCGTTAATTTGATCGGATAATTTAACTTTGTTTATGTTTTTCCGGATATTTTAGAAACTATTAAAATGTTCGACCGGATATAAATACCCAATTTTTCCCCTGCCGGAAAATTTCCAAGTGTTGGATTTTTCCGTGGTTTAAAGACGTTCTAAGCAGTGCAAGTAACGCGATGGACCCTCTAGAAGACAACAAACCTTAACTCGATTATGTGACCGTCTTGAACTGTCCTTTGAACCTTCGGGTTTGGGGCAGTACGGCGTGCCACATGTGAGGCGTTGGCTTGACCCTTCTACGGCTGGACCGTTGGTACTGAGGCACGAACTGAATGTTTTTAGACTTGTTTCATGTGTTGATCTGTATCGGGAAAACTTGGGTGTTCGAATGTTTGATCGTAAAGTTTAACATTTTCTGTTTATCCGGAATGTGATACAATAATTGGAATTCACAACAAGTTATGAGATAACTGAATGAATGTTATAAACATAGCACTTTAGTCTCACTTGATCGGTTGCCACGGAATTTTGATGTGATCAAAAGTCCGTCGCAATCACGTAGCGTACGCGGATACTCGCCGGGTAAACTTAATAGACAGCCTCACTCCATAGCCCCGACCAAGTGGCCGTAGGAGAACCCCGTCGCCGAAAGCATCCGTTCGGGTGCTCGCGGTAGCGGTGTTCCGCCTTGGTGCACTTTGTCGCCGGTATTGGGGGTGCGGCCGCCTACTGAAGTTTGCGACGAGCATTCGATCAGGATGTCGGGAATCTTGTTGAATTGCCCGACTTGATATTGGAAAGTGTTTTCGATAATGAGACTAAAATGCGGGGTTTATAATTGTTAGGCATGCGATGTCTAAGAAATTCATTTGGTCAGGCATGCGATGTCTGAGGTGGTTGCGGATTCCAACTGTTGTAGTTTTACACTTTCTTTTCTGTGACCGTAAGTGTAATATGTGATATCGCCGGTTTCGTTGCTATATGTCAACGACAATTGGGATGCGCATATTTACTTACGTTGATGACATGTGATGTTATGTGTTGCTGGATATGTTATATTGGATCGTCGTGTTTGAATAGCCGGGGGTTTTTATGTGAGATGAGTGTTTTTCATTTTCATTCATGTAAAAACTTGTATGTAATATTCTTTTATTGGGGCACTTCCAGGTTGCGGAAGATGTCACCCTTTGTATATTATTTACTTTTCCGCACTAGGATAGACCCAAGGAGGGGAGCACAAGTAACCGGGTTCTAGGGTCCAGTGGGAGACCATCTCGAGGAGTCGAGTCCGGGTCTCCTAACCTTAGAATTGGTAGGGTTGCTTGCCGCTCTCGTAGGGGTCTAGGGGTGTGGGTTTGGCTATTCATCGCGACCGTGGAATCCGTGTTTTATACTGGCTCGTATTGAAAACACGGACGTCCTAGTATATCCAATATTTCATATGATTCTTCTGCTGCGATATCTGTGATGTGATCATGTGATGTTCTATGATAGATACAGTATATAGTATATATGATATATTATATAGATGTTACTTATGTTTTACACCCGCGCTAGCCCTGCCCCGCTCTGCCGTTAGTTACCTAACCTAACGGTGCATGAGAGGACATCGAGGCGAATGCGGATGGCATAAGTGTACGTCGTATTTATCTGTGATGTTTAGGTACCTGAATGATGGGACTTCATTAATATGATTAATGAAATAAAAGAAACCTAAGATGTTGTAGAATCGAATTTCAAAATAAAACAGGTAGCTACAGTTCTTGCTTTGCACAGCGGTATATGAGATATATCCTGCACCTTATTCGATGAGGAAAGGACCGAGATCCCTTCACCGGGAGTGACTCCTTTAGCAATAACTGGCAAATGCTACACACTCGGTTTGTCTTTTGATTGCTTTTAAGAGTTTTTGCTTTTGTCACGCCCCGCTTCCCAGAGTACGCAAGATTTGGGCATGTGACACAGCCAACCATGCTACCTGTGGGTAGGAAGTATCCATCCACAGTCACATTACGGTTGTAAAGATATCAAGAACAGAAAAAAATAAACTAAACTAATACATGTCCAAATCCATAATAACAAGAATCAATAAACAATAAATGCGGAAGCTAATGATCCAATACAATGAATAAACAGTATGTCCCATAATGCGGGCTCACATCTGGAAATGAAATGACATAAATGAACTAAACTCTAAAGAACTCACAGTTCAGCCTGCTGGCTGAAGTACTCCTGCTCGGTCGATGTCAAGGGCACGGAATCTGGGCCATGCAAAACCCAGACGTCAGCGCGTCATGATATCAAGTATATAGCATAAACATGGTAATAAACAATGCAAGCATGAACATGAATAAAGCAGCAATAAGAAGTAATGAACAGGGTAATGTGCAGTAGTGACTAAACTGTCCTATCAGGTTTTCTACTCTATAGTCTTTGAAACCAATTGATGAATCGTCGATGTAACTCAATAGTATCCCGTGCGTGCCCGGGACCACGGTCATGATTCGCGGGGCTGAATCCGAGACGTGCCGCTAAGCAGTAAAAGGTAGTAGGATAGATGAGTGATGTCAGCATCAACACTCCGGAGCTGGCCAAGCCCGTAAGACTGATCAGAACAATGTGTCGAACTGTTGAGTTACAAGTCGGTTTCACCTTTGATTTCCCCATACCCCCAAGCTATGTATGTCAGGTCAGGTATTCAGTAGTCAAGGACTAATGCCAACACAAGTCAAGTAAAGGTAGGTCTGTCTGGATCGACAGCAGGAATGGTTAGGTCTGTCGGCATTAGGCACGAGATCAGGTAACAGGTCAGGTTACGTTCAACAGGTAGAGTCGATATGTACAGGGTGTTGTGTCCGGTGTATCAGTGCATGCGTCAGGTGTATCAAGATCAGTCAATATGTAACGCAATCAGGTATATGATGATAACAGGTATAGCAACAAATAATGAACAGTAGCAGGAAACAGTAAATAACAAATATTATTCTATGTGAACACAGTGATGTTTGTACTTTCATATTAATCCGGTTTACGCACCTTTGAGGTGCAACAGCCACAAGACGAACAATATCAATAATATGCATAATGGAGTTACAGTATTTGAACTAAGTATAATAATTGCCTCATGAGGGGCTTTAACAAATGAGGTGAGGATGATCTAGCAATTTAGGCAAGGATGTGCCAGATTGGTTAATTAGTTAAGGTGTTGATTAAAAGCATACCGGTTAACTACAAGTAGCAACTACAATGGTTTAACATTACGGATGATTGTAATTGTCATCAAGTCGTGTGGTTATAACATATAACAAGATTATTAAGTTTGTAGCATGTTAAAGCAAGTATTCGGATACTTGCCTCGGCGGTTCCGCAAACCGAAACGCGGATGCAAAGTCGGTAGAAACCACGATACGGAAGCACGGGCCACGGATCGAGTCCCAACAGAGGTCACTGGAATCACACGGACCAGGGGGCTTCGCTGGAGCGTCGGGTTCGTCAAACGGCACGGTCGGGTTCCGGCAACAACCGAAAATCAAAGTTAGCAACAAGGATACGATATGCCAAAACGACCAGCGGGGGTTATACCAAAAGAAAAGAGGAGGAAACTTACAGGGATACACCAAGGGTGCGACCACGGCGGGTTCGACGGCACTGGAACGCCGGCGAGGCTGCGACGGCGGCTGCAGCAAAGGGAAGTGGCCTCGGGTGAGCAGGGTAGGGTGCTGCGGCGAGTTGGAGAGGGGTGTGGTCGGCTAGGGTGGTCGAGGGGGAAAGGAGGTGGCGCGGGAGACGTCGACGAGGGTCGTCGGCACGGTTTCCGGCGACCTGGAGATGGTGCAGACGTTGGGTGAAGGGTCGGGTTCACTGTTCCGGCGAGGGAGGAGGGGGTGACGGCGAGGTCTCGACGAGGAGGGTGCAAGGGAGTCGCGGGAGGCCTCGGCGGTCGGAGTCGACGTCGACGGTGAGGTCGCGAGGGATGGAGGCGTCGGGAGAAGGTTGCAGGCGCGGGAAGGAGCGGGCGAACGGGAGGAAGAGGGTAGGCGAGTGCGGTGGAGGTCGTGGTGGTGAGGGCGGCGACGGCGAGGTCTCGAGGAGGCCGGCGGTGGGATCGCGAGGCTAGGGTTAGGGTTAACGTGGGGTTTCTCGCGATGGATTAGTGGGGAAGGAGGCGGCTGCATGCTTATAAATATATAGAGGAAGAGAGAGAGAGAGGGATTAGAGAGAGAATGAGAGAGAGATTGAGAGAGGAGAGAGACAGAGATGGGGAAAAGGAAGGTGGGGCCCATGCGCAGATTGGGCCTCGCGATTGGCTGGGGCAGGTGAGGAAAAATATTTGTGTAGAGATTTGAATGGATTTTAAGGGATAAGAACAGTTAGAATTTTATTCCTATAATTATATAAGCTTTAGATATTAAATTGAAACGGACCCTTTTTGGCGCGAAATGAAACATTTCCAAATCGCGCCCGGGTTGCGCCCAAATGTTCCAAATTCAAATTATAGTATTTTAAGCGGGTTCCAAATTTTGAAAAGAGGTGTTTAATGATTAAAATGCATGCCCCCAAGTCGGACACTTGCACGCGCGCGTAGTCGCCCAAACTTGCCCGTTTAGCCAAACGGAACGGAATCTCGATACGCGGATGCTACCACGCGACTAGTGGCGACGAGTAGGCTAACATGGACATCTTAAATTTCATTTTCGGAGTTAAAATTTGTTATGTGCCAAAATGACTTAACCGGGTAAAATTTAGCGATAAACACCAGAAAATCAGGAAAATTGGAAAGAGCGATAAATAACCCTCAACTAGTAATATACATAGTATTATTGGGCTCGGGTGTTACATCATACCCAACTACAAAAGAATTTCGTCCTCGAAATTCCAAGGATACAAGATAGATAACTACAAGAAAAGGTGAGGAAACTTCTGCCGGATTTCATCTTCTCGTTCCCAAGTGGATTCTTCATGCGATCGATTACCCCAAGAAACTAGCACAAGAGGGGTAACCTTATTCTTAAGAACCTTTTCTCTTCGATCCTTGATTTCAACTGGTCGCTCTTCAAAAGTTAGGTCTTCCCGAACGGTCAACTCCGAGTGATCCAAAACATGGGTCTCATCACGAACATACCTCCGTAGTTGAGACACATGAAACACATCATGAACTCCTGCCAATGACGGTGGTAACGCCAACCGGTACGATACCTCTCCGACACGCTCCAATATCTCGAAGGGTCCAACGAATCGGGGACTAAGCTTTCCCCGACTTCCAAAGCGAATCACCCCTCTAGTCGGTGATATCTTCAGGAATACCAAATCGTCCACGGCGAACTCTAGAGGTCTTCTTGACGTGTCGGCCCAACTCTTCTGTCTGTCTTGAGCTGCCTTCATGTGCTTTCTGATTGTATTCACCTTCTCAACTGTCTGTACCATTAAATCTGGCCCTAGCAACCTTCGTTCACCCACATCATCCCAACATACAGGTGAACGGCACTTACGACCATACAATGCTTCGAACGGGGCCATCTGAATTGTCGCTTGGAAGCTATTGTTGTACGAAAACTCCACCAGGTGTAGATGATCTTCCCAAGAACCTTTAAAGTCTAACATGCAAGCCCTCAACATATCTTCAAGGGTCTGAATCGTTCTCTCTGATTGTCCATCAGTCTGGGGGTGATAAGCTGTGCTGAACTTCAATCGAGTCCCCAAACTATCTTGTAAACTCCTCCAAAAGTGTGACAAGAACCGAGTGTCCCGGTCGAACACGATGCTTACCGGTACTCCATGCAATCTGACAATCTCCTGCATGTACCGCTCTGCCAGAGTCTCTGTCGATTGACCAACCCGAAACGGAATAAAGTGAGCTGCCTTGGTCAACCGATCGACAATCACCCATACTGCATTGTTGCCCTTTGGACTCCGCGGTAAAGCCGTCACGAAATCCATGGTTATATGTTCCCACTTCCATTGAGGAATCGGAAGTGGTTGCAACAAACCAGCAACCCTTTGGTGTTCAGCCTTGACTTGCTGACACACCAAGCACTTAGCCACGAAGCGAGCGATTTCCCGTTTCATACCTTCCCACCAGAAATGCTGTCGAATATCTCGGTACATCTTGGTCCCTCCTGGATGTACAGAGTAAGCTGAACTGTGTGCCTCCTTCATAAGCTCTTCACGCACATCTCCTTTTGGCACACAAAGACGGCTACCATATCTCAACGAACCATCCTCATGGATCAGTAGATCGGTTCGTAGTCCGGCTCCAACCTGCTCTCGAAACTTTTGCAGTCTAGGATCCTGCGATTGCGCCGCTCTATCTTCTCAACTAAGGACGATTGTACCTGTAACTGCATCAACTGTCCTGTAGCACGCGGTAGCACAACCTCCAAGTCAAATCTCCGAAACTCCTCAATGACCTCCCTCTGTGCAGTCAATAACTGAATTGCTGGTAACCGACTTAGCGCATCTGGCACGACGTTAACTTTTCCCGGATGGTACTTAAGATCAAGGTCGTAGTCGGCCATCAGCTCCAACCATCTGCGCTGCCTCATGCTCAACTCCTTCTGAGTGAACACATACTTCAAACTCTTGTGATCTGTAAAGACTTCGACTCTCTCGCCCAAAAGGTAGTGTCTCCAAATCTTCAGGGCGAAGATCACGGCTGCAAGCTCCAAATCATGAGTCGGATAATTCTTCTCATGAGTCTTCAGTTGTCTTGATGCGTACGCAACGACTTTCCCATTCTGCATCAGAACACATCCCAATCCCTTTCCTGATGCGTCGCTGAGAATCATAAGTCCTCCTGAATTATCTGGTACGGTCAGGATCGGGGCGGTTATCAACTTCTGCTTCAACGTCTCGAAGCCAACGCACACTTATCCGTCCATACAAAAGGTACCTCCTTACGCATAAGCTTGGTCAGCGGTTCTGCCAAACGAGCAAAGTTCTCCACAAATCTTCTGTAGTAACCGGCAAGTCCAAGAAAACTTCTTATCTCTGCAACATTCTTCGGAACAGGCCAATCTCGAACTGCTGCAATCTTCTCGGGATCAACGGCGATTCCATCGCCCGACACGACATGCCCCAGAAACTTCACTTCTTCCAACCAGAATTCGCACTTACTCATCTTCGCGAATAATTTCTCCTGTCTCAACATCTGCAGGACCTAATGATATCCGGATCGCAAATCCAGTTTCGAGAATACTCTCGCGCCACTAAGCTGCTCAAAAGTCCTCCAATGCGAGGGATCGGGTACTTGTTTTTAATAGTCGCCCGGTTTAATTCTCGATAATCGATGCACATTCTTCTCGTGCCATCTTTCTTCTTTACTAAAAGAACTGGAGCTCCCCAAGGTGAGTTGCTGCTTCGAATCCATCCTTTCTCGAGTAATTCACCCACTTGTTTCTTAACTTCTTCCAATTCCACCGGTGCCATTGGAAAGTAAGCTTTAGACACTGGCGCTGCACCAGGACTAAGGTCAATCGTGAACTCCACGTCTCGCTTCGGCGGTAAGCCCGATATATCTTCAAACACGTCCATAGAATCACGAACAACAGCCGGCTCTTTACTTTCATCACTTCCATTGATGCAAGAACATTGTTTGTCGGCCTAGCCCTAAACTCGACCGGCCCGACAGAACTGCTTCCTTACCGCAACTTCTGTCTGCTGTGAACTCTCAATTTTCCTGATATGCTCTGCTGTTCTCGAGCTGCCGTAAGAACCTGTGAGAAAGTGGTCAAACCCAGGGAGACGGTTTGCCTTTGGATGTCCACATCCAAGCTGCGCATGGACCTTCGTGCCCTGTCTGCATCGTTGGCGACTAAAGGTCCAGCGAAACTGCTGAGTCTCGTCCACTCTGCTGCATGCACGTCCACGGGTGCTCCATTCTGCCTCAGCCCAATAAATTTCTCTTCCATTTCCTCCCGTGCAGTCCGCGGAAAGAACTTCTCCAGGAAACCCTTAGAGAAATCCGCCTAACTGCTTGGCTTGGGCAAACGGTTCTCCTCCACAAGCCACCACTCTCGGCGTAATCCACTAGTTGAATGCGCACCACATCAACTCCTTTGTCCTCTGGAATCTGTGCCGCAATCAGCGAATTCTCCGTGCTGACTAGCCACTGCTCGGCTGGCGTGGCTCCTCCAAACCAGTGAAAGTAGTAGGACCCACACGTCTGAACTCTGCCACGGTCCCTACTCGGTCAACTGGTCTAGTTCCAATCTTGCTCACAGACTGCTGAACGATCTGCAAACCTTCCTGAAACGAGTCCGCTTGCTGCTGGATCAGCTCGGGCTGTTTCTTTGATTTCCAGCATTCCTCTTATCACTCCAAGCATGGCGGCTCCGTTCACACGCCTCTGGTACGTCTTCAACTTCTTACCTGTCATAATCCTGAACTCAAAACACCCAATATTAGCATGATGATAGATTCTGAATATGGATCAAGGCTAGAACTCCAAGATACTTAAATAGAGTACCGCATTGTAGCTATGCCGCGGTATCATAGCCGCAATTACTTAACTCCACCCAAGTCGCCTAAGTCCTAGGGATAACAAGAAATTAGGTTTTCGAGTTGACAATGCAAAGTAAGTTTGCATGTCGACTTGATCCGGAAGAATGATTCAAGGATGGTAAAACGGTCAAGGTGGCAGGACATGTTTCCTAATCACGGGTATTATGATTCGTGTATCGGGTGCAATACCCAACTACAAAGAATCAACCCAATTAACCTATGTCTCTGATACCATAAAACCATGTCACGCCCCGCTTCCCAGAGTACGCAAGATTTGGGCATGTGACACAGCCAACCATGCTACCTGTGGGTAGGAAGTATCCATCCACAGTCACATTACGGTTGTAAAGATATCAAGAACAGAAAAAAATAAACTAAACTAATACATGTCCAAATCCATAATAACAAGAATCAATAAACAATAAATGCGGAAGCTAATGATCCAATACAATGAATAAACAGTATGTCCCATAATGCGGGCTCACATCTGGAAATGAAATGACATAAATGAACTAAACTCTAAAGAACTCACAGTTCAGCCTGCTGGCTGAAGTACTCCTGCTCGGTCGATGTCAAGGGCACGGAATCTGGGCCATGCAAAACCCAGACGTCAGCGCGTCATGATATCAAGTATATAGCATAAACATGGTAATAAACAATGCAAGCATGAACATGAATAAAGCAGCAATAAGAAGTAATGAACAGGGTAATGTGCAGTAGTGACTAAACTGTCCTATCAGGTTTTCTACTCTATAGTCTTTGAAACCAATTGATGAATCGTCGATGTAACTCAATAGTATCCCGTGCGTGCCCGGGACCACGGTCATGATTCTCGGGGCTGAATCCGAGACGTGCCGCTAAGCAGTAAAAGGTAGTAGGATAGATGAGTGATGTCAGCATCAACACTCCGGAGCTGGCCAAGCCCGTAAGACTGATCAGAACAATGTGTCGAACTGTTGAGTTACAAGTCGGTTTCACCTTTGATTTCCCCATACCCCCAAGCTATGTATGTCAGGTCAGGTATTCAGTAGTCAAGGACTAATGCCAACACAAGTCAAGTAAAGGTAGGTCTGTCTGGATCGACAGCAGGAATGGTTAGGTCTGTCGGCATTAGGCACGAGATCAGGTAACAGGTCAGGTTACGTTCAACAGGTAGAGTCGATATGTACAGGGTGTTGTGTCCGGTGTATCAGTGCATGCGTCAGGTGTATCAAGATCAGTCAATATGTAACGCAATCAGGTATATGATGATAACAGGTATAGCAACAAATAATGAACAGTAGCAGGAAACAGTAAATAACAAATATTATTCTATGTGAACACAGTGATGTTTGTACTTTCATATTAATCCGGTTTACGCACCTTTGAGGTGCAACAGCCACAAGACGAACAATATCAATAATATGCATAATGGAGTTACAGTATTTGAACTAAGTATAATAATTGCCTCATGAGGGGCTTTAACAAATGAGGTGAGGATGATCTAGCAATTTAGGCAAGGATGTGCCAGATTGGTTAATTAGTTAAGGTGTTGATTAAAAGCATACCGGTTAACTACAAGTAGCAACTACAATGGTTTAACATTACGGATGATTGTAATTGTCATCAAGTCGTGTGGTTATAACATATAACAAGATTATTAAGTTTGTAGCATGTTAAAGCAAGTATTCGGATACTTGCCTCGGCGGTTCCGCAAACCGAAACGCGGATGCAAAGTCGGTAGAAACCACGATACGGAAGCACGGGCCACGGATCGAGTCCCAACAGAGGTCACTGGAATCACACGGACCAGGGGGCTTCGCTGGAGCGTCGGGTTCGTCAAACGGCACGGTCGGGTTCCGGCAACAACCGAAAATCAAAGTTAGCAACAAGGATACGATATGCCAAAACGACCAGCGGGGGTTATACCAAAAGAAAAGAGGAGGAAACTTACAGGGATACACCAAGGGTGCGACCACGGCGGGTTCGACGGCACTGGAACGCCGGCGAGGCTGCGACGGCGGCTGCAGCAAAGGGAAGTGGCCTCGGGTGAGCAGGGTAGGGTGCTGCGGCGAGTTGGAGAGGGGTGTGGTCGGCTAGGGTGGTCGAGGGGGAAAGGAGGTGGCGCGGGAGACGTCGACGAGGGTCGTCGGCGCGGTTTCCGGCGACCTGGAGATGGTGCAGACGTTGGGTGAAGGGTCGGGTTCACTGTTCCGGCGAGGGAGGAGGGGGTGACGGCGAGGTCTCGACGAGGAGGGTGCAAGGGAGTCGCGGGAGGCCTCGGCGGTCGGAGTCGACGTCGACGGTGAGGTCGCGAGGGATGGAGGCGTCGGGAGAAGGTTGCAGGCGCGGGAAGGAGCGGGCGAACGGGAGGAAGAGGGTAGGCGAGTGCGGTGGAGGTCGTGGTGGTGAGGGCGGCGACGGCGAGGTCTCGAGGAGGCCGGCGGTGGGATCGCGAGGCTAGGGTTAGGGTTAACGTGGGGTTTCTCGCGATGGATTAGTGGGGAAGGAGGCGGCTGCATGCTTATAAATATATAGAGGAAGAGAGAGAGAGAGGGATTAGAGAGAGAATGAGAGAGAGATTGAGAGAGGAGAGAGACAGAGATGGGGAAAAGGAAGGTGGGGCCCATGCGCAGATTGGGCCTCGCGATTGGCTGGGGCAGGTGAGGAAAAATATTTGTGTAGAGATTTGAATGGATTTTAAGGGATAAGAACAGTTAGAATTTTATTCCTATAATTATATAAGCTTTAGATATTAAATTGAAACGGACCCTTTTTGGCGCGAAATGAAACATTTCCAAATCGCGCCCGGGTTGCGCCCAAATGTTCCAAATTCAAATTATAGTATTTTAAGCGGGTTCCAAATTTTGAAAAGAGGTGTTTAATGATTAAAATGCATGCCCCCAAGTCGGACACTTGCACGCGCGCGTAGTCGCCCAAACTTGCCCGTTTAGCCAAACGGAACGGAATCTCGATACGCGGACGCTACCACGCGACTAGTGGCGACGAGTAGGCTAACATGGACATCTTAAATTTCATTTTCGGAGTTAAAATTTGTTATGTGCCAAAATGACTTAACCGGGTAAAATTTAGCGATAAACACCAGAAAATCAGGAAAATTGGAAAGAGCGATAAATAACCCTCAACTAGTAATATACATAGTATTATTGGGCTCGGGTGTTACAGCTTTGCACAGTGATATATGTGATATATCCCGCACCTCATTCGACGAGGAAAGGACCGACGATCCCTTCACCGGGAGTGACTCCTTTAGCAAAACTAGAAAAGCCTCAAAAGCACTCCATTTTTAAAATCATTTGATTCTACAACGATATCAAGTTCATTACGCAATAGGTTTTCAGAAAAACCTGTCGTAGCCCTCCGTCATTTCAGATAAGTCCTATTTAGTATTCGTGCTACGTTTGTTGACCTCCGTCAAGGCGTAGTGTGCGGTAGCTAACTAGTATTTATCTGTTTATGCATATGATGCAGATTGAGTTAGGGTAGTCGTGCGGCCTTGTTGACCTCCGTCAAGGGTCGTGCGGGTGGGTTTAATTCGATCAAGAAATGACGGGTTGAACTTGACTAGTAGCTTATGGTTTGTTGACCTCCGTCAAGGTCATAGGGTGCTAGGGGCAAAATATTATCGGGGATTTCAAGTGTTGAAATTTGCAATGAGATTGCATACCTTCTATGAGATAGTTGGATCCCGATACCCGCTGCGAGTAAGCGTTACTCCTGGGAGAGTTTTATACATTACAATTAGCCGATCAAGTAGGTGTCTAGAAAGGTGTCAACGAGGTTACGCCTCTGGGAAAACGAGGTTTACATTAATTAGGTTCGTGCGAAAGCACGGGGGACCTCCCTCAAAGTACCGACACTGGCCTGGCTGAAAGATTGGCGAACTTGTAGTGTGTAATTAATCCCGGCTAGTCTTTCCTTTTAGGGTTTGAAGGAAGATTTGATAAAAAGCAGTGGGAGCCATCCTGATTAGATAAAATAATAACCAATCTATTCTTGCAAGAGCGCACGCTGAGTGTTTTCTTCTCTCTCTCTCCAGGTAGCGACCATATCACGCCTTAATCAAGATAATAATACAGATTATTGATCGAACCCGCTTGTTATACTGAGCTGGGGAACGTTGGTCCCGCTCCAACTTATAATTGTTATAAGACAGAGCAGGAAATTGGGGATTACCAGATTTCCCGTGTCGCCCAAACGAAGAGAGTGCATGATGATGCATCATTTTCGGGTGTGTTCATTATACAGAACTGTTTCTCAGTATCCTTTACGTCCTGGGTATGTGATACCAGATCAGGATCCCAGATATGTAATCTGTTACATAGGGCTATAGAAAGGTAGAGAACTGAGAACGGGTGATAAGTTTCATGAGGCAGAAAACGGGGCAAGTGTTGCAGCCAAGTCTGTCGGTCACTGTCACCCTGTATTACCAATACATTGATTCTGAACGAATGTTATTAGATACCGAACCTGATATACAAAATCATATCAGTCTCTTTATCAGTAAAGAAATGATATAATTTTGTATTGATGGATAATGTTTTGAACATTTCCTATATCAAAAGTTGATCGGTTCAGGCACGTTATCTAAAAGCATTGATGTTCTAAATCAAACTACAGTTCTTAGTATATGGAACACACAAAAGAGGAAGAGTTCAGAAATGAACGGATTCTTCTTGAGGTATTGTAGACTAGGTCATATCAATGCGACCCGACTAGCTAAGTTACATTTAGATGCATATTTAAATCAGTTTGAATTTACATCTTGTGAAACTTGCCAGTCATGTCACAGAGATAAGATGACCATAGCTCCGTTCATTGGAAACAGAGAAAGAGTTAGTGAACTCTTGGGATGATACATGTTGATGTATAAAGGTCCCCTGTCTACACATGCCAAGACCGGTTCTTTGTACTTCATTACATTCTCTGATAATCTCTCAAGATTCAGACATATGTTCCCGTTGCAACACAAGTCCGAACCTTTTGAGATATTCACAGAATATAAGTTAGAAGTAGAGAACCAAAATACGGGTATAAGTATTATGTCCTTTGATGTGATCAAGGAGGAGAATACTTGAGCACGGAAA
The DNA here is from genome assembly GCA_030015575.1 of Agapanthus africanus. Taxonomy (NCBI): domain Eukaryota; kingdom Viridiplantae; phylum Streptophyta; class Magnoliopsida; order Asparagales; family Amaryllidaceae; genus Agapanthus; species Agapanthus africanus. The sequence continues at coordinate 168,012,025 of CM057345.1, forward strand.
TCCTGGACTATTCTAAAGGAGAATGAGATTCTCTCTCAGCATTACTCTTCCATATACACCATTGCACGATGGTATATCGGGGCGGAGCAATCACACCCTATATGATAAGGTGTGCTCTATGATGAGTACTACTGAGTTACCTTTTTCCTTTTGGGGAGTTATGCGCTTGAGAAGCTGCATACCTATTGAATAAGGTTCGAATCAAATCAGTTGCCTACCACTTCATATTTGATATGGAAAGGGAAGAGCCCATGTCTTAAGTTAGTTAAGATTCGGGGTTGTCCGGCCTATGTCTAAAAGCAAAATCTGGACAAACTCGAGGCAATGTCTGTAATGTAAAGCTGGAAAGGTTCCAGCTATACAAACTACAGTAGATGATTTGGTACAACCAAAGGATTCAGTAGATACCAGCGAACCTCAGCCTCTCCGCCGATCTAGTAGGGTTCCTCACCCACCTGAGAGATACTTCGGTTTCTCTATGACAGTGGGAGCGAGGATTGCATCATGAGATGATGACCCAACTAGCTTCGAGCTGGCCATCGAGAGTAAGACTCTGTAAGAATGGTTGGATGTTTATCGATCTGAGATGGAATCCTTATACACCAACAAAGTATGGACTTTGGTTTCTATATCTGAAGGGTTAAATCCCCATCAGAAGCAAGTATATCTTGAGAAGATTACTTGGTGTAGATGGAAAAGTTAAGACTTTCAAAGCTAGACTTGTTAAAGCTTTTTCTTCATCGACCAGGAATGGATAATGATGAAACCTTTTCAAGTAGCTATGCTTAAGTCCATCCAGATCCTACTTGCCACGGCTACACACCATGACTACGATATCTGGCGGTTGGGTGCCATGACTGCTTTTCTAAATGATGTTTTAGAAGAGGACGTCTATAAGTACACAGCCAGAGGGCTTCGTAAACAGTGGGAGCAGCGGAAACGTGTACAAGATGTTTTATAGGATAAAGCAGGCATCGCGGAGTTGGAACATCTGTTTTGATGAATTAGTCAAAGAAGTTGACATCATCAAAATGGTAGATGAACCTTGTATAAACAAAAAGGTAGTAGGGAGTATGGTGTTGATCCTCGTAAAGTACGTGGATGACATACTCTTGATAGGGAAGGAGTTTCCTATGCTACGCTCGATCAATCTCTGCTTATCACTATGATTCTCCATAAAGGATCAAAGTGATACCTACTAAATCCTGGGTTTTGGATCTATGAGATAGATCTAAATGGATATTAGGACACTCACTAGTTATAGTGAGATGGTATCAACTGATCCTGGGGAGAATCACTGGAAGGGTTCCAGGGTGATAAGGACGACTGAATGTCAGTCGCAGGCATTGTCTTTACCCTCAGTAAAGGGACGGTATGATGGAAGAGTTCCAAGCTAGATACCGTGACATACTAGACGATAAAGGCAGGATACATCGCTACTTAAGATGCTACCAAAGAGGCAGTCTGGGTGTATATTAGTTCGTAAGATGAACTTTGTTCCTCCCATTGTGTGACAATGGAGTTGTGGCTTATGCCAAGGAACGCCGGTCCCATCAGTGATCCAGACATATTCTATGGCAGTATCACTTGATCATGGAGATGGTTGATCTCCAGGGAGATCGAGGTTAGGAGAGTAGACTCAGAGGACAACACAGCGGATCCACTCACAAAGGCCTGTTCCCAGAGAGAGACTTTTTATGGGATGGTTGAGTATGAGATACTACAACCACTGCTATCAGATGGCCCTAGTGCAAGTGGGAGATTGTTAGTTATATGTATGCCCTAGAGGCCATTACTATACATAGGATGTATATTGTAGTGGATGCTGGGACATATATAGGGAGGACTTTCTTGCTCGACATGATAGTATGCTATCTGGTTAATCTTTACCTTAACGTGTATGCTGATTGTCTCTCTGTTACATGTTGATAAAGCCCTTAGGATCTGTACTTGACTACCTGGACTATGATGCGGATCATACTAGTGGGGACATGGTAGTCCATAAGTACATCCTTCACAGTCCCTAGTCGTGGGTATATCGAGACGGGGCATCGATATACCAGAGTAGACTAGCGTGTACCTTCTCGACCCATACAGATGGGCGATGGATGATCCCATATCCATTGGTGTTTGACATCAGAGGAGATATACGGGTGCTCAGTAGAGACTGGGTACACTGGACGGACTCGCCGAGAACTCCCAGATGGTATTATACCTCACGTCAGATGGCAGTTCTCTGGTGACACTGGTACAGAGTAGTCTGTTGACCCGAGATCGTCATAGAGTCTTGTGTGGTTCCCACTGTGCTTTGATTTCCATCTTACCACGTCCAAGAAGGCGTGCAAAACGGTGGTTTTTGGGTACAGTCCCGAGTCACATGGAGGCAATGAGCGATAGGAGGGGATTCGTCTCTCCCGGTATAGGGAGTTGATGTTGTGCTGTGTTCGATTGGCTATAACAGGAAATCCCTGGCCAGGGTTGCTGAGATTTACTGGTAAGTGTTACCAGTAGTATCTCGAATTGTTATAGACCTCATATCGACACGACTTATCGAGCTATTGGGGTCTGACGTTTACCACCCCTAGGCGAGATATGCGACATATCAGACGATCAGACCGGACTGTACGGTAGTGTTACTGGTTGGATTCACTGGAGTGTGAGCGGGCTTGCTCATCGATCTTCAGATCGCTCAATACCCGGGTGGCCGTTACGTTTAGCAGACCGCTTGCGGCTTGTGGGTGTTTGATATGATCATCACCTGCTGCCGGCGTATTGACGAGTCTTTAGAGTCCTACACAGAGGTTTCCTGGCTCAAGCGAAACGAAATAGGAGCGCATATGAGATATGTGCGGGACCGAGAATAATGCGTGTATGTGATACCGTATTTCATTCTCGCGATCAATGCGTCGAATGGTTGTATGCGATATAACCTAGTTATCGATTCAAGCGTTGATTCGATAAGCCGATACATTGGATACTAGTCGGTTATATGCGATATGACCGGATCGTTAAATCAAGTGTTGATTTAATGATTTAATGCATAATAATATATTTGATATATTACTTTGCATTAACTAGTATCGGTTCACTTTAAATGGATTTTCTCTCTCAGATGTGCGCATTGCATATGCGATATGATTTGTGCACTTGCTTGTATCATATTTGATGGTGCATGCAAAAATGGTTAAGTATAAAGAATTAAACCTTGGTTAAAGGAATGGTTAGGGTTTATTATTTGTTATTCATTTATCTTATTTAATTATCTATTTATTTTTGATAAATGAATAAATGGAAAGATAATGAGGAAAATGGTTGCTTTCTTTTGACCATTCATGAATCTTCATGAAGACTTTGACCATTTTGTCTCATGCTTAACCCTAACCACTTCTATTAACTCAAGTTAATTCTCTACAACTAACCATGGTGAGAATTATGATAAGAATGGATTTTTCCTTTTATTTTAATTCTTATCATAATATTTATCTTCTTCTTGCTCTTCTTCTTCTTCATGAAGAAGCTTGTCTTCATCAATGGCATATTGAGCATATGAGTGAGAAATCCAATTCTAAAGTCTACCCACTTCCTATTTCTTCATCCTCTACCTCTTGCCAAGTAGTAGAATGTGTTTCCTTCACAAGTTTTTAGGGCTTGGTGAAGGTGGAGCTTGATTTAGCGATGCCTCGACGTAGATCATCTTCGGCATGGACATCGACAACGTAGCTCGCTTTTTCTCCGACGAAGCCGACTCTAGAGCCCGGATTCCTTTTGGACAGCGGAGACGACTTCGTTGCGGAGATATGGAGGTGGAGCACCGGATCTACAAAGGTTGTATTTCCGATATCCCATTAGTTAAGTGTTAACTAGTTAGCTTTTTCGCCTAGTTTTCTAGCAAACGATCCGTAGTCGGGTCTCTCGGCACCATAATTTTTGAAATTGGCATGTTCGATGCCTTGTGAGACCTCACTAGGGTGCCTAGGGACCCTACAAGCTTTACTAACTTGTTCTAATGCGTTTAAAATATCGATCGAACGGATTTTCGAAAACCGCAAATTTCATGTGTAAAGTTTCTGTCGATTTTAAAAAGGCCTAAAAATCATTTTGAGCATACCAGAAAATTAAGCAGGATTTTTGAAGAACACAGAAGAAATTCGACACCCTGAATCGACCATACGGCTGCGGATCCGCGGCCAATACCTAGCTTTGGCCGCGGAACCGCGGCCATATTGGTGCTTCAGAGTGCCAATTTTCTTCTGGGGGTTCTACATGTAAAATTGTGGTTTCTGAAATATTTCTTTTGGGCCCAGATTTTGTTACTGTACAACAGATGTACGTGGGGACCACTTCGGGAAATTTTGTCTATCGAAATTTAAACGTGTTAGTTTACAGTACTTACATTATATCTCCGACCGTGAATGTCATTTGAGCGGTAAACCGCGTCTGATTGCTATAGTTCTTTTAGACGGGTTTGCGAACGTGATATTCGCGTTGATGTTCTGTGTTGTGTTGTGTTGTTGCGGATATCTCGTAGTGGATAGCAGTGTGCAGTGGTAGTGCAGTTTGAGTTTATTTGTACATTTGATATTGTGGGGCGAGCGTCCAACATGTGGACTGCCGTCACTGCCTGTTTGTATAATATTCTTTTGGGGCACGACCGGGTTGAGGTCGATATACCCGTTGTACATATTTTTCATTTCTGTACTAGGTTTTACCCCGCGACAGAGTGCACGGATAGCCGGGTTCTGGAGGGCAACGGGTCCGCATCTCATGGCTTTGAGAGGCAGAGGGGCCTCACTCTAGAATTGGCAGACTATTCGCCGCACTCGTAGGGGGTACAGGTTGATCCAAGGAGGGGTGCTCAAGTTACCGGATTCCGTGAAGTGCAGGGTGGTCCATTCACTTTGCTGTAGGAGGCTGTCTCGCTTCAGGTTTTGGCGGGTAACTTGCCGCACCCGTAGGGGTCTATGTTTCATTGCACAGGCTATCCACACGACCAGGGGACCGTCGGGTTTCAGCAGCGACTCTGTGAAACCCGGGGATCCCAGATTATCTATATTGTTCTGTGATGCTTATTACTTTTCTGTAATGTTGCATAGTATCACGCCTGGAGTGATTATTGTATATTGGTATATATACTATTAGATGTTGTATATGTTTTACACCCTTGCTAGTTCAGTCCCCGCTCTGTCGTTAGTTAAGTAACCTAACGGGTGATGACGGGACCCAGTGGCGAATGCGGATGGCATGTACGTAATTTTCGTTTTTTTCTGGTATGATTAATTGATGGGACCGCGTTGATTCTGATCAATGCAAAGGAAAACAAACCTGTTTGGATGTTGTTGGAACAGTTTTAAAAAGTGTTATTACAAAGACGTTTCCTTTCATTTTGCATAGTGGTATTCAGTTGGAATATCCTGCATCTCATTCGACGAGGCAAGGGCCGATATCCTTTCACCGGGAGTGACCCTTTGGGCAGAAGTTTGCGTCAGGATAATAACTTCACTATAGTCGATTACAAGTTGCTTTGCATCGCGGTTTTCAGTTGGAATATCCTGCACCTCATTCCACGAGGAAAGAGCCGAGATCCCTTCACCGGGAGTGACCTCTTTAGCAAAAGGTTTTCGCTACTATATTTTTTATAAAAGCTATAAGGTTCCTTCAATGAGATCAAGTTCATTACATTAAAGGTTTTTCGCCAAAAACCAGCCGTAGCCCTCCGTCATTTCATATAAATGGTCAGTAGTATTCAAGCTATGTTGGTCTGGCCCTTAGCCAGGACATAGTGATTGGTAGCTGCTGGGGTGTTCACATGTTGCATAGATAGATGCGTTGGTTTGGGACAGTCGTACAACCTTATTGGCCCTTAGTCAAGGGCGAGTACGGGTGGGTTCAAATTAACAAGATAATGATGGGAAGAACTTGACATGCGACTTATGATGGGTTGGCCCTTAGTCACGATCATAAGAGCATGGGGTAAAAATAATATCGGGAGTTTCTAAAGAAACTGAAACTTGCCAGGCATGCGCATACCTTCTGGAGTGTGATAACGTGAGTGGATTCCGTCACGTTATCATGCTATGAGAGTTGGATCCCGATTCCCACTGATGAGTTGGTTTACTCTTCGGGTGATCCCGATTGATTCTTCTTTTAGGTTTGGAGGAGAATTTGACAGTACAGTGGGAGGTTTCCGGATTAGATAAAGTGATAACCATTCTGATCTAGGTTAGAGTGCACGCAGAGTGTTTCTTTTCTCTCTCTCTTTGGCAGCGACCTTTGACCGACCCTAGACTATGACTCAGCGGCCAAGTTGACCGAAACTTCTTAAAATACTGGCTTTTGGATTGTCTGAGTTGCATAAGTCATTGCCACTCCTTCTTTTACCCTTTGCATTTCTCAGAACACCCCGTATTACTACGGACATCCACTTCCATTGGATAGATCCATCGTATGGTTATATACGAACTCGGAGGGACTTCTTCGAGGATGGATCAAGGTTCAGGAGAAATAGAATTGGTTTATTCAGTTGTCTTTTATTATCACTTTCTCTCAGGTTGCTGGCTCCTTGGTTTAGGAGAGTACACCTATTACGCTTATTGGATAGTCTTATTCCAAACCATAGGCAGGTGCCGAAAGGTAGGAAATGAAGAAAACCAATTAGCCTAAGTAGGGTGTACATAAGGTAATATGTAAAGACAAAATAAAGGGATTAGAAAGAGGGCAAAATAAATTGCGACTGCTATCATTCACGACCAAACCGCGTACTTCATCGCCACTCCTATTTCACCTTTGCTTTTTTCCCCAGTTCGGGAGAAATAGAATAAAGTATTATTCAGTTGTCTTTTATCATCACCTTCTCTCAGCTTACGAGTACCCCTTGGTTTAGGAGGGTACACCTATTATGCTTACTGGATAGTCTTCTTCCAAACCATAGGCTGGTGCCGAACGGTAGGGAAGGAAGAAAACCATTTAGCCTAACGATGGTGTACAGAAGGTAACGACTAAAGACAAATAAAGGGATTTGGAGAGATGGCAAAGAAATACACGGTTAAAGTCATGATTGGATTATGGAAGAGGCATTACTATGAATACCAGGATACCCCTACGAAACATTTTCATGTTTCAGTGCATTGTTAATTGAAAACTGTTTTCCCGATTAGATACTTACCCCAGGGTATGTATTTACCAGGTTTCATTCTCACATCTGTATGGTTTTACAGATGATGAGTGGGAGGAAATTATTAGGAATTAGGTGATCATCCTCATTATATCGCAATTCGTTGTAATTGGTGATATTTGAGGAAGTCGCCTGGGTTATTGCCGGCAGGCATGTGTTTGGTTTTGAGTATCCGTTGTTGTGCACCAATTTCAAAATGATTTATCTGTACGTTTATTTTTATAAAGTGAGATATAACTTTTTGATATTATGTCGATGACATTTACCTACATCAGTTGACGATTGGGTAAGGAGCATTGAACAACGGAGTAGTTCTTAACCATAAGTACAGTTTTCAACCTACGATGCACAGGTTTTGAGTTATTCAAACTCAACGAACTTATACAGAGTATTGTATGTTGTCCAGTGTCCATCAGGACAAAGTGGTTGGTCCTCGTACTATGTTCTGTTTACTTATGACTTCTCTAGTATTTTAGACAAGTGTTTCGTAGAAATATAATGTCTAAGTTTTGAGAAGTTGTGGGTATAAGAATAAAGTAGAGAACCAGATGTCGCAGGTATCGGGATTCTTCAAAGAGATCGAAGATGTAGATACTTGTGATAGGTATTTAGATGATAGTAATGGTTTTGAGAAACTTGTTTCTCTTTCAGGTTACTCATAATTGGATGTATTCTAAAGTTGAGTAATGCTGATTAGCCTCTCTCCATTAAGTTGATATGCACTGGAGACAGCTGCATGATTAGAATCTGGTTCCAATTAAATAAGTGCCAAAGTTTCTATATTGGATATAGAATAGTTCATATCTTAACGATGTTAAGGTACGGGGAGTTGTCCAGCTTATACTTAAAACCAGAATTTGGATAACTCAAGGCACGTTTCTGTAATGGCAGTTTGTGGGTTGGCCCGGGCTATGTCGAAGGTTGACTTTCTACCATTTGGAAGATCAATAGTGATATTGTTCTTGACTCGCTATAGTTTTAGTAAAATGGATTTTTTCAGAAAACAGTAGTGGGAGTATGGTAGAACTGGAAATGATTCCAGAACCGCAAACGATTACGGAAAATTTAATAGGACCTATAGATTCAATCAGGTTTGACATTCCAATAGCCACTCCGCAGATATGGTGGGTAACCTCAGACACCCGAGAGGTACTCCGGTAGCCTCAAGGACAGTGACAGGGAGGTTCTTATCTACCCAGACTTGACACTACTGTTGTTCCAGGTTATGAGACCCGGCAGGAGGATAAGTATAGCGTTATTCTAAACTAGCTTTAGAAGTGCACGTATATATTATTCTGCCATAGGGTTGTTGTGGTCAGTGGGAGCAGCGGAAGCATAGTGGGCAAGTAGTTTATGTCTATTTATAGACTTGAGCAGTTATAGCGGAGATAGATCATCTAATTTTGATGTGACAGTCATGGGTTTGACTTCATCAGAATAGGGGATGGATCTGTTAAGAAGGTAGTAGGGTGTGATATCCTGTTATTTGGATGACATACACAGAGTAGGAATTAAAATTCCTATAATACGATCGGTTGTACTGTGGTCGTCACACAGTTGTTTCTCCAGACAGGATATGGATATAATATCAGACATTCTGGTTTCTAGATCTATGGTTTTAGATCTAGATTTGGGTGGTTTCTCAATGTGGATACTTTGACAGTATTCTAATAGTTTTTAGAATAGAAGACTCCTGGCATGGTGGTGTACCTACAGGTGATGGAGTCACCCTCTCTAAAGGTGTCTTACAGACTAAAGGGGAGAGGGATGTGTATGATTGGCAGATCACTTGCTTGGGCAATTGAGTCAATCGTGAGATGTCAAGTACCAGACCAAATGTTGTTTTTGCATTAGACACGATAAGTTTGTATTAATCCAATCCTGGAGAAACATAAGGAAGCAGTTTTAGAATATAAGTGCATGTTCTACGGATTTGACGACGGCAACCTCTTTCGGGAGACGGTTATCATTCCAGGCTTCAAAGATGACATGGATGACAGAGTGATTGTCAGAGTTATAGTTTTCCCTTTGACGAGGGACAGTATTATGGACAGGTGGTCCAAGAGGATACTGTGGGAGGCATGGTGCAGGATACTGATTAGGTTCAGTTGACGATACAGTCTAAGAAGTTTGGATTTGTAGTTCATTTATGAACTAGGTCCCATCAGATATCCAGACATATTCTAAGACAGGTATTACTCAATTTGGGAGATGGCTTTTTCCGCGAACTTGAGATAAAGAGAGACATAGAAAGAAACATCAGGGCGGATCTACTCACTGAGGCTATTTCTCGAACACAATAGTTTTACAAACGGGCTTTGTGAAACTGATTAGTAGAGGAGTTGGGTGTTCGGTATCACACGGGCTGTGAGTATGCGACATCGCAATAATTAGCCTTAAGTGCAAGTGGGAGATTGTTAGATATAGCGCCCTCAAAGTCAATTATTGGATCGCAGGTACGTGATTGCAATGATTGAGGAGGACCTATACCAGTAGGACAGTCTTACTCGAGATGATAGTATGCTATCTGGTTTGCCTTTATCAGTCGTGTATAGGTTCAGGTGACTGATCACGATTACAAATTGATAGAGCCCTTAGGATCTTTCTTGACTACCAACATTATGATGGCGATCATATACGTGAGAGTTGGGTAGTCTATAAGCATATCCTTAATTCTGGTCCCTAGTCGTGGGAGTTTCGAGACAGGGCATCGATACTCCGGAGTAGAATAGTGTATACAGTCGAGACCCCGACGAGGGGCGATGGCCGGTCTCACAAGCCACTGGGGTCAGTTGGATCACCTAAGATGTATACAGGTGCTCATTGGGTTATGAGTACACCGGACAGGACTCGCCGGGAACCTGCTAGTTGGTATTATATATATCGTCAGATAGCAGTTCCCTGGTGACATGTGTACAGGTTAGTTCATCGACCTGAGGTCGTCATTTGTCTCGTGTGAGTTCCCACCGTGCTTTGATTTCTACCCTACCACGGCTCAAAGGAGTCATGCAAACAGGTAGTTTTTGGGTACAGTCCCGAGCCACATGGAGGCACGTGAGCGGATCGGCAGGGGATTCGTCTCTCCCGGTATTGGGGGTGGAGATCGCGCTGTGTCTAGGAAAGCCATTACACCAAGTCCTTGGCCAAGGCGAGTGAGAATTACTGGTAGGTACTCCGGTAGTTTCTCAGGGTGTTCAGGGCTTGTCTCCGACACGACTTATACCGCTATTGGGGGTCTGACGTTACCAGCCCCTAGGCCGGATAAACGATACTCATAGACGAATGGACCGGACTGTATATACATTGTCACTGTTAGGCTCAGTAGGGTTTCGGGATGAGTTCGCTAATCGGCTTCCCTTGATGTCAGTACAAGGGCAGCCGTTACGCACAGCTAGTGCCGCTGACGGCTTGTGGTTAAACCCACTGCTAGGGTACTGACGAGTCATTAGACTCCCCCATAGATAGTTTCCCAAGTTCGGGCGAAACGTTGTAGAGGCCGTATGGTTTTATGGCAGGGTTCGGAAAATGCACGTGCATTTTCGCACGTGTCATATTTCGGGCAGATAATACTGGTGGGCTTTGGTTTAAGCCGGATCCGAGTATTATACTGTGTAGATATAATATCTTTGTCTCGGTTGCATTTGTATTCGGTCGTAATACAAATGCGGGTATGTTTATACTGTTACGGGGTTATCCTGAAATTCGTTTCGGGATCGCTTTTAGAAGTTGCCAGTTTCCAGTTTTCTATCGGCCGTATTTAAACATTCGGTTTAATACGGATTTATCTTTTCTTCATGAGGGTGAGTCATGAGAGTGCTTCTAGAAGATTCTAGAATTGGTGACTAGGTTAATGAGGTGTTATATGATTCATTGGTTGCATTAAATAGATGATGATGTGTTTAGGTGACTCATTCTTTTGCATTAACTCTTCTTTGTATTTGCTTAAGATCTTTTGCTTATGGTCGCCCCTTTTGCTCCTATACTCACCCCTCCTCTCACTCATATATGGCCGGCCCCTCCCCTCCTCCTCACTCACTCACTTGGTTGAAAAGATTATGATAGATTTGTGTATGGAAATTTCATAGCTCCTTTTATCCCATCTCCCGATTCAAATAGCAACTTCATTAACCGTTCGTCCATGGCTTTGGACGAAGTGAGACAAACTGTTCTACTCATTCTCTACATCAATCTTGGTCATCTCTTTTAGCAAACTTGATGACCGAGTTGCCTCGGGTCAGAGGCGGGAGCCCGTTTAAAGATCCGTTGACGTGGTGCCATCTGGACGAGGAGACTGGAGATTCAGGAGATCGGAGCAGCCGCAACAAAGCGTGGGATGATGGTTAAAGAACGAAGGACTCGGATCGTTCGGTATAACCTTTCTACCCTCTTTGTAGTTTGTTAGTTTAGCGTTAATGGCAGATCCGGGATATAGTATGCGATAGCGCCAGTTATAAAAATTTTTGTTCCGCATTTGGCGTCAGTTTGACGGCCGGGGCGCTACCGTAGACTTACATCTTCAAGTCCCGAGAATAATATATTTGTGTAGCCATTGTGGGAAATATAAAGTTATCGTATTCGTAGGCTGTCCGTTGGGTGATAACTAAAGTGAGACAGTATTCTTCGATTTTCATACCACGTTCAGAATTGGTATCGTATAATCTACATTGGAATATATAAAATGGGACAGCCTTATGTATGTATGAGATCGCTATAACTTCTTCAAGAACACCGAAATAGGGTTTTCCTTTGTCGTCGACGATTGCGACGCCACTATTTTGTACAGTTCTAATATGTTCTGTCCGTTCGATATCAAATTTATAGCCATAAATCCCGTACCCATTGTAAAATGTAGTTGCAATTATTGGACCGTTTATAAGGTCGTGAACCTCTTTATCAATCTGCTCTCCACGATTCAATTGTCTGTCGACTTCTTATGTACACCAAGTGGCGAAATTGCGCCTTGTTCTTTTTATATTATATCGGCCGACCGCCTAGGATTCGATTGCTTGAGTTTAGTTTTATGTGAGCTGTTCATAATTTACATATATTAGATCAGTCAGATTAAATTTAATTTCGGACGTTTAAATGGATGAAATTATTACTTACTCTTCATATGTAGAAAAACATTCACTGTAGCAAGATGTACGCATGTAAACTGCCAATTAGATCGTAAGACATGTTTTTTATTTTTCCTGCTCCAATTGGACCGTCAGGCACACGTGGCGGTTTGTCAGCTTTGTCCTATCATCGTAAAGACACGACTTATTCTAAGAGATAACCTTCTGTTCGCTCGAGTGCGTGTCGTGCATTTTGAAGGTTATGGTTCAAATATCGGATATGTTGGTTTTTATAGAAAAATAGAACTATTCGATTCTCAAGTTTTAAAACTATCGTAAGTGCACGGCGCGTTGTAACAATCTAGCAAGTACGGGTCGATCTACAGGGAATGGATATTACGACGATCATTTTGAGTTAAGAATAAATGGTTTGAATTGGGTTTTGTCACGTTTTATGAAAAGAATACGTTGTTTCAAGAAAAAGATGATATTTACGGGATACTTAGGCTATAGCTTGGCAAGTTGAATTGTGGCATTACTTTCAACTCTTATTCTTGATTCGAAACAGACATTTTTAGTTACTGCTTGAATTTGAGAAGCATGCTGTATCTAAACCGATTACAAAGAATAGTTTAGGATACAACATTAAGTCGGAACAAGTAGCAACTAAAAGATGCAAGAAAATTTGATGAAGTTAGGATGAAACTAACTAAATGCAGTTAGTAAGTATAGAAAATGTATATATATCCATTTCTCTCAAAATGATCTGCTATTTATAAGTACTGCAAATCCAAAAAGAGAGTATACAAGTAGGTTGATGTGACCAAGAGGAGTATACAGAAGAAAAACGAGTGGAATTGGTACACATTGGGCCGCAATTTGCGGCCATATTGATTAAAATTGCGGCCAGGCTTTGAGTTCTGGGGCCCATTTTTGTACTGTGTTCTTCTAACATTCCAAGCTTCTCTTTATGATTTTCTTTTCTTTTAATTTAAATATGGTTGCAATCTAGAGTTTGGAATCTAAATGTAAAGATTTTTCCACCAATAAAGTATACATCACATCATACCTTTTCAATATAAAACACACTCATGTTTTATTCCACTTGTATGCCAACTTGTCAAGCTTATTTGTGCACATACAATATATCATGGCTGTCCATACATGTATCATGTTGGACCATTTTTGAATAATTTGCTGTATACACATGATTTGTTGCAAAAATTCCTAGAACTTGATCATTTTCCGTCCCGTTTGCAGTTTTGGCTCAAAATCTCTGTATTTGTGCAAGTTGTGTGTGCTTTCAGTGATATTTCCCAGTGTACCTGTAACTTGTATTAATGAGCAGATACGGATTAAATATCAATGTTTTATTCACAAAATGGTATCGAATGAGCAGTATTAAATGTAGTTTTATGTGATGAACAAATACCTCCAAACTTACCTTTTGCTCGTCCCGAGCAAAACAAAATCCTAAGTTCACTTTCATATGGAACGCGATTGCACTGAGCCCATACAACAAGTCGTTTAACTTCTAGGTGTCCCTAGCAGGAGCGGTTTTGTAACAACCCTGAACTTTCTGTACAATTTTTTTTTCAAAATACAGAAAAGAATATCTTAGCCTGAGCATAAGTTATAAATTTAAATTGCTTTTGAATAGCAAGAAACAACTTGTAGCTCATTGGTAAAGCCTTGCACTGCTGTGACATAGCCATTGTGTTCGAATCCCCCAGCCACATATTATTTTTATTGATTTTTCTTTTAAACTTTTAGAAGCTCAAAATTTTAAACGTGCACTACACGTAAAATGAGAAGTCACACAGAAAACAAACATGTGCACTGAGCCATATGAAGTGACTAGGACACGTGGCAGAAATCCCACACCCCACCAAGCCAAGATGGCCGGTGAGATTTGCTTGGGGGGCCGGCGCCGCCAGTCCCAACCGTAGCAAATGCTACAAAACTCTGCCCTAGCACCCCTTGGACCCCCCCACTAACCCTAGTCTGTTAGATTTCCCTGCACATTTCTAGAGAATTAAAATGAGGCATTAATCCAAATTTTAATGCATATTTTTAATTCATTCTTCAATCCTCAAAACCCTAATTTCTTCTATAAATACCACACTATACCATAACCTTCCTCATTCAGAATTCGATTGCCAAAACTCTCTAAAATTCCTAAGTCCAAGAAGTTGTACAAGTGGAGTTAGCTCAAGGAAAAAATCCAACGACGTTTCGGGACAAATCCGGCGACGAAACGACTCCCCGATGATTCCATAAGCTTCTTATACCTCTCATCTTTCTTTCTAATCTATAAGTCCCACTTTCCCTCTTATACTTCTATTAAAACGAATTCCATTTTCAAAACTAGTCGGAAGCAGAGTTAATCCGACTTCCGTTTCTAATTTAACTAAAAACACCATTTATCTTAATAACAAATTTACAATCTTTTTGTATATTGTTTAGCAATCATAAAAAAACACATTAGAACACGTTTCATCTCAAAATAATATGTATTGCAACTTCTATTTCAGTTTTACGGTAAAATACCATCATATTTACATACGACATTGCTTATTCATTTTGCTCATATTACCTTTAGAAAACTCATGAGGTAATGACCTACCTCATCACAACACTCATTCTTGATATAGCACGATGGCTTTTGGAACATTAGTTTGTGGGATAAATACGAGTTTACATTTAAATACCATAAACATTCAAAAACCATTTTCTTTAAAAGTGTATTATTTAATTCTTTGCAAATGCGCCTCTACAACCCATTTTGGGGAACCCCGATCGAGATGGTGCGGGTTATCGAACATCCTCGGGCCTAGTAGAGCGAGATGCAGACCTCCTCACAAAGCATCCAATCTCGATGGAATTTTTAATGCAATTTTTAAGAAAAATATGATTTTTATTTAATAAATAAGTTCTATATATATATATATAATCAAAATACCTACTTTAAATATATTATATATATTCCATGTTTTTCTAAATCAAAGGAATCGCAGATTTCATGAAACTACCATTACAAATCAATACAATTCCAATATTACACTATATTACCATATATTATTCAAGTTAGGTTTATATCCACTAGAATATTTCATTTTATAAAAACTACATCTATGAAAACCCTAAATACGATAAATAAATACTTGAGTTTTATTTTGAAAATATATCAAAACTATTTTTCATAAAACCCCCTCAAGTTATATTAATTTACAATAAGAACCCTAGTAAATATAGGTTTAAGCGGGACCGGTTCTCTTGAGCCTCAGGAAGCTGGAGGATATGGGTACTTGCCAATCTAGGGTAGACAACCTAAAAACGGTGTTATCAATACGGTAATTGTCTTGGGAAAAGACACAAATCCTGCCGTCCATGTGCAGCAGTTACCGATAACTTCAAAAAATAATTCAGGACCTCAATTCTGTTTAAGTTTCTGACTCAGGCAGAGTCTCAGTCTAATCTGAAATCAATCAATCTATCCTCAAATACAATTCAAGTATAACTCCATTTCAACATGAATCCATTTATACCAGAATTCAATCTATATTAACATGACTCGACTAAACCGAACCATGGATATACTTGTTAGTGTATATGCCCTAGAGGCCATTACTGTATCATACTAGTTGGTATATTACTTGATGGAAGCTTGGGATATTCACAGTTGTATAGACAATCTTGCTTAAAATAGTAGTATGCTACTTGGTTTGTTTCTACTTTAATGTGTGCATGTGTTTCTTTTAGCATATCGCCTTTACACATTAGTGGAGCCCTTAGGATCCTTGCTTGATTACCAGCGTTGTGATGGCAGTCACACTAGTGGGGGCTGGGTAATCTACAAGCACATCCTTATACAAGTCCCTAGTCGTAGGATTATCGAGACGGGGCATCGATGCTCCGGAGTAGACTAGCGTATGCGTTTCTCATCCCAGCTGGGGCGGGTGCTCGTTAGGTTACGAGTACACTGGACAGGACTCATCGGGAACTGCTGGTTGGTATTATACCTATCGTCAGTTATCAGTTTCCAGGTGACATGAGTACAGCTTAGTCCGTTGACTTGACACTATCACTTCGCCTCGAGTGTGTTCCCACTGTTCTTAGATTGCTACCCTACCACGGCTCAAAAGAGTCGTGCAAACAGGTAGCAGTTGGGTACAGTCCTGAAGCACTTGGAGACAGTGACGGTTAGACAGGATTCGTCTCTCCCGATATTGGGGGTTGATATCGCGCTGGGTCTAGGAGAGCCATTACACAAAGTTCCTGGACAGGGCAAGCGAGATATACTGGTAGCGTTTCTAGTGTTATCTCAGGGTGTTCTGGGCTACACTCCGACACGACTTGTACCGCTATTAGGGGGCTGACGTTTACCGCTCCCCTAGGCCCGCCATGCGATACTTTCAGACGAACAGACCGGACTGTACGGAGATTGTCACATTCAGGCTCAGTAGGAGTTTGGATGGGTTCACCTCATCAGTCTTCTTATCGGCATCACCTGGGGACCGTTACGCACAGCTAGTACCGTTTGCGGCCTGTGGTTAAACCCACTGCCAGCGTAGTGTCGAGTCTTTAGAGTCCCACACAGAGGGTTATTCGCCTTTGGGCAAAACATAGTAGAGGTCGCATGGTTTTGCGACGGGGTTCGTTCACATCCGCGCACTTGTGCACGTTTGGTGTCCGAACAGTTATTACTAGCGGGCTTTGGTTTAAGCCGGATCCTAGTATATGTTTTGGGATTGATTTTATCTCAGTGTATTCGTGTTCCTCGGAACATGGATGCGGGTGTGTATGCACAGTTGAGAGAGGCTGAGGCAGAGAATTCTCATTAGGGTTGATGACTATTGTCTTTTTCCAAACCCTAATGAATATGTGAAATATGATTAATAATATGTAACGTTTTGAAAATCGTTTCGGTGAAATTTCGAAAAAACGGTAAAATAAGGGGGTTTTCTGTAAAAAGTCAAAATACAAATATTTTATTATAAAAATTAAATATACATATTCTAGCTATGAAATTACTATTATTTGGTGTTTATTGAGCCGCGGGTGAAATTTCAAATTTTCTGAAAAAATATTATTTTATTATTATTTTAAGCCGTCACTAATACATTTAATTAGGGAAAGTTACAAATTGGAATGAGTTGAAACAAATTTTGTGCATCATAAAACATTAAATAAAATTTTATCATGTAGTTTTTGGAACGAAATCATTTGCCAAAACGGTTTAGAAATTATTGAAGAAAAAAGGCTTTTTTTTTAGCGTAAATGGATGTTTGGGGTATTGTATTTATCATTTTTCATCACCCCACACCCGTACCCACACCCACACACCCCCATTCACTTATCCCCTTGAAGAATTCAGCAGCCCCCTCTTTTGTCCCCACTTGGATTTCAAAGGAAATGAAATGAAAGAAAAGAAAAGAAAAGAAAAGAGTAGAAAATGATATAATTTGAGTTGACTTTAACTTGAACTAACTTTCTCCACCTCACTCTCTCTCCTTCCTCATCCAACCCCCCCACAATCTGGTCGAAACCAGCAACCCCCAACAGCCCCCTTTTTCCTCTTCTCCTCTCTTTGTTCCATCAAAGAAAATCCAAAGAAAAATCCACTAAAAATCAAGCAAAAATCCAAATCAAAATCCGACTCCTACCCATTTTAGCTTAGCCCGTATAGCATGGATTTTGGTGACAAGGGAGCATTTTGGAGGGCTATGTGTGATTGTGGGATCTTCAATTTGTTTGGGTAAATTCTAACCCTTTTGCTTAAATTGTTGTTAATTGCTTGTAGTTAGCTTAATTAAGTGTTAATTTGGTTTTATGTGGGTTCAATTGTATGATTAAGGAATTCTAGTTAGGGTTTTGTTTTGAAATTGGGTTGTGATCACTTGTGCATGGTTTGTGATGTGAGCTAACATCTTGAAAAATTGTTAAAATTTATCTAGTTGCATATTACAAGTTGTCACTTGAAAAATGTCCAAATTAAGTTTTTTTGTGCAAACTAGGGTTTTATGAAATGCATTTATATGTGAGATTAAAAATATGGTTAGGGTTTTTATCATATTATTAACTTTATTAAGTGTAGTTTAACACTTTAGTTCATGAAAATCCAACCTAAATTGTAGTTTGTGCATTTTTGCTTTGAAATTGTAAAAAAAAGGGTATTTTGTAAACTAGAATATTAGGGTTTTTGGAATTTAATGAGTTTAAATTCCGGAAATTGTTTCTATGACTTATTTAAGATATTTAATAAATATATTGGCCGCTACATTCATTTAAACATCCTGTTTTGTACAAAAACGGCGAATTGTGCTTGCTGGATTTTCGGAAAAGTGACTTTTTAAGTAAAGTTGGGGTTTTTGTGAGTTTTAACTTACTTTATATTAAAATTAGTGTTCGTGAATGTGCAAATGAGTGTGATTGGATTTTTATCGATGGTTTGACGTTTGTACATCGACATCGAGGGTTGGTTTGACTATTCTTGCATGCGTAGGCGATAGGTTTGGACCTATGCATGATACGCGTGCCGAATTGATTTTCGTATGCCGTTTCGATTTCGAATTTAGTTTTAATGCGAAACGGTGCGTTATGATATGTAGGTACCCCATGCGGACTTCGAGACGACAAGCAAGCGCGTGGCAACGTCGGCACCGGCAAGCGAGAACCAGGTGAGTAGATTTATATCTACGGGGAGAAGTCGGGTAGATGGCGTATAGCACCCCCGCAGTCCGTGGTGGTGTATACGGATGCGTATACACACCAACAATTATTATATGTTATTTGGGATTAATAACGTTGCTTAGGATGGATATTGGTGTGTTGGATTATCTTAGTGTTGCGAACCCTAGGGTAGTGTTGCACTACACATACACACATACATACTTGCATACATCCCTATTGATATGTGCTCATGGGATTCTTTATAGTTATGGGTTCACATGGGTATGAGACTATGTGTTCACATACGGATTTGAGGATGATACTTGGGATTGAGCTGAGTCGATGAGATTTGATTTGAGGCCGTAAGATCGGTGATATAATTTGAGATACGACATGACGTTGTAGCGGGTCCTTGACGTAGTGTTTCACACACGTCCATGCATACGTAGGCGGTATCAGTATGGTACTAGACGTAGATCAGTACCCCGATCATGATAATTGATAAAGAGGATACCATGTGAATAGTATGATGAATGTGATATTGACCCGTACCCAGATTGGGATGCCGTACGACGGATTTACGCACGAGCTATATTGATGATTGATCCGCACTCTTGACTTGGGATGCCTGATTATAGATATGGTATCGGATAAGATATTATTGAGGCGGGATCACCGACTATACATATACAGGTATGTATATGTATCGACTCAGATGATAGGCGGTTCCCTTACCTGTAGTTCAGCTTGTTAGTTCAGCCATATAGTTTAGTGTAGGTGTTAGATTAGATTAGACTTCTTACCTATTTTAAAAACCAACGAATCGTGGGCATTCTTAAAGACAGCCCAAGGGATCCTACGGATATTTCAAAAGACGTATCTTTTCATAAAAACACCGTAGCCCCTATTTTCAAAACCCATGATTCGTGTTATTTCAAAAGGCACCATTTGTAGGACTTATATTAGATTAATGCAGATTGTTATAGTTGCGTCTAGTTTTCAGCTCCCGCTCATTTTTGTGGTCCGCTTCGCATCGCATGCCTATTTTATGTTTCATACTCCATTAGTGATATCATGCTGTTAGGACACCAGCACCATTACCGATGATGCGTAGGTACCACGTACACTTAATTGCCGGCTCACACACATCTTCATCGGTAATTGCCATGTCACGTACACCTTAGAAAATATTATTGCTTAACTTAGCTAGATAGCTAGTAGTTTGACATAATATTAGTGTACTTACCTTATATGCCAGCTTAGATATTGTAGTTATTACTTGTCACTTCATGCATACTGTTATTCATCGTTGTGCCGCAGTCATGGATTCTCATGCATATATTCACTATTTTACGTGTTATTGAGGTTTTGGATTCGGATTTCCATGAGATTTTCTGGATTTGGAGGAAAACCGCAAAAACATAAATAAACCTTTTCTCTCTTTTAAAATAAAAAGTGCGGTTTTCCTATGATGTATGAGTCGTCCACCATGAGTTTGCTGATGGATTTCGAGACCCGATTCGAGGAGTGGAGGAATCGTTTCGGGTACATGGTGGGCCCGGTATGGTACCCCGGGGCAAGAGGAATGTGGTGTTGACGTTGAGCCTGGCTGGGGAGCACTACCTACCGGTGATATTACCCGACACGTCGGATATCCGGAGGATACCGTCGTGGTCTTGAGATGGATGGTAGGGGCCGGTCTGGACTGACGGCGCCCTAGATATTGAGATTGAGACATTGATATTTCAAGACATGAGATTTATGTTTTGTGTCGATGCTAGACACTGTTGATACTGATTTCATTTATGATACCTCAGTTTAAAAATACGAAGGAAATCTCACTAATTTATGAAAACAGTTTCTTCTTTTACATGTATTCTGTTTCATGCATGCATACCTCATTCATATGATATATTGCTACCTGAGGCACTGACACGGGCACATGAGATTACACTCGGGTTAGATATTTACCCTAGCCTTGTTATAGGCTACGTGTTATTCATATTTTTGAGGCTATATTATGATCCTTGACCTAGGTTGCGTTATTTATGCGATTTCTGTGCGTAGATATTTTTCTATTCACGAGTTGGCAACTCACCCCGTTGTGCCCCAGTTTCTTACAGGTTTGCCGTACAGGTTTCATTACGGCTTTGCGGGCTCAGTTTAATTCGGGTGACTTGCTAGTAGGTGGGTTTTTCTTGTATCGTACCCATCATATTACCTTGTATAATATTATTCCGTTGTATCTAGTAAATTCCATCAACCAAACATGTATTTATTGAGATAGAGACCATTGTTGTTTATTCTTTCGACCTTAGAGTTGCTCGTTATATTTCTGGTGGTTTTGAGTTTCCTTTTGAGTTTTGATCCTCGCCGTTGGCGTTGTACATTATATTGCTTGTGTGGTTGTGACCGTCGATTGACGAAGAGCTAGCTCCCGCTTGGGGATGCCTTTTTATTGATTTCGTATACTATTCATGTTGTATCCCGTTTGGGAGCCAGTATTTACAAAGGAGACTCTGCCGAAATTTTCAGTAAATTTTGTAAATTTTGATGTTCTTAAAAACCGCATAATTCGGCTTATGCTATTAAAACTACTTGTTTTAAATTGGTTTTCCTTCACTCTACTTCTTTTCTTGGTTTGGATTTCTGGGTTTTCGGTTTACTTAGATTACGTACGCCTCGAGACGTTTCGTAGTTTAAGTGCCGGTCATGTTCCGTACTTTCGGGACGTGACATAATATTAATTAAAGGAAATTATGTTATGGTTAGGGTTGTTGACCATTTGACCTTGGTTGACTTATTGACCCAAGTTGAAAAGTTGACTATCGTCATTTCACACAAAAGATGCTCTTTGATCCTAGCAAAATTCATTAAATGTGAAATGATAATGGTCTTTTCAAATGAACCATCACCATTTTCTTTTGATTAATATTGTTAATTCATAATTCACATATATGTGAATATGGTTGATATTCTCATCTCATTCTCTCATGCTCATTCTCTCTCATCCTCTTCCTCTCTCTCAAAGCAATAATCTCTCATGAGTTGAAAACCATTTATTTTTGATATAAAACCCCAAAATTCCTCTCTACTCATCCTAAGGTTCTAGGTTTAGCACACCAAGCACTTTAGTTACCTCTAGTTTGAGGTAGGAGCTCAAGGTAGAGACCCTCGGGTGGATCTTTCTTCGGCAAGAGAAGGCGACGAGGAGGAACCATTCAACCCACTCCAAAGGGACAAGAAGAGAAGGAGTTCAAGACTAGGTATAACCCTCTAACCGAGTAGGTAAAACTTGTAGTTAGTTGCTAGTGTTTTGTTTAGCAAAGATCCATTTTCAAGTCCATGTTACCCTAGCCCTAAAAATCGTTTTTTATACCGTTTCCGCAACCCCGTAAGAACCGGGACGGGTAATGTGGACTTACAGTGGTATCAGAGCCTAGCTAAACACAAACTAGCATGTCAGCAAAGTATTTAGAATTTCGATCGGAAAATAAATCGAAAAACACGTCCAAAATATGAACTTTCTGCCGATTTTCAAACCTGTTCAAAAAATAATTCCACATACACTAAAAATCAGCTCAGGGTTTTTAAAGAACACTCAAGAAAAACGACCCACTGACTCGGTCAACGCGCCACGGAACCGCGGCAAGAACATGCTTCTTGCCGCGGATTCGCGGCCGAGTTGACTCGGCCGTGGCTCCTTTTTGCTGCAGTGTTCTTAGTGAGATGTTTTGGGATTTTTAGGATAATTTGTTTCTGCCCAGAATTTCCAGAGAACAAATTTGTGTTTGGGGTGGTTACAAATTCGTATTTTGATCGAAGTTCTGTAGATTTTAGTTAATGGATTATATCTGTGATGTGATATATGTATTGAACGTCTGCTAATCGCTATACATCGATTAGTGGGGGTTATACATATCTGTGATCTGTAATGTTGATGGTTTGTATATATGAATTTATTGGATTATCGCAGATGAATAGCCGGGGGTTGTGAGATAAGAGTTTTCTTTATCTTTCATTTGATATAATATGTAAATTGATGTAATATTATTTGTATGGCTGCACATCTGGGATGAGGTTGTAGCCGCCATTGTATATTATTTCTTTTACTGTTTTTGCTCCTAGGATAGACCCAAGGTGGGGTGCACAAACTACCGGGTACCTCGAAGTGCCGAGTGGCCTACTCACGTTGTTGAGGGAGGTTGCTTCACTTTGGGTACTTGGCGGGTAGTTTGTCGCATCCATAGGGGTCTAGGGTGGGGTTTGGCTATTCATCGCGACCGTGTAATCCGTCTTTCATTACAAGCTCGAACGAAACGCGGATTCCTAGTATATCCAATGTTTTCATCTGTGATCTGGAATGGTTATCATTACATCTGACGAATGTTTATATCTATATATGATATCTAGTAGGCGTTGCTTATGTTTTGCATCCGCGCTAGTTCAGCCCCCGCTCTGTCTTTAGTTAAGTAACCTAACGGGTGATGACGGGGCCCCGTGGCGAATGCGGATGGCATAAGCGTACGTCATATTTTCGTTGTTTTCTGCAATGGTAGGATTAATTTATGGGACACATTAGATTAATACAAGAAAATAAACCAAAGTTGAAGTCGTTGGAACAATTTGAAAACCACTCGGTTTCTTTTCAAAACAACTTTTAAACGCAGAGCTTAAACCACTCCTTTTAAAAGCTATCTGGTTCCTTCGATTATATCAAGTTCACTACGTTCACGGTTTCGCCAAAACCATTCGTAGCCCTCCGTCATTTCATGTGGATAGTCAATAGTATTCAAGCTGTGTTTGTTGGCCAAAGTCAAGGCATAGTGATTGGTAGCTATTGGATGTTCATGTGTAGCATAGATAGATGCGTTGGTTTGGGACAGTCGTACTGCCTTGTTGGCCAAAGTCAAGGGTAGATACGGGTGGGTTCAAATTATCCTGGAAAATGACGGGTAGAACTTGATTTGTGTCTTATGATTTGTTGGCCAAAGTCAAGGTCATAAGAGCATGGGGCAAAAATCCACATTAGGAGTTTCTAAAGAAACTAAAACTTGCTAGTGCTGCATACCATTTGTAGTGTGATAATTCTGGTAGGAATCATTCAGTTTTATCACACGATGATATTTGGATCCCGAACCTACTGTGAGTATATGCTACTCCTCGGAAACTTTCTCACTTAACGATCAATGCTATAAACCAAGTAGGTGTCTAGAAAGGTGTAAGCGGGGCTACGCCCACAGGGAAAAGAGGTTACTTAATTAAGGAACTTGGTGAAAGCGTTGGAAAACCTCCCTCGAAGTACCAACACTGGCCTGGCTGAACGGTTAAGCAAGTATTGTACGGTGAGATTGATCTCGACTAATTCTTCTTTTTTAGTTTGAGGAAGGATTCGAGAAACAAGGGGAGCCATCCTATTTAGACAAACTAAAAACCACTCTAAACTTGCAAGAGCATCATGCTAAAGTGTTTCTTCTCTCTCTCCTAATTGCAGCGACCAAGTATCATGACCGGACATAAGTTACTACTAGATAAAAACATACTGACAGGGCCAAACTACAAAAATTGGCTCAGGAATGTCAAAATGATAATCACTTATGACAAGTTGGGGTATCTCCTTACCACCAAAGCTCCCCCTGTCCCAGGTCCCACCTCCAGCGTCGCGGATAAGGAAATCCGTAAGACTTGGGAGATTGATTGCGCGAAGGCCAAGTGCCTCGTTCTTGCCTCTATGGATAATGAACATCAGAGGAGGCACGAGAATATGGACCTCGAATCCATATTTCTCCATACTAAGGAACTATATGGAGAGCAATCCCGTATCGCCAGATACAAAGTCTCGAAAAAGTTGTTTTCGGTGAGATTGGCCGTCGGATCATCGGTAGCGGAACACGTGCTTAAGATGATTGGCTACATTGAAGAGCTCGCAGACCTTGGGACCACGTTAGAGAACGAGCTCTACACTGACTTGATTCTCCAGTCCCTTCCTTCCACTTACGCCAAGTTTATCCTGAACTTCAACATGCAAGGAAAAAAAGTTGAACTTCCGGAACTCCTCAACATGTTGAGGAGTGCAGAGGGCACCCTACAGAAAGGTAGGGAAACATCCACTTTGTTTGTTGGAGGGCCTTCCTCTTCTAGGTCCAAGGCGAAAGCCAAGGGAAAGAAGAAGAAAACCCCCACAAAACCAAGGGGCGGTGTTAGTAAAGTGAAAACGAAGGGAAAGGCAAAAGTAACAAAGGTAGCGGGAAAGCTTGTGGGAAAGGAAGAGTGCTTTTACTTTCACAAGAGTGGACGCTGGAAGAAAGATTGCAGGGCTTGGAAGGCCAGAAACCAGGACTCAAAGCAAGTTGTGGCTTTGGCTTCAGGTGTGTATGTTATTGAAAACTGTGTATCAATAAACTCTATTTCCTGGGTATTGGATACCGGATCAGGATCTCATATCTGTAATTCTTTGCAGGCACTGAGAAAGCGTAGGGTTTTGAAGGCAGGTGATATGACCCTCAGAGTTGCAAACAGAGCTAGCATGGATGCTGAGTTCGTGGGGGACTATCACTTGGGATTGTCAGATGGACATGTTTTGGTTTTGCGTGATTGTTATTTTGTACCCAGTTCGACTTGTAATATCATATCTGTATCTTTAATGTCTAAAGAAGGTTATGATTTTGCATTTGTAAGCAATGTTGTAAACATTCATCTTAATCATGTTCTGATTGGGTCGGGTACATTAAGCAACGGTATATACGTATTAAACCAACCACAGATTTTCAATGTCCAGAATACACACAAAAGAAAGTCTCCAGAAATAAATCATGCTTTCTTATGGCATTGTAGACTGGGTCACATCAATGAGAGAAGGTTGAAGAAGTTGCATACAGAAGGATATTTGGATCCGTTCGAATATCAATCATATGCAACTTGTCAATTCTGTCTCAAAAGAAAGATGACAAAGACTCCGTTCACTGGACACGGAGTAAGAGCAAGCGAGCTCTTGGGGCTTGTACACAGCGATGTGTGCGGTCCAATGTCTACACATACGCGAAGCGGTTATTCTTACTTCATTACTTTTATGGATGACTTTTCAAGGTATGGATATGTCTTCTTAATGAAACATAAATCTGAAGCCTTCGAAAAATTCCACGAATACAAGAATGAAGTAGAAAAACAAACAGGCAAAAGTATCAAGACACTGAGATCTAATCTAGGTGGTGAATACTTGAGTGTCGAGTTCTTGGATTACCTAAAAGTGAATGGAATTCTCTCTCAGCATACTCCTCCATACACCCCACAACATAATGGTGTATCGGAGAGAAGGAACCGAACCCTATTGGATATGGTACGTTCCATGATGAGTAATGCTGAGTTGCTGCGATCATTCTGGGGATATGCACTAGAATCATCTACATATCTTTTGAACCGAGTTCCTACTAAGACTGTGCCTACCACACCATATCAGATATGGAGTGGGAAGAAACCCTATCTTAAGCACATTAAGATATGGGGATGTCTAGCTTTTGTCAAAAAGCAGCATGCGGACAAACTCGAGGCACGCTCAGTACAGTGTAAGTTTGTGGGATATCCAAAGAACTCCAAGGGATATTTGTTCTATTACGCAGAGGAACAAAAGGTTTTTGTTTCTCATCATGCCTGCTTCTTGGAAACTGAGTTTTTGGAAAATCAGATAAGTGGGAGCGCAGTAGAACTAGAAGAAATTCCAGAACCACAAGCTATTACTGAAAGCTTAGTAGAACCAGAGGGTTCGAAAGAACACGACATTCCCGTGCCGCTCCGCAGAAGTAGTAGGCAGTCTCATCCGCCCGAGAGATACTACGGTTTTCTCATAGACGGCGATAGAGAGGATTGCATCATTGATAATGATGAGCCAACTAGCTTCCAGCAGGCCATTCAGAGCGTTGACTCGGTAAATGGCTGGATGCAATGCGGACCGAAATGGAGTCTATGTACACCAACAAAGTATGGACTTTGGACTTTGCTCCAGAAGGGGTAAAACCCGTAGGCTGCAAATGGGTCTTCAAAAGGAAGATTGGTGTAGATGGACAGGTTGAGACCTATAAGGCTAGACTTGTTGCAAAGGGTTTTCGTCAAAGACCTGGTTTGGATTATGACGAAACCTTTTCTCCAGTGGCTATGTTCAAATCCATTCGGATCCTTCTTGCCATTGCTTCCTTCCACGATTATGAGATTTGGCAGATGAACGTAAAAACCGCTTTTCTAAATGGAAATTTAGAGGAGTTGTCTATATGGACCAGCCAGAGGGTTTCATTCAGAGTGGGAGCAGCGGGAAAGTGTGCAAATTGCTTAAGTCCATTTATGGACTGAAGAAGGCATCGCGGAGTTGGAACATCTGTTTTGATGAGACGGTCAAGGAATTTGGCTTTATCAAAAATCCAGATGAACCATGCATCTATAGTAGATTTGTAGCGAGAACTGTAGTATTCCTCGTTTTATACGTGGATGACATTCTCTTGATAGGAAATGACATTCCTATGCTACAATCTGTCAATGGGTTCTTGTCACACAGGTTCTCCATGAAAGACCTGGGTGATGCCTCTTACATTCTGGGGATCCGGATCCATTGTGATAGATCCAAGAGGATATTTAGACTCTCGCAGTCCAGGTACATCGACATCATACTCAAAAGATTTAGTATGGAAGATTCCAAGCGCGGTAATCTACCGGATTGTCACGAGATCACCCTCTCCAAAGAGATGTCTCCCAAGACTGATTTGGAAAGGGATCGCATATCTATTATACCCTACGCTTCTGCGGTAGGCTCTATAATGTGTGCGATATTGTGTACCAGACCAGATGTAGCTTATGAACTGAGTGTGGTAAGCCGGTATCAGTCAAACCCTGGGGAGAAGCACTGGATAGCGGTAAAGAACATTCTCAAGTACCTGAGAAGGACTAAGGAGATGCTCTTGGTGTATGGCGGAAAAGACCTCCAGATCGAGGCCTTGCTGACTCCAGCTTCCAGAGTGACAAGGATGACTCCAAATCCATGTCAGGTCATGTCTTTACTCTCAATGGAGGGGTGGTGTGTTGGAAGAGTTCCAAATAGGAAACCGTTGCTGACTCGATGATGGAAGCAGAATATATCACTGCATCTGATGCCGCAAAAGAAGCCGTCTGGATGAGGAAGTTCTTGACAGAACTTCAGGTGGTTCCGTCCATTGTTGATATAATACCTCTGTATTGTGACAACAACGGGGCTATAGCTTTAGCAAAGGAACCCAGGTCCCATAAGAAGTCCAGACACATCTTAAGGCGGTATCACCTGATCAGGAAGATCGTGGATCGCCGGGAGATCGAGGTTCGGAGGGTTGCTACAGAAGATAACACTGCAGATCCATTCATGAAGGCCTTATCCCAGACTCAGTTCGAGCGGCTGATCGAGATGATAGGTCTTCGATACGCCAGCACATGGCCTTAGTGCAAGTGGGAGATTGTTAGTATATATGCCCTAGAGGCCATTACTGTATCATACTAGTTGGTATATTACTTGATGGAAGCTTGAGATATTCACAGTTGTATAGACAATCTTGCTCAAAATAGTAGTATGCTACTTGGTTTGTTTCTACTTTAATGTGTGTATGTGTTTCTTTTAGCATATCGCCTTTACACATTAGTGGAGCCCTTAGGATCCTTGCTTGATTAGCAGCATTGTGATGGCAGTCACACTAGTGGGGGCTGGGTAATCTACAAGCACATCCTTATACAGGTCCCTAGTCATAGGATTATCGAGATGGGGCATCGATACTCCGGAGTAGACTAGCGTATGCGCTTCTCATCCCAGCTGGGGAGATGGTCAGTCCCACAGCCATTAGTACGTCGTACTTGAGATAGTATGCGGGTGCTCGTTAGGTTACGAGTACACTGGACAGGACTCGTCGGGAACTGTTGGTTGGTATTATACCTATCGTCAGTTATCAGTTCTCAGATGACATGAGTATAGCTTAGTCCGTTGAATTGACACTGTCACTTCGCCTCGAGTGTGTTCCCACTGTTCTTAGATTGCTGCCCTACCACGGCTCAAAGGAGTAGTGCAAATAGGTAGCAGTTGGGTGCAGTCCCAAAGCACTTGGAGGCAGTGACGGTTAGACAGGATTCGTCTCTCCCGGTATTGGGGGTTGATATCGCGCTGTGTCTAGGAGAGCCATTACACAAAGTCCCTGGCCAGGGCAAGCGAGATATACTGGTAGCGTTTCCAGTGTGATCTCAGGGTGTTTTGGGCTACACTCCGACACGACTTGTACCGCTATTAGGGGACTGATGTTTACCGCCCCCTAGGCCCGCCATGCGATACTCTCAGACGAACAGACCGGACTGTACGGAGATTGTCACATTCAGGCTCAGTAGGAGTTCGGATGGGTTCACCTCATCAGTCTTCTTATCGGCATCTACCTGGGGACCGTTACGTACAGCTAGTACCGCTTGCGGCCTGTGGTTAAACCCACTGCCAGCATAGTATCGAGTCTTTAGAGTCCCACATAGAGGGTTATTCGCCTTTGGGCAAAACAGAGTAGAGGTCGCATGGTTTTGCGACGGGGTTCGTTCACATCCGCGCACTTGTGCACGTTTGGTGTCCGAACAGTTATTACTAGCGGGCTTTGGTTTAAGCCGGATTCTAGTATATGTTTTGGGATTGATTTTATCTCAGTGTATTCGTGTTCCTCGGAACATGGATGCGGGTGTGTATGCACAGTTGAGAGAGGCAGAGGCAGAGGATTCTTTTTAGGGTTGATGACCATTGTCTTTTTCCAAACCCTAATGAATATGTGAAATATGATTAATAATATTAATTAAAGGAAATTGTGTTATGGTTATGGTTGTTGACCATTTGACCTTGGTTGACTTGTTGACCCAAGTTGAAAAGTTGACCATCATCATTTCACATAAAAGATGCTCTTTGATCCTAGCAAAATTCATTAAATGTGAAATGATAATGGTCTTTTCAAATGAACCATCACCATTTTCTTTTGATTAATATTGTTAATTCATAATTCACATATATGTGAATATGGTTGATATTCTCATCTCATTCTCTCATGCTCATTCTCTCTCATCCTCTTCCTCTCTCTCAAAGCAATAATCTCTCATGAGTTGAGAACCATTTGCTTTTGAGATAAAACACCAAAATTCCTCTCTATTCATTCTAAGGTTCTAGGTTTAGCACACCAAGCATTTTAGTTACCTCTAGTTTGAGGTAGGAGCTCAAAGTAGAGACCCTCGGGTGGATCTTTCTTCGGCAAGAGAAGGCAACGAGGAGGAACCATTCAACCCACTCCGAAAGAACAAGAAGAGAAGGAGTTCAAGACTAGGTATAACCCTCTAACCGAGTAGCTAAATCTTTTAGCATGGTTGTTAGTTTTTGTTTAGCTAAGATCCTCCTTTTAGTCCATGTTGCGTTGAGTTCTAAAAATCGTTTTTTATACCGTTTCCGCCTCCTCGTAAGCACCGGGGTGGGCAACGTGGACTTAAAATACTCTGACTACATGATTATCCATTTATATCCATTCCGTTTATATGATATCATAGTTTCGGCAAGTCTTATATCCATTAAACAAAACAATACAAAATACATTACGGGGGTTTAAAGGGGTAGACTGACACAGAATGTGTTAAAAGTGGCACGAGATGGTCATTAAATATACATCCATTGCCATTGTCCGTGGTTTTATCGACGGAGCCTTGTACTACGGGTTACCATAGTCCACGGTGTAAGTTAGACTCCTCTCGTATACACCGGCATATTCTGTACCAAGCTACAATCAACTCGTTAATATAACAAACTCACAATACACCAGTTATATTCTCATATCTGTCTATTCATCTGTCTATTCTATTCCTACTTTTCTTCGGGACTTACCGAGCGATTGTTCGCCGACGACATTCCTATTTCTCTTCTTTATTTGGAATATTGTCAGGAGGACCCGACTCTAAGAAGTTCGAGACCAGCCAGGAGCACTTGGAGCAGACCACTGAGCAGCACGACCATTAGGCTTTACTTCTACTCACTTTACTTTCAGTTCATGACATTGTTTAGGCATTGCTTTCCATCCTTGTATTTACATTTTCAGTTGTATTGTAAAGAAATGTTTAATAAATAAAAATTACTGTTCATTTATATCTCTTATCATTTTTCTTGTGTACTTTATTATATTGCTTATTTACACTTAGTGTGTTTACTTCTGAGTAAATACATAGCGGGCCAGTCGCGCCTCCTTACCCGTACACTGGGAAGCGGGGCGTGACAAGTTTTGTCTCTTAAGGGTTTTAAGCGTATTACACTCACAAAATCCCGTCAAGCCAGTTAGTAAGATTACATTTGATTCTAATTCTAAGGTACAGTATCTAAGTTGGAAATTCTATCACTCTAAGTTAGAAATACCGAACCCTTATTTTTCACTCCTCATTTCTTATTTAATTTAAGATCCTATACGTCTTTACGTGCTTATGCAAATAGCGTCGTTACATTTCAAAAAAATCAATTAGAGTTTTCATGTCACAAATACGAACCAGGCAAAACTTCTAAAGGATCACGCAAGTTTGTTAAGACTTAAGCTTTTTTCAAGTTTCATTCTCCAGCTAGGTTTCAAATCAGAATTTCTATCATCTTTGACAGAAAACTAAGATTTATTCTTCACTCCACCTATCACCTGTTTTTGTATCATACACACCCTCGTGAACGTGCAATAATCTTTATCTTCATATCTCCATTAGAAATATTTTTTATAGAAAAACTCGTCTTAAGCCAAGATTATTCTCACACAAAGAACCGTAAGAAATTTTAACTCGGAGAGAACACTTGTTTGACTTTGTATATATCGAATTTTCTAGTTTTCTTATCGAGTTTTGGGCTAATGCACCCAAACCAGATGGTTTTAGGGCATTAGGTGTGAAAACACCCCAGCAGACTTAATTGCCTAAGTCAGCTAGGCCCTGAAACAAAAAAAAATCTTATTTTATACGTGAAAATCTCAAAAGCAATGCGAACGGAGATTTAGTCAATATTTCTTTTCATTTTTAAGATTAAAGACGTGTTTGTGTAGATCAAGTGTGTAATCACTCAAGAATTAAGATGGGTTATTTTTCAGATTCAGTTTCCATTAAAGCTTTCAATAATACCCTTTCATATCCACTTCACTTTATAAAATATTCTTAATATTACTTATTTAAAAACAAATATATTTGATCCTAAACAAGTTTATCAATTTTTAAAAGTTTTAAGATATTTCAAACTTGTCATCTAATTCTCAAAACTCACGACACATGTAGTGTGATGCCAGGACGAATATTAGCTACCGTTAAACTCAAAAGAGGTTTATCTTTCAGGTTTTCAATATCTAAAAATAGAATTTAGTTGTTTTAGTCTTTTCAACCAAAACCGTCGATATTTCGAATCTAAGCTCTCCCACTAGCTAACTTAATGACAAAGCTTTTATGTTTTAGGAAAAAAATTCAGTTTTTATGGGGTTTTTGATTTTAGAATATACAAAAGAAAGGAATTTTTAAAAAAAAATTTCCCTTTTCAATTTTTGGGTATGTTTCCCCCAATCAGAGCAAAGCTCTGTTCAAATTTTGAAATTTGAAATGAAGCAACGCTTCATAAAAGCGCTCGCGCTAAATGCGCCAGCGTTAAGAGTCAAAGACTGATGCAGCGCTCACATGCAAAGTACGAGAGCGCTCGCGCTAGCAGCGCCAGCGCTAAGAGTCAAAGAATCTGGTGCAGTGCTCATGTGCAAAGCACGAGAGCGCTAGCGCTAAGTGCGCTAGCACCCAGAGTCAAAGACTCTGATGCAGCGCTCATGTGCAAAGCACGAGAGCGCTAGCTCTAGAACTAAATGTTCCCCATCCTTGTATCAAAGATCCAACAAAGATGACTAAAAGTCATCAAATTACTTCTGAAAATTAGAGCACCGTTGGATCAAAGATTCAATGGTGATTAAAAATGGGAAAAGATTTTCCCAATCTTGTTAAAAACAAGAAGATTGCCTTTTCTAAAACAGAAGCCGTAGGATCAAAGATCCAACGGTGGGAAACATCCCCAAATCAATTAGAGAAAAGATCTCTTCAACTGATTTAACAAATCAGCCTCCCCTATATAAAGGCCCCAAGACTTCAAGTCTCAAACGGAGAACCCCCCCCCACAAATTTTGAGAACTTTCAAAGAGAAGAGCAAGCTCTCGGAAGAAGAATTTCTTCAAGGTAAATAAAACAGAGAGATCAAAACATCTCATCAAAAGGAAGAAGAACTTATTTCTCTTTCAAGATCATAGATCTATAAGACAGATATCTTTCACAAAAAGAGATTGGAGCATCTCATCATAAAAAGGGAGGGAGAAAAACTTAATTCTCTTCAGATCATAGATCTATAAAATAAAGACGATGTCTTTCATAAAAAACAAAGAGATCATAGTATCTCATAAAAAAGAGAAGAACATAGTTCTCAGATCCATGAGATAAAGTCTCTTTAAAACGAGAGTTTAATTCTCAGAACGCAGAACTGATCAAACCTGCCTAAAAAGAGCCTTAGCGCTCCAAGACTGGCGCACAGCGCCGCAGCACTCCCAGCGCTCTAATTTAAAGAAACGCCTAGCGCTTCAAGGTTGGCGCTCAGCGCCAAGCACGCCACGTGCTCCTCACGTGTGCGCTATCTCACAAGGAGCGCTCTGCACTCATTAACTGGCGCTCAGCGCCAAGCGCGCCATGTGCTCCTCACGTGTGCGCTATCTCACTAGGAGCGCTCTACACTCATTAACTGGCGCTCAGCGCCAAGCGCGCCACGTGCTCTTTACGTGTGCGCTATCTCACTAGGAGCGTTCTGCACTCATTAATTGGCGCTCAGCGCCAAGTGCGCCACGTGCTCCTTACGTGTGCGCTATCTCACAAGGAACGCTCTGCACTTATTAACTGGTGCTCAGTGCCAAGCGAGCCACGTGCTTCTCACATGTACGCTATCTCACAGGAAGCGCCTTAGCGCTCTATGTCTGGCACTCAGCGCCAAGCGCACCACGTGCTCCTCATGTGCGCTCTGAGGGAACATAAACTGTTCTTTTAATAAAACCCCAGAGCCATAACGAGTGTTCAATACTCAATAAAAGACAAAAAGGTCGTCAGAACCCAAAACCAATGCTCAACATTGTTAAATGAAAAAGGACTGAGCCTAATTAAATGTCTAACATTTTGACGGAGTGGGCTGATCCCAAGTTGGCCACAGGCCCCTAATTCAGATTAATTGAGCCCATATGCTCATAAATCTTGTTAACTGATCTTAGTCCCAAACTTGACTACAGATCTCCCAACCAATATTGGTTCAATGGTACATCTCTTCATACCTCTGATATATCTCGTTGTAATTATTTAACGTCTTTAGAGAGATGGAGGGTCCCAATAACCAATAACTTTTGGTACATCCCCAAACGGTTAAACCAAAACCACACAGACTATGACGTCTTTAAACTGTCACGGACTATGACGTCCTTAAACCAAATGGACCGCAATATCCCTAAACTAAAACAATAGAGCCCAAATGCTCTTTTGTTGGATCTAAATGATCCTGTTAAGTAGATCTTAGTCTAAAATTAGACTAACGTATCCTTAACAAACGTTTAAGTTGATCTTAGTCTCAAATGAGATTAACGATCCTTAAACCCAACCCAAAACCAAATCTAAGAAAATACGGATTTATACTAATCCATACCCTACGGGCGACAACATAAATTAGTCTCTGTATACAATCCACAGGCAACCAAAAAAAAAAACAAACACACACGACACGAAGTGACCATCTGGAGAAGGAGAAAGTGGTTACCGCGATGCGGTAGCGTAATTAACTGCAGGGGCTTACGCCTGCAGGGAAGAGCGTCCCCACAATAAAAAAAAACCCTCACAATGAGGGGCAATCTGACGAAGTCTGCTACATCGGTCGCATCCGTCTAAACCTCTGATACATGGTACCATAAATCAACTTGGCATCATCAGAGAGGTGGACAGATAAAACCAAATAGCATCTGCCCCCAAATTCAGGCAAGACGTTTGTCTTTCCGGCTTTCGGAGGTAAACAGATTCTGGCATGCCCGGTGTGACCTTTTCTTCTTTCCACTCCACACTTCTTGTGTCGTATTTCGCGAACGAATCGCGGTTTGCTATGGTTGCCCCTGGATTCGAGGTACTAAGATTTGGTGTCTTGCTCCGTATCGAAAAAGAAGATCAATGGCTTTCAACTGCACCGATTGCAACAACTGCAACAATTCCTACTCTGTCCTTACTGGAGGAGTGACTTATGGGCCTCAAGCGGCCTCCGTTTTCAAGATGCCAGTAGAACAGGTGACGCAAGCCACCACTGGGCTGCTCTTTGGGACCATGCTCCCATCGATGAGCTTCAACGCCCCACTGCCGTCGCAAGAAGCTCCGAAGAAGTCAGTCTTTGATCGTCTTACGACTACCGTGACCCCTCTCAACGGGTCACCCAAATCCAACGCCCCAGTCTTTAACAGACTGGGCCAAAACTCCAATAGGCCCGTGAAGAAGCCCGCGATACCTGAGGGGGTTTTCCCGAAACGGATAGCCATCCCTGCTCCAGTGAACGAAATCATCAAAGAGTCTTCTCATGCTAAGGGGTCGGTCTTCACAAGACTGGCCGTTCCAGCTCCCGTTCCAGGTGAAGTAACCAAGGCTGCTTCCCCTGCCAAAAAGTCGGTCTTTTCAAGGTTGACTATCCCCTCTCAGCGGGCGTCGGTCTTTGACAGGCTAACGATGACAACAGCCCCTTATCAAAGCGGGGAGCATGAAAAAGCTCATCCAATAGCAAAGGTGGCTCCGTCCGCTCGACACGCTCGACGTCGCCACTAGCGACGGGTGAGAAAAGTTGGGGGCAATTCCCCTTCTGAATTTACTCCGCCAGCTCCGATGGTGGAAATTGATGCTGCTGTTCCAACTGGGAACAGCTTTGAACCACTTAACAGGGTGCGCAGGAATTCGCCAACTGTCATGGTAAAAATGTCTCCTCCGCCTGCTGAAAAGATCACAAAGGCAAAGCTGGAGCAGCCTTCTCAGCGGCTATCCTCCAAAATTCACTAGGTCTGGCAAAAGGTCTATGATTCTGTGGTTAACCAAGACTACTCCTAACCACCAAAGAAAATGAAGGTTTGGTAAGAGAAGGACCACCCTGTCGTACAACATAAGGTGCCGTCTACTTGGGTGCCCGCAACAACGGCGCCCTCAACTTCGACCGCTCATAAAAGGAGAAGGCCGCAGAAGATCCCTGCGTCTGCGATGAATCGACATTGAACCTAAACGCCCTAACTCTGGGGGCATGGTAGTGCATACTGTTTATATGGCTTCCGGAAAAGAGGAAAGCCGTGCTTCTATGGGTCATCGAACGCTCACACGATTAGTGACAAAGGCTCAGGAGCAACAACAACAAAAGTTATAAGAGATGCTGACAACTATGGATGCACTCACCGGGCCAAAAGCAAGCCCAGAGACATCGTCGGAGCAGCACCAAGAACAGGAAACTGATGCCGAATTCCTCCGAAGAATGCTCGAGAGGAAAGACAAAGAGGCCGCGGAACAAGCGGCCAACATAAAAAAATGGCGCTTTTATTCCAAGATATGGTCGGGATGATGATACAGCCGGATCCTCCAGCTGAAGACCCCCCGATTATCCTTGAAGATGACAGAGGGGAGACATCGAACCCTCTTTCGGCTCTATCAGCAGCCAAAGAGGAAACCATCTCCAAAGCCGCCCTGGATGACTATATCTCTCAACAGATACGAGCTCATCAGGCGACAGAAGCGGCCGGTCAAATTGTTAAGATTGGACGACCCTATCCGGGTTGGTATGACCAAATAAAGTATCCGCTGGGATATACGATCCCTAAATTCCATGTATATAAGGGGACGAGGAATCCACACCAGCATGTTGCTCAATTCAGAACCTTGTGAGGTAATACTGGGGGTGACGACAAATTGCTGCTTCGCCAGTTTGTTGGCAGATTGTCGGAGACAGCGTTTGAATGGTACTCTGAGCTCCCGAACGACTCCGTTAAGACATTCGCATAAATGCAGTTACTATTTACTTAAAGGTTCGCAAGTGCTAGAGAACGCACCCTAATCACAGTATTAATTAATGCCAGGGTGAAGCCAGGCGAAACATGGTCTCAGTACGCGATACGGTGGTGGAATCTATGGTCGAAGTGCGAACAGTGCATCGAAGAAGCTCCTGCAGTAGGCATGTTCATGGGTACCCTTGATCCGCAGGCGACCATATCCCGGTTCATGATGTTTTGCAAGCCGACTACCTTCCGGGCCTTGATTGACAAGCTGGCCTAAATGGATTAGATGGGTCATAGACCGTCTTCTTCGAAGAGGGAGCCTCGAAACGAAAAGGAGAAAGGGAAAGCGACCTTCGTCTCCAATGCTCAGCAGCAGCCCAGTGGTCCAAAACCAACTGATCGCCAAGACGATAAACATCAATTCTTTAACGAGAAGATAAAGTTCCCTTATTCGTTTCCCTGGGATAAAACAAGGAGACTGTTCGAGCTGGCAGTGTGCAAGAGGCTCATCACCTTACCAGATCCAAAATGTCCACTGCAGCCCGATGATGTCAACAATCCCATTTACTGCCCCTATCACCGAGTAATAGGCCATCCAATCGAAGATTGCTTCATCTTCAAAGGCTGGATTGAGGACCAATACCAACAAGGCAAATTCACACTGTCCGAGAATTGGAAAGTCAGCCCGCCCCAGCCGCACGCTCTTAAAAAGGTGGACACACTAGGGGCATCATGCTCTTTTGTAGAAGAAGCTCCATAGGAGGTCGCTCTTCCAGCCAAAACGAAAAGAATGCTGAAAGATCTCCAAACATGCCCGGCGATCAGGTGGAAAAGTCCACTGGAACCCGAGGTCATTGAGGGAATGCTGAAGCCACGACCGACGCCAAGAATTGGTAGTGATAGTTGTAGGGTTCCTAGGCACCTTAATGAGGTCACACAAGGCATCGAGCATGCCATATTAAAATTTTAACAGTGCCGAGAGACCCGACTACGGATCGTTTGCTAGAATTCTAGGCGAAACTAAAAGCTAGTTAACAGTTAACTACTGGGATACGGAAATTACAACCTTTGTAGATCCGGATATCCACCTCCACGGCTCCGCAAGGGCGTCCTCTCGCTGTCCATCTTGAAGCTTGAACTCTCGAGACGGCTTCATCGGAGAAACGTGCGGAATAGCTCGTCGGCTTCGTGTCAAAGACGATCTACGTCGAGGTTGCACAAACTCAAGCTCCGACTTCACAAACTTGTGAAACTTGTGAAGTAAACACCCAAAACAACTTGGCAAGAGGTAGAGGGTGAAGAAATAGGAGGTGGGTTCACTTTAGAATTGGATTTTGCTCACTAAAACTCAAGTTGCCATTAATGGCATCAAGGTTGCTCACTTGAAGAAGAAGAAGATGATGAGCTAGTTATGATAAGTTGTGATATATAGAAAATAGAAAATCAAATACTTATCATAACTAAACTAGGGTTAAGTGTAGAGAATAAACCATGGTCATTTTAGATGGGTTAGGGTTAAGCATGAAGATAAGGATGGTTAGCAAAGTCAAAGCTTCATGAAGCTTCAACTTAAAACAAAAAGAGCCACCATTCTTATCTTAATTTATTTCAAATAAATAAATAAACAAATAAATAAATAAACAAATATGCAAAACCCTAATTATCAATTAACCATGGATTAATTCTATAAACTTAACTAATGATCAAGTATCATCAAACATGATACAAAAAGTGCACAAAAGTATATCACATATACAATGTGCAATCCAAGTGAGAAAAATCCGTTTAAAGTGAACCAATACTAGTTAATGCAAAGTAATATATCAAATATATAATTATACATTAAATCATTAAATCAACACTTGATTCAATGATCCGGTCATGTCGCACATAACCGACTAGTATTCAATGCATCGATTTATCGAATCAATGATTCGATAACTAGGTCATATCGAATATAACCATTCGAAACATATATCGCGAGAATCAAATGCGGTATCACATACACGCATTATTCTCGGTCCTGCACATATCTCATATGCGCTCCTATTTCGTTTCGCTTGAGCCAGGAAACCTCTGTGTAGGACTCTAAAGACTCGTCAATACGCCGGTAGCAGATGATGATCATATCAAGCACCCACAAGCCGCAAGCGGTCTGCTAAACGTAACGGCCACCCGGGTATTGAGCGATCAGAAGATCGACGAGCTAGCCCGCTCATACTCCTGCGAATCCGACCAGTAACACTTACCATACAGTCAAGTCTCTTCGTCTGATATGTCGCATATCAAGTCTAGGGGTGGTATACGTCAGACCTCAATAACCCGATAAGTCGTGCTGATGTGAGGCTCGTAACGGGTCGAGAAACTACTGGTAACACTTACCAGCAAATCTCTGATCAGCCCTGGCCAGGGACTTCCCTGTTACGGCCAATCGAGCACAGCGCAACATCAACTCCCTATACCGGGAGAGACGAAACCCCTCCTATCGCTCATTGCCTCCATGTGACTCGGGACTGTGCCCAAAGACCACCGTTTTGCATGCCCTCATGGACGTGGTAAGGTGGAGATCAAAGCATAGTGGGAATCACACAAGACTCTATGACGATCTCGGGTCTACAGACTAACTTGTACAAGTGTCACCTGAGAACTGCCATCTGACGTGAGGTATAATACCATCTGGGAGTTCTCGGCGAGTCCGTCCAGTGTACCCAGTCTCCATTGAGCACCCGTATACCATCTCTGATGTCAAACACCAATGGATATGGGATCATCCATCGCCCATCACATGGGTCGAGAAGCGTATACGCTAGTCTACTCTGGTATATCGATGCCCCGTCTCGATACACCTACGACTAGGGACCTTGAAGGATGTACTTATGGACTACCATGTCCCCACTAGTATGATCTGCATCATAGTCTAGGTAGTCAAGTACAAATCCTAAGGGCTTTACCAACATGTAACTATAAGACAGTATAAAGAGACTAGTGTACATGTTAAGATAAATGGCAACCAGATAGCATACTATCATGTCGAGCAAGAAAGTCATCTCTATATATGTCCAAGCATCCAATATAATATACATAATCTGTACAATACTGGCCTCTAGGGCATACATACAACTAACAATCTCCCACTTGCACTAGGGCCAGCTGCTGTAGTATCTCATACCGAGCATCCCGAAGAGTCTCTCAAACTGTATCTGGGGAATGGCCTTCGTGAGTGGATCCGCCGTGTTGTTCTTCGTGTCAACTCTCCTGACCTCGATCTCCCGGCGATCAACTATCTCCCGGATCAGGTGATACCGCCTCAGAATGTGCCTGGACCGCTGATGGGACCTGGGTTCCTTGGCCAAAGCCACCGCTCCATTGTTATCGCAATACAAAGGTATTGGATGCTCAATGGATGGAACCACTCCAAGTTCAGAAATGAACTTCTTGATCCAGACAGCTTCTTTAGCAGCATCGTTGGCAGCGATGTATTCAGCCTCCATCGTCGAGTCTGCCACGGTTTCCTGCTTGGAACTCTTCCAGCTAACCGCCCCTCCGTAAAGGGTAAAGACAAAGCCCGACTGCGACTTAGAGTCGTCCTTATCACTCTGGAAGCTCGAATCGGTAAAGGACTCCACTTGGAGTTCTCCGTTACCATACACCAAGAACATATCTCTAGTCCTTCGCAAGTACTTGAGGATGCTCTTCACAGCTGTCCAGTGACTCTCTCCAGGATCAGCTTGATACCTGCTCACTACACTTAGTGAGTATGCTACATCGGGTCTGGTACATAGCATCGCATACATGATAGAGCCTACTGCCGAAGCATAGGGTATCCCTTGCATGCGAGCTCTCTCCAAATCAGTCTTGGGAGACATCTCTTTGGAGAGAGTGACTCCAGAGATCGTGGGTAAGTTCCCACGCTTGGACTCTTCCATACTAAACCTCTTTAGTATGGTGTCAATGTACCTGGATTGGGACAATCCCAAAATCCGTTTGGATCTATCTCTATAGATCCTGATCCCCAATATGCAGGAGGCATCACCAAGATCTTTCATTGAGAATCTTTGTGATAAGAAGAGCTTGACCGATTGCAGCATAGGAATGTCATTTCCTATCAAGAGTATGTCGTCCACGTACAATACGAGGAAGACAACCTTACTCTCTGCCACCTTCTTGTAGATACAAGGTTCATCTGGATTTTTGACGAAATCAAACTCTTTGATAACGACGTCAAAGCAGATGTTCCAACTCCGCGATGCTTGCTTTAATCCATAAATGGATTTAAGCAGCTTGCACACGTTCTCGCTGCTCCCACTGTCTACGAAGCCCTCTGGCTGAGTCATGTACACGCACTCTTCTAAATCACCATTTAGAAAGGCGGTCTTAACATCCATTTGCCATATTTCGTAGTCATGAAAAGCAGCAATGGCAAGCATGATTCGGATGGATTTAAGCATAGCCACTGGAGAAAAAGTCTCGTCATAGTCCACACCTGGTCTTTGACGAAAACCCTTTGCTACAAGTCTAGCTTTGAAAGTCTCCACTTTCCCATCTACACCAAGTTTCTTCTTGAAGATCCACTTGCTCCCAATGGGTTTTACTCCTTCAGGAGCAACTTCCAAAGTCCATACTTTGTTGGTGTACATGGAATCCATCTCGGACCGCATAGCATCCAGCCATTTCACTGAGTCCCCACTAGTGATGGCCTGCTCGAAGCTAGTTGGGTCATCATCCTCCATGATGCAATCCTCACTGCCACCATCAATGAGAAAACCATAGTATCTCTCAGGTTGGCGAGGAACCCTACTAGATCGGCGGAGTGGCTGGGGTTCATCGGGAACTACGGAATCCTCGGGTTCAACCAAATCTTTTGTTGTAGTCTGTGTCGCTGGAACCCCTTCCAGTTCTACCTCAATGCCACTTATCTGTTTCATAAGAAAACCTTTTTCTAAGAAAGTGGCATGTCGAGAAACAAACACCTTTTGTTCCTCGGGGTGGTAGAAGATATACCCTTGTGAATTTTTGGGATATCCTACAAACTTACATAAGACAGATCTTGCCTCGAGTTTGTCCGGATTTTGTCTTTTGACATAGGCTGGACAACCCCATATCTTAATATAATTAAGATGTGGTCTCTTCCCTTTCCATATCTCATATGGAGTGGTAGGCACTGATTTGGTAGGAACTCTGTTCAATAGGTCCATGGCTGTCTCAAGCGCATGTCCCCAGAAGGAAATAGGTAACTCAGCTGTACTCATCATTGAGCGCACCATATCTAATAGGGTGCGGTTTCTCCGTTCAGATACACCGTTGTGCTGTGGTGTATAAGGAGGAGTCAGCTGAGAGAGAATCCCATTCTGTTTTAGGAAGTCCAGGAATTCATTGCCCAAGTATTCACCTCCTCGATCAGATCGAAGGATTTTAATACTTTTTCCGGTTTGGTTCTCAACTTCTTGTTTATATTCTCTAAATTTCTCAAAAGCTTCTGATTTGTGTTTCATCAGGAACACATATCCGAATCTAGAGAGATCGTCAGTGAATGTAATGAAGTACGAAGAACTATCCCTGGCATGTGTAGACATGGGACGGCATACATCACTATGTATCAGTCCCAAGAGTTCGGTAACTCTTTCTCCGTGTCCCGTAAACGGAGCTTTGGTCATCTTGCCTTTGAGACATGACTGGCAAGTGTCATAGGATGAAAATTCAAATGGATTTAAATATCCATCCTTATGCAACTTAGCCAGTCGTGTCGCATTGATGTGACCCAGTCTACAATGCCACAAGAAGGATTCGTTGAGTTCAGAACTCTTCCTCTTGTGTGTGTTTGTTATGCTGAGGACTGTTGATTGGTTTAGAACATAAATGCCATTGCACAACGTGCCTGATCCAACCAACTTTTGGTTATGGAAAATGTTCATAACATTGTCCTGTAATACAAAATTATATCCTTCTTTACTTAATAAAGAAACCGATATAATGTTGCATATCAGGTTCGGCATGTAATAGCATTCGTTCAGAACCAATGTATTACCAGTTGGTAATACAAGGTGATATTCCCCGACAGTCTTAGCTGCAACAATTGCACCATTTCCGACTCTAATGTCTTTATCACCTTCTCCAAGTTCTCTACCTTTCCTAAGCCCATGTAACTGATTACATATATGGGATCCTGACCCGGTATCCAATACCCAGGACGTAGAGCAAATGGAGAAACAGTTCTCAGTAACGAACACACCCGAAGAAAATGCATCAACATGTACTTTCTTCATTCGGGTGGCATGGGAATCCTGGTATTCCCCTATATCCTGTTCATTCCTATAACTCTTATAAGAAAGAACGGAACCAACGTTCCCCAGCACAGTATAACATGCGGGTTCGGTCAATACATCCATATTATTATCTTTATTAAGGCATGAAATGGTCGCTACCTGGAGAGAGAGAGAAGAAAACACTTTAGCGTATGCTCGTGCAAGATCAGATTGGTTATTATCTTATCTAATCAGGATGGCTCCCACTGCTTTTTATCAAATCTTCCTCCAAACCTTAAAAGGAAAGACTAGCCGGGATTAATTACACACTACAAGTTCGCCAATCTTTCAGCCAGGCCAGTGTCGGTACTTTGAGGGAGGTCCCCCGTGCTTTCGCACGAACCTAATTACTGTAAACCTCGTTTTCCCAGAGGCGTAACCTCGTTAACACCTTTCTAGACACCTACTTGATCGGCTAATTGTAATGTGTAAAACTCTCCCAGGAGTAACTCTTACTCGCAGCGGGTATCAGGATCCAACTATCTCATAGAAGGTATGCAATCTCATTGCAAATTTCAACACTTGAAATTCCCGATAATATTTTGCCCCTAGCTCGCTATGACCTTGACGCATGCCAAACAACCCATAGTCTGCTAGTCAAGTTCAACCCGTCATTTCCTGATTGAATTAAACCCACCCGCACGACCCTTGACGCATGCCAAACAACGCCGTACGAATACCCTAATCCAATCGCATCATATGCTGGCAGATAAGCACTAGTTAGCTACCGTACACTACGCCTTGACGCATGCCAAACAACCGCAGCACGAATACTAACTAATACTTATCTGAAATGACGGAGGGCTACGCAGGTTTTCATAAAACCATAAGCGTAATGAACTTGATATCGTTGTAGAATCAAATGAAGTTTTGAAATGGAGTGATTTTGAGGCTTTGCCAGTTCTGCTAAAGGGATCACTCCCGGCGAAGGGATCGTCGGCCCTTTCCTCGTCGAATGAGGTGCGGGATATATCATATATATCGCTATGCAAAGCAGAAACTATAAAAGCAATCAAAAACAAACCGAGTGTGTAGCATCTGCCAGTTATTGCTAAAGGAGTCACTCCCGGTGAAGGGATCTCGGTCCTTTCCTCATCGAATAAGGTGCAGGGTATATCATATATACCGCTATGCAAAGCAAGAACTGTAGCTGCCTGTTTTATTTTAAAATTCGATTCTACAACATCTTAGGTTTCTTATCTTTCATTAATCACATTAATGAAGTCCCATCATTTAAATACCTAAACATCACAGATAGATATAACGTACACTTATGCCATCCGTATTCGCCTCGATGTCCCCTCATGCACCGTTAGGTTAGGTAACTAACGACAGAGCGGGGCAGGGCTAGCGCGGGTGTAAAACATAAGTAACGTTTATATAATATATCATATATACTATATACTAAATCCATCACAGAATCACATCACAGATATCGCAGCAGAATAAACATATGAAATATTGGATATACTAGGACGTCCGTGTTTTCAATATGAGCCAGTATAAAACACGGATTCCACGGTCGTGATGAATAGCCAATCCCACACCCCTAGACCCC
Source organism: Agapanthus africanus (assembly GCA_030015575.1). NCBI lineage: Eukaryota > Viridiplantae > Streptophyta > Magnoliopsida > Asparagales > Amaryllidaceae > Agapanthus > Agapanthus africanus. The sequence goes on from CM057345.1 coordinate 168,056,865, forward strand.
TACGAGAGCGGCAAGCAACCCTGCCAATTCTAGGGTTAGGAGACCCGGACTCGACTCCTCGAGTTGGTCTCCCACTGGACCCCAGAACCCGGTTACTTGTGCTCCCCTCCTTGGGTCTATCCTAGTGCAGAAAAATAAATAATATACAAAGGGTGACAACTCCCGCATCCTGGAAGTGCCCCGAATAAAAGAATATTACATACAAGTTTTTACATGAATGAAAATGAAAAACACTCATCTCACATAAAAACCCCCGGCTATTCGAACACGACGATCCAATATAACATATCCAGCAACACATAACATCACATGTCATCAACGTAAGTAAGTATGCATACCCCAATTGTCGTTGACATATAGCAACGAAACCGGCGATATCACATATTACACTTACGGTCACAGAAAAGAAAGTGTAAAACTACAACAATTGGAATCCGCAACCTCTTTAGACATCACATGCCTAACAGTTATAAACCCCGCATTTTAGTCCCATCATCGAAAACTCTTTTCGATATCTTGTGAAACTAAACTGCTAGATCTATAACATTCATCCAGTTATCTCATAACTGTTTGTGAATTCCAATTATTGTATCCAATTCCGGATAAATAGAATATATTAAACTTTCCGATCGAACATTCGAACACCCAAGTTTTCCCGACACCGATCAACACATGAAATAGGTTCAAAGACATTCACTTCATGCCTCAGTACCAACGGTCCAGCCGTAGAAGGGTCAAGCCAACGCCTCACATGTGGCACGCCGTACTGCCCCAAACCCGAAGGTTCAAAGGGCAGTTCAAGACGGTCACATAATCGAGTTAAGGTTTGTGTCTTCTAGAGGGACCATCGCGTTACTTGCACTACTCAGAACGTCTTTTAACCACAGAAAAATCCAACACTTGGAATTATTCCGGCAGGGGAAAACCTGGGTATTTGTATCCGGTCGAACTCTTTAACATATTCTACAGTTATCTGGAAAAACACTTAGACAAAGTTTGATATTCCGATCGAATTCATCGATTCCCAATATAACTCCAGAGCACTCATCCCTTAAATAAATTTAAAAATACCCAGAAAACTCACCAGAATTTATCAGGTATTACTGTGCAAAAATAGTGGGATGATGTCACCATGTGGCCGCGGAAGAGCGGCAGAAGGCATGCTTCTGCCGCGCTTCCGCAGCACAATGAACAGTTCAGGGAAACGTTTTACACAGTAATGCTTAGAATTCTATGCTGAATTTTTTAGACATTTTTAATATCAAAAATTCCCAGATTTATGAAAATGTCCAGAGAGCTCTAAAGTATTTGGGTTTCGTGTTCGTTCGGACTTCAAACTGCGTCTAGACTTCGCCTAAGGCTCTAGCTAGGCTCTGATACCACTGTAGGGTTCCTAGGCACCTTAATGAGGTCACACAAGGCATCGAGCATGCCATATTAAAATTTTAACGGTGCCGAGAGACCCGACTACGGATCGTTTGCTAGAATTCTAGGCGAAACTAAAAGCTAGTTAACAGTTAACTACTGGGATACGGAAATTACAACCTTTGTAGATCCGGATATCCACCTCCACGGCTCCGCAAGGGCGTCCTCTCGCTGTCCATCTTGAAGCTTGAACTCTCGAGACGGCTTCATCGGAGAAACGTGCGGAATAGCTCGTCGGCTTCGTGTCAAAGACGATCTACGTCGAGGTTGCACAAACTCAAGCTCCGACTTCACAAACTTGTGAAACTTGTGAAGTAAACACCCAAAACAACTTGGCAAGAGGTAGAGGGTGAAGAAATAGGAGGTGGGTTCACTTTAGAATTGGATTTTGCTCACTAAAACTCAAGTTGCCATTAATGGCATCAAGGTTGCTCACTTGAAGAAGAAGAAGATGATGAGCTAGTTATGATAAGTTGTGATATATAGAAAATAGAAAATCAAATACTTATCATAACTAAACTAGGGTTAAGTGTAGAGAATAAACCATGGTCACTTTAGATGGGTTAGGGTTAAGCATGAAGATAAGGATGGTTAGCAAAGTCAAAGCTTCATGAAGCTTCAACTTAAAACAAAAAGAGCCACCATTCTTATCTTAATTTATTTCAAATAAATAAATAAAAAAATAAATAAATAAACAAATATGCAAAACCCTAATTATCAATTAACCATGGATTAATTCTATAAACTTAACTAATGATCAAGTATCATCAAACATGATACAAAAAGTGCACAAAAGTATATCACATATACAATGTGCAATCCAAGTGAGAAAAATCCGTTTAAAGTGAACCAATACTAGTTAATGTAAAGTAATATATCAAATATATAATTATACATTAAATCATTAAATCAACACTTGATTCAATGATCCGGTCATGTCGCACATAACCGACTAGTATTCAATGCATCGATTTATCGAATCAATGATTCGATAACTAGGTCATATCGAATATAACCATTCGAAACATATATCGCGAGAATGAAATGCGGTATCACATACACGCATTATTCTCGGTCCTGCACATATCTCATATGCGCTCCTATTTCGTTTCGCTTGAGCCAGGAAACCTCTGTGTAGGACTCTAAAGACTCGTCAATACGCCGGTAGCAGATGATGATCATATCAAGCACCCACAAGCCGCAAGCGGTCTGCTAAACGTAACGGCCACCCGGGTATTGAGCGATCAGAAGATCGACGAGCTAGCCCGCTCATACTCCTGCGAATCCGACCAGTAACACTTACCATACAGTCAAGTCTCTTCGTCTGATATGTCGCATATCAAGTCTAGGGGTGGTATACGTCAGACCCCAATAACCCGATAAGTCGTGCTGATGTGAGGCTCGTAACGGGTCGAGAAACTACTGGTAACACTTACCAGCAAATCTCTGATCAGCCCTGGCCAGGGACTTCCCTGTTACGGCCAATCGAGCACAGCGCAACATCAACTCCCTATACCGGGAGAGACGAAACCCCTCCTATCGCTCATTGCCTCCATGTGACTCGGGACTGTGCCCAAAGACCACCGTTTTGCACGCCCTCATGGACGTGGTAAGGTGGAGATCAAAGCACAGTGGGAATCACACAAGACTCTATGACGATCTCGGGTCTACAGACTAACTTGTACAAGTGTCACCTGAGAACTGCCATCTGACGTGAGGTATAATACCATCTGGGAGTTCTCGGCGAGTCCGTCCAGTGTACCCAGTCTCCACTGAGCACCCGTATACCATCTCTGATGTCAAACACCAATGGATATGGGATCATCCATCGCCCATCACATGGGTCGAGAAGCGTATACGCTAGTCTACTCTGGTATATCGATGCCCCGTCTCGATACACCTACGACTAGGGACCTTGAAGGATGTACTTATGGACTACCATGTCCCCACTAGTATGATCTGCATCATAGTCTAGGTAGTCAAGTACAAATCCTAAGGGCTTTACCAACATGTAACTATAAGACAGTATAAAGAGACTAGTGTACATGTTAAGATAAATGGCAACCAGATAGCATACTATCATGTCGAGCAAGAAAGTCATCTCTATATATGTCCAAGCATCCAATATAATATACATAATCTGTACAATACTGGCCTCTAGGGCATACATACAACTAACAATAGTCAAAACGCCCATGCTCGGTCGTCTAAGTCTTCAAAAACGAATAAGAAGACCAAAAAGCCCGTGACGCCTGATGACAAGCGCACGAACCTGTAAAGACATATCGATGCACTGGAAGAATATAACCAGAAGGCGCGAACCCTGGTCACGCTCCAAGAGTTTCTCAACCATATCTTTGAGGACGGAGATGATGACAATGAGGGGGAGAAGAATCGTCAGATGAACCTGAGAACTACGTGGCGAGCTGCCACGTGATCTCTCACTCGTCAATAGATGGTGAAGAAGCACCTGATGCAGAGAAACTGGGGTCAGATCCCGAACCGGAACTCCTAGAACCGTCAGACGAGATGATTGATATGTTGCTGAATGAGGCCTGTCAAAAGAGCAAAGCTGATCGAGAGCACGAAATGGCCATATTTGAAAAAACCAAACGTCGGCAACTGGACAAAAGGGTTGAAGCACTCCAACCAGACCGAGGCATGCCTACGGCACATAAAAGCAGGCTTAAGGCAAGGAAGCAATTCACTAAAGCCCTGTCAATAGGAATGAAGTTACCACCTTTCAAAGAAGACACTTCAGAAAATACGTTCCCCGACGAACTAGATGCACATCCAAGCTACTGCTTATACCATCGGAGGATCACACACCCTACCGAGGAATCCATGGCCTTTAAAAACTGGTGGCAGGGATACGTTGCTCATCGGCAGCATTTCAAATGGATGAAGCGCAAAACTTGTCGAGAGCAGAGGAGCACGACAGATGAACGCAAAAGAACTGCCGAAAATTGTCACAGGGTTGATAGCAAGGGATCATAAGTTCTCATCTTCGGGAGAGATTCCGATGAAGAAATAGCCTTCAGCCCTCTCTTCAAGGAATCCATCTCCGAAACAGAAGAAATGAAGACCTGCGAGAACATTCAGCCGCGCAATCGCACGTTACCTGAAAAGAATCTCGGACCCTCAAACAAGGGATCGAACAAAAAAGATAAGGGGAAAGAAAAAGTCCATGAAGATATCGCCCTCAATGACCGAGTCGTCGAAGATCTGGCATCCAAGGACCCGCCAAAGAAAAACAAGATGGATTACAACGTTCTGGCATATATGAGGAAGATACCCTCGCAGCTTGTAAGTCTATGTCGCTCACCCTGCAAGCTAGCGAGGAGGCGGAACAAGTAAAAATTGAAACTTTATTACAAAGCAACATAGACTAACGCTTAAGGATATTTGCAAAACCATTACTAACGAACTACTAGAGGTTTAATCTACTATGATACGAAGATTATACCTCATGAAAACGGTCCTTCGGTTCTTCCCTCCGCTGTCCTCCTCGTCCATATGAGCTTCGAGGATCGATCCAGATCTTGGTCACCTCCGCGGCCTCTTAGAGTCGAAGACTGTCTATAGTCCGAGCTCCACCTCAACCCGAAGTAACTAGGGCAATAAGTTTGCTACTCTTGATGTCCTAGGTGATGTAGAGGAAGAAGATGGATTTGTTTGTCTATTTAGTTTCTATTTTTCTTAACACATGAGAGCTATAGAAAAATCTAGAGAGGAAGAAGAAGGAGGAACATGGGAGCTTTCTTTTGGATGAGAGAGAAAGCATAAAAGATAATGATCCATATGAAATATATTTAGTAATCTTTTATCATGATAATTTTGATGGCTACCCTTGATTTGACCATTATCATCTCAAAGATAAATCTAAATGAATAAGAAGAGTCTAGTGCTTGCAAAATATCTAAGTCAACAATGGTCAACTAGGTCAAATTGTCAAACAAGGTCAAATGGTTACACCAATTAGCCAAAACACAATTATCATTAAAAAGATTAATAAACATTTTCCTCACCTCATATTGGTTTTGACCAAGTCAATGGTCAAAACCCTAATGAGACACCTCCTTCTTCGCTCCTCACAACCGTGCATACACACCCGCATACGCATTCTGTAGAACACAAATACACAGAAGACAAAACTAATCCATCTGTACAATACTAGGATCCGGCTTAAACCAAAGCCCACTAGTATTGTCTGTCCGAACATCATACGCGCACGAGTGCACGTAAGTGATCGTAGCCCTGCTGTAAAACTATATGGCCTCAACACCTTTTGCCCAGTGCAGGGAAACTCTTTGTGTGGGACTCTAAAGACTCGACACTACGCTGGCAGTGGGTTTAACCACAGACCGCAAGCAGCACTAGCTGTACGTAACGATCCCCAGGTAGATGTCGATAAGAAGGCCGATGAGGTAAACCCATCCGAACTCCTACTGAGCCTGAATGTGACAATCTCCATACAGTCCGGTCTGTTCGTCTAAGAGTATCACAAGTCGGGCCTAGAGGTGGTAAACATCAGACCCCTAATAGAGGTACAAGTCGTGCCGGAGTGTAGCCCAGAACACCCTGAGAAACTACTGGAAACACTACCAGTAAATCTCGCTTTCCCTGGCCAGGGACTTTGTGTAATGGCTCTCCTAGACACAGCGCGATATCAACCCCCAATACCGGAAGAGACGAATCCTGTCTAACCGCTACTGCCTTCAAGTGCTTCGGGACTGCACCCAACTACTACCTGTTTGCACGACTCCTTTGAGCCGTGGTAGGGTAGTAATCAAAGTACAGTGGGAACACACTCGAGGCGAAGTAGCAGTATCAAGTCGACGGACTAAGCTGTACTCCTGTCACCTGGGAACTGTTATCTAACTATAGGTATAGTACCAACCAACAGTTCCCGACGATTCCTGTCCAGTATACTCGTAACCTAATGAGCACCCACATACTATCTCCAGTACAACGTACTAATGGCTGTGCGACAGACCATCTACCCTACTGGGATGAGAAGCGTATCCGCTAGTCTACCCTGGAGTATCGATGCCCCGTCTCGATAATCTTACGACTAGGGACCTGTATAAGGATGTGCTTGTAGATTACCCAGCCCCCACTAGTGTGACTGCCATCACAACGCTGGTAATCAAGCAAAGATCCTAATGGCTCCACTAATATGTATAAGCGATATGCTAAAAGAAACACATGCACATATTGAAGTGGAAACAAACCAAGTAGCATACTACTATTTTGAGCAAGACTGTCTATACAACTGTGAATATCCCAAGCTTCCATTAGGTAATATACAAATTAGTATGATACAGTAATGGCCTCTAGGGCATAAACACTAACAATCTCCCACTTGCACTAGGGCCATATACTGGCGTATCGAAGACCTATCATCTCGATCAGCCGCTCGAACTGTGTCTGGGGTATGGCCTTTGTGAGTGGATCTGCAGTGTTATTCTCTGAATCTACTCTCCTCACCTCGATCTCTCGGCGATCTACGATCTACCTGATCAGGCGGTACCACCTCAAGATGTGCCTGGACTTCTGATGGGACCTGGGTTCCTTCGCTAAGGCTATAACGCCGTTGTTGTCGCAATACAGCTGTATTGGATCAACAATGGTAGGAACCACCTGAAGCTCCATGAGGAACTTCTTCATCCAGACAGCTTCCTTTGCAGCATCGCAAGCAGCTATGTACTCCGCTTCCATCGTCGAGTCAGCAACGGTTTCCTGCTTGGAGCTCTTCCAACAAACCACCCCACCATTGAAGGTAAAGACATAACCCGATATGGACTTGGAGTCATCCTTGTCACTCTGGAAGCTGGAGTCAGCAAAGTGTAGGGTTACTAGGCACACTCATGAGGTTCTACAAGGCATCAACCATTCCAAAATCAAATTTTTATGTGCCTAACAACTCTATGCAAGATCGTTTACTAGAGGTAAGGCGAAACTAAAATCTAGTAAACTACTTTACTACTAAGTGAAAGGAATTACAACCTTTGTAGATTCAGTCCTTCACTTCTAAAGCTCCGTGTTAACGTCCCTTCGCTGCGATCATCAGGATCCCGGACCCTAGCGATGGTTTTATCGGAGAAATGAGCGGGCTAGGTCGTTGACTTCGAGGCCGAAGATGATCTACGTCGGGGAGACTCAAACTCAAGCTATTCCTTCACTTGGTCAAGAACATTGTGAAGAGAACACCCTATACTACATGGAAAGTAGTAGAGGATGAAGAAATAGGAAGTGGGCTCACTTTAGAATTGTTTTTCTCACACTTTTTCTCATGGCACCATTGGAGCTAGCAAGCTTTTTGATGGAGCTTGATGAAGAAGAAGAAGAAGAAAGAAAAAAAAATTATAAATCCAAATGAAACTTATCCTTTTAATTATGGCACCATGGTTGAGTTAAGCCCTTATGCTTAACTCATGTAGAGAATTAACCAAGCTTTTAGGTAAAGGGTTAGGTTAAAGGATATCAAGAGAAATGACAAAAGAGTGGACTTTGTCAAAATTTCTCCAAGCTTCTTCAAGCTTGATAACTTTGACCAAGTTTAATTCTTTTGTTAAATCTTAAGATAAAACAATAACCCTAATCTTAAACCTAATCTTGGTATAAGTCTCATACATACAACTTGTATGTATCATCAAGCATGATACAAACATGTACACTTGCATATATCACATATAAACAATGTGCACAATCTAGTGATAAAATCAATCTTAAGTGAACCAATACCAGTTAATGTAATGTAATATATCAAATATATAATTATACATTAAATCATTAAATCAACACTTGATTTAATAATCCGGCTATAACCGACTAATATCAAAAGTAACAACTTATCGAATGAACACTTGATCCGATAACCCGGCTATATCGTATACAACCGATCAATGTCACAAATCGTGAGAATAGAATACGGTATCTCATATCGTATCAATCTCGGTCCCGCACATATCTCATATGTGCTCCTATTTCGTTTCGCTTGAGCCAGGAAACCCCTGTGTAGGACTCTAAAGACTCGTCAATACGCCGGCAGTAGGTGGTGATCATATCAAACACCCACAAGCCGCAAGCGGTCTGCTAAACGTAACAGCCATCCGGGTATTGAGCGATTAGAAGATCAACGAGCAAGCCTGCTCACACTCCTGTGAATCCAACCAGTAACACTTACCGCACAGTCCGGTCTGTTCGTCTGATATGTCGCATATCCCGCCTAGGGGTGGTAAACGTCAGACCCCAGTAGCTTGATAAGTCATGCCGATCTAAGGTCCATAACAAGCATGAAACTACTGATAACACTTACCAGTAAATCAGTACAACCCTGGCCAGGGATTTCCAGTTATGGCCAGTCGAGCATAGCGCAACATCAACCCCCAATACCGGGAGAGACGAATCCCCTCCTATCGCTCATTGCCTCCATGTGAATCGGGACTGTACCCAAAAACCACCTGTTTGTACGAATCAGTAGAGCCGTGGTAGGGTGGAAATCAAAGCACAGTGGGAGACTCACAAGACTCTATGACGATCTCGGGTCAACAGACTAAGCTGTACCAGTGTCACCAAAGAACTGCCATCTGACGTAAGGTATAATACCAACTGGGAGTTCTCGGCGAGTCCGTTCAGTGTACCCAGTCTCCACTGAGCACCCGCATACCGTCTCTGATATCAAACACCAATGGATATGGGATCATCGATCGCCCATCACATGGATCGAGAAGATATACGCTAGTATACTCTGAAATATCGATGCCCCGTCTCGATATTCCCGCAACTAGGAACATTGAAGGATGTACTCATTGACTACCCATGCCCCACTAGTATGATCTGCATCATAGTCCTGAAAGTTGAGCACACATCCTAAGGGCTTTATTAACATGTAATAAAGAGACTGCAAGTATACATGTTAAGATAAAGAGCAACCAGATAGCGTACTATCATGTCGAGCAAGAAAGTCCTACCTATATATGTCCTAGCATCCATTACAATATACATCTCATGTACAGTAATGGCTTCTAGAGCATACATATAACTAACAATCTCCCACTTGCACTAGGGCCATCTGTAGCAGTGGTTGTTAGTGTATATGCCCTAGAGGCCATTACTGTATCATACTAGTATGTATATTACTTGATGGAAGCTTGGGATATTCACAGTTGTACAGACAATCTTGCTCAATATAGTAGTATGCTACTTGGTTTGTCTCTGCTTTAATGTGTACATGTGTGTTTATTTATTATATCACCTATACGCATTAGTAGAGCCCTTAGGATCTTTGCTTGATTACCGGCGTTGTGATGGCGATCACACTCGTGGGGGCTGGGTAATCTACAAGCACATCCTTATACACGTCCCTGGTCATGGGAGTATCGAGATAGGGCATCGATGCTCCGGAGTAGACTAGCGTATGCGCTTCTCATCCCAGCACGGGAGACGGTCTGTCCCACAGCCGTCGGTACGTCGTACTTGAGATAGTATGCGGGTGCTCGTTAGGTTACGAGTACACTGGACAGGACTCGTCGGGAACTGATGGTTGGTATTATACCTATCGTCAGTTATCAGTTCCCAGGTGACATGAGTACAGCTTACTCCGCTGACTTGACACTGTCACTCCGCCTCGAGTGTGTTCCCACTGTTCTTTGATTACTACCCTACCACGGCTCTTCTGAGTCGTGCAAACAGGTAGTAGTCGGGAGCAGTCCCGAAACACTTGGAGGCAGTTACGGTTAGACAGGATTCGTCTCTCCCGGTATTGGGGGTTGACATCGCGCTGTGTCTAGGAGAGCCATTACACAAGTAGTCCCTGGCCAGGGCAAGCGAGATATACTGGTAGGTTCCAGTGCTATCTCAGGGTGTTCTGGGCTTCACTCCGACACGACTTGTACCGCTATTAGGGGTCTGACGCTTGCCGCCCCCCTAGGCCCGACATGCGATGTATCAGACGAACAGACCGGACTGTACGGAGAATGTCACATTCAGACTCAGTAGGAGTTCAGATGGGGTTCACCTCGTCAGCCTTCTTGTCGGCATCTACCTGGGGACCGTTACGCACAGCTAGTGCCGCTTGCGGTCTGTGGTTAAACCCACTGCCAGAGTAGTGTCGAGTCTTTAGAGTCCCACACAGAGGGTATTCGCCTCTGGGCAAAACAGAGTAGAGGTCGCATGGTTTTGCGACAGGGTTCGTTCTCATCCGCGCACTTGTGCACGTTTGGAGTCCGGACGGATTATACTGGCAGGCTCTGGTTTGAGCCAGATACTGGTATATGTTTTGGGGTTGCTTTTATATCTCAGTATTCTTGTTCCTCGGAACTAGAATGCTGGTGTGTATGCACAGTTGCTTGAGGCGGAGGATGAGATATTTCATTAGGGTTTCGGAACGGGTGCGTATGCACAGTTGACAGTCATCATTTTCCAAACCCTAATGGATTTATGGATTATCTATTAATAATAGTAATTAAATGAGAATTATGTTATGGTTGATTTTGTTGACTTGTTGACCATGGTTGACTTGTTGACCATGGTTGAATGTTGACCACCATCATGCTTTGTAAAGATACTCCTTGATTCATGCTTACATTTCATTTAATGAAGCATGATAGTGGTCATTCCAAAACTACCATCAACTATTCTCATTTTGAATTATTATTATTTAGATAATTCTTTTTCTTTTGGCATTATGGTTGCAAGAAAGAAAAGGAGAGCTTATTATCTCATTTAGCTTCTCTCTCCTCACTTCATCTTCTTCTTCTTCTAGCAAAAGAGAACCCTTCTCATGTGTTGAGAATCCCTCTCTTTAAAAAGAAAAGCACCTCTTAGACACTCTCTACTCACTCTAGGATCAAGGGTTTAGCAAGCCGGAGATTCTAGTTCACTCCAAGTTCGAGAAAGAGCCCAAAGGTCGAACCCTCGAGGTGGATCCATCTTCGACGGAAGAAGGCGACAAGAAGAGTACCATCAACCTCTACAAGGTTTAAAGAAGAAGGAGTTCAAGTTTAGGTATAACCATCTTCCATAGTAGCTAACTCTCTTTAGCAAGTATGCCAGTTTAGTTTAGCAAAAGATCCGGCTTTTACGGTCCATGTTACAAAGTTTAGAAAAATTTTGATTTACCGTTTCCGCAACCCCGAAAGTACCGGGAGAGGTAACGTGGACCTAACAGTGGTATCAGAGCCTAACTAAACTTAAACTAGCTTGGTAGCGAAGTGTATGGAAGTTCGAAACCGAAAAATCGCAAAACCGGAAAAACTAAAACCCTAAGTTTCTGTTGAAATTTTTTCTGCTCTAAATGAAAAACTTTATACTTGTAAATTCGGCTCAGGGTTTTATGTGAACACCCAAGAAAAACGATGCCCTAATTCATTCAAACCGCCGCGGTTCCGCGGCACGAGGTAGGCATGTGCCGTGGAACCGCCGCCGTTTGTTGTCCTCTCTGCATCGTTTTTCGTCCAGTGTTCTTCTGGTGGGATTTTGGGATTTTTCAGATATATTATATGTGCCCAGATTTTTCAGAACAGAAATTTACTTTTGGGGTCCTATAATTCCGTATTTTTTTCGAACTTCGCTACACTTTGGCTATGTTGGTTATATCTGTGATGTTTGCATGTATTGAACGTCGGCTAATCGCTATAAGACGATTGGTCGGGGTTATACATGATCTGTGTTTGATATTGGAATGTGTATATGAATGTGTTGGACTGTCGCGGGTGAATAGCCGGGGTGGATGTGAGATGAGCTTTTGTTTTTCTTTCATTCATTGTAAATGTAAATTGATGTAATAATATTATTTGTTTGGCCGCACAACCGGGTCGGGGTTGTAGCCGTCATTGTATAATTCTTTTTACTGTTTTTGCTCCTAGGATAGACCCATGGAGGGGTGCACAAACTGCCAAGTACTTGGCGGGTAGTTTGCCGCACCCGTAGGGGTCTTGGGTGGGGTATTTGGCTATTCACCGCGACCGTGTAATCCGCTTTTCGTTGCAGGCTCGAAATGATTGCGGATTGCTAGTATATCCAATGTATTCATCTGTGATCTGTAATGTCTATCATTGCTTTCTATTTAGGCGTTGCTTATGTTTTACAGCCGCGCTAGCCCAGCCCCCGCTCTGTCGTTAGTTAAGTAACCTAACGAGTGATGACGGGACCCCGTGGCGAATGCGAATGGCATAAGCGTACGTCATATTTTGGTTGTTTTCTGCAATGGTAGGATTATATGATGGGACGCATTAAAAGAACTAATGCAAGAATATCACGTATTAAAAGAACTAATGCAAGAAAATAAACCTAAAAGACGTTGTTGGAACAAGTTTTTCAAAAAGCTGTTATTACAAGGACGTTCATCTTTTTGTTTTGCATCGAGGTATTCGGTTATGAATGCCCAGCACCTCAATCGACGAGGCAAGGGCCGAGATCCCCTCATCGGGAGTGACCCCTTGGACAAAAGGTTTGCGTCAGGGTAATAACTTCACCATAGTCGATTATTCTTGCTTTGCATCGAGGTATTCATCTTATGAATGCCCAGCACCTCACTCGACGAGGAAAGAGCCGAGATCCCTTCGCAGGGAGTGACCTCTTTAGCAAAAGTTTTCGCCACTATGATTTTCAAAAGGGTGCAATCAGGTTCCTTCAACGATATCAAGTTCATTACGTTAACGGGTTTTTCGCCAAAAACCCAGCCGTAGCCCTCCGTCGTTTCGGATTAATATTATTCAGTATTCGTGCTGCGTTTGTTGACCTAGTCAAGGCGTAGTGAACGGTAGCTAAATAATATTTTTCTGTGGATTGCAAATGTGATTGGTTAGGACAGTCGTGCGGCCTTGTTGACCTAGTCAAGGGCACGTACGGGTGGGTCTAATGCAATCAGGATTATGACGGGTAGAACTTGTCTAACAGTTTGTGGCTTGTTGACCTAGTCAAGGTCATGAACAGTTAGGGGCAAAAACCACATCGGGAGTTTCAAAAGAACTGAAACTTGCAGATTTAGCATACCTTCTGGAGTGTGGTGACTAGAGTGGATTCCATCTAGGTTATCACACAATGACAGTTGGATCCCGATCCCACTGATGAGTTGGTTTACTCTCGGGAGATTATTTCACTTAACGATCAATGCTATAAACCTAGTAGGTGTCTAGAAAGGTGTTAGCGGGGTTACGCCCCCAGGGAAAAGAGGTTCTTTAATTAAGGAACTTCGCGAAAGCGTTGGAAAACCTCCCTCGAAGTACCGACACTAGCCTGGCTGAAAGGTTAAGCAAGTATTGTGACGTGAATTAAAACCCGGCTAGTTCTTCTTTTAAAAAGGTTTTAAGAAGAATTTGAGTAAACAGTGGGAGACATCCTGGTTAGATAAATTAATAAACCAATCTAATCTTGCAAGAGTATACGCTGAGTGTTTCTTTTCTCTCTCCAGGCAGCAACCTTTTCACGCCCTAATCAAGATAATAAAATGTATCGCTTGACCGATCCGAATTCTTATTCGGGACTGAGGAAGTTGGTTCAGCTCTAACTTGTGACAACAGTCATGAGTATGAGAATGGGAAAGGGGATTGTATGGATTTCCAGGATACCCAGTCGAAGAAGAAGCATGGTTTTGCATCTACTTCAGGTGTTCTTGTAATTGAGAACTGTTTTACGGTCAGCCCTACCTCCTGGGTACTTGATACCGGATCAGGATCTCATATCTGTAATTTATTACAGGGACTGAGAAAAAGTAGGAAAGTTGCACCGGGTGATATGTCGCTCAGAGTAGCGAACGGAGCACAAGTTAATGCGGCAGCCGTCGGTGAATATCACCTAGTATTGCCAAATGGCAAGACTATGATTTTGAACGATTGCTACTATGTACCCTCCATGGTTTGCAACATCATATCAGTTTCTTTACTCGATAAAGATGGATATAACTTTGTTCTTGAAAAGAATATCATGAACATTTACCTTGATAAGGTACTGGTTGCAGAGGGTACACTGTTTAATGATATCTACGTTCTAAATCAGAATACAGTTCTCAACATACAAACACACGCAAGAGGAAGAATTCAGATACGAATGAATCCTACTTGTGGCATTGTAGACTTGGTCATATCGGAGAGAAAAGACTGAGTAAGTTGCATAAAGATGGACTCTTGAATGCGTTCGAGTTTTCATCTTATGGAACTTGTCAGTCTTGTCTCAAAGGAAAGATGACCAAATCTCCGTTCACCGGACATGGAGAAAGAGCAGCAGAGCTCTTGGGACTCGTACATAGTGATGTATGTGGTCCGATGTCTATACATGCAAGGGGTGGGTTCTCGTACTTCATCACATTCACTGACGATCTCTCTAGGTTCGGATATGTGTATCTGATGAAACACAAATCTGAAGCTTTTGAGAAATTCAAGGAATTCAGAAACGAAGTAGAGAACCAGACAGGCAAAAGTATCAAGATCCTCCGGTCTGACAGGGGAGGGGAGTACTTAAGCACGGAATTCCTAGATTACTTAAAAGAGAATGGTATTCTCTCTCAGCTTACTCCTCCTTATACACCACAGCACAACGGTGTTTCGGAGCGGAGGAATCGTACCCTACTGGATATGGTTCGCTCCATGATGAGTAATGCCGAGTTGCCGCTTTCATTTTGGGGACATGCGCTATTGACAGCCGCATACCTATTGAATGATGTTCCGTCTAAATCTGTGCCTAAGACTCCGTTCGAGATATGGAATGGAAAGAGGTCATATCTTAAAAGATCTAAGATATGGGGTTGTCCGGCTTATGTTAAAAAGCATAAACCGGATAAACTAGAGGCATGGTCAGTTTTATGTAAGTTTGTGGGATATCCAAAGAATGGTTATGGATATCTATTCTACCACACCGAGGAACAGAAGGTGTTTGTTGCTCAGCATGCCGTTTTCTTGGAAACGGAGTTTCTTGCAAAAGAAATTAGTGGGAGCACGGTAGAATTGGAAGAAATTCAGCGACCACAAACTGAAACTGAAAGTTTGACAGAACCTCAGGATTCAATAACCCCAGACGAACCTCAGCCACTCCGCAGATCTGGTAGGATTTCTCATCCGCCCGAGAGATACTACGGTTTTCTCATTGACGGGGATCGAGAGGATTGCATCTTGGAAGAAGATGACCCTACCAGTTTCAGGCATGCCATTATCAGTAGGGACTCTGATAAGTGGCAGGAAGCAATGCAATCTGAAATGGAGTCCATGTACGCCAATAAAGTGTGGACCATGGATATTGCTCCACCTGGGGTAAAACCCGTTGGATGCAAATGGATCTACAAAAGGAAACTTGGTGTAGATGGGCAGGTGGAAACCTATAAAGCTAGACTCGTTGCAAAAGGTTTTCGTCAAAGACCTGGTTTGGACTATGATGAAACTTTTTCTCCAGTGGCTATGCTCAAATCCATTCGGATCCTACTTGCCATTGCTGCCTTCCATGACTATGAAATCTGGCAGATGGATGTTAAAACGGCTTTCCTAAACGGTTGTTTGGAAGAGTGCGTTTACATGGATCAACCAGAAGGTTTCGTAGACAGTGGGAGCAGCGGAAAGGTGTGCAAGTTGCTTAAATCCATTTATGGATTAAAGCAGGCATCGCGGAGCTGGAACATCTGTTTTGATGAGGCAATCAAGGAATTTGATTTCATCAAGAACGAAGATGAACCCTGTGTATATAAGAAGATTGTAGGACGAACTGTCGTATTCCTAGTCTTGTACGTGGACGACATTCTTTTGATAGGAAATGATATTCCTATGCTACAATCGGTCAAGCTATTTTTGTCACAAAGGTTCTCCATGAAGGACCTGGGTGATGCCTCGTACATTCTGGGGATCAAGATCTATAGAGATAGATCCAAGAAACTGTTGGGACTTTCGCAGTCCAGGTACATAGAGACCGTACTAAAGAGATTTAGTATGGAGGATTCCAAGCGCGGTAACATACCCGCATTGCACGGAATTACCCTCTCCAAGAAGATGTCTCCTAAGACTGACGAGGAGAGGGTTCGCATGAGCACTATACTCTACGCTTCGGCGGTAGGATCTATAATGTATGCGATGCTATGTACAAGACCAGATGTAGCTTACGCGTTGAGCACGGTAAGCCGGTATCAGTCAGACCCAGGGGAGGACCACTGGACAGCAGTGAAGAACATTCTCAAGTACCTGAGAAGGACTAAGGAGATGTTCCTGGTTTACGGTAATGGAGACCTCAGGGTCGAGTCCTTTACCGATTCAAGCTTCCAGAGTGACAAAGATGACAGCAAGTCTGTCTCGGGTTTTGTGTTTACCCTCAACGGAGGGGCGGTATGTTGGAGGAGTTCCAAGCAGGATACCGTCGCAGACTCGACGATGGAGGCTGAATACATTGCTGCAAGCGATGCCGCAAAAGAGGCGGTCTGGATGAAGAAGTTCATTAGTGAACTTCAGGTGGTTCCATCCATTGTTGACCCAATACCTTTGTATTGCGATAACAATGGAGCTATAGCTTTAGCGAAGGAACCAAGGTCCCATCAGAAATCCAGGCACATCTTAAGGCGGTATCACCTGATCAGGGAGATCATTGATCGACAGGAGATCGAGGTGCGGAGAGTAGACACAAAGGACAACACTGCGGACCCATTCACGAAGGCTTTACCCCAGACTCAGTTCGAGCGGCTGATCGAGATGATAGGTCTTCGATACGCCAGTACATGGCCTTAGTGCAAGTGGGAGATTGTTAGTGTATATGCCCTAGAGGCCATTACTGTATCATACTAGTATGTATATTACTTGATGGAAGCTTGGGATATTCACAGTTGTACAGACAATCTTGCTCAATATAGTAGTATGCTACTTGGTTTGTCTCTGCTTTAATGTGTACATGTGTGTTTATTTATTATATCACCTATACGCATTAGTAGAGCCCTTAGGATCTTTGCTTGATTACCGGCGTTGTGATGGCGATCACACTCGTGGGGGCTGGGTAATCTACAAGCACATCCTTATACACGTCCCTGGTCGTGGGAGTATCGAGATAGGGCATCGATGCTCCGGAGTAGACTAGCGTATGCGCTTCTCATCCCAGCACGGGAGACGGTCTGTCCCACAGCCGTCGGTACGTCGTACTTGAGATAGTATGCGGGTGCTCGTTAGGTTACGAGTACACTGGACAGGACTCGTCGGGAACTGATGGTTGGTATTATACCTATCGTCAGTTATCAGTTCCCAGGTAACATGAGTACAGCTTACTCCGCTGACTTGACACTGTCACTCCGCCTCGAGTGTGTTCCCACTGTTCTTTGATTACTACCCTACCACGGCTCTTCTGAGTCGTGCAAACAGGTAGTAGTTGGGAGCAGTCCCGAAACACTTGGAGGCAGTTACGGTTAGACAGGATTCGTCTCTCCCGGTATTGGGGGTTGACATCGCGCTGTGTCTAGGAGAGCATTACACAAGTAGTCCCTGGCCAGGGCAAGCGAGATATACTGGTAGGTTCCAGTGCTATCTCAGGGTGTTCTGGGCTTCACTCCGACACGACTTGTACCGCTATTAGGGGTCTGCCGCCCCCCCTAGGCCCGACATGCGATGTATCAGACGAACAGACCGGACTGTACGGAGAATGTCACATTCAGACTCAGTAGGAGTTCAGATGGGGTTCACCTCGTCAGCCTTCTTGTCGGCATCTACCTGGGGACCGTTACGCACAGCTAGTGCCGCTTGCGGTCTGTGGTTAAACCCACTGCCAGCGTAGTGTCGAGTCTTTAGAGTCCCACACAGAGGGTATTCGCCTCTGGGTAAAACAGAGTAGAGGTCGCATGGTTTTGCGACAGGGTTCGTTCTCATCCGCGCACTTGTGCACGTTTGGAGTCCGGACGGATTATACTGGCAGGCTCTGGTTTGAGCCAGATACTGGTATATGTTTTGGGGTTGCTTTTATATCTCGGTATTCTTGTTCCTCGGAACGAGAATGCAGGTGTGTATGCACAGTTGCTTGAGGCGGAGGATGAGGTATTTCATTAGGGTTTCGGAACGGGTGCGTATGCACAGTTGACAGTCATCATTTTCCAAACCCTAATGGATTTATGGATTATCTATTAATAATAGTAATTAAATGAGAATTATGTTATGGTTGATTTTGTTGACTTGTTGACCATGGTTGACTTGTTGACCATGGTTGAATGTTGACCACCATCATGCTTTGTAAAGATACTCCTTGATTCATGCTTACATTTCATTTAATGAAGCATGATAGTGGTCATTCCAAAAATACCATCAACTATTCTCATTTTGAATTATTATTATTTAGATAATTCTTTTTCTTTTGGCATTATGGTTGCAAGAAAGAAAAGGAGAGCTTATTATCTCATTTAACTTCTCTCTCCTCACTTCATCTTCTTCTTCCTCTAGCAAAAGAGAACCCTTCTCATGTGTTGAGAATCCCTCTCTTTAAAAAGAAAAGCACCCCTTAGACACTCTCTACTCACTCTAGGATCAAGGGTTTAGCAAGCCGGAGATTCTAGTTCACTCCAAGTTCGAGAAAGAGCCCAAAGGTCGAACCCTCGAGGTGGATCCATCTTCGACGGAAAAAGGCGACAAGAAGAGTACCATCAACCTCTACAAGGTTTAAAGAAGAAGGAGTTCAAGTTTAGGTATAACCATCTTCCATAGTAGCTAACTCTCTTTAGCAAGTATGCCAGTTTAGTTTAGCAAAAGATCCGGCTTTTACGGTCCATGTTACAAAGTTTAGAAAAATTTTGATTTACCGTTTCCGCAACCCCGAAAGTACCGGGAGAGGTAACGTGGACCTAACAGTGGTTGTAGTATCTCATACTCAACCATCCCATAAAAGTCTCTCTCTGGGAAAAGGCCTTTGTGAGTGGATCCGCCGTGTTGTCCTCTGAGTCTACTCTCCTAACCTTGATCTCCCTGAAGATCAATTATCTCCATGATCAGGTGATGCTGCCTCAGAATAAGTCTGGGTCACTGATGGGACCGGGGTTCCTGGGCCAAAGCCACACTTCCATTGTCACACAATGGTAGGAACCTAGTGTAGGGTGTTTTTCGTCACCCCATTGAGATGGGAATACACGCATGTGTCTCAGGCGTACTACAGATTCCCCCTGCCTAGGGCAGGCCGGGGTTTAATGATTGTGGGGATCCGAATCTCCGGCAGCCGCGGACTAAGCTGCCGTTAATTACCCCTTGCCTTTGGGGCGAGGGAACCTCCGATTAACGGGTTAAACTGGTCATGCGAACTCAATGTGCAGTGTACGTGTGTTTTGTTTTGAAAGGGGTTTTTGGATATATCGGGAGCCACGCAGAGTTTTTACGGGGGTCCTGCTACCCGGATAGCGGGCTGAGGGTCAAGGGGGCTAGCAGCCCCCTTGCGGGGTTCGGGGCAGCGTCCCGGCCCAAAATTTTTTTTGAGGGGGAAAGTGTTGCGGAGTATGTGTATGTGTACATATGTATACATATGTATATATATACAAGTATATATAAACAAAGGGGGGAAAAGACACCCAAAAGATGCATGGGGCAGCACCTCGGGCGCTGTGCGCCTAGGTACTGTGCGCTCAGGCGCAAGCGCGCCACATGTCGACACGTGGGCGCTCTGCGCTTGAGCGCTACGTGTTGGAGATAGTGCCCTCAGAGTCAATTATTGGATCACAGGCATGTGATTGCAATGATTGAGGGAGGACCTATCCCGGTAGGACAGTCTTACTCGAGATGATAGTATGCTATCTGGTTTACCTTTATCATCGTGTACTGCTTTAGGCGACCTTACAGGTCACTATTACACGTTGATAGAGCCCCTAGGATTCTTGCTTGACCACCAGCAGTATGAGGGCGATCATATAAGTAGGAGCTGGGAGTCTATAAGCACATCCTTAAAAGGTCCCTAGTCGTGGGAGTTTCGAGACAGGGCATCGATACTCCAGAGTAGACTAGTGTATACAGTCGAGACCCCGACGAGGGGCGATGGCCGGTCTCACAAGCCATTGGTGTCAGTTGAATCACCTAAGATGTATACAGGTGCTCATTGGGTTATGAGTACACCGGACAGGACTCGCCGGGAACATGCTAGTTGGTCTTATACCTGACGTCAGATAGCAGTTCCCTGGTGACATGTGTACAGGTTAGTTCATCGACCTGGGGATCGTCATTTGTCTCGTGTGAGTTCCCACTGTACTTTGATTACTACCCTACCACGCTCAAAGGAGACGTGCAAATAGGTTTTAGTTGGGTACAGTCCCGAGCCACATGGAGGCAGTGAGCGGATCTTCAGGGGTTCGTCTCTCCCGGTATTGGGGGTGAGGTCGCGCTGTGTCTAGGAGAGCCATTATACAAAGCCCTCGGCCGAGGCAGGAGATTTACTGATAGGTATTCCAGTAGTATCTCAGGGTGTTCTGGGCTACACTCCGACACGACTTGTACCGCTTTTGGGGGTCTGACTTTTACCAACCCCCTAGACCCGCCATGCGATGCTCATAGACGAACGGACCGGACTGTATGGATATTGTCACTGACAGGCTCAGTAGGGTTGTCTGACTGAGTTCGCTCACAGACGTCCCTTTTGGTCAATACCTGGTAGCCCGTTACGTATTGGCTATACCTCTAACGTGCTAGTGGTTAAATCCACAACCAAGGTGTTGACGAGTCTTTAGAGTCCCCCACATTCAGTTACTCAAGTTTCAGGCGAAAAGCTGTAGAGGCCGTATGGAGATATGGCAGGGTTCGATCAGATACGTGCGGTATTGCACGGATCAGGATCGGACGGATAATACTAGCCGGCTTTGGTTTAAGCCGGATCCTAGTATAGTACAGTGTAGATTTGTCTCGTTGCATTTGTATCCGGTCGGAATACAGATGCGGGTGTGTATACACAGTATCGGGGTTTTCCTGTAATTTATTACGGGACCAGTTTTCTGGAGTTGCCAGCTTGCTTTCTGTTTCGGCCATATTTCTTTGTATCCTTCATTGGCCGAAGATTGGTGGAGGAGGGCTTATTTGCATTTGTGCAAATAAGTAATTTGGAAGGGGGTATTTGCATATTGTTGTGTCATGATCACTTGACTTTCTTTTGTCATCATGGCTAGTCTTGTAGTGTCATGATGGCATGACTTTTTGGTGATGATGATGGATGATGATTGTTGTTTGAGTGTTGGACTTTCCTAGCTATCTTTTCTTTGCATGATAACCATTCCTCTCTCTCTCTATCATGATTGGGGTGTGGCCTCTCTCATATTTTTGATACACTCTCTCATTCTCTCCTCTCCCACCTAAGGATGGCCGGCCAAGCTCCATGGGGCTGCCCAATTCATTTTGTTGTGGGATTTTGGTTCATTTGCTGTTGCAAAAATCCCACAAGATCAATCTCCAAAACTCCAAGTATCATTCCTCCACCAAAGGCAACTCCACAACCCCAAAATGAGACATGGTTCTATACACTATTCTACAGCAAACCTTGGGCACGTCGGCTCGCCAACTTCGTGCCCGAGTTGCCTCGGTATTGAGGTGGGAGCCCGTAAAAGATGCAGACGATGTGGTGCCCTTCCGGCAAGGAGGCGACGACCGGAGTTTCCGCAGGAGATCGGGACGACGACGAGAAGACCGGAGGACTCAGATCAGTCGGTATATCTCTAACCCGTCTTGTAGTTAGCTAGGACTAGTTAATGGCCCGATCCGGGTTTTGGTGCGCGGTGGTGCCGGTTTGCTAGTTTGCAAAATTAAAGTTGACCATCGCTTCCGCATTTGGCCTCGGGATGGAGGCCGGGGAGCCGCCGTGCACTTACAGTGGTATCAGAGCCTCGCCATTAATATAGTCTAGCTTTGTCTAATGTGTTTACTGTTTCGATCGAACAAAAATTCCAAAAACCCACGTTTTCACATGCATCAGTTTTCTGTTGAATTTTTTCTGGCTCGAAATTTTTTTCAGGTTATAGAAAATTGATGTACTAGAAGATATAAGAGTTCTGTAGAAATTCGATACACTAACTCCACTACGGGAGCGCGGAACCGCGGCCAAACACCCCTTTGGGCCGCGGTTCCGCCGCACTATGATCTCTTTGATGTACTAAATTTCTGCAGTTGCTTTCTGGGTTGAAAATAGGGTTTTTGGAATATTAATTTTGGGCCCAGAATTTCTTGATGTGCTACAGTAGTACTTGGGGCCCACTTGGTAAAATTTGATCGATCGGATATTTAAAACACATTATTTCACAGTATTTACATTATATCTGCGACCGTGAATGTCACTCGATCGGTAAATCCTGTCTAACTGCTATAGCCCGATTAGACGGATTTACGAACGTGACTTTCACGTTGATGTTATGTGATTTTGCTGTGATGTTGCGGATCGGTCGTGGGGGATAGCCTGGTTGCAATGCTAGTACAGTTTTTGTTGTTTTATGTACATTTGACATTGCGGGGCGAGCGTCCGACATGTGGACTGCCGTCACTGCCTGTTTGTATTATTATTTGGGGGCACGGCCAGGTTGCGGTCGATGTACCCGTTGTATATATATTTTACTTTCTGTATTAGGATTGCCCCGCGGAGGGGTGCACGGATAGCCGGATTCTAGAGGGCAACAAGCCCGCATCTCATGGCATTGAGACGGAGGGGGCTTCACTCTAGAATTGGCGGGCTATTCGCCGCACTCGTAGGGGGTACAGGTTGACCCAGGAGGGGTGCCCAAGTTACCGGATTCCGTGAAGTGCTGGGTGGTCCATTCACGTTGCTGAAGGGGGCTGCCTCGCTTCAGGTGTTGGCGGGTAACTTGCCGCGCCCGTAGGGGTCTAGGATTTTCATTGCACAGGCTATCCACACGACCAGGGGAACGTCGGGTTTCAGCGGCTCTGTGAAACCCGGGGATCCCAGATATCTGTATTGTTCTGTGATGCTGTACATTTCTGTGATGTTGCATTTTATCACGCCTTGAGCGAAATATTATATATTGGTATATATATTAGTAGATGTTGTATATGTTTTGCATCCGCGCTAGTCCAGTTCCCGCTCTGTCGTTAGTTAGCTAACCTAACGGGTAATGACGGGACCCAGTGGCGAATGCGGATGGCATATACCTACTTCATATTATTTTCTTTCTTTGTGGTGTGATCAATTGATGGGACTGCGTTGATTCGGATCAATGCAAGTTAAAAACAAACCTAATCTGATGTTGTTGGAACTTTTTTCAAAAAGCTGTTATTCTAAGGACGCTCTCTTTTGTTTTGCACAGTGATATTCGGTTATGAATATCCAGCTCCTCAGTCGACGAGGCAAGGGCCGAGATCCCTTCACCGGGAGTGACCCCTTGGATAAAAAGTTTGCGTCAGGGCATTAACTTCACTATAGCCGATTACTTTTGCTTTGCATTGTGGTATTCAGTTGGAATATCCTGCACCTCATTCTACGGGGAAAGAGCCGAGATCCCTTCACCGGGAGTGACCTCTTTAGCAAAGGTTTTCGTTACTATATTTTTCTAAAAAGCTATCCGTTCCTTCAACGATATCAAGTTCATTACGTTAAAGGTTTTCGCCAGAAACCATTCGTAGCCCTCCGTCGTTTCAGACGGGTAGCACGTAGTATTCATGCTATGTTTGTTGACCTTCGTCAAGGCATAGTGTATGGTAGCTGCTTGTTGATTTTCTGTTGCATAGATAGATGCGTTGGTTTGGAACAGTCGTATAGCCTTGTTGACCTTCGTCAAGGGCTTGTACGGGTGGGTTCAAATTAACCTGGACAATGACGGGTGGAACTTGACATGTGACTTATGATTTGTTGATCTTCGTCAAGGTCATAAGAGCATGGGGCAAAAATCACATTGGGAGTTTCAAAAGAACTGAAACTTGCCAGATATGCGTATACCTTCTGGAGTGTGATAGCGTAAGCGGATTCCGTCACGTTATCATGCGATGATAGTTGGATCCCGATTCCCACTGATGAGTTAGTTTACTCCTCGGGTGACCCCGACTAATTCTTCTTTTAGGTTTGGAGGAGAATTTGAGGTTACAGTGGGAGGTTTCCAGATTAGATAAATTGGTAACCATTCTGATCTAGGCTAGAGTGCACGCTGAGTGTTTCTTTTCTCTCTCTCTTTGGCAGCGACCTTTGACCCAACCATAGACTATAACTCAGAGACCAAGTTGACCGAACCTTCTAAAAACACTGGCTTTTGGATTGTCAGAGTTGCAGACCTCATTGCCACTCTTACTTTTACCCTTTTCTCCAGGACACCCCGTATTACTACGAACGTCCACTTCCATTGGACAAAACCATCATATGGTTAGATACGAACTCGAAAGAATTTATTCGAGGATGGTTTCAGGTTCTGGAGGAAACGGATAGGACTATTCAGTTGTCTTTTCCTTTTACCTTCTCTCGGGTTGCGAGTACTCCTTGGTTTAGGAGATAGTACACCTATTACGCAAATTGGATAGTCTTCTTCCAAACCTTAGGCTGGTGCCGAACGGTGGGGAATGAAGAAAACCAATTAGCCTAACGATGGTGTACAGAAGGTATTAAGTTAAGACAAAGAAAGGGATTAGTAAGAGGGCAAAGTAAAATGCTACTGATATTCACGACCAAACCAGGTATTTCTTTACCACTCCCACTTCACCTTTGTATTTCTCCAGAACACTCCGTATCACTACGAAGATCCACAGTTTATTGGATACTCCATCGTATGGTTATATACGAACTCGAAAGGATCTTGTTCCACTTCGGGGATGGATTCTGGTTCGGGAGAAATAGGAATAAGGTTTATTCGGTTGTCTTTTATCCTCACCTTCTCTCGCATTGCGAGTGGTCCTAGGATTAAGACAGTACACCCATTATGTTTATTGGATAGTCTTCTTCCAAACCATAGGCTGGTGCCGAACGGTAGGGAAGGAAGAAAACCATTTGGCCTAAAAGGGTGTGCAGAAGGTAATGACTAAAGACATATAAAGAGATTTGGAGAGGTGGCAAAGAATTATACGGTTACAGTCATGAATCTGGATAATGGAAGAGGCATTACTAGGAATACCAGGATACCCCATCGAAACATTTCAATGTTTCAGTGTCATTGTGTACTGTTAAATGAAAACTGATTTCCCAATTAGTCCTTACTCCAGGGTATGTATTTACCAGGTATGATTCTCACATCTGTATGGTTTTACAGATGATGAGTGGGAGTAAGTTATTGGGAATTAGGTGATCATCCTCATTATATCGGGATTCGTTGTAATCGGTGATATTTGAGAAAGTCACCTGGGTTGTTTGCCGGTCGGCAAATATTTGGTTTTGAATATCCGCTTTTATGCACCAATTTCAAATCGATATATCTGTACGTCTATTTTTATAGAGTGAGACATATCTTTTTGAAATTATGTCTGTGACATTTACCTATATCAGTGGATGGTTAGGTAAGGAGCATTAAACAGCGGTGTAATTCTTCATAACCACAGTACAGTTTTCAACTTACGACACACAGTGAATGAGTAATCAGACTCAAGGGACTTATACAGAGTATTGTATGTTGTCCAGGGTCTATTAGGACAAAGGGGTTGGTCCTCGTACTATATTCGATTTACTTATGACTTCTCTAATTTTTAGACAAGTGTTTCGTGGAAACACAGGGTCCGAATTTTGAGAAGTTATAAGTATTTGAATAAAGTAGAGAACCAAGCATTGCAAGTATCGGGATTCTTCAAGGTGATCAAAGATGTAGATACTTGTGTATGGTATTCAGTTGATAGTAATGATTTAGAGAACTTGCTTCTCTTTCAGGTTACTCATAATTGGAAGCATTCCTAAGTTGAGTAACGCTGATCGGCTTCTTTCCATTTTAGTTGACATGCACTGGGGACAGTTGCATGATTTAAATCTGGTTCAATTAAATCAGTGCCTCATGTCCTATATTGGATATAGAACAGTTCGTATCTTAACGATGTTAAGGTACGGGGAGTTGTCCGGCTTATGATTAAAACCAGACACTGGACAACTCAAGGCACGTTTCTGTAATGGCTATTTGTGGGTTGACCCAGGCTATGACGAGGGTTGACTTCTCACCATCTGGAAGAACAATAGCAATATTGTTCTAGACTCGCCACAGTTTTAAATAAAATGGATTTTTTCAGAAAACAGTAGTGGGAGTATGGTAGAACTGGAAGTGATTCCAGAACCACAAACGATTACTGAAGATTTGATAGGAACCTAAAGATTCAATCTGGTTTGACATTCCATTGGCCACTCCGCAGATACGGTGGGTAACTTCAGGCACCCGAGAGGTACTCCGGTAGCCTCAAGGACGGTGACAAGGAAGTTCTTGTTTACCCACACTTGCCATTGCTGTTGTTCCAGACTGTGAGACCCGGCAGGAGGATGAGTATAACGTCGTTCTAAACTTGCTTTAGAAGTGTACGTTTATATGACTCTGCCAGAAGGTTGTCGTAGTCAGTGGGAGCAGCGGAAGCATTGGTAGACAGGTAGCTTATGTCTATTTATAGACTAAAGCAGATATAGCGGAGATAGATCATCAATTTCTGATGTGACAGTCATAGGTTTGACTTCATCAGAACAGGGGATGGATCTGTTAAGAAGGTAGTAGGGTATGATGTCCTGGTATTTGGATGACATACACAGAGTAGGAAGTGATATTCCTATACTACGATCGGTTATACTTTGGTCGTCACACAGTGGTTTCTCCACATGGGACTTGGACATTATATCAGACATACTGGTTACTAGATCTATGGTTTTAGATCTAGATTTGGGTGGTTTCCCAATTAAGGGTACTTAGACAGCATTCTAAGAGTATTTAGAATGGACGACTCCTGGCACGGTAGTGTACCTGCAGGTGATGGAGTCACCCTCTCTAAAGGTGTCTTGCAGACTAAAGGGGAGAGGGATGTGCATAGTTGGCAGATCACTTGCTCAGGCAATTGAGCCAATCATGAGATGTCAAGTACTACACCAGATGTTGTTCTTGCACCAGATGCAATAAGTTGACATTGATCCAATCCTGGAGAAACAGTCGAAAGCAGTTTTAGAACATAAGTGGATGTTCTAGGGATATGATAACGACAGCCTCAATCGAGAGACAGTTATCATTCTAGGCTTCCAAGGTGACATGGACGACAAGGAGGTTGTCAGAGTTATTGTTTTTCCTTCTGACGAGGGGCAGTATTTTGGACAGGTGGTCCAAGGCAATACTGAGGGAGGCATGGCGCAGCATACTGATTAAGTTCAGTTGACGATACAGTCTAAGAAATTTGGATTTGGAGTTCATTTATGAGGTAGGTCCCATCAGACATCCAGACACATTCTAAGACAAGTATTGCTCATTTCGGGAGATGGGTTTCTCCGCGAACTTGAGATATAGAGAGACATAGAAAGAAACATCAGAGCGGATCCACTCACTGAGGCTATTCCTCGAACGCAATAGTTTCGCAAACGAGCTTTGTGAGACTGACTGGTAGAGGAGTTGGGTGTTCGGTATCACACGGGCTGTGAGTATGCGACATCGCAATAATTAGCCTTGAGTGCAAGTGGGAGATTTTTGGAGATAGTGCCCTCAGAGTCAATTATTGGATCACAGGCACGTGATTGCAATGATTGAGGGAGGACCTATCCCGGTAGGACAGTCTTACTCGAGATGATAGTATGCTATCTGGTTTTCCTTTATCATCGTGTACTGCTTTAGGTGACCTTACAGGTCACTATTACACGTTGATAGAGCCCCTAGGATTCTTGCTTGACCACCAGCAGTATGAGGGCGATCATATAAGTGGGAGCTGGGAGTCTATAAGCACATCCTTAAAAGGTCCCTAGTCGTGGGAGTTTCGAGACAGGGCATCGATACTCCAGAGTAGACTAGTGTATATAGTCGAGACCCCGACGAGGGGCGATGGCCGGTCTCACAAGCCATTGGTGTCAGTTGGATCACCTAAGATGTATACAGGTGCTCATTGGGTTATGAGTACACCGGACAGGACTCGCCGGGAACATGCTAGTTGGTCTTATACCTGACGTCAGATAGCAGTTCCCTGGTGACATGTGTACAGGTTAGTTCATCAACCTGGGGATCGTCATTTGTCTCGTGTGAGTTCCCACTGTACTTTGATTACTACCCTACCACGCTCAAAGGAGACGTGCAAACAGGTTTTAGTTGGGTACAGTCCCGAGCCACATGGAGGCAGTGAGCGGATCTTCAGGGGTTCGTCTCTCCCGATATTGGGGGTGAGGTCGCGCTGTGTCTAGGAGAGCCATTACACAAAGCCCTCGGCCGAGGCAGGAGATTTACTGGTAGGTATTCCAGTAGTATCTCAGGGTGTTCTGGGCTACACTCCGACACAACTTGTACCGCTTTAGGGGGTCTGACTTTTACCAACCCCCTAGGCCCGCCATGCGATGCTCATAGACGAACGGACCGGACTGTACGGATATTGTCACTGACAGGCTCAGTAGGGTTGTCTGGCTGAGTTCGCTCACAGACGTCCCTTTTGGTCAATACCTGGTAGCCCGTTACGTATTGGCTTATACCTCTGACGTGCTAGTGGTTAAATCCACAACCAAGGTGTTGACGAGTCTTTAAAGTCCCCCACATTCAGTTACTCAAGTTTCGGGCGAAAAGCTGTAGAGGCCGTATGGAGATATGGCAGGGTTCGATCAGATACGTGCGGTATTGCACGGATCAGGATCAGACGGATAATACTAGCCGGGTTTGGTTTAAGCCGGATCCTAGCATAGTATAGTGTAGATTTGTCTCGTGTCATTTGTATCCGGTCGGAATACAGATGCAGGTGTGTATACACAGTATCGGGGTTTTCCTGTAATTTATTACGGGACCAGTTTTCTGGAGTTGCCAGCTTGGTTTTTGTTTCGGCCATATTTCTTTGTATCCTTCATTGGCCGAAGATTGGTGGAGGAGGGCTTATTTGCATTTGTGCAAATAAGCAATTTGGAAGGGGGTCTTTGCATATTGTTGTGTCATGATCACTTGACTTTCTTTTGTCATCATTGCTAGTCTTGTAGTGTCATGATGGCATGACTTTTTGGTGATGATGATGGATGATGATTGTTGTTTGAGTGTTGGACTTTCCTAGCTATCTTTTCTTTGCATGATAACCATTCCTCTCTCTCTCTCATGATTGGGGTGTGGCGTCTCTCATATTTTTGATACACTCTCTCATTCTCTCCTCTCCCACCTAAGGATGGCCGGCCAAGCTCTATGGGGCTGCCCAATTCATTTTGTTGTGGGATTTTGGTTCATTTGATGTTGCAAAAATCCCACAAGATCAATCTCCAAAACTCCAAGTATCATTCCTCCACCAAAGGCAACTCCACAACCCCAAAATGAGACATGGTTCTATACACTATTCTACAGCAAACCTTGGGCACGTCGGCTCGCCAACTTCGTGCCCGAGTTGCCTCGGTATTGAGGTGGGAGCCCGTAAAAGATGCAGACGATGTGGTGCCCTTCCGGCAAGGAGGCGACGACCGGAGTTTCCGCAGGAGATGGGGACGACGGCGAGAAGACCGGAGGACTCGGATCAGTCGGTATATCTCTAACCCGTCTTGTAGTTAGCTAGGATTAGTTAATGGCCCGATCCGGGTTTTAGTGCACGGTGGTGCCGGTTTGCTAGTTTGCAAAATTAAAGTTGACCATCGCTTCCGCATTTGGCCTCGGGATGGAGGCCGGGGCGCCGCCGTGCACTTACACTATGCGCTTGAGCGCAAGCGCGCCACGTGTCGGCATGGGGCGACTTGCGCTCGAGCGCTTGCGCTGGAGCGCAAGCGCGCCACGTGTCGGCACGGGGGCGACTTGCAATCGTGCGCTCGCGCTGGAACGCAAGCGCGCCACGTGTCGGCACGGGGGCGAGTTGCGCTCGAGCGCTCGCGCTTGAGCCCAAGCGCGCCACGTGTCGGCACGGGGGCGACTTGGGCTGGAGCGCAAGCGCGCCACGTGTCGGCACGCAAGCGCTCTGTGCTTGAGCGCCGGCGAGAATAAGAGGCTTTTAGCCTAAACAAAATTTCTCGGAAGAGAAATCAGAGAGGAGTTGGACTCCTAAGTGTTTTTCTTTGGGTTTAGTGAAAGGGGTTCTTCTTCTTCCTCCTATGCTGGCTGGATCTTGAAGATCAAGAGATGTGAAATCTCAAAATCTCTCCTTTTTGGGATCTAAAGACAGATCCAAGTTCCCCTTTGTGGGTTTGGTGGTGAAAAACTATTTTGTTTTTGAAAAGGAAGAGTAAAACTCTTGATTAATTCAGAAGAAAGAAGAAGGTTTGAGACCTTCAGAAAAGGGGAAGAAATACAAACTCTAGGTTTTTTTTTGATAGAATGAAAAGTGTGTAAGTTTTATTCATCATCATGTTGCCTTATATAGGCTTACATATTTTTCATATAGCCCCTTGGGCTTTGCAAAATGGCATTTTGCCTATCCCATGGCTCATGTGCCTTTTCATTTTGCACATAAGCCATGGGCTTACAAAAATTTGGCTTTATGCCCCTTTTGCATACATTCATGCACAAAAATTACATAAAAATTATTTGTTACATGATTTTTGTTGTTGGCATGGCGGAAGGCCGGACGCTTCGTGTTCGGGCTCGACCTGGGCATTGGTCCACTTGCTTGGGCTTGGGCCCACCTGGCTTGGGGTTGACCTTGACTTTGACTTGGTCAACCGGGGTGTAATTTTTGACTTCAACACCTAGTTCATCTTATGAACCAATATACACCCAAACTGCCTCTTTGATAGTATCCTTGATAGCGATGTCACCAGCCTTTATCGTCTAGTTTGCCACGGTATCTAGCTTAGAACTCTTCCAACATACCGTCCCTCCACTGAGGGTAAAGACAATGCCTGCGACTGACATTCAGTCGTCCTTATCATCCTGGAACTTTTCCAGTGATTCTTCCTAGGATCGATTGATACCATCTCACTACATCTAGTGAGAATCCTAATATCCATTTAGATCTATCTCATAGACATAAAACCTAGGATTTAGGAGGTATCACTTTGATCCTATATGGAGAATCAATATGATAAGAGGAGATTGACCGAGCGTAGCATAGGAAACCCTTTTCCTATCAAGAGTATGTTGTCTACGTACAATACGAGGATGACCACCTTACTCTCTACTACCTTTTTGTATATACAAGGTTCATCTACTATTTTGATGAAGTCAAACTCTTTGACTACGTCATCAAAACAGACATTCCAACTTCGCGATACCTGCTTTATTCTGTAAAGCATCTTGCACACGTTTCCGCTGCTCCCACTGTTTACGAAGCCCTCTGGCGGTGTACTTATAGACGCTCCCTTTCTAAATCAATATTTAGAAAAGCAGTCATGACACCCAACCACCAGATATCGTAGTCATGGTATGTAGCCATGGCAAGTAGGATCCGGATGGACTTAAGCATAGCCACTAGAAAAGGTTTCAACATTTTCCACGCCTGGTCGATGACGAAAACCTTTAACAAGTCTAGCTTTGAAATTATCAACTTTTCCATCTACACCAAGTAATCTTCTCAAGATATACTTGCTCTTGATGGGGATTTAACCCTTCAGATATAGCATCCAAAGTCCATACTTTGTTGGTGTACATGGATTCCATCTCAGATCGCTAAGCATCCAGCCATTCTTACAGAGTCCCTACTCTTGATGGCCTGCTCGAAAATAGTTGGGTCATCATCTCATGATGCAATCCTCGCTCCCACTGTCATCGAGAAACTAAAGTATCTCTCAGGCGGATGAGGAATCCTACTAGATCGGCGGAGAGGTTAAGGTTCGTCGGGGACCATTGAATCCTTTGGTTCTATCAAATCATCAGCCGTAGTTTGTATATCTGGAACTTCTTCCAGTTCTACAAAACTGACCTTGCTTCGATCTTGTCCGGATTTTGCTTTTGACATAGGCCGGACAATCCCAAATCTTAACTTACTTAAGAGATAGGCTCTTCCTATACCATATCTCATATGGAGTGGTAGGCAGTGATCTGATTCTAACCTAATTCAATAGGTATGCAGCTTCTCAAGTGCACAACCCCCAAAAGGAAATAGGTAACTCAGTAGTACTCATCATAGAGCGCACCATATCATATAGGGTGCGATTGCTCCGCCCCGATACACCGTTGTGCTGTGGTGTATACAGAGGAGTAACACTGAGAGAGAATCTCATTCTCCTTTAGAATAGTCCAAGAATTCCATGCACTAGTATTCTCCTCCCTGATCTCATCATAGGACATAATACTTATACCTGTATTGGTTCTCTACTTCTGACTTATATTCTTTGAACTTCTCAAAAGCTTCAGACATGTGTTTCAACAGGAACATGTGTCCGAATCTTGAGAGATCATCAGTGAATGTAAGGAAGTACAAAGAACCAGTCTTGGCATATGTAGACTGGGGACTTTTATACATCACTATGTATCAGTCCCAAGAGTTCACTAACTCTTTCTCTGTTTCCAGTAAACGGAGCTATGGTCATCTTATCTTTGTGACATGACTAGCAAGTTTCATAATATGTAAATTTAAACTGATTTAAATATGCATCTAAATGTAACTTTAGCTAGTCGGGTCACATTGATATGACCTAGTCTACAATACCTCAAGAAGGATTCGTTCATTTCTGAACTCTTCCTCTTGTGCGTGTTCTGTACGTTAAGAACCGTGGTCTGATTTAGAATGTATTTGCTTTTAGATAACGTGCCTGAACCGATCAACTCTTGATATAGGATATGTGCAAAACATTATCCAACAATACAAAATTATATCCTTCTTTAGTAAATAAAGAGACTGATATGATGTTGTATATCAGGTTCGGTATCTAATAACATTCGTTCAGAATCAGTGTATTCTGGTAATACAGGGTGATAGTGACCAACAGACTTGGCTCTAACACTTGTACCGTTTTCTGTCTCATGAAACTTATCACCCGTTCTCAGTTCTCTACCTTTCTGTAGCCCATGTAACAAATTACATATATGGGATCCTGATCCGGTATTTCATACCCAGGACGTAAAGGATACTGAGAAACAGTTCTATGTAATGAACACACCCGAAGATGATGCATCAGCATGCACTTTCTTCGTTTCGGTGGCATGGGAATCCTGGTATTCCCCTAATTCCTGCTCGGTCTTATAACAATTATAAGTTGGAGCGGGACCAACGTTCCCTAGCTCAGTATAACAAGCGGGTTCGGTCAATACATCCATATTATTATCTTGATTAAGGCGTGACATGGTTGCTACATGGAGAGAGAGAGAATAAAACACACTGCGTGCGCTCTTGCAAGATTAGATTGGTAATATATTTTATCTAATCAGGATGGCTCCCACTGTTTTTATCAAATCTTCCTTCAAACCCTAAAAGGAAAGACTAACCGGGATTAATTACACTCTACAAGTTCGCCAATCTTTCAGCCAGGCCAGTGCCGGTACTTTGAGGGAGGTTCCCCGTGCTTTCGCACGGACCTAATTAAAGTAAACCTCGTTTTCCCAGGGGCGTAACCCCGTTGACACCTTTCTAGACACCTACTTGATCGGCTAATTGTAAAGTGCAAAACTCTCACAGGAGTAACATTTACGCGCAGTGGGTATCGGGATCCAACTATCATATAGAAGGTATGCAATCTCATTGCAAATTTCAACACTTGAAACTCCCGATAAAGGTTTTTACCCCTAGCACTTATGACCTTAACTATGGTCAAAAAATCATAAGCACTAGTCAAGTTCTACCCATCATTTCGTGATTAATTAGACCCACCCACATGACCCTTAACTAAGGTCAACAAAGTCACGCGACTGTCCTAACTAATCGCATCATATGCGGTGTAGGAAGACATCACTTAGCTACCGTACACTGTGCCTTGACTATGGTCAACAAACACAGCACGAATACTAAGTACTCTACTTCCTAAAATGACGGAGGGTTGCGGATGGTTTTTAATAAAACCTTTAACGCTTTGAACTTGATCTCGTTGCAGAATCAAATGGTTTTAAATGGAGTGTTTTTGAGGCTTTTGCTAGTATCGCTAAAGAGGTCACTCCCGGTGAAGGGATCTCGGCTCTTTCCTCGTCGAATGAGGTGCAGAATATTCACAATATCACTATGCAAAGCAAGAACTAGAAAAGAAATCAAAAGACAAACCGAAGGTTGTAGCATCTTCTAGTTATTACTAAATAGGTCACTCCCGGTGAAGGGATCGTCGGCTCTTTCCCTATCGAATAAGGTGCTGGATGTTCTACAAGGAACACCGCTATGCAAAGCAACAACTAGAGCTACCTAATTTTATTTTTGAAATTCGATTCCACAACATCTTTTAGGTTTATTTTCTTTCATTAATCACATTAATGAATGTCCCATCATTTAAGTCCACCTAAACATCACAGATAAATACAACGTACGCTTATGCCATCCGCATTTGCCTCGATGTCCCGTCTGCACCGTTAGGTTAGGTAACTAACGGCAGAGCGGGGCAGGGCTAGCGCGGGTGTAAAACATAAGCAACGTTTATATAATATATCATATATACTATATACAGTATCAATATGAACATATCACATGATCACATCACAGATAACGCAGCAGAGAATATCATATGAAATATTGGATATACTAGGACGTCCGTGTTTTATTTTGAGCCTGTATAAAACACGGATTCCACGTTCGTGATGAATAGCCAATCCCACACCCGTAGACCCCTACGAGAGCGGCAAGCAACCCTACCAATTCTAGAGTTAGGAGACCCGAACTCGACTCCTCGAGATGGTCTCCCTCTGGACCCTAGAACCCGGTTACTTGTGCTCCCCGCCTTGGGTCTATCCTAATGCGGAAAAGTAAATAATATACAATGGTGACATCATCCTCAACCCGGAAGTGCCCCAATAAAAGAATATTACATACAAGTTTTTACAAGAATGAAAATGAAAAAACACTCATCTCACATAAAAAAAACCCCGTCTATTCAAACACGACGATCCAATATAACATATCCAGCAATACATAACATCACATGTCATCAACCTAAGTAAATATGCCCATCCCAATTGTCGTTGACATATAGCAACGAAACCGGTAATATCACATATTACACTTACGGTCGCAGAAAAGAAAGTGTAAAACTACAACAGTTGGAATCCGCAACCTGTTTAGACATCGCATGCCGAATCAAATGAATTCCTTAGACATCGCATGCCTAACAATTATAAACCCCGCATTTTAGTCTCATTATCGAAAACACTTTTCAATATCAAGTCGGGCAATTCAACAAGATTCCCGACAACCAGAACGAATGCTCGTCGCAAACTTTAGTAGACGGCCACACCCCCGATACCGTCAATGAAGTGCACTAAGGCGGAACACCGCTGCCGCGAGCACCCGAACGGATGCTTTCGGCGACGGGGTTCTCCTACAGTCACTTGGTCGGGGCTATGGGGTGTAGCTGTCTATTAAGTTTACCCGGCGAGTATCCGCACACGCAACGTGATTGCGACGGACTTTTGATCACATCAAAATCCCGTGGAAACCGATCAAGTGAGACTAAACTGCTAGATTTATAAGATTCAAATTAGTTATCTCATAACTATTTGTGGATACCAAATATTGTATCACATTCCAGATAAATAGACAATGTTAAACTTTCCGATCGAACAATCAAACACCCAAGTTTTCCCGAAAAGCTCAACACATGAAATAAGTTTAAAAACATCCACTTCATGCCACAGTACCAAGGGTCCACCGTAGAAGGGTCAAGCCAACGCCTCATATGTGGTACGCCGTACTGCCCCAAACCCTAAGGTTCAAAGGGCAGTTCAAGACGGTCACATAATCGAGTTAAGGTTTGTTGTTTTCTAGAGGGTCCATCGCGTTACTTGCACTACTTAGACGTTCTTAAACTACGGAAAAATCCAACACTTGGAAATTTTCCGGCAGGGGAAAAAGTGGGTTATTTATATTCGGTCGAACTTTTTAACACGTTCTAAAATTACCCGGAAAAACATAAACAAAGTTAAATAATCCGATCGAAACATCGAGTCCCCAATACACCCCAGAAAACTCAACTGTTGAGTATAAATTAAAAATTCCCAGAAGAAACAGGAAACACCTACGGAGATTACTGTAGAAACAGAAGCGCCTAATCATCACATACGGCCGTGGAACCGCCGCAACAAGTAGGGTAGGGCCGCGGTTCCGCGGCGATACTGTAGAGTTAGGTTGTCATTTTCTGCAGTCTTCCTTAGAATTACCTGCTCTATTTTCTGAGCATTTTTAATTAGGAAAAATACACTATTTTAAAAAATGTACAGAGAGGGGTGTAGTTTAGGGTTTCTGGGTTCGATCGGGTTTCTAACTTCGTCTACACTTTGCCTAAAGCTCTAGCTAGGCTCTGATACCACTGTAGGGTTACTAGGCACACTCATGAGGTTCTACAAGGCATCAACCATGCCAAAATCAAATTTTGATGTGCCTAACAACTCTATGCAAGATCGTTTAGTAGAGGTAAGGCGAAACTAAAAGCTAGTAAACTACTTTACTACTAAGTGAAAGGAATTACAACCTTTGTAGATCCGGTCCTTCACATCTAAAGCTCCGTGTTGACGTCCCTTCGCTGCGATCATCGGGATCCCAGACCCTAGCGCTGGTTTCATCGGAGAAATGAGCGGGCTAGGTCGTTGACTTCGAGGCCGAAGATGATCTACGTCGGGGAGACTCAAACTCAAGCTATTCTTTCACTTGGTCAAGAACTTTGTAAAGAGAACACCCTATACTACATGGTAAGTAGTAGAGGATGAAGAAATAGGAAGTGGGCTCACTTTAGAATTTTTTTTCTCACACATTTTCTCATGGCACCATTGGAGCTAGCAAGCTTTTTGATGGAGCTTGATGAAGAAGAAGAAGAAGAAAGAAAAAAAAATTATAAATCCAAATGAAACTTATCCTTTCAATTATGGAACCATGGTTGAGTTAAGCCCTCATACTTAACTCATGTAGAGAATTAACCAAGGTTTTAGGTTAAGGGTTAGGTTAAAGGATATCAAGAGAAATGACAAAAGAGTGGACTTTGTCAAAGTTTCTCCAAACTTCTTCAAGCTTGATAACTTTGAACAAGTTTAATTCTTTTGTTAAATCTTAAGATAAAAAAATAACCCTAATATTAAACCTAATCTTGGTATAAGTCTCATACATACAACTTGTATGTATCATCAAGCATGATACAAACATGTACACTTGCATATATCACATATAAACAATGTGCACAATCTAGTGAGAAAATCAATTTTATGTGAACCAATACTAGTTAATGTAAAATAATATATCAAATATATAATTATACATTAAATCATTAAATCAACACTTGATTTAATAATCCGGTTATAACCGACTAATATCAAAAGTAACAACTTATCGAATCAACACTTGATCCGATAACCCGGCTATATCGTATACAACCGATCAATGTCACAAATCGCGAGAATAGAATACGGTATCTCATATCGTATCAATCTCGGTCCCGCACATATCTCATATGTGCTCCTATTTCGTTTCGCTTGAGCAAGGAAACCCCTGTGTAGGACTCTAAAGACTCGTCAATACGCCGGCAGTAGGTGATGATCATATCAAACACCCACAAGCCGCAAGCGGTCTGCTAAACGTAACGGCCACCCGGGTATTGAGCGATCAGAAAATCAACGAGCAAGCCTGCTCACAGTCCTGTGAATCCAACCAGTAACACTTACCGCACAGTCCGGTCTGTTCGTCTGATATGTCGCATATCTCGCCTAGGGGTGGTAAACGTCAGACCCCAGTAGCTTGATAAGTCATGCTGATGTAAGATCCATAACAAGAATGAAACTACTGATAACACTTACCAGTAAATCAGTGCAACCCTGGCCAGGGATTTCCAGTTATGGCCAGTCGAGCATAGCGCAACATCAACCCCCAATACTGGGAGAGACGAATCCCCTCCTATTGCTCATTGCCTCCATGTGAATCGGGACTGTACCCAAAAACCACCTGCTTGCACGACTCAGTAGAGCTGTGGTAGGGTGGAAATCAAAGCACAGTGGGAGACACACAAGACTCTATGACGATCTCGGGTCAACAGACTAAGCTGTACCAGTGTCACCAGAGAACTGCCATCTGACGTAAGGTATAATACCAACTGGGTGTTCTCGGCGAGTCCGTTCAGTGTACCCAGTCTCCACTGAGCACCCGCATACCGTCTCTGATGTCAAACACCAATGGATATAGGATCATCCATCGCCCATCACATGGATCGAGAAGATATACGCCAGTCTACTCTGAAATATCGATGCCCCGTCTCGATATTCCCACGACTAGGAACATTGAAGGATGTACTCATTGACTACCCAGGCCCCACTAGTATGATCTGCATCATAGTCCTGGAAGTCGAGCACACATCCTAAGGGCTTTATCAACATGTAATAGAGAGACTGCAAGTATACATGTTAAGATAAAGAGCAACCAGATAGCGTACTATCGTGTCGAGCAAGAAAGTCCTACCTATATATGTCCCAGCATCCATTACAATATACATCTCATGTACAGTAATGGCCTCTAGGGCATACATATAACTAACACAAAGGCCTCGATCAGGAGGTCTTTTCTGCCATACACCAAGAACATCTCCTTAGTCCATCTCAGGTACTTGAGAATGTTCTTTACTGCTATCCAGTGTTTCTCCCCTGGGTCAGACTGATTCCTGCTTACAACGCTCAGTGCGTATGCTACATCTGGTCTGGTACACAACATCGCATACATTATAGAACCTACCGCAGATGCGTAGGGTATAGATGAAATGCGAGCTTTTTCCAAATCAGTCTTTGGAGACATCTCTTTAGATAGGGTG
This sequence comes from Agapanthus africanus, assembly GCA_030015575.1. Lineage (NCBI taxonomy): Eukaryota > Viridiplantae > Streptophyta > Magnoliopsida > Asparagales > Amaryllidaceae > Agapanthus > Agapanthus africanus. The sequence continues at coordinate 168,096,126 of CM057345.1, forward strand.
ATTCCGTGACAAGCCGGTAGGTTACCGCGCTTTGAATCTTCCATACTGAATCGTTTCAGTAAGGTGTCGGTGTACCTGGACTGCGAAAATCCCAACATCCTCTTAAATCTATCACGATAGATCTGGATCCCCAGAATGTAGTTGGCATCGCCCAGGTCCTTCATGGAGAACCTCTGTGACAAGAATCCTCTGACTGACTGTAGCATAGGAATGTCATTTCCTATTAAGAGAATATCATCCACGTACAAGACAAGGAATACCACAGTTCTCCCTACAATCTTACTGTAAATGCATGGTTCATCTGGATTTTTGATAAAGTCGAATTCTTTGACAGTATCATCAAAGCAGATGTTCCAACTCCGCGATGCCTGCTTTAGTCTATAAATGTTGTTGGAGATAGTGCCCTCAGAGTCAATTATTAGGTCACAGGTACGTGATTGTAATGATTGAGGGAGGACCTATCCCGGTAGGACAGTCTTACTCGAGATGATAGTATGCTATCTGGTTTACCTTTATCATCGTGTACTGTTTTAAGTGACCTGACACGTCGCTATTACACGTTGATAGAGCCCCTAGGATTCTTGCTTGACCACCAGCAGTATGAGGGCGATCATATAAGTGGGAGCTGGGGGTCTATAAGCTTATCCTTAAAAGGTCCCTAGTCGTGGGAGTTTCGAGACTGGGCATCGATACTCCATTAGTAGACTAGTGTATACAGTCGAGACCCCGACGAGGGGCGGTGGCCGGTCTCACAAGCCACTGGTGTCAGTTGGATCACCTAAGATGTATACAGGTGCTCATTGGGTTATGAGTACACCGGACAGGACTCGCCGGGAACATGTTAGTTGGTCATATACCAGACGTCAGATGGCAGTTCCCTAGTGACATGTGTGCAGGTTAGTTCATCGACCTGGGGATCGTCATTTGTCTCGTGTGAGTTCCCACTGTACTTTGATTACTACCCTACCACGGCTCAAAGGAGTCGTGCAAACAGGTTTTAGTTGGGTACAGTCCCGAGCCACATGGAGGCAGTGAGCGTATCTTCAGGGGTTCGTCTCTCCCGGTATTGGGGGTGAGGTCGTGCTGTGTCTAGGAGAGCCATTACACAAAGTCCTTGGCCAAGGCAAGGAGATTTACTGGTAGGTATTCCAGTAGTATCTCAGGGTGTTCTGGGCTACACTCCGACACGACTTGTACCGCTTTTGGGGGTCTGACTTTTACCAACCCCCTAGGCCCGCCATGCGATACTCATAGACGAACGGACCGGACTGCACGGATATTGTCACTGACAGGCTCAGTAGGGTTGTCAGGCTGAGTTCGCTCACAGACATCCCTTTTAGTCAGTACCTGGTAGCCCGTTACGTATTGGCTTATACCTCTAACGTGCTAGTGGTTAAATCCACAACCAAGGTGTTGACGAGTCTTTAGAGTCCCCCACATTCAGTTACTCAGCTTTCGGGCGAAAGGTTGTAGAGGCCGTATGGAGATATGGCACGGTCCGATCAGATACGTGCGGTATTGCACGGATCAGGATCGGACAGTCTGTACTATAGGCCGTATGGTTATATGGCAGGGTTCGATCAGATACGTGCGGATTGCACGGATCAGGATCGAACGGATATTACTAGCCGGCTTTGGTTTAAGCCGGATCCTAGTATAGTACAGTGTAGATTTTGTCTCATTGCATTTTGTATTTCGGTCGGAATACAAATGCGGGTGTGTATGCACAGTATCGGGGTTTTCCCGTAATTTATTACGGGACCAGTTTTCTGGAGTTGCCAGTTTGCTTTCCGTTTCGGCCAATTTCCATTGTTCCGTTCATTGGCCGAAGTTTGGTGGAGGAGGGTTTATTTGCATTGTTGCAAATAGGCATTTGTGGAGGGGGGTCTTTGCATATTTCCTTGTGTCATGATGACTCACCATACGTTGACCTTGCTTGACTTTTTGACTTCATCATGGTTGCACCTTACCTTGACTTCTTGACTTTGTTTTCATGATTTCTTGACTTTGGTTGTGATGATGGGAGAAGAGATGGTTGTTGAGTGTTGGACTTTTCAAGCCATCATTTTCTTTGCATTATTGTTCAAGCCATTCTCTCTCTCTCTCCAATCACACCAATATGGGGGGGCCGGCCATTCCTAGTGAGGGTGGGGGATTTCATTTTCATGTGGTGGAAAATTTTGTATCTTGAGTTTTTGAGAAATCCCTACAACTCCCTCTCCAAAAAGTTCACTTCTATTCCTCCACAAAAGGCAACTCCATAATCCCAAAATGAGACATGCTATCCACATTATATTCTACAGCAAATCTTGGGTACGTCGAGTAGCCGGCTTCGTCCCCGAGTTGCCTCGGCATTGAGGTGGGAGCCCGTAAACAAAGTAGGCGATGTGGTGCACTTCCGGCGACGAGGAGGAGACGGGACATTCCGCAGGAGATCGGGACGATGGCGAGAAGACCGGAGGACTTGGATCGTCGGTATATCTCTAACCCATCTTCTAGTTAGCTTAGACTTGTTAATGGTTACGATCCGGATGTTTAGTGCGCGGTGGTGCCGGTTTGCTAAGTCCGCAAAAATTTAAGTTATTCACCGCTTCCGCATTTGGCCGTCGGATTGACGGCCGGGGCGCCGCCGTGCACTTACAGTGGTATCAGAGCCTCCCCATTAACTTAGTCTAGCTTTGTGTAGTGTGTTTTTCTGTTTCGATCGATCGAATGTTCCAAAACTACATTTTTGTTAGCATCAGTTTTCTGTTGGAAATTTTTGGTGTCGAAAAATTTTTCAGGTTGTAAAATATTGATGTGCTGGAAAATCTAAGAGCTCTGTAAAAATTCGACGAAGTAACTCCACAGTGGGAGCGCGGAACCGCCGCGAAAACCCCCTTCCCGCCGCCCTTCCGCCGCACACTGTGGAGATCACTTCACCAATTTTTTTCAGAGGCTTTCTTGGCTTAAAATATGGGTTTTGGAATATTAAAATTGGGCCCAGGTTTTCTGTGAGTGCTACAGTTTTGATTCGGGGCCCACTTGTTAATTTTTGATCGATCGGATATTTTAAACACATTTTTCACAGTATTTACATTATATCTGCGACCGTGAATGTCACTTGATCGGTAAATCCGGTCTAACTGCTATAGCCCGGTTAGACGGATTTGCGAACGTGACTTTCACGTTGATGTTTTGTTTTCGCTGTGATGTTGCGGATCGGTCGTGGGGGATAGCCTGGATGCAATGCTAGTACAGTTTTGTTGTATTATGTACATTTGATATTGCGGGGCGAGCGTCCGACATGTGGACTGCCGTCACTGCCTGTTTGTATTATTATTTTGGGGCACGACCTGGTTGCGGTCGATGTACCCGTTGTATGTATATTTTATTTTCTGTACTAGGATTGCCCCGCGGAGGGGTGCACGGATAGCCGGGTTCTGGAGGGCAACAAGCCCGCATCTCATGGCATTGGGATGGAGGGGGCTTCACTCTAGGATTGGCGGGCTATTCGCCGCACTCGTAGGGGGTACAGGTTGACCCAGGAGGGGTGCCCAAGTTACCGGATTCCGTGAAGTGCTGGGTTGTCCATTCACATTGCTGAAGGGGGCTGCCTCGCTTCAGGTTTTGGCGGGTAACTTGCCGCGCCCGTAGGGGTCTAGGTTTTCATTGCATAGGCTATCCACACGACCAGGGGAACGTCGGGTTTCAGCGGCTCTGTGAAACCCAGGGATCCCAGATATCTGTATTGTTTCTGTGATGCTGTACATTTATGTGATGTTGCATTTTATTCACGCCTTGAGCGAAATACTATATATTGGTATATATATTAGTAGATGTTGTATATGTTTTACATCCGCGCTAGTCCAGTCCCCGCTCTGTCGTTAGTTATCTAACCTAACGGGTAATGACGGGACCCAGTGGCGAATGCGGATGGCATATACGTACATCAGTATATTTTCGTTCTTTTTGGTGTGATCAATTGATGGGACTGCATTGATTCGGATCAATGCAAGTTAAAACAAACCTAATCTGATGTTGTTGGAACACTTTTCAAAAAGCTGTTATTGCAAGGACGTTTACTTTTGTTTTGCATTGTGGTATTCATTGGAATATCCTGCTCCTCAGTCGACGAGGCAAGGGCCGAGATCCCTTCACCGGGAGTGACCCCTTGGACAGAAGTTTGCGTCAGGGCATTAACTTCACTATAGCCGATTACTTTTGCTTTGCATCGCGGTATTCATTTGGAATATCCTGCACCCCATTCTACGGGGAAAGAGCCGAGATCCCTTCACAGGGAGTGACCTCTTTAGCAACGGTTTTCGTCACTATATTTTTAAAAGCTATCCGTTCCTTCGACGATATCAAGTTCATTACGTTAAAGGTTTTCGCCAGAAACCATTCGTAGCCCTCCGTCATTTCAGTTAAATATTCGGTAGTATTCAAGCTATGTATTTTGACCTCACGCCAAGGCATAGTGTTTGGTAGCTGCCGGTTATTTATCTGTTGCATAGATAGATGCGTTGGTTTGGGACAGTCGTACTACTATTTTGGCCTACGTCAAGGGTATGTACGGGTGGGTTCAAATTAACCTGGATAATGACGGGCAGAACTTGACATGTGACTTATGATATTTTGACCTCACGCCAAGGTCATAAGAGCATGGGGCAGAAATCACATCGGGAGTTTCAAAAGAACTGAAACTTGCCAGATATGCGCATACCTTCTGGAGTGTGATACCGTGAGCGGATTCCGTCACGTTATCATGCGATGATAGTTGGATCCCGATTCCCACTGATGAGTTAGTTTACTCCTCGGGTGACCCCGACTAATTCTTCTTTCTGGTTTGGAGGAGAATTTGAGGTACAGTGGGAGGATTCCAGATTAGATAAATTGGTAACCATTCTGATCTAGGTTAGAGTGCACACTGAGTGTTTCTTTTCTCTCTCTCTCTTTGGTAGCGACCATTGACCCGACCCTAAGACTATGACTCGGTGACCAAGTTGACCGAACCTTCTTAAACACTGGCTTTTGGATTGTCAGAGTTGCAAACCTCATTGCCACTCCTACTTTTACCCTTTTCTCCAGGACACCCCGTATTACTACGAACGTCCACTTCCATTGGACAAAACCATCGTATGGTTAGATACGAACTCGAAAGAATTTATTCGAGGATGGTTTCCGGTTCTGGAGAAAACGGATAGGATTATTCAGTTGTCTTTTCCTTTTACCCTCTCTCAGGTTACGAGTACTCCTTGGTTTAGGGGTAATACACCTATTACGCAAATTGGATTGTCTTCTTCCAAACCTTAGGCTGGTGCCGACCGGTAGGGAATGAAGAAAACCAATTAGCATAACGATGGTGTGCAGAAGGTATTAAGTTCAGACAAAGCAAGGGATTAGTAAGAGGGCAAAGTAAATTGCAACAGATATTCACGACCAAACCAAATATTTCGTTACCACTCCCACATCACCTTTGTATTTCTCCAGGACACTCCGTATCACTACGAAGATCCACAGTTTATTTGGATACTCCATCGTATGGTTATATACGAACTCGAATGGAACTGGTTCCAGTTCGGGGATGGATTCTGGTTCAGGAGAAAAAGGAATAAGGTTTATTCGGTTGTCTTTTATCTTCACCCTCTCTCATTGCGAGTGTTCCTAGGATTGGGACAGTACACCCATTATGCTTATTGGATAGTCTTCTTCCAAACCATAGGCTGGTGCCGAACGGTAGGGAAGGAAGAAAACCATTTGGCCTAAAAGGGTGTGCAGAAGGTAAAGACTAAAGACATATGAAGGGATTTGGAGAGGTGGCAAAGAACTATACGGTTACAGTCGTGAATCTGGAAGAGGCATTACTAGGAATACCAGAATACCCCATCGGAACATTTCAATGTTTCAGTTTCACTGTGTAATGTTAAAGGAAAACTGATTTCCCGATTAGATACTTACTCTAGGGTATGTATTTACCAGGTACGATTCTCACATCTGGATGGTTTTACAGATGATGAGTAGGAGTAAGTTATTGGGAATTGGGTGATTATCCTCATTATATCGGGATTCGTTGTAATCAGTGATATTTGAGGAAATCACCTGGGCTGTTTGCCGGTCGGCAAATATTTGGTTTTGAATATCCGCAGTTATGCACCAATTTCAAATTGATATATCTGTACGCCTATTTTCATAGAGTGAGATATACCTTTCTGAAATTATGTCTACGACATTTACCTATATCAGTGGATGGTTAGGTAAGGAGCATTAAACAGCGGTGTAATTCTTCTTAACCATAAGTACAGTTTTCAACCTACGACACACAGTGAATGAGTTATCAGACTCAAGGGACTTATACAGAGTATTGTATGTTGTCCAGGGTCCATCAGGACAGAGGGGTTGGTCCTCGTACTATATTCGGTTTACTTATGACTTCTCTAGTTTTTAGACAGGTGTTTCGTGGAAACACAGGGTCCGAATTTGGAGAAGTTATAGGTATTTGAATAGAGTAGAGAACCAGGTATAGCAAGTATCGGGATTCTTCAAAAAGATCGAAGATGTAGATACTTGTCAATGATATTCAGTTGCTAGTAATGACTAAGAGAACTTGCTTCTCTTTCAGGTTACTCATAATTGGAAGCATTCCTAAGTTGAGTAACGCTGATCGGCCTCCTTCCATTTAATTGACATGCGCTGGGGACAGCTGCATGATTTGAATCTGGTTCAATTAAATCAGTGCCTCTGTTTCTATATTGGATATAGAACAGTTCATATCTTAACGATGTTAAGGTACGGGGAGTTGTCCGGTTTATGATTAAAACCAGACACTGGACAACTCAAGGCACGTTTCTGTAATGGCTGTTTGTGGGTTGACCCAGGCTATGACGAGGGTTGACTTTCTACCATCTGGATGAACAATAGCGATATTGTTCTAGACTCGCCACAGTTTTATTAAAAATGGATTTTTTCAGAAAAAAGTAGTGGGAGTATGGTAGAACTGGAAGTGATTCCAGAACCACAAACGATTACTGAAGATTTGATAAGGAACCTAAATATTCAATGTGGATTGACATTCCATTGGCCACTCCGCAGATAAGGTGGGTAACTTCAGGCACCCGAGAGGCACTACGGTAGCCTCAAGGACGGTGACAGGGAAGTTCTTGTTTACCCACAATTGCCATTGCTGTTGTTCCAGGTTACGAGACCCGGCGGGAGGATGAGTATAGCGTCGTTCTAAACCAGTTTTAGAAGTGTACGTCTATATGACTCTGCCAGAGGGTTGTCGTAGTCAGTGGGAGCAGCGGAAGCATTGGTGGACAGGTTGCTTATGTCTATTTATAGACTAGAGCAGATGTAGCGGAGATAGATCATCTGTTTCTGACGTGACAGTCATGGGTTTGACTTCATCAGAATAGGGGATGGATCTGTTGAGAAGGTAGTAGGGTGTGATATCCTGGTATTTGGATGATATACACAGAGTAGGAAAAGAAACTCCTACACTACGATCGGTTATACTTTGGTCGTCACACAGTTGTTTCTCCACAAAGGAAATGGATTTTATATCAGACATACTGGTTACTAGATCTATGGTTTTAGATCTAGATTTGGGTGGTTTCCCAATCAGGGTACTTTGACAACATTCTAAGAGTATTTAGAATGGACGACTCCTGGCACGGTAGTGTACCTGCAGGTGATGGAGTCACCCTCTCTAAAGGTGTCTTATAAACTAAAGTAGAGAGGGATGTGCATGATTGGCAGATCACTTGCTTAGGCAATTGAGTCAATCGTGAGATGTCAAGTACCACACCAGATGTTGTTCTTGCACTAGATGCAATAAGTTGACATTAATCCAATCCTGGAGAAACAGTCGGAAGCAGTTTTAGAACATAAGTGGATGTTCTAGGGAGATGATAATGACAGCCTCATTCAGGAGACAGTTATCATTCCAGGCTTCCAAGGTGACATGGACGACAAGGAGGTTGTCAGAGTTATAGTTTTCCTTCTGATGAGGGGCAGTATTTTGGACAGGTGGTCCAAGGCAATACTGAGGGAGGCATGGCGCGCAGGATACTGATTAAGTTCAGTTGACGATACAGTCTAAGAAGTTTGGATTTGAAGTTCATTTATGAGCTAGGTCCCATCAGACATCCAGACATATTCTGAGACAGGTATTGCTCTTTTCGGGAGATGGCTTTCTCCGCGAACTTGAGATATAGAGAGACATAGAAAGAAACAACTAAGCGGATCCACTCACTGAGGCTATTCCTCGAACGCAATAGTTCCGCAAACGAGCTTTGTGAGACTGACTAGTAGAGGAGTTGGATATTCGGTATCACACGGGCTGTGAGTATGCGACATCGCAATAATTAGCCTTGAGTGCAAGTGGGAGATTGTTGGAGATAGTGCCGTCAGAGTCAATTATTAGGTCACAGGTACGTGATTGTAATGATTGAGGGAGGACCTATCCCGGTAGGACAGTCTTACTCGAGATGATAGTATGCTATCTGGTTTACCTTTATCATCGTGTACTGTTTTAAGTGACCTGACACGTCGCTATTACACGTTGATAGAGCCCCTAGGATTCTTGCTTGACCACCAGCAGTATGAGGGCGATCATATAAGTGGGAGCTGGGGGTCTATAAGCTTATCCTTAAAAGGTCCCTAGTCGTGGGAGTTTCGAGACTGGGCATCGATACTCCATTAGTAGACTAGTGTATACAGTCGAGACCCCGACGAGGGGCGGTGGCCGGTCTCACAAGCCACTGGTGTCAGTTGGATCACCTAAGATGTATACAGGTGCTCATTGGGTTATGAGTACACCGGACAGGACTCGCCGGGAACATGCTAGTTGGTCATATACCAGACGTCAGATGGCAGTTCCCTAGTGACATGTGTGCAGGTTAGTTCATCGACCTGGGGATCGTCATTTGTCTCGTGTGAGTTCCCACTGTACTTTGATTACTACCCTACCACGGCTCAAAGGAGTCGTGCAAACAGGTTTTAGTTGGGTACAGTCCCGAGCCACATGGAGGCAGTGAGCGTATCTTCAGGGGTTCGTCTCTCCCGGTATTGGGGGTGAGGTCGTGCTGTGTCTAGGAGAGCCATTACACAAAGTCCTTGGCCAAGGCAAGGAGATTTACTGGTAGGTATTCCAGTAGTATCTCAGGGTGTTCTGGGCTACACTCCGACACGACTTGTACCGCTTTTGGGGGTCTGACTTTTACCAACCCCCTAGGCCCGCCATGCGATACTCATAGACGAACGGACCGGACTGCACGGATATTGTCACTGACAGGCTCAGTAGGGTTGTCAGGCTGAGTTCGCTCACAGACATCCCTTTTAGTCAGTACCTGGTAGCCCGTTACGTATTGGCTTATACCTCTAACGTGCTAGTGGTTAAATCCACAACCAAGGTGTTGACGAGTCTTTAGAGTCCCCCACATTCAGTTACTCAGCTTTCGGGCGAAAGGTTGTAGAGGCCGTATGGAGATATGGCACGGTCCGATCAGATACGTGCGGTATTGCACGGATCAGGATCGGACAGTCTGTACTATAGGCCGTATGGTTATATGGCAGGGTTCGATCAGATACGTGCGGTATTACACGGATCAGGATCGAACGGATATTACTAGCCGGCTTTGGTTTAAGCCGGATCCTAGTATAGTACAGTGTAGATTTTGTCTCATTGCATTTTGTATTTCGGTCGGAATACAAATGCGGGTGTGTATGCACAGTATCGGGGTTTTCCCGTAATTTATTACGGGACCAGTTTTCTGGAGTTGCCAGTTTGCTTTCCGTTTCGGCCAATTTCCATTGTTCCGTTCATTGGCCGAAGTTTGGTGGAGGAGGGTTTATTTGCATTGTTGCAAATAGGCATTTGTGGAGGGGGGTCTTTGCATATTTCCTTGTGTCATGATGACTCACCATACCTTGACCTTGCTTGACTTTTTGACTTCATCATGGTTGCACCTTACCTTGACTTCTTGACTTTGTTTTCATGATTTCTTGACTTTGGTTGTGATGATGGGAGAAGAGATGGTTGTTGAGTGTTGGACTTTTCAAGCCATCATTTTCTTTGCATTATTGTTCAAGCCATTCTCTCTCTCTCTCCAATCACACCAATATGGGGGGGCCGGCCATTCCTAGTGAGGGTGGGGGATTTCATTTTCATGTGGTGGAAAATTTTGTATCTTGAGTTTTTGAGAAATCCCTACAACTCCCTCTCCAAAAAGTTCACTTCTATTCCTCCACAAAAGGCAACTCCATAATCCCAAAATGAGACATGCTATCCACATTATATTCTACAGCAAATCTTGGGTACGTCGAGTAGCCGGCTTCGTCCCCGAGTTGCCTCGGCATTGAGGTGGGAGCCCGTAAACAAAGTAGGCGATGTGGTGCACTTCCGGCGACGAGGAGGAGACGGGACATTCCGCAGGAGATCGGGACGATGGCGAGAAGACCGGAGGACTTGGATCGTCGGTATATCTCTAACCCATCTTCTAGTTAGCTTAGACTTGTTAATGGTTACGATCAGGATGTTTAGTGCGCGGTGGTGCCGGTTTGCTAAGTCCGCAAAAATTTAAGTTATTCACCGCTTCCGCATTTGGCCGTCGGATTGACGGCCGGGGCGCCGCCGTGCACTTACAAATGTGTACACTTTACCGCTGCTCCCACTTTGAATGAAACCCTCCGGCTGATCCTTAAAGACGCACTCTTCCAAATTACCATTTAGAAAAGCCGTCTTTACGTCCATCTGCCAGATCTCATAATCGTGGAAGGCAGCAATGGCAAGAAGGATCCGAATGGATTTGAGCATAGCCACTTGAGAAAAGGTTTCGTCATATTCCAAACCAGGTCTTTGACGAAAACCCTTCGCATCAAGTCTACCTTTATAGGTTTCAATCCGCCCATCTACACCAATCTTATTTCTGAAGATCCATTTGCAGCCTACGGGTTTTACCCCTTCTGGAGAAATGTCCAAAGTCTAAACTTTGTTGGTGTACATGGACTCCATCTTGGTCCGCATTGCATCCAGCCATTTTACTGAGTCACCGCTCTCGATCCCCGTCTATGAGAAAACCGTACTATCTCTCGGGCAGATGAGACTGCCTACTACTCCTGCGGAGTGGCGCTGGGATGTCCGGTTCTCCTGAAACTTCTGGTTCTACCAAGATTTCAGTAATAACTTGTGGTTCTGGAATTTCTTCCAGTTCTATTGCGCTCCCATTTATTTGATTTTCTAAAAATTCAGTTTCCAAGAAGTGGGGATGCTGAGAAACAAAAACCTTTTGTTCCTCTGCAGAATAGAAAAGATACCCCCTGGAGTTCTTGGGGTATCCCATAAACTTACATAGTACTGAGTGTGCCTCGAGCTTGTCCGCATGCTGTCTTTTTACAAAAGCTGGACATCCCCATGTCTTAAGATACTTAAGACAGGGTTTCTTCCCACTCCACATTTGATATGGTGTGGTAGGCACAGTCTTGGTTGGAACCTTGTTCAAAAGATATGCAGCTGTTTCTAGTGCATAACCCCATAAGGATCGCGGTAACTCAGCCTTACTCATCATGGAACGAACCATATCCAATAGAGTTCGATTCCGCCTTTCCGATACACCGTTGTGTTGTGGTGTGTATGGAGGAGTAAGCTGAGAGAAAATTCCATTCTCTTTTAAGTAGCCCAGGAACTCGGCACTCAAGTATTCACCACCTCGATCAGATCTTAGTGTCTTGATACTTTTTCCTGTTTGTTTTTCCATTTTATTCTTGTATTCCCGGAATTTCTCAAAGGCCTCAGATTTATGCTTCATCAGGAAGACATGTCCATACCTAGAGAAATCATCCATAAAAGTAATGGAGTATGAATATCCACTTCGCGCATGTGTAGACATTGGACCACACACATCACTGTATATGAGTCCCAAGAGCTCGCTCGGTCTTACTCCGTGTCCAGTGAACGGAGTCTTTGTCATCTTTCCCATGAGACAAGATTCACAAGTAGCATAAGACTGATACTCGAACGGATTCAAATATCCCTCTTTATGTAACTTTGTTAACCGTGTCTTATTGATGTGTCCCAGTCTACAATGTCATAAGAAAGCCTGATTTTTTTCCGGAGACTTTCTTTTAAGTGTGTTCTAGACAATGAAAACATGAGCTTGATTTAATACGTATATTCCGTTTTCTAATGTACCTGACCCAATCAGAACTTGATTTGGGTGGGTGTGTACCACATTGCTTACAAAAGTAAAATCATATCCTTCCTTAGAAAGTAAGGATACAGATATGATATTACAGGCTAGACTAGGTACATATAAACAGTTACGTAGAATCAATATCTGCCCACTTGTCAATCCTAGGTGATATTCCCCTACGGATTCAGCGTTCACGCTCATTCCGTTCGCAACTCTGAGAGTCATATCACCTACCCTGATAACTCTACGGTTTCTCAAAGCCTGTAATGAATTACAGATATGAGATCCTGATCCGGTATCTAGTACCCAGGAAGTAGAGTTAATTGACATACAGTTTTCTATTACAAACGCATCCGAAGCCGAAGCCACAACATGCTTCGAATCCTGGCTGCTGGCTTTGCTAGCCCTGCAATCCCTCTGCCAATGTCCTTTCCCGTAACAATAGGAATGTCCCTCCTTCACCACATCTAGTCTCGAAACTTTTTCCCTTCCCTTTCCTTATACTTCCCTGGTTTCCTTCAGGGTGTAAATAGAGGGCAGAGACTGTAGAATCAAGTCTATATTTGACCCGTTCTTTAACATGGTCTTCAGGTCTGTGAGCTCATCAAAATAGCTAGTCTCTATAAGGACGTTGTCCCCTACAGATGACCCGACAGCCAACCTCGCTTGAAGCAATTCATTCGAGGTCTCATATCTTGCGATACGAGATTGCTCTCCATATAAATCTTTGTTATGGAGGAAGACAGAAACTAAGTCCATTTTCTCGTGCTGCTTCTGGTATGCGCCATTGACTGAGGCCAACACGAGGCACTTGGCATTTGCACAGTCTTTTTCCGATGACATACTGATATCAGTATCTGTGACGATGGAAACTGGTCCTAAGACGGCAAGGGTTTGATTAGTGAAGAGGTGTCCCAGTTTGTCATGGGTAATGGACATCTGGACAGACCTTTGCCAGTCATTACAGTCAGATTCAGTCATTTTATTATCTAAATGTAACCTATGTCTGGTCGCTGGGTCGCTGCAATTAAGGGAGAGAGAAGAAAACACTTAGCATGATGCTCTTGCATGTTTAGATCGGTTTTTAATTTATCTAAACAGGATGGCTCCGACTATTTCTCGAATCCTTCCTCAAACCATAAAAGAAGAATTAGTCAGGATTAATCTCACCGTACAATACTTGCTTAACCGTTCAGCCAGGCGAGTGTTGGTACTTCGTGGGAGGTTTTACGACGCTTTCACGAAGTTCCTTAATTAAATAACCTCTTTTTCCTGGAGGCGTAGCCCTGCTAACACTGTTCTAGACACCTACTTGGTTTATAGCATTGATCGTTAAGTGAAAAAATCTCCCGAGGAGTAGCGGATACTCACAGTAGGATCGGGATCCAAATATCATTGTGTGATAATGCTGAGGGAATCTTACTAACATTATCAAACTCCAAATGGTATGCAGCACTAGGAAGTTTCAATTTCCTTAGAAACTCCCGATGTGGATTTTTGCCCCATGCTCTTATGACCTTGACGAAGGTCAACAATTCATAAGTCACATGTCAAGTTCTACCCATCATTGTCCAGGTTAATTTGAACCCATCCGTTTATACCCTTGACGAAGGTCAATAAGGTAATACGACTGTCCCAAATCAACGTATCTATCTATGCTACATATGAACACCCAACAACTACCAATCACTATGCCTTGACAAAGGTCAACAAACATAGCTTGAATACTATTGAATATACATATGAAATGACGGAGGGCTACGAATGGTTTTGGCGAAACCGTGAACGTAGTGAACTTGATATAATCGAAGGAACCTTGATAGCTTTTAAAAGGAGTGGTTTAAACTCCGCGTTTTTAAAAGTTTTTCTGTTTTGAAAAAACCGAGTGGTTTTGAAATTGTTCCAACGATTCAGCTTTGGTTTGTTTTCTTTGCATTAATATAATGCGTCCCATCAATTAATCCTACCATTGCAGAAAACAAAGAAAATATGACGTACGCTTATGCCATCCGCATTCACCACTGGGCCTCGTCATCACCCGTTAGGTTACTTAACTAACGACAGAGTGGGGGCTGGACTAGCGCGGATGCAAAACATAAACAACGCCTACTAGATATCATATATAGATATATACATTCGTCAGATGAAATGATAGCCATTCCAGATCACAGATGAACACATTGGATATACTAGGAATCTGAGCTTCGTTTGAGCCTGCAACGAAAGACGGATTACACGGTCGCTATGAATAGCCAAACCCTACCCTAGACCCCTACGGGTGCAGCAAACTACCCTCCAAATACCCGAAGTGAAGCAACCTCCCTCAACAATGTGAGTATGCCACTCGGCACTTCAAAGTACCCGGTAGTTTGTGCACCCCACCTTAGGTGTAACTTAGGAGCAAAAACAGTAAAAGAAATAATATACAATGGTGGCTACAACCTCAACCCGGATGTGCGACCATAAAATAATATTACATCAAATTACAAATGTTACATTGAATGAAAACCCTCATCTCACATTCCCGGCTATTCATCACGACGATCCAACAAGTTCATATCCACAATCCAATATCACAGATCACGGATATGCACAACCCCCACTAATCGACGTATATCGATTAGTAGACGTTCAGTACATATATCATTTCACAAACACAGAAACATTAAATGACGTTAAAGTTACGACTTCGAAACACCTGCAGTGCTACAGTGAATAACTTTCAGTAAAATCAAAATCGGCGAAATCAAACAACTCCTGAAACCCAAGATATAAGTCAAAAATCCAAATACAAAAATTGAACCAATTCCACCATAGAAAAACCGGCCTCGCCGGAATTCGAGGGTATGTGGCCGGCCCCCCAGTGTGAAATTGCTCCAATTTTATTCTGTGGCCTTTTTACTGTAAAAATGACACTCTGTACTTGTTTAAAAAATTTTCAGAGGTCAATAAAATTTCGACAGAAACTTAAGTTTTGGGTTCGTTGTTCTCGGCCTATTTCAGTTTCGTAATTTTAATGCGTTGTTTAAACTGTTAGTAATGGTTTAGCTAGGATCTGATACCACTGTAAGTCTATGTCGCTCACCCTGCAAGCTAGCGAGAAGGCGGAACAAGTAAAAATCGAAACTTTATTGCAAAACAACATAGACTAACGCTTAAGGATCTTTGCAAAACCATTACTAACGAACTACTAGAGGTTTAATCTACTATGATACGAAGATTATACCTCACGAAAATGGTCCTTCGGTTCTTTCCTCCGCTGTCCTCCTCGTCCATGTGAGCTCCGAGGATCGATCCGGATCTTGGTCACCTCCGCGGCCTCCTAGAGTCGAAGACGATCCACCCGAGAGTCTATAGTCTGAGCTCCACCTCAACCCGAGGTAACTAGGGCAACAAGTTTGCTACTCTTGATATCCTAGGTGATGTAGAGGAAGAAGATGGATTTATTTGTCTATTTAGTTTCTATCTTTCTCAACACATGAGAGCTATAGAAAAATCTAGAGAGGAAGAAGAAGGAGGAACCATGGGAGCTTTCTTTTGGATGAGAGAGAAAGCACAAAAGATAATGATCCATATGAAATATATTTAGTAATCTTTTATCATGATAATTTTGATGGTTACCCTTGATTTGGCCATTATCATCTCAAAGATAAATCTAAATGAATAAGAAGTGTCTAGTGCTTGCAAAATATCTAAGTCAACAATGGTCAACTAGGTCAAATTGTCAAGCAAGGTCAAATGGTCAAACCAATTAGCCAAAACACAATTATCATTAAAAAGATTAATAAACATTTTCCTCACCTCATATTGGTTTTGACCAAGCAAATGGTCAAAACCCTAATGAGACACCTCCTTCTTCCCTCCTCACAACCGTGCATACACACCTGCATCCGCATTCCATAGAACACAAATACACAGAAGACAAAACTACTCCATCTGTACAATACTAGGATCCGGCTTAAACCAAAGCCCACTGGTATTGACTGCCCGAACATCATACGCGCACGAGTGCACGTAAGTGATCGTAGCCCTGCCGTAAAGCCATACGGCCTCTACACCTTTTGCCCAGTGCAGGGAAACTCTCTGTGTGGGACTCTAAAGACTCGACACTACGCTGGCAGTGGGTTTAACCACATACCGCAAGCTGCACTAGCTGTACGTAACGGTCCCTAGGTAGATGTTGATAAGAAGGCCGATGAGGTAAACCCATCCGAACTCCTACTGAGCCTGAATGTGACAATCTCCGTACAGTCCGGTCTGTTCGTCTAAGGGTATCGCATGTCGGGCCTAGGGGGCGGTAAATGTCAGACCCCTAATAGTGGTACAAGTTGTGCCGGAGTATAGCCCAAAACACCATGAGAAACTAATGGAAACACTACCAGTAAATCTCGCTTGCCCTGGCCAGGGAATTTATGTAATTGCTTTCTTAGACACAGCGCGATATCAACCCCTAATATCGGGAGAGACGAATCCTGTCTAATCGCTATTGCCTCCAAGTGCTTCGGGACTGCACCCAACTACTACCTATTTGCACGACTCCTTTGAGCCGTGGTAGGGTAGTAATCAAAGTACAATGGGAACACACTCGAGGCGAAGTAGCAGTATCAAGTCGACGGACTAAGCTGTACTCCTGTTACCTGGGAACTATTATCTGACGATAGGTACAGTACCAACCAACAGTTCCCGACGAGTCCTGTCCAGTGTACTCGTAACTTAACGAGCACCTGCGTACTATCTCCAGTACGACGTACTAATGGCTATGGGACAGACCATCTCCCCTACTGAGATGAGAAGCGTATACGCTATTCTATTCCGGAGTATCAATGCCCCGTCTCGATAATCCTACAACTAGGGACCTGTATAAGGATGTGCTTGTAGATTACCCAGCCCCCACTAGTGTGACTGCCATCACAACGCTGGTAATCAAGCAAAGATCCTAAGGGCTTCACTAATATGTATAAGCGATATGCTAAAAGAAACACATGCACATATTGAAGTAGAAACAAACCAAGTAGCATACTACTATTTTGAGCAAGACTGTCTATACAACTGTGAATATCCCAAGCTTCCATTAAGTAATATACAAACTAGTATGATACAGTAATGGCCTCTAGGGCATATACACTAATACAGCTAAGCATTCTCGATGCCCTTCTGCTATCTAAAGAGGCGAGAGATTCTTTGATCAAGGCACTACAAGTGCCCAAGCAGTTCCAAGCTTTCCTTACCGAAGAAAAGATGAAGGACGAGCTGGAAGAAGTGCACACTGCTGACGTCACTTTCGGCAATGAAGATCTCCTCCTCGGAACATGCGAGAACAACCGTCCCTTGTACGTCACCGGATACTGCCATGACATCAAGATAGGGAAGATCCTAGTTGATAACGGGTCCTCTGTCAACCTCCTAAATGTGAGGGTATTAAAAGAAATCTGCATGAGCGTTCACCACCTCGCTCGAGATAAAATCACTATCTCCGGATTCGACTCCTAGTCATCACGGATGCTCGGGTCTGTGATACTGACGTTACGCTTTGGGTTGCTCGTCACTGATATCAAATTTCATGTCATTGACGCCAAGACATGCTATAACGCTTTGCTCGGCAGACGTTGGTTGCACGAGTACAACATCATCCCTTCTACACAACATCAGTGTATGAAGTATTTCAAAGATGGTCTCGAGTACACCGTAACGGAGGAGCTAAATCCATTCTCCATGAATGAAGTCCGCAAATACGAAGACGCCAAATACTTCTTACCAAACTTCGAAGACACGGAAAGATGCCATAAACCGGAAGACAAGCAAAAATCTATCACCACTATTCCGGTCTTCGGGAGTGATACCAAGGAGTAAGAAGAGATAGCCTATTCGGGACCGCCCCAATGCAACAAGCCTGGACCGTCTACCCCTATGTTGGTCTTCGATAGCGACTCTGAAGATGAGGTCAATACAGTATTTTCTATTCGGCCATCAATACAAGCCTTCACTGGCGATGAACGGAGTTTGCAAATCTTCATGGTTCCGCAAAAACATTACAAAGACCTCGACGCACTTGATACCTATAGTGTGCAAGAACTGCAGACGTTCTACGTCCTTCCCAGGCGAAAATATGAAAAGGCAATCCTCTTCTATCGATCCGCGGAAACCAAAGTGGAGAAAGAAATCTGGCATGGTGCCGATTCTGCACTTGACAGGATCCAGCCCATTCGTCTGCCCAGATACTACACAAGAAGAATTAAAAAGGCTGTTAAGGCGCCAAGGAGTACCCTTAAAGCAGACTGCGCGACAAGCTCAGTTTTACAACAGGATCTGGAACGTCCCCGGAACTCAATGAAAATTGCCCAACGGGAGAATGGAAACGATCGGGCTTGGATATGTTCAATCAAAGAAACGGGAACGATTATATGGCTGCTACGTTATACATGACTTTGATGAAGAAGGGGACGCTCTGTTAGAAGACGCTAACCTTGAACCAAAATGAGGTCCCGCCATGAAAGTGCCAAGTCTGTCGTTCGAAGAACAAATGGACAAGCTAATAAGGGAAGCAGGTCAAAAGGTCCAGGATGACCACAACCGTGAAATGGACATTTACGAGAAAGCCAGAACGCAGCGCCTCCTTCAGCAGGCTATGGAGAATGACGATGCCCTTCATCGCCAGCCCGTCATACGGAAGACCCAACATGGAGGAAAAAACAAACTAAAGAACGGAAAAACGTTCGACAGCAGCAAAGCGGGTCCAAGAAGCCACGCGATCGAGAATTGAGCAGCCGAGATTCGTCTCTTATAAAAAAGATGGGTCGAGCATATTCTTTTCCCCAGGAAAAGACAAGGAAGATGTTCGATCTTCTCATGAAACATCAAATGATTACACTCCCGGAGTCCAACCACCCTGAGCAAGCAGACGAGGTCTCTCACTCGGATTATTGCTCCTATCACCGAGCGATATGACATCCTCTCGAAGATTGCTTCACATTCAAGAACTAGGTAGAAGACGAGTATCAGCAAGGCAAGTTCGCTCTATCCAGCAGTTGGAGGGTAACCCCGCCACAGAAGCATGAACCGAAAGCCATGTATGCAGCGAAAGTAAAGCTGGATCAACATCGGTCTTGGAAGCGATCTCGTACCTGTCACGTGATAACGCTGTCAGGAGAAAGAGTACGCGAGGGTACGGCTGACCTCCCCTGGTGCTTCGAAAACGATAATGACGAGGTGATCTCAGATTTTCCACTGGCGCCAAAAGAACTGGAAGATGGAATACACACTACTGCGGACAGCTTAAGGAAAATTGACTTAGGGACGACAAACGACCAATGGCCGACGTTCGTCAGTAAGCTGTTGTCTAAAGAACAGGTAACTACGCTAAAAGACGTGCTCATGTAGTATAAAGACTGCTTCACGTAGAATTATTCCGAAATGCCGGGATTAGATCCAGAAATAGCCGTCCACAAATTGGCGATTTCTCCGGACGTCAAGCCATTCAAACAAGCGCCGAGAAGAATGCGGCTTAAGCTTGAAATGAGCATCAATGCCAATGTCAAGAAGCTAATCAATTCCGGCTTCATCCAAGAGGTTCAATACCCTGACTGGATCGCCAACATTGTCCCAGTGATGAAGAAAAATGGGACGGTGCGCATCTGGGTAGACTTTTGGGACCTCAACAAAGCCTGCCCGAAGGATGATTTTCCCGTACCGGTTACCGAGCTGATGATAGACAACATGTTCACTCATGAAGTCTTCTCCTTCATGGACATCTCATCAGGGTACAATCAAATAAAGATGCATCCCGAAGACTAGAAGCATACCACTTTCAGGACCTCTTTAGGCATATTCTGCTACAAAGTGATGCCTTTCTGTCTGAAGAACGCTGGCACCACCTATCAGAGGGCCATGACGAAGATTTTCGATGACCTCATACATGAAATCGTCGAGTGCTATATTGACGACCTCGTGGTAAAAAGCAAATCTCACGAGGAGCATTGGGAGCATCTGAAGATAGTGTTCCAACGTCTTCGGAAATACAATCTGAAGATGAACCCTCTTAAATGCGCGTTCGGAGCTTCCTCCGGAAAATTCCTAGGATTCATCGTACGACATCGGGGCGTCGAAATAGACCCATCAAAGATCAAGGCAATTATGGAAATGCCTCCGCCAAGAACTCTCAAGCAACTGCGGTCTCTCCAAGGAAAGCTCACATATATCTGACGGTTCATAGTTAACCTCTCTGGCAAATGCCGCCCATATAGTAACCTAATGAAGAAGGGGAACCCATTCGTCTGGGATCGTAAATGCCAAAGCGCACTGGACGAAATCAAGTAATACCTGCAGAATCCGCCGGTGCTGACCGCTCCAGTCAAGGGAAAGCCTCTCATCCTGTACACAACCGCCCTTGAAAGGTCTTTAGGCGCACTATGGGTATTGGAAAATGACCAAAGGAAGGAGAGAGCCCTCTACTATTTGAGTCGAGTTCTCCTGTGGGCAGAAAACAACTACCCCCTAATCAAAAAACACTGCTTGGCGTTAATCTTCGCGATAACGAAGCTTCGACATTATGCTTTGGCGTATGAGATCCATCTCATATCAAAAGTTGATCCTCTCAAGTATTTGATGTCAAGAGCCATACTAACAGGACAACTCGCTAAATGGGCCCTGCTTTTGATGGAGTTCTCGATAACTTATCGTCCACTCAAGGCAGTAAAAGGCCAGGCCATCACTGACTTCCTCGCTGAGCACCCGATATCCACCGATTCACCCCTAAATTGCGAGTTGCCAGATGAGCACGCGTTTGACATGATTGATGGGGAGAGAGGAGGGAGTGATACCCGATGGGAACTCTATTTCGACGGAACGTCTTCCATGAAGAAGCGACAACACATCAACCCTATTATCAAATCGGGAGTAGGCCTTATCTTCGTGACTCCATAAGGAGGGATAATGCGCTTCGCCTTCTCCTTAATAGAGCCGAGGACGAACAATGAAGCCGAATATGAAGCTTTGATAGCAGGTCTTGAGATCGCTGTCGACATGGGAATCGAAAACCTCCTCATATACGGAGACTCCCAACTGGTCGTTAGCCAAGTAAACGGCGACTATCAAACGTGCAAACAAGAGTTGATGAAGTACGGCGAGAGAGTACAACAATTGCTGACTCAAATCCCTGCCTATTCCCTAGAAAGCATACCGCGTGCGGAAAATAGCAAAGCGGACGTGTTAGCCAAACTCGCTAAAGAACTAGCTGACGAAAACCTCGATGATGTGAGGATCGTTGTACAAATTCGTCAAGTTCTTACACCAGCCGAAATATCTCCAGAATCGTCCGAAGAAAAGGAAGCGACCAAGCAAATGACCTTCCAAATAAAAGACCAGGAAGAGGCTAAGGATTGGAGAGTAGTCTTTATAGACTACTTCATATATCGTCAAATGCATGAAGATGCATCCTTAAGACATCATCTCGTGAAGTGAGCTCTGTCTTTCGCCTTCGTCGATGATGCTTTGTACAAGAGATCATTCGACTTTCTGTGGCGAAGATGCTTAGGAGCTGAAGAAGTAAGGAGAGTCGTCTAAGAAACTCACGGCGGACTCTGCGGTTCTCATCAAGCCGGACCAAAGATAAAGCTGAAGATCAAAAGGATGGACTACTATTGGCCCACGATGATCCAAGACTGTCTTGAATATGCGAAGCTGTGCCACTCATTCCAAATTCATGGGGACTTCATCCACCAGCATCCGAATCCGCTACATCCAACAATGGCTAGCTGGCCTTTCGAAATGTGGGGAACTGACATAATTGGGCCTATCGAACTAGCGTTATCCAAAGGACATCAGTTCATATTAGCAACAACCGATTACTTCTCTAAGTGGGCAGAAGCAGTACCCCTGAAGGAAGTGAAGACGAAGAATATTCTCCATTTCTTCAAGACACACGTCATCTATCGGTTCGGCACCCCGCGACGGATTATCTCCGATAACGGGTTGGCCTACAGAAGTCACAAAATCAGCCGCCTCACACAGCAGCATAATATAGACTAGAGATACTCTTCTGTCTACAATCCCCGAGCTAACGGTCTAGCTGAGGCCTTCAACAAGACCTTGACGAAGATCATAAAGAAGATGGTGTCCAGAAATAGAAGTGATTAGCATGAGAGATTGCGTGAAGCTCTCTGGGTGTATCGAACTACATTCAAAACGGCCACAAATACAACGCCGTATGCATTGGTATTCGGCGCAGAAGCGGTACTCCCCTTGGAGATAGAGCTACCCTCTGTACGAGTGGCGGTTCATTACGAGCTAACAGATGAAGAGAACGCTCATCTTCGGCTGGAGGAGCTCGACGCCCTTGACGAAACCCGGCTCATGGCGCAGCAAAACTTGGAGGCTTACAAAGCAAGGATGACGCGCTCGTACGAAAGATTGACTAGGCCGAGAACATTCCGCCATGAAGAACTCGTGCTAGTCGTAAAAAGATGTATGATCCCTAATCGTGCCAAACGGGGGAAATTCGAGCCAAACTATGATGGCCTGTATATCATAGACAAGGTCTACCAAGGTGGGGCTTACTTGCTCATGAATATGCATGGCGAAAAACCCTTTAGGCCAATAAACAGTCGGTTCTTGAGAAAATACTACGCCTGACCGAAACGTCGGTAAACTACTGCGAACCGCAGCATCCTAAGGCTGACGCAAAAAAAAAATGGTACGTCCATAAGCAAAACGGGCACGGATGAAAATCCGAAAGGGCTCCGTGAGTAAAATCAGCAGGGCTACCAGCGAGTTTGTGAAAACCCAAAAGGGCGTAATCTCGTTAAAAGACACTTGCGAGGTCTTCTCGACCTTATAAGGAGAAAATACCTGCGTGAGTTCCTTACGACTCATAAGGGAGCAACACACTTAGGGATCCCCACGATTCCTAAGGAGAAGTTACACTTACGAGATCCTTACGACTCGTTAGGAGAATTCCCCTATAAGACCCTCACGACTCATATGATTCAAAGCTTTAAGCTACAGGGGTCTGAACCTGTTTTTAAGCCATCACATTTCCCAGACTGCCCTATAAGCGGCTCAATACTGACCCTTGTATACAATCCACGGGCACAAATAAACGTCTCCTCCACCCAATTCCACCAATGGTGTGAAATTCCGTTATTTGGTGAACAACACTCGTAGGTCCTCTCGACTTGCAAGGAGAAAATGCACTTATGAGATCCTTACGATTCTCAAGAGAACACACACTTAGAAGTCCTCACGACTTCTAAGGAGAACGCACACCTACGAGATCCTCATGACTCGCAGGGAGAGATACCATTATGAGACCCTTACAGCTCATGAAGTCAAAAGCCTTAGTCGACAGGATCTTAACCCTGTTTGCTAAGCCACCTTTGTTCGAACCAACAAAGGAAAATGATGATTCACTCTTGGCCATATCCCAATTGTAGCGATGCTGATGCCTAAATCGGTATTAGATCCCAAATCCCAAACTCACGGCGAAAAGTCAACGAGCCACAAATGCATATGAAATAGCCGAAATGATAGGGCAACTTGCAACAAAATCAGCAAGTAAAAAAAGTATATGCATATGAAATAGCCGAAATGATTAGGCAACTCGCAGTAAAAAGAAGCGAGTAAAAAGAAAAAATGGCCGAAATGATTGGGCACCGTGAAAAATAGCCGATATGATTGGGCACGATATAAAAAGCTGAAATGATAGGGCACTGCGAAAAATAGCCGAAATGATTGGGCACGATATAAAAAGAAATAAAAAAAATATGAAACTTATGCCCTGTAGGTGAGTCCACATCGCCCCCTGTATACAATCCATGGGCACAAACAAAAAGAGGACCACATTTCCCCACCAGACCTTGTCAAAGAGAGAATCAGATCTCGATGGCAACATCTGCATCCCAGAAGACCAACACGGCGTTCCTTCTCAACTCCATCAGGATGCAGATGTAACGTCAACAAATGACCTTAGGGCCGCAACAAACGGAGCCATGGCAAAGTCCCTAGATCCAAATCTCGACGGTTCAAAGACAGCCTAAAGACTACCCCGGAACCATGGCAAAGTCCCCTAGTTCCAAATCTCAACGGTTCACAGATAACCCAGAGAAAACCTTGACATCCGTTGCAATATTGCATACACAATGTCAACAAACGAAGCTAAGGAAAATCCCTCGCTTCAGGGTCTTGACGGCAACTCAAATGAGACCTGAAAAGACTATCGGAGATCATCCCACACCAGCGCGGAGTGGTCATGACTCATCGGGGCTCCCAAACTGAGCCTAACCTCAAGTAAAAAGCGAGATGGAATATCCCTAACGCTTGCTCTTTCGATGGTAATATCACCTGGAAGATTACTTGAAGAAGTATTTTCCAGCCCCGAAGGGATCAGAGACACGACAGTCGTGGGGCTACTCGAATAGCAAGATTGCGTATCGAGGAATACACCAGCCAACGCGACGGTGCGACGGGTAGAAAACCCTAGTACCACAGACCCTAACGGAATTCTATTAGTAGAAGTTAACTGTGACGTTAGGACATCCTTGCGAGAACTTCTCGATTCGTCTCAACTAGTAGGGAAAAGCCATAGGGAATAGGGATAAGGACCTGTTTCCTAAGCACTGGGGCCCTACAAGTCAGTCTAAGATAGACTATTACATACTATTCACGGGCCACACTCTCCAAAGTCGAACATCGACAAGGAGGGAAACAATCACTTACGAGTCATCTTGACTTGTAAGGGAGAAAATTCTCTTGTGAGATCCTTACGACTCTCAAGAGAAAACGCATTTAGGAATCCTCACGACTCCTAAGGAGAAAATACACCTACGGGATCCTCATGACTCGTAGGGAGAAAAGACTTTATGAGACCCTCACGGCTTGTAATATTGAAAAGTCTTAGGTGGCAGGTCCTAACTTTGTCTCCTAAGCCATCATTGCCCTACAGACGGTCCATACTGACCCCTGTATACAATCCATGGGCATAAATGAAAAGGGAACCACATGTCCCAAAAAACTCTGCCAAAGGGAAAGTCAGATCTCGACAGCAACATCTGCGTCCCAGAAGACCAATAACGGAGTTCCTCCTCACTCTAGCAGGATACATACGCAACATTGCCGATCGGAGCCACGGCAAAGTCCCCGGTTCCAAGACTCCACGGTTTACGGACAACCTAGAGTCAACCCCGACACCGTAGAAAACGGAGAAAGTCGATCCCGACACCGTAGAAAATGGAGAAAGTCGATCCCCGACACCATAGAAAACGGAGAAATTCGATCCCCGACACCATAGAAAACAGAGAAAGTCGACCCCCGACACCATAGAAAACGGAGAAAGTCGACCTGCGACACCGTAGAAAACGGAGAAAGTCGATCCTCGACACTGTAGAAAACGGAGAAAGTCGATCCGCGACACCGTAGAAAACGGAGAAAGTCGACCCCCGACATCATAGAAAACGGAGAAAGTCGATCCCCGACACCGTAGAACAAGGAGAAAGTCGATCCCCGACACCGTAGAAAACGGAGAAAGTCGATCCCGACACCGTAGAAAACGGAGAAAGTCCATCCCCGACACCTTAGAAAACGGAGAAAGTCGATCCCGACACCGTAGAAAATGCAGAAAGTCGATCCCCGACACCGTAGAAAACGGAGAAAGTCGATCCCGACACCGTAGAAAACGGAGAAATTCGATCCCCGACACCGTAGAAAAATAGAGAAAGTCGATCCCGACACCATAGAAAATGGAGAAAGTCGACCCTGACACCGTAGAAAACGGAGAAAGTCAACCCTGAACCTCCCTGTCAAAGCAACGCTTCGACTCGGGAACAAGTCAACTCATCAACCACTTACAAGTCCTCTCTACTTATAAGGAAGAAAATTCTCTTGTGAGATCCTTACGACTCTCAAAAGAAAACGCACTTAGGAGTCCTCACGACTCCTAAGGAGAAAATACACCTACGAGATCCTCACGACTCGTAGGGAGAAGAATATTTATGAGACCCTCATGGCTCATAAAATTGAAAAGTCTTAGGCGACAGATCTGAACCTGTTTCCTAAGCCATCACTACCCTACAAAGAGTTCAAGATGAACTATTATCTACTATCTACAGGGAAAATTTGCTAAAATCACATGACAACAAAGCAAAGAAAAGAATGCGATAACACAAGATAGAAAAGAAATGTGTCCTTTATTCATAAATTCAATTGGATACAAGTTACATCATATGAAAATGAATGGAATAGAAAAACTAAATGAATACATGTTATTCATAAGTTACAAATGTACAATCGATACAAAGGCAGCTACTGAGAAGGAGGCGTTTTCAATAAATCAGCCAGTTGCTCGCGCACTCCTCTCAGCTCCTTTTCACGATCAGCCACCGTGGCCAACTCCGCTTCGACTTGGGCCCGTCGTTGCAGATAGAATGAAAGTTTCTCATCAATTTCCTGCTGAACAGTCTCCTGACTCTACGCGTCATGCTCAGTAAAGTCAAGCTTTTTCCTCAGCACCAGCCCGTCAGAAATACATCGTTGAAGGTTTTCAAAGATAGAGTTCAGCTGCGCAGCATTCGCTTCGACCTGGGCATGCAGTCGGACAGACTCAACGGAAATCGCCTCACATTCCTTTGGCTTGAGGATCGCCTCTTGTTCGTAATGGCGAAGAAAAAGGGCACTTTGCTCAACCCATGCAGCTAGAAGTTCAAAGCCAGAATCTCAATAGCAGGACGCCTAAGCTCAAGCTCATGCAGGCAGGCCTCAATCTTCCTGCAGTGATTACCCCAAGATTCAACGATGCCTTCGTTATGGAAATGCACAAGCGTCGCCAACATTGGATTAACCTCGGCAGCAAAATCTGCAGCGAAGGTAGGGGCCTCCGCGTCATGCTCCTCGACATATTCGCTCAACATACGCAAGCTGGTCACAGCGCCTTTAGAAGATGGACGTCTAGAAAAGGGCCCTGCCGGCATTAGGATGCAAGACTTGAACGAAGCAAGAGCCGATGCGATTGCTGCAAAACGAATTATGATCAAATGTCACCTCAAGAGATAAAGAAAATGCACGAACAATGGAGTCTACTATACCGGCTGCGACATGGGGCAGAGTTGGGAGTACTGGTTGCGTGACAATTCTCTCATCCCCTCCTTCAATTTGTAGTGCTGCAATCAATTTAAAATTAACAACGGCAGGGTCGCCCGTCAAAGAAAGGAAATGACGCCGGTTAAAAACTATACTCACCGGCACCAGCAGGCAAAATGACTTCCGACTGGAAGGAGAAATGCGGGTTCAGCACTTGATACAGATGATCAAAGAGAACTTCTACAAGGTTGCGATGATATATGGTCAGTAAAAGAAAGACGGCGGTCATAGTTCAATTAAATGGATCGCCAATCTATACCTTCCGGCATCTTGGAGGACATAGAAGAAGGCGAAGGAGCAATCGTCATGGCAGCGATCACAAGTGTTTCAGATGACACAATCTCAATGTTCGGTACACCTACAAATAAAATGCCATCAGAAAAAGCTGAAAAGGATTGAGAAATAGAAAATAAACAGCGACCCGAAACACATTTGATGGGTCATCAGCCAAAATTGCAACGGAAGCATCACTCGGCGTTGCGGTTTCTTCGCTCTCCTTCAGGGGAATGGTTTCAGCACCAGTGGCTTCATCCCCTGATTCTACAAGAGCCGCCGTGACACTCGCAATGCCAGGCGATGGTGGAGAACCGCAGAGGGAAAGAGCGGCGGTTTGGACGGTCCTGGACTCTCTCGAGAGAGTAGCCGCTTCAGGCTCGGTGGTTGCCGTCATCTCACCTACTACCTTATCATCAGGACTTGGCCCTGTAGGATATGGTATGTAAGAATTTGTAGATCAAATTCTAAGAAAAGACTCAGCGTTATGTTACCTTGGGACGACTTTTCGGCTTCTTCCCGAGCCGCGCACACCATTTGTCTATGGACGGTAGATAGGACAACTGGGGCATCTTCGGAAGAAATAGTGACGGATGGAATGGCGCTTGAACCTACATCTACGGCCAAGCTTGTTAGTGTATATGCCCTAGGGGCCATTATTGTATCATACTAAGTTGTATATTACTTAATGGAAGCTTGAGATATTCACAGTTGTATATAACAGTCTTGCTAAAAATGGTAGTATGCTACTTGGTTTGTGTCTACTTTAATATGTGCATATGTTTCTTGTAACGTATCACTTATACATATGATCTTTCCTATGTTACAGTCAGTCAAAAGATTCTTATCACATAAATTCTCCATGAAAGACCTGGGTGATGCCATCTACATTCTGGGGATCCGGATCTATCGTGATAGATCAAAGAGGATGTTGGGACTTTCGCAGTCCAGGTACATAAACACCATAGTGAAGTGATTCAGTATGGATAATTCTAAGCGCGGTAATCTACCGGCTTGTCACGGAATCACCCTCTCCAAAGAGATGTCTCCCAAGACTGATTTGGAAAGGGATCGCATGTCGATTATACCATACGCTTCTGCGGTAGGCTCTATAATGTATGCGATGTTATGTACCAGACCAGATGTAGCATACGCACTGAGCGTTGTAAGCAGGTATCAGGCAAACCCAGGGAAGAATCACTGGAGAGCAGTAAAGAACATTCTCAAGTAC
This sequence comes from Agapanthus africanus, assembly GCA_030015575.1. Taxonomy (NCBI): domain Eukaryota; kingdom Viridiplantae; phylum Streptophyta; class Magnoliopsida; order Asparagales; family Amaryllidaceae; genus Agapanthus; species Agapanthus africanus. The sequence goes on from CM057345.1 coordinate 168,124,923, forward strand.
CTGAGGAGGACTAAGGAGATGTTCTTGGTATATGGCGGAAAAGACCTCCAGATGGAGGCCTTTGCCGACTCCGGCTTCCAGAGTGACAATGATGACTCCAAATCCATGTCGGGTTATGTCTTTACCCTCAATGGTGGGGCGGTCTGTTGGAAAAGTTCCAAGCAGGAGACCGTTGTTGACTCAACAATGGAAGCGGAGTACATAGCTGCTTGCGATGCCGCAAAAGAAGCAGTCTGGATGAAGAAGTTCATCATAGAACTTCAGATGGTTCCTACCAGTGTTGATCTAATACCTTTGTATTGTGACAACAACGGCGCTATAGCTTTAGCGAAGGAACCCAGGTCCCATCAGAAGTCCAGACACATCTTAAGGCGGTATCACCTGATCAGGGAGATTGTAGATCGCAGGAAGATCGAGGTAAAGAGAGTAGAGACGGAGAATAATATTGCTGATCCATTCACAAAGGCCCTTCCTCAGACGCAGTTCGAGAGGCTATTCGAGATGATAGGTCTACGATATGCCAGCTCATGGCCCTAGTGCAAGTGGGAGGTTGTTAGTGTATATGCCCTAGGGGCCATTATTGTATCTTACTAGGTTGTATATTACTTAATGGATGCTTGGGATATTAACAGTTGTATATAACAGTCTTGCTAAAAATGGTAGTATGCTACTTGGTTTGTGTCTACTTTAATATAGGCATATGTTTCTTGTAACGTATCACTTATACATATTAGTAGAGCCCATATGATCTTTGCTTGATTACCAGCGTCGTGATGGCAGTCACACTAGTGGGGCTGGGTAGTCTGTAAGCAACATCCTATACAGGTCCCTGGTCGTTGGATTATCGAGATAGGGCATCGATATTCCAGAGTAGATTAAGTGTGTACGCTTCTCATCCCAGTTGGGGAGATGGTCTGTCCCACAGCCATCAGTATGTCGTATTGGAGATAGTATACAGGTGCTCGTTAGGTTACGGGTACACCGGATAGGACTCGCAGGGAACTGATTGGTTGGTATTATACCCATCGTCAGTTAACAGTTCCCAGGTGACATGAGTACAGCATAGTCCACAGACTTGACACTGCTACTTCGCCTCGAGTGTGTCCCACTGTTCTTAGATTGCTACCCTACCACGGCTCAAAGGAGTCGTGCAAACAGGTAGCAGTTGGGTGCAGTCCCGAGCACTTGGAGGCAGTGGCGGTTAGACAGGATTCGTCTCTCCCGGTATTGGGAGTTGATATCGCACTGTGTCAGAGAGCCATTACACAAAGTCCCTGGCCAGGGCAAGTGAGATTTACTGGTAGGTTTCAGTAGTTTCTCAGGGTGTAATGGGCTTCGCTCCGACACGACTTATACAGCTATTAGGGGACTGACGCTTGCCGCCCCCTAGGCTTGATATGCGATAGTCTTAGACGAACAGACCAGACTGTACGGAGATTGTCACATCAGGCTAAGTAGGAGTTCGGATGGTTTTCCTCATCGGCCTTCTTATCGACATCTACCTGGGGACCGTTACGTACAGCTAGTGCCGCTTGCGGTCTGTGGTTAAACCCACTGCCAGCGTAGTGTCGAGTCTTTAGAGTCCCACACAGAGAGTTTCCCTGCTCCAGGAGAAACGATATAGAGGTCGTATGGTTTTACGATAAGGGTTCGGACGCATACGTGTGTTTACGCACGTACGACGTTCGGACAGTTTTTACTAGTCGGCTTTGGTTTAAGCCAGTTTCTAGTATCAGGTTCTTGGATTTATACAGTCTAAATTTTTTCCGGGTTTTCACGGATTGGAGGGGCGTTCTCGTAATTTTCCGGGAAGCTTTTAGAAGCATGGTGACTTGGGGGCTAAGGTGGCATTTGCATTAATTGGATTAGTTAGTCATGTAGTGATTCATGCAATGAGTTAATGATTCATTTAATGGTTTATATGACTCATATGATGAATCACTTGGGGTATTAATGAAACATGATGATAATGCTTTATTTATTATTTACTTAATAATATCATATGTTTCATTATACTAAAATGATTTCATTCATCCAAAGTAATTCACTTTCTCACCTTCTCTCTCCTCAAGCTCTCATTCTTGAAACCCTAACCCTAACCTCTCATGTGTTGAGATCAAGGGTTAGCTAGACTAATACATCCACAACCTCACTCTATATCTTCTAGGTAGCTTAGATTAGCACTTTGAGCAACCTAGTTATCTCAAGTTAGAGATAAAGCTTAGCGTAGGAGCTCTCGGGTGGATCATCTTTGATTCGAGGAGGCCGTTGAGGTGCCGATGTTCCAAGGAGCCTATGAGGAGTGGAGGACCGCGATGAAGACCCGAAGGACAAGTAAAGTGAGGTATAACTTCGAATCCGAGTAGTTAAACCTTTCGTAGTTTGCTAGTAACGGTTTAGAAACGATTAATGCGCTCAAGTCCGTGTTACGAAGCTTTGATAATTGTTTTTCATATATTCCGCCTCCCCGCAAGTTCGTGGGGTGCGTGACATGGACTTACAAAGCTGACATCACATTCCCTCGCCGCACGGTTTCTGCGCTTCTTGTCAGCCTTGGCAGTGAGAAAAGACCTTCTCAAGACCTCCGTCAAAGTGACATCATCGTCCGAGCCAGGAGCTACCTCTGGAGCTGTTACGGCGTCCGTCATCGGCTGCTTAAGCGAAGCCTCTTTTGGCAATACTGGGGGAGCTGGGACTTCGGCAGCCGGCCCTGGAAGCGTTGCCGCGCCACCATGCGGGATTGGCACTGCACTCGGGATAACCTGAGTCGAAGTAGTCCCAGCGATAAGATGAAAAAGAAGGGTCAGACTAGCCATGAAGACCAAGGGAATGAAGGCACAATGGGCCAAAGTATACCAAGGCCCAAAGAAACGCGAAGCCTCTCTTCCTCTTCAAAAGTCTTGAGGGAAGCTGTGAGAGCCACTTCGGCGGAGATACCTGTTGAAGAAGAAAGCGTCAGTCAAAGCATAATAATTAAAATAGCCGCGGAAAGATATGACGGAAGGATACCTGATTGTGCGATGGTGATTAGTGCTGCTTCATCGTGAGCTAGTTGGTTTGAAACCGCGATAGCAGCCTCCAGATCGGTATCATCCAGCGCCATAAATTGACCCTCGTTGGTCACATACTCACTTAATCCTTCGTTGTAAGGAGCATGAGGCTCCTAGCTGAATACAACGTCTGCAGAAAGTATCGACTTCTTTTTCTTCTGTGAACGAGTGCCGGCAGCCGATAACACGAGCTTGCGCTTGGCGGGCAACTTCGGGCGGGGAGTCCCGATATCCGCACCCACGCCAGACTCGAGAGACGCCACAGCCACCGCTTCTACAGGCCCGCGGGGTAGGGGCAGCTCAGGCATAACACGTGGTACCACAGCCGCAACAGCTTCTCTCAAGGGAGGACGGACGATGGTCCGTCGCTTCAAGGAAAAGACTGGATTACCAGCGGGGGCGGTGTCCTTGCGATCAAGCAATAATCGCTTTTCTTCCCTGATAACGGCACTCATCGAGTGTTGATACCACGCCACATATGCGTTCAAGATTCACGGAACACAACTCGGCTTGCTGATAAAGAAATTGGAGCCGGTATTCAGCCGCATAAAATGGTGTAATGCGTTGCGAATACCTTCTTCTGTGGCAACTGGCTCAGCTAGGAAGGCATTGAGTGGGACACCTTGATTATAACTTGATTGCTGGGCAAAACGGTGCGGGTTGTTTCTCATGAACAATGCCGAATCATTCTGCCTAAATACGAGAAAGCCCGGCCTGAGGGAGTACAAATAAAGAATCTCCCGAGATTTCAAGGTAGAGGCCCCGTCTTTAAAGGTATCGCTCAGAGGCTGCACCGTTTTTGAGGATTCTTTGCCGATGGTTAAAACCTTATCGACACAGGTCATGCCATCTCCAACCATACGCGGACGAAGGATCACACCCCTAGCCTCCCGCTGTGACGGATTTACAATGGACGCATCAACTAAGCGCATAATCCGAGGGAAATTGTAACCGTCGTAGAAAAGAGGTCGTTTATGGACACCAAAAGCGCCAAGTACGTGCAGCTCGATCCATGACATAAAATAATGCAGCGAGAAAGTGACGGGCTGTACCCCCGGCTGCGTTGTGTCCGCCGCTAAGCTGAGACCATGGTACAGGTGTGTCAACCCAGCAATCCCGATAGCCACTTGCATTCCCGCAACCATACGATGGGCTGGGTAAAAGACTAATGGCCTCATATAACGAGGGTGCATTGGAAGCACGAACCAGTTTAGCCATAAGCCAATGAACCCCAGCACGAACGTCTCTTCATCGATGTCCAGAGTAGCAAGATCCGTGAAAGGAACGACAGGAGCAGCCGGAATAAAGAAACTTTTTAAATCCGCCTCCGTCATTGGTTGGTTATCCAAACCAAAACCAAACGGATCATCAAGCTTGGCAAACTGCGCAGCTTGCTTCGATAAGGCTTCCAGACAAAGAAAGTGAGCGATGATGTCTACGTAGCTGACTCCATGCCCTCCGGACTCCAGAAATAGACTTTCGTAGATATTCAACACCTTGATCAAGCTCGGGAATTTGTGTTGAATGGCGTTCTCCGGGGTAAGACCCATTACCACTGATTTGGTGGTAAAGATGTACTAGTCCGGAGGAAGCAACTCCTCGTAATGTTCTCCCCTAACGGGTAAGCAAGAGATCTCTGCAAACTCCTCTAAAGATACTGAGACTTCTCGATCCGACAGAAGGAAGGTGTGGGTCGGAACATTCCATTGCTCCAGAAAAGCCTTGACCCACCATACAGGAGGCGTGAAATATTGAAAAAGAAACGCATAAACGGCAGAGTACAACCCAAGCTTCAGTAGCAACGATCTCTTGGCTGACAAAATATAGCGGGCCCACTGCAAATACCCAGCTAGATGACGAGGAGTTAGGCCTATCATGTACGGCTGTCCCCACTGGTGCGACTCGCCCTGGCATATACGCCGCCCCAAAGTATCCAAAGCCGTCGGCGACTGTACGGGTATCGCGGCCATAGAAGGTTGAAGGCAACCCTCTAAGGTCCAGTTGACCTCCTCCATGGCATAGTTCACCGGAGGTGCGTCAGCATAGGGGATCGTCGAAATAGGCTCCGAAGGTGCCGCGCAAGAAAAGCTTTGCCGACCCCTGATGATCTGGTTTTACCATGTTCCCCATAAATGAAGATTCTTTTGCTCCGGGTCGTGATCTTTGATCAACGCGAAGACTTCCCTGTTCATAGGCACTGCAGGGAATCCGCTTTCCGAATGGACGAATGGGAAGAAATGTCGAAAGACATAGTACCTGCGTGAAAAAGAACAAAAATTAGCCGTCAATGCTACAGTTTAAGTTCTAGCACTTGGTACATTAAATTCGTGCCACACTGCAATGCAGAGGAAATGGACCAGGGGGACCCACACAATTTAGATGATGGCTCATCATTAATAAAACAGTCTCGTCATTTGATGAGACAGTTATTAAATGAGGAAATCCTAAAAGGATTCTCATTTAATGAGCGCCCGTTGGGCCAAGGAGTAAATCTCCCTTGAGAGCAGCGCTCTGCAACAGATATGATATCTGTCATAATTAATGATGAAGGGAATAAAATTCCCCTCCAAAAATTCTAAAGAGCAATGCTCTGCGAAGAAGATGGAATAATCCATCAAAAAACCCTAAAAGCAAAGCTTTACTGAGTTAAAAACTATGAGATCTTTAAGATCTGGAAGATCAACTCTAAGCGTTCTTCTTTAAATGGGTTAAGAGACCCTAAGAAAGATCTCTTTAGATCTATGATTTCAAGAGAACAAAGCTCTATTAAGAAAACCCTAAAATTTTCTCTAGATCAATGATCTGAAAAGAGCAAGGCTCTGCTAATGGGTGAAACCCTATATTATGAAGTAATCCCTTCAAAGATTTAATCTTTACCTAAAAATTTCGACAGAGTTCTGTCTCTAAGAGAGTTCTTAAGACAAAGAGCTATGCTCTGAAAGAGAATTAATTCTCAGAAAAATAAGAAAGAAGATGAACAGAGGTCATTTCATGGTCCAAAGGCCCTATTTATAGGCACTGAGAGCCGTTTCAACTTCTAAGTTGATCTAATGGCGCAGATGCTGCCACCGCTGCACTCACGTGTAAACCACGTGAGCGCAACGGTGGGGGGGCATTTGTTTCTCCCAATCAGAGCAAAGCTCTGTTCAAATTTTGAAATTTGAAATGAAGCAATGCTTCATAAAAGCGCTAGTGCTAAATGCGCCAGCGCTAATAGTCAAAGACTCTGATGCAGCGCTCATGTGCAAAGCACGAGAGCGCTCGCGCTAGCAGCGCCAGCGCTAAGAGTCAAAGACTCTGATGCAGCACTCATGTGCAAAGCACGAGAACGCTAGCGCTAAGTGCGCTAGCACCCAGAGTCAAAGACTCTGATGCAGCGCTCACGTGCAAAGCATGAGAGCGCTAGCTCTAGAACTAAATATTCCCCACCTATGGATCAAAGATCCAACAAAGATGACTAAAAGTAATCAAATTACCTCTGAAAATTAGAGCACCGTTGGATCAAAGATCCAATGGTGATTAAAAATCACCAAGATACAGAATAAGTTCTATATGGGAAAAGATTTTCCCAATCTTGTTAAAAACAAGAAGATTGCCTTCTGTAAAACAGAAGCCCTAGGATCAAAGATCCAACGGTGGAAAACATCCCTAAATCAATTAGAGAAAAGATCTTTTCAACTGATTCAACAAATTAACCTCCCCTATATAAATGCCCCAAGACTTCAAGTCTCACACGGAGAAACCCCCACATAAACTTTGAGAAATTTCAAAGAGAAGAGCAAGCTCTCGGAAGAAGAATTTCTTCAAGGTAAACAAAACAGAGAGATCAAAGCATCTCATTAAAAGGAAGAAGAACTATCTCATCAAAAGGAAGAAGAACTTAGTTATCTTTCTAGATCATAGATCTATAAGACAGATGTCTTTCACAAAAAGAGATTGGAGCATCTCATCATAAAAAAGGAGGGAGAAAAACTTAATTCTCTTCAGATCATAGATCTATAAAATAAAGACTCAGTCTTTCACAAAAACAAAGAGATCATAGTATCTCATAAAAAAGAGAAGAACATAGTTCTCAGATCCATGAGACAAAGTCCCTTAAAAACGAGAGTTTAATTCTCAGAACGTAGAAATGATCAAAGCTGCCTAAAAAGAGCCTTAGCGGTACAAGACCGGCGCATAGCGCCGCAGCGCTCCGAGCGCTCCAATTTAAAGAAGCACCCAGCGCTTCAAGGTTGGCGCTTAGTGCCAAGCGCACCACGTGCTCCTCACGTGTGCGCTATTTCACTAGGAGCGCTCTGCACTCATTAACTGGCGCTCAGCGCCAAGCGCGCCACGTGCTCCTCACGTGTGTGCTATCTCACAAGGAGCGCTCTGCACTCATTAACTGGCACTCATTGCCAAGCGCGCCACGTGCTCCTCACGTGTGCGCTATCTCACTAGGAGCGCTCTGCACTCATTAACTGGCGCTCAGCGCCAAGCGCGCCACGTGCTCCTCACGTGTGCGCTATCTCACAAGGAGCGCTCTGCACTCATTAACTGGCGCTCAGAGCCAGGCGCGCCACGTGCTCCTCATGTGTGCGCTATCTCATAGGAAGCGCCTTAGCGCTCTAAGTCTGGCGCTCAGCGCCAAGCTCACCACGTGCTCCTCACGTGTATGCTGAGAGAACATAAACTGTTCTTTTAATAAAACCCCAGAGCCATAAACACTCAATAAAAGACAAAATGGTCGTCAGAACCCAAAACCAATGCTCAGCATTGTTAAATGAAAAAGGATTGAGCCAAATTAAATGTCCAACATTTTTGACTTAGTGGGCTGAGTCCAAGTTGGCCACATGCCCCTAACTCAGATTAATTGAGCCCATATGCTCATAAATCTTGTTAACTGATCTTAGTCCCTAACTTGACTATAGCTCTCCCAACCAACATTGGTTCAAGGGTACATCTCTTCATACCTCTGATATATGTCGTTTTAATTCTTCAACGTCTTCAGAGAGATGGAGGGTCCCAATAACCAATAACTTTTGGTACATCCCCAAATGGTTAAACCAAAACCACACAGACTATGACGTCTTTAAACTGTCACGGACTATGACGTCCTTAAACCCAATGGACCGCAATGTCCCTAAACTAAAACAATAGATCCCAAATGCTCTTTTGTTGGATCTAAATGATCTTGTTAAGTAGATCTTAGTCTAAAATTAGACTAACGTATCCTTAACAAACGTTTAAGTCGATCTTAGTCTCAAATGAGATTAACGATCCTTAAACCCAACCCAAAACAAAATCTAAGAAAATACGGATTTGGACTAATCCACGCCCTATGGGCGACAACATAAATTAGTCTCCGTATACAATCCACGGGCAACCAGAAAAAAAAAACACACATGACACGAAGTGACCATCTGGAGAAGGAGAAAGTGGTTACCGTGACGCGGTAGCGTAATTAACTGCAGGGGCTTGTGCCTGCAGGGAAGAGCGTCCCCACAATAAAAAAAACCCCTCACAATGAGGGGGAATCTGACGAAGTCTGCTACATCAGTCGCATCCGTCTAAACCTCCGATACATGGTGCCATAAATCTACTTAGGATCATCGGAGAGGTGGACGGATAAAACCAAATAGCATCTACCCCCAAATTCAGGCAAGACGTTTGTCTTTTCGGCTTTCGGCGGTAAACAGGGTACAATAAGCAAAATGCAGTACAAAAGCAAACATGTAATGCAAACTACATGAAAAATACAGGAATGAAAGTGCCGAAATGCAGGAAATATGAAAATACAAGCTACATGCTATATACAAGAAAAACACCTCATCCCACCCCCAAACTTGATTTAGATAATGTCCACATTGGCGTTTTGCTTTTCCCTTCTCTTTTCTTTTTCCACTGGCTTCATTCTGCGCTGCTTCAATTCTTTCAAGTTGCTCTTGCAATTGCTGTTGTTGCACTTGCATTTGTTGTTGCTTCTTCAACATGTGTCGGACAGTACGAAAAGCCATAAGTTGCAAGTAATAATTGTTCCCTTATAAAAAAGGAGGAGAAAGAAAAATAGGAGAATTCTCATCGTCTTAAGCATCATGTGTTAAACTCGTAAGAGCCTATATGCAAAACATATAAGCGCTGCAACCAAACAACTAAAGGCTAAACATGCCTCACGTTTTAAACACGCGAGCGCCTATATGCAAAGCATATAAGCGCTACATAAAATATTGGGATCACATGTTAAACACGTGAGAACACTATTTTGAAGTATTAGCTTCAGATAGAGTTAAATCTATACATAGAATTAAATTCTAAGAGTAAGTGGCTGAAAGCTAAACTGACCTCACATGTTAAACACGTGAGCGGCCATATGCAAGGAATATGGACGCTAAACAACCTCATCGGGGTCACGTGTTAAACACGTGAGAGCGCCTCCCTATATAGAATTAAATTCTATTCTAGGAAAATACCCCCTTGATCTTTTTAAAAAAGGAAAGATATTCTCTGTTAACAGAGAACCGTTGGATCAAAAATCCAATGGTGATTAAATATAGAATTAAATTCTATTGGGGAAAAATATCTCCCAGATCTTTCTAAATGAGAAGGATATTTTCTGTTAAATAGAAAGTTGGTGGATCAAAAATCGAATGAGATGGAAAATATTTTTTATATCTTTCTAAACAGAGAATGATTATGCTCTGTTAAACCAAGCACCCTTGGATTGAAAATCAAATGGTGATTAAAAATCACCGTTTAATAGAATAAAATTCTATATATGGGTCCCTCAATCTTGTTAAAAATAAGAAAACATATTCTGTAAAATAGAAATCCTTGGATAAAAGATCTAACAGTAGATAAAATTCCCCAAACAAATTTTGAGACCAATTAAATCAATTGGAATCTCCCAATGAGAGATTTTCTCAAAACTAATTAATAATCTGCCTCCACTATATAAAGGACCCGAGACTTCAAGTCTCATATAGAGAGAGCCCCCCTAAGTTTCTGCAAACAAAAAGATAGAACCTACCGCTGAGAATTCAATTTTCCTTCAATGAAGATCTACTTGTTCTTTTAAACCTTAGGTAAAGAAAAGTAGAGATAAAATGTATCTTCTTTGCCAAGCAAAAAATAAAGGGTTTAATCCTTTATAAAAAGAACTCAGTTCTTCCTATGATCTGAGATTTGCAAAGCAAATCTCCCCACAAATTGAGAATTTAATTCTCATCGGGGTGATTTTGTCTTTCAAACTCAAAGTCTATGGGAAAGAACTAGATTAAAAGAAGAACCTATGTACTGAGAATTTAATTCCTCTGAAAATAGGGTTAAACCCTAAAAAACGAACTTAGTTCTTATAAAAAAAGAATAAGACTTAGTTTTTAAAGGTTTTTCGCGAAATAAAGATCTTGGTGATCATTAATGGCTAAAATGCCATTAACAGAGATTAAATCTCTGAAAGGAAAAAACCTCACGTCTCACGTGCTTCCCATGTGAATGCCTAAAAACAAAGAAATTCATTTGCACTAATTGGGCAGCCACCAAAACAAAGCAACCCAAAAAAGTAAAGCAATCACGTGAAATAGACGTGAGCCACAAAAAAAGGGGGGGCCGAACGCCTCACATGCTTCTTACATGAGCGCCATACCAAGTGCTTAGCACTTCTGCATAAAGAAAAAAGGGCGAACAAACAAAACCCATATAAGTGATAAGCACTTTTGAACCAAAAAAAGGAAAGAAGAAAAGACCGAGTAGACCAAGCCCAAATTGGTTAAGTCTCTGAAGTTTTCTTGCAGCCGAGCCCAAATGCTCTGTTGTTTGATCTTAAATAAAAATGATCCTGAAAATTTGCTGAGTTGATCGTAGTCTCAAATAAGACTAACGTATCCTTAATTAAAATAAATTGAGCCAAATGCTCATATATTTAAGTTGATCTTAATCTCAAACTAGATTAACTGTCCTTAAATAAAACAAAATATTTTTGAACTAGAGTAATATATAACCTAAGTTCAAAACCTAAATTTATAAATGTATGGATTTGGACTAATCCGCGTCCTACGGGTGACGACATAAAATAGTCTCCGTATACAATCCACGGGCAACCAAAATAAACAAAAATACACATGACACGAAGTGAACTGCTGGAGCAGGAGAAACTAGTTATCGCAACACGATAACGTAATTAACTACAAGGGCTTGCGCGTGCAGAGAAGAGCGTCCCCACAATCAAAAACCCATCACAAATGAGGGGGAATCTGATAAAGTCTGCTACAACGGTCGCATTTATTCAAACCTCTGATATATGGTGCCATAAATCAACTTGGTATTTTCGGAGAGGTGGATGGAGAAGTCCAAATAGCGTCTGGCCCCAAAATTCAGGTCAGATATCCTAACGTCGCAGTTCGGTCTTTCGGCAGTTAACGGATTCTAGCATGCCCGGTGGGACCTTTTCCTCTTTCCACTCTACACTTCGTGTGTCATGTTTCGCGAACAAAAAAATCACGGTTCGCTATGGTTGCCCTTGGATTTGAGCAACTTTCGCTCCACCCCAACTGGAGGAGTGACCTTTGGTCCCAACGCGGCCTCTTTTTTCTCAATACCAGTAAGGCAAGTCACACAAACCACTACTGGATTGTTCTTTGGGATCATGCTCCCACCTGTGAGTTTCGGTGCCTCAGCGCTAGAAGAGGGGTTTCTAAATGGTCGGTCTTCGATCGACTGGCAACCACAGCGGCCCCTCTCAACGGGCCATCCAAATCCGGCGGCTCAGTTTTCAACAGGCCGAGGAAGAACTCAAACCGGCCTACAAAAAAGCTCGTGATACCTCAAAGGGCTATCCCAAAACGGCTGGCCTTCCTTACTCCTGTTACAGGCAAAGTAGTCAAAAGTTCTTCCCCCATCATACGGTCGGTCTTCGAAAGATTGGCTAGCTCTCCTATCAAGGAGGTCGGTCTTCAACAGTTTGACGCCGATTGAAACCCCTCAGCAAAGCTGGGGGCATGATGAAGCCGCTTTCAAAACTAAGGCGGTACCTTCAACAAGTCACGATCAACGTCGCCACTGGTGCCGAGTGAGAGATGCTGGGGGCAACTCCCCCTCTGGACTCACCCTACTAGCTCCAATGGTGGTAGTTGACGCTGCAGTTCCAACCGGGAACAGTTTCAATCCACTTAAGAGGGTGCGCAAAAACTCCCCAACGGCGATGATAAAGAAATCACCCCTACTTGCAGAAGCTACACTGCAGGTAAAGCCGGAGCGGCCTTATCTGCGGCTCTTCTCGCAAATTCATAGGGTCTCGAAAAAAGTCCAAGACTCTGTGATTGACAAAATCTACTCTTGTCGACCAAAGAAATCAAAGGTTTGAAAAGAAAAAGACCACTCCTTCGCCATACAATGGGAGACTTTTCCTAAACTGGAGCCTATCACAATGGCTCTTTCGACTCCAATCTCCCATAAAAGAACGATACTGGAGAAAACTCTACCGCCCATGGAAAATTCCAAGGGCGATGGATCTAAATGCCCCAAGTCTGGGGGTATTATCGTCCATACGATCTAATGACCAATGGGCAATAAGGGAGCCGTGCTTCGGTGAGTCACCGATCGCAAACTCGGTCGCTGACAAAGGCTCAGGAGCAAAAACAAAATCTCCAGAAAATGCTGAACAAAATGACGACACTCACTGGACAGAAAACAAGTCCGGAAAAAAGGCCGAATAATGCTAAGAGCAAGAGACCGATATAGAGTTTCTGCATAAGGTGCTCGAGAGAAATGACAAAGTGTTGGATATATTGCCCTCAAGGCAATTATCGTAATCGCAGGCAGGTGATTATGGTGATTGAGGGAGGACCTATACCGGTAGAACAATCTTACTCAAGATGATAGTGTGCTATTTGGTTTGCCTTTATCATCATGTACATGTTGATAGAGCCCATATAATTCTTGCCTGACTACCAACATTATGATGGAGATTATATACGTGGGAGCTGGGGGTCTATAAGCACATCCTTAAATGTCCCTAGTCGTGGGAGTATTGAGACTGGGCATCGATACTCCAGGGTAGACTAGTGTATACTGATCGAGACCCCGACGAGGGGCGGTGGCCAGGTCTCACAAGCCATTGGTGTTTGTTTGTTCACCTAAAATAGTATACAGGTGCTCAATAGGTTATGAGTACACTGGACGGACTCGCCGGGAACCTGCTAGTTGGTATTATACTTATTGTCAGATAGCAGTACCCAGGTGACATGTGTACAGGTTAGTATGTCGACCTGAGATCGTCATTTGTCTCGTATGAGTTCCCACTGTGCTTTGATTACTACCCTACCACGGCTCAAAGGAGTCGTGCAAACAGGTTTTAGTTGGGTACAGTCCCAAGCCACATGAAAGCAGTGATCGGATCGTCGGGGATTCGTCTCTCCCGGTATTGGGGGTTGATGTCGCGTTGTGCATGGATGGCCATCACCAGAAATCCATAGCTATGGTGGATGAGAATTACCGATCCAGGATCGATAGTTTCTCAGGTGCTGATGGGTTTCATGCCGACACTAAATGTCGCGTTGTTAGGGGTCTGACTTTATCCATCCCCTAGACTCGATATACGATACTCTTAGACGAACAGACCGGACTGTATGGATATTGTTACTGTCAGGCTCAGTAGGAGTTCAGGATGAGTTTGCTCGTCGGCCTCCCTTTCACTCAATACCTGGGTAGCCGTTACGTAGAGCTAGTGCCGCTGACGTGCTTATGGTTAAACCCACTGCCAGCGTATTGAAGAGTCTTTAGAGTCCCACACAGAGGGTTTTCACGGTTCGGGCAATATGGTGTAGATGACATATGTTGGTACATACTGGTGTTCGCTTAAATATGTGTACATGCTGCACAGACTTTAATCGGACGGTTGATAATACTAGCGGCTTAGAACTGAACCGGATTATTATATCAGGTTTTGATTTAATAATTAATATATATGTATTTATATATATATAAATATATATTCTAGTATTATTTTTCACTATTCATTTTCTCTCCTGGCTATTCGTATTTTTGTACGAATACGCGTATATGTATTTCGATATATGTACCGGGTTGTATTCCGTATTTTATACGGAATTGTTTCTAGAAGGTGGCCACCTCATTAATTGATTTTCCTTTTTAGAAAATCAATTAGGAAATGAGGTGGAGGGTGAGTTGGCATGAGCATGGGTCAAGGCATGTAGAGAGGTATGGTTTGTAATTGTTTATTGAAAAAGAAAATGAGATATTGTGTGCATGAGAGAGAGGGGGCAGCCACTTCTTGGATGGTTTTTTTTGGCTCATTTGATTTCCCCACTTGATTTTCTCCACTTTCTTCATGGCACACTACACTCTCATTCTCACACAAAAGACTTAGCATTTTTTCTTGAGTTGCTTATGCCACATGTTTCCTCACCTCCTTCTTCATCTTCTTGAGTTGCTCATTGAGCATATGTGATGAGAGAAAAAGATAGTGACACATTCCTGCACCTCCACTCTGAAGGGTTACCCTAGCGCCCTGGCCAACCCCCATGGCCAAATGCGGAACAAAAATTTTCTTGCGAACAAAACTTGGCGCTAGACTAAACCCTAAAACCGGATCTTACCATAAAACTAACTAGCTACACTAGGAGAGCTATCTACTATGATAGAAACCTCACCAAATGAACCAATTCCTTCGGTCTTCTTTCTTCATCCTTAGCTCCTAGCAAGCGCCTTGAACGTGCTTGAACTCCAAATCCGGTTCCATCGGTCCATCGGGATCGAGCTTGTTCTCCGGCCTCCTTTTGTCGTAGATGATCCACCCGGGGAGTATGATCCATGGCTCTAGCTCTTTGCAATATGTCAAAAGAGCAACTAGAGGAGTTGGGATGCTAGTCCAAGTAATCTAGGATGTAGTTTGGATGTCTAAGTGTTCTATCTCTTTCTAGCCTCTTCACTTGTATCTCAACATAGGAGAAATGTAGTGAAGAGGAAGAAGATGAAGGTGGAGGAGAAAGCTAGAGGAGGGAGGAGATGAGAGCTCAAGATAAAAAAATGAATCAAGCATGAGAGAGAAAATAACACACGAAGGTTTTGTATGCTATTTTCATTCATTAAACAATAGCAACCATGCTTCAATAGTAAACCCAAAATGAATTATAAATTCATTTGACTACTATTGAAGCATGGTCACCTCTTTTCCTCCCATACCCTTTACTTTACACCTCATTTCCAATTATCAAATAAAAGGAAAATACATAATGAGGTGGCCACCTTTTAGAAGGAAATCTGTAGTAAATACGGATTTCAGTCTACTGTACAAATATACCGGCAATCAGATAAAAATACGAACGCCCAAAAGAGTTAGAATAACACGAAGAACGTAATACTAGAAAATATATATCGAAATACATATACGTAAATTATTAAATCAATACCTGATTTAATAATCCGGCTCAAACCCGAGACGGCTAGTATTACAAACTGTCCGATCGAAAATCCGAGTACCAAGTACATCAATCGATCGAACCCTGCACGTATCCAATACGACTACTACATCGTTTTTCCTGGATCAGGGAAACCCTCTGTGTGGGACTCTAAAGACTCGAAAGTACTCTGGCAGTGGGTTTAACCACATGCACATCAGCGGCACTAGCTGTACGTAACGGCTGCCTATGTACCTGTCGAAAAGGAAGGCCGACGAGCAAGCTCGTCCGAACTCCCACTGAGCCTATCCGTGACAATATCCGTACAGTCCGGTCTCTTCGCCAAAGAGTATCGCATACCGGGTCTAGAGGGTGGTGAACGTCAGACCCTAACAACCTGATAAGTCATGCCGACGTGGCTCAGGACCAATCCGGGAAACTACTGATCAACCTATCAGTAAATCCCAAGTGCCTTGGCCAAGGTCTTATGGTCCTGACCAATCGAATCACAGTGTGATATCGACTTCCTATACTGGGAGAGACGAATCCCCGACAATCGCTCACTGCCTCCATGTGGCTCGGGACTGAACCCAACCAAAAGCTGTTTGCACGACTCAGTAGAGCCGTGGTAGGGTAGTGATCAAAGTTCAGTGGGAACTCACACGAGACAAATGCTGATCTCGGGTCCAAAGACTAACCTGTACACATGTCACCTGAGAACTTCCATCCGACGATAGGTATAGTACCACATGGAAGTTCTCTGCGAGTCCGTCCAGTGTACTCACACCCTGTGAGCACCTGTATACGAACTTAGGTGCATCAGACCAATGGCTGCGGGACCAACCATCCCCCGACGGGGCTAGAAACGTACACACCAGTCTACTCTAGAGTATCAATGCCCAGTCTCGATACTCACGTGACCAGGGACCATTTATGGATGTGCTTTTGGACTACCCTGCTCCCACGAGTATGATCTCCATCACAACGCAGGTAGTCAAGCAAGATCCTAGGGGTTTTATCAACATGTAACCGCAATATGTAATAACGAGTATGACATATGCCATGTTAAGATAAAGACAAACCACAATAGTATACTACCGTATCAAGTCTTTATCAATATGTGCAAACCTGATATAATAACAATAAATACACATATCCCGATAAAGTTAAGTCAAATAATATACTATAAAACTGAGAAAGATTGTTCTATACATATATATCCCTAGTATCCATATGTATACATATACAATACTGGCCTCTAGGGCATATACATCCAACAATCTCCCACTTGCACTAAAGGTCAGTGATTGGCATACCGAATACCCAACGTCTGCTCTAAGGCCAGCTGCTGGCGTACCGCATACCTAACATCCCAAAAAGTCACTCGAACTGTGCTTGAGAGAGGGCCTTTGTAAATGGATCCGCCGTGTTGTCTTTTGTATCTACTATCCGGACCTCGATCTCCTGGCGATCTACGATCTCCCTGATCAGGTGATACCACCTTAAGATGTGCCTGGATTTCTGATGGGACCGTGGTTCCTTCGCTAAATCTATAGCCCCATTGTTATCATAATACACTGGTATAGGATCAACAATGGACGGAACCACCTGAAGTTCAGCAATGAACTTCTTTATCCAAACCGCCTCTTTTGCGGCATCGCTCGCAGCAATGTATTCAGCTTCCATCGTCGAGTCTGCGACGGTATCCTGTTTGGAACTCTTCCAACACACCGCCCCTCCGTTGAGGGTAAACACAAAACCCGAGACAGACTTGCTGTCATACTTGTAACTCTGGAAGCTTGAGTCGGTAAAGGACTCGACCCTGAGGTCTCCATTACCGTAAATCAGGAACATCTCCTTAGTCCTTCTCAGGTACTTGAGAATGTTCTTTACTGCTGTCCAGTGGTCCTCACTATAAGTGCACGGCGGCGCCCCGGCCGTCAATCCGACGCCGGAATGCGGAAGCGGTGAAAAACTTTAATTTTTTTGCGGACTTAGCAAACCGGCACCACCGCGCACTAAACACCCGGATCGTAACCATTAACAAGTCTAAGCTAACTAGAAGATGGGTTAGAGATATACCGACGATCCAAGTCCTCCGGTCTTCTCGTCATCGTCCCGATCTCCTGCGGAATGTCCCGTCTCCTCCTCGTCGCCGGAAGTGCACCACATCGCCTACTTTGTTTACGGGCTCCCACCTCAATGCCGAGGCAACTCGGGCACGAAGCCGGCTACTCGACGTGCCCAAGGTTTGCTGTAGAATGTGTAGTAGAGGATTGTGTCTCATTTGGGGTTCATGGAGGTGCCTTTTGGTGGAGGGATGATACAAGGATTATGTGGAGGAACTTGTAGGCTTTTGGAGCATGAAATGAACAAGATTTCCACCCTCAAAAAACTTGGACAGCCCTTCCAAGGGGAAGGCCGGCCATGACATAAAGAGAGGAGAGAATGAGAGTGTCATATGCAAGATAATGAGAGAGCCATCCAATAATACCAAAGGGAGAGAGAGAGAGAAGACTATCATGCAAAAGGAAATGATCACCAAATCAAAACCCACACTCAACCACCTACCACCAACCTCATCATCAATAACCATGATGATATACAAAGTCAAGCAATCATGAGTTTATGAAGTCAAATGATGGGACAAGTATCATGACATGATAATATGCAAAGACCCCCTCCACAAATGCTTATTTGCAACAATGCAAATAAGCCCTCCTCCACCAATCTTCGGCCAATGAACGGAACAAAGGAAATTGGCCGAAACGGAAAGCAAACTGGCAACTCCAGAAAACTGGTCCCGTAATAAATTACGGGAAAACCCCGATACTGTGCATACACACCCGCATCTGTATTTCGACCGAAATACAAATGCAATGAGACAAAATCTACACTGTACTATACTAGGATCCGGCTTATACCAAAACCGGCTAGTAATATCCGTTCGATCCTGATCCGTGCAATACCGCACGTATCTGATCAAACCCTGCCATATATGCATACGGCCTATAGTACAGACTGTCCGATCCTGATCCGTGCAATACCGCACGTATATGATCGGACCTTGCCATATCTCCATACGGCCTCTACAACCTTTCGCCCGAAAGCTGAGTAACTGAAATGTGGGGGACCCTAAAGACTCATCAACACCTTGGTTGTGGATTTAACCACTAGCACGTCAGAGGTATAAGCCAATACGTAACGGGCTACCAGGTACTGACTAAAAGGGACGTCCGTGAGCGAACTCAGCCTGACTCCCTACTGAGCCTGTCAGTGACAATATCCGTGCAGTCCGGTCCGTTCGTCTATGAGTATCGCATGGCGGGCCTAGGGGGTTGGTAAAAGTCAGACCCCCAAAAGCGGTACAAGTCGTGTCGGAGTGTAGCCCAGAACACCCTGAGATACTACTGGAATACCTACCAGTAAATCTCCTTGCCTTGGCCAAGGATTTTGTGTAATGGCTCTCCTAGACACAGCACGACCTCACCCCCAATACCGGGAGAGACGAACCCCTGAAGATACGCTCACTGCCTCCATGTGGCTCGGGACTGTACCCAACTAAAACCTGTTTGCACGACTCCTTTGAGCCGTGGTAGGGTAGTAATCAAAGTACAGTGGGAACTCACACGAGACAAATGACGATCCCCAGGTCGATGAACTAACCTGCACACATGTCACCAGGAAACTGCCATCTGACGTCTGGTATATTACCAACTAGCATGTTCCCGGCGAGTCCTGTCCGGTGTACTCATAACCCAATGAGCACCTGTATACATCTTAGGTGATCCAACTGACACCAGTGGCTTGTGAGACCGGCCACCGCCCCTCGTCGGGGTCTCGACTGTATACACTAGTCTACTAATGGAGTATCGATGCCCAGTCTCGAAACTCCTACGACTAGGGACCTTTTAAGGATAAGCTTATAGACCCCAGCTCCCACTTATATGATCGCCCTCATACTGCTGGTGGTCAAGCAAGAATCCTAGGGGCTCTATCAACGTGTAATAGCGACGTGTCAGGTCACTTAAAACAGTACACGATGATAAAGGTAAACCAGATAGCATACTATCATCTCGAGTAAGACTGTCCTACCGGGATAGGTCCTCCATCAATCATTGCAATCACGTACCTGTGATCTAATAATTGACTCTGAGGGCACTATCTCCAACAATCTCCCACTTGCACTCAAGGCTAATTATTGCGATGTCGCATACTCACAGCCCGTGTGATACTGAACATCCAACTCCTCTACTAGTCAGTCTCACAAAGCTTGTTTGCGGAACTATTGCGTTTGAGGAATAGCCTCAGTGAGTGGATCCGCTTAGTTGTTTCTTTCTATGTCTCTCTATATCTCAAGATCGCGGAGAAAGCCATCTCCCGAAAAGAGCAATACCTGTCTCAGAATATGTCTGGATGTCTGATGGGACCTAGCTCATAAATGAACTCCAAATCCAAACTTCTTAGACTGTATCGTCAACTGAACTTAATCAGTATCCTGCGCGCCATGCCTCCCTCAGTATTGCCTTGGACCACCTGTCCAAAATACTGCCCCTCATCAGAAGGAAAACTATAACTTTGACAACCTCCTTGTCGTCCATGTCACCTTGGAAGCCTGGAATGATAACTGTCTCCTGAATGAGGCTGTCGTTATCATCTCCCTAGAACATCCACTTATGTTCTAAAACTGCTTCCGACTGTTTCTCCAGGATTGGATTAATGTCAACTTATTGCATCCAGTGCAAGAACAACATCTGGTGTGGTACTTGACATCTCACGATTGACTCAATTGCCTGAGCAAATGATCTGCCAATCATGCCCGTCCCTCTCCCCTTTAGTCTGTAAGACACCTTTGGAGAAGGTGACTCCATTACCTGCAGGTACACTACCGTGCCAGGAGTCGTCCATTCTAAATACTCTTAGAATGCTGTCAAGTACCCTGATTGGGAAACCACCCAAATCTAGATCTAAGACCATAGATCTAGTAACCAGTATGTCTGATATAATACCCAATTCCTATGTGGAGAAACTACTGTGTGACGACCAAAGTATAACCGATCGTAGTGTAGGAGTTTCTTTTCCTACTCTGTGTATATCATCCAAATACCAGGATATCACACCCTACTACCTTCTCAACTGATCCATCCCCTATTCTGATGAAGTCAAACCTATGACTGTCACGTCAGAAATAGATGATCTATCTCCGCTACATCTGCTTTAGTCTATAAATAGACATAAGCTACCTGTCCACCAATGCTTCCGCTGCTCCCACTGACTACGACAACCCTCTGGCAGAGTCATATACACGTACACTTCTAAAACTAGTTTAGAACGACGCTATACTCATCCTCCCGCCGGGTCTCGCACCCTGGAACAACAGCAATGGTAATTGTGGGTAAACAAGAACTTCCCTGTCACCGTCCTTGAGGCTACCGGAGTACCTCTCGGGTGCCTGAAGTTACCCACCTTATCTGCGGAGTGGCCAATGGAATGTCAATCCAGATTGAATCTTTAGGTTCCTTATCAAATCTTCAGTAATCGTTTGTGGTTCTGGAATCACTTCCAGTTCTACCATACTCCCACTACTGTTTTCTGAAAAAATCCATTTTTAATAAAACTGTGGCGAGTCTAGAACAATATTGCTATTGTTCATCCAGATGGTAGAAAATCAACCCGCGTCATAGCCTGGGTCAACCCACAAACAGCCATTACAGAAACGTGCCTTGAGTTGTCCAGTGTCTGGTTTTAAGCATAAGCCGGACAACTCCCCGTACCTTAAACTCGTTAAGATATGAACTGTTCTATATCCCATATAGGACCAGAGGCACTGATTTAATTGAATCCAGATTCAAATCATGCAACTGTCTCCAGTGCATGTCAACTAAATGGAAGGAGGCCGATCAGCGTTACTCAATTTAGGAATGCTTCCAATTATGAGTAACCTGAAAAAGAAGCAAGTTCTCTTAATCACTACTATCAACTGAATACCATACACAAGTATCTACATCTTCGATCTCTTTGAAGAATCCCGATACTTGCTACACCTGGTTCTCTACTCTATTCAAATACCTGTAACTTCTCAAAATTCGGACCCTGTGTTTCCACGAAACACCTGTCTAAAAACTAGAGAAGTCATAAGTAAACCGAATATAGTAAGAGGACCTACCCCTCTGTCCTAATGGACCCTGGACAACATACAATCCTTTGTATAAGTCCCTTGAGTCTGATAACTCATTCACTGTGTGTCTTAGGTTGAAAACTGTACTTATGGTTAAGAAGAATTACACCGCTGTTTAATGCTCCTTACCTAACCATCCACTGATATAGGTAAATGTCGTAGACATAATTTCAGAAAGGTATATCTCACTCTATGAAAATAGACGTACAGATATATCAATTTGAAATTGGTGCATAACAGCGGATATTCAAAACCAAATATTTGCCGACCGGCAAACAGCCCAGGTGATTTCCTCAAATATCACCGATTACAACGAATCCCGATATAATGAGGATAATCACCCAATTCCCAATAACTTACTCCCACTCATCATCTGTAAAACCATACAGATGTGAGAATTATACCTGGTAAATACATACCCTGAGTAAGTATCTAATCGGGAAATCAGTTTTCCTTTAACAGTGCACAGTGAAACTGAAACATTGAAATGTTCCGATGGGGTATTCTGGTATTCCTAGTAATGCCTCTTCCAGATTCACGACTGTAACCGTATAGTTCTTTGCCACCTCTCCAAATCCCTTCATATGTCTTTAGTCTTTACCTTCTGCAGACCCTTTTAGGCCAAATGGTTTTCTTCCTTCCCTACCGTTCGGCACCAGCCTATGGTTTGGAAGAAGACTATCCAATAAGCATAATGGGTGTACTGTCCCAATCCTAGGAATACTCGCAATAAGAGAGGGTGAAGATAAAAGACAACCGAATAAACCTTATTCCTATTTCTCCTGAACCAGAATCCATCCCCGAACTGGAACCAGTTCCATTCGAGTTCGTATATAACCATACGATGGAGTATCCAATAAACTGTGGATCTTCGTAGTGATACGGAGTGTCCTGGAGAAATACAAAGGTGATTTAGGATTGGCGAAGAGATACTTGGTTTGGTCGTGAATATCTGTTGCAATTTACTTTGCCCTCTTACTAATCCCTTGCTTTGTCTTAACCTAATACCTTCTGCACACCATCGTTATGCTAATTGGTTTTCTTCATTCCCTACCGGTCGGCACCAGCCTAAGGTTTGGAAGAAGACAATCCAATTTGCGTAATAGGTGTACTATCTCCTAAACCAAGGAGTACTCGCAACTTGAGAGAAGGTAAAAAGGAAAAGACAACTGAATAAACCTATCCGTTTTCTCCAGAACCGGAAACCATCCTCGAATAAATTCTTTCGAGTTCGTATCTAACCATACGATGGTTTTGTCCAATGGAAGTGGACGTTCGTGGTAAAACGGGGTGTCCTGGAGAAAAGGGTAAAAGTAGGAGTGGCAATGAGGTTTGCAACTCTGACAATCCAAAAGCCGGTGTTTAAGAAGGTTCGGTCAACTTGGTCACTGAGTCATAGTCTTAGGGTCGGGTCAATGGTCGCTGCCAAAGAGAGAGAGAAAAGAAACACTCAGCGTGCACTCTAACCTAGATCAGAATGGTCACAATTTATCTAATCTGGAAACCTCCCACTGTACCTCAAATTCTCCTCCAAACCTGAAAGAAGAATTAGTCGGGGTCACCCGAGGAGTAAACTAACTCATCCGTGGGAATCGGGATCCAACTCTCATCGCATGACAACGTGACGGAATCCGCTCACGTCATCACACTCCAGATGGTATGCGCATATCTGGCAAGTTTCAGTTCTTTTGAAACTCCCGATGTGATTTCTGCCCCATGCTCTTATGACCTTGGCGTGAGGTCAAAATATCATAAGTCACATGTCAAGTTCTGCCCGTCATTATCCAGGTTAATCTGAACCCACCCGTACATACCCTTGACGTAGGCCAAAATAGTAGTACGACTGTCCCAAACCAACGCATCTATCTATGCAACAGATAAATACCCGGCAGCTACCAATCACTATGCCTTGGCGTGAGGTCAAAATACATAGCTTGAATACTACCGAATATTTAACTGAAATGACGGAGGGCTAAGAATGGTTTCTGGCGAAAACCTTTAACGTAATGAACTTGATATCGTCGAAGGAACGGATAGCTTTTTGAAAATATAGTGACGAAAACCGTTGCTAAAGAGGTCACTCCCTGTGAAGGGATCTCGGCTCTTTCCCCGTAGAATGGGGTGCAGGATATTCCAAATGAATACCACGATGCAAAGCAAAAGTAATCGGCTATAGTGAAGTTAATGCCCTGACGCAAACTTCTGTCCAAGGGGTCACTCCCGGTGAAGGGATCTCGGCCCTTGCCTCGTCGACTGAGGAGCAGGATATTCCAATGAATACCACGATGCAAAACAAAAGTAAACGTCCTTGCAATAACAGCCTTTTGAAAAGTGTTCCAACAACATCAGATTAGGTTTGTTTTAACTTGCATTGATCCGAATCAATGCAGTCCCATCAATTGATCACACCAAAAAGAACGAAAATATACTGATGTACGTATATGCCATCCGCATTCGCCACTGGGTCCCGTCATTACCCGTTAGGTTAGCTAACTAACGACAGAGCGGGGACTGGACTAGCGCGGATGCAAAACATATACAACATCTACTAATATATATACCAATATATAGTATTTCGCTCAAGGCGTGAATAAAATGCAACATCACAGAAATGTACAGCATCACAGAAACAATACAGATATCTGGGATCCCCGGGTTTCACAGAGCCGCTGAAACCCGACGTTCCCCTGGTCGTGTGGATAGCCTGTGCAATGAAATCCTAGACCCCTACGGGCGCGGCAAGTTACCCGCCAAAACCTGAAGCGAGGCAGCCCCCTTCAGCAACGTGAATGGACCACCCAGCACTTCACGGAATCCGGTAACTTGGGCACCCCTCCTGGGTCAACCTGTACCTCCTACGAGTGCGGCGAATAGCCCGCCAATCCTAGAGTGAAGCCCCCTCCGTCTCAATGCCATGAGATGCGGGCTTGTTGCCCTCCAGAACCCGGCTATCCGTGCACCCCTCCGCGGGGCAATCCTAGTACAGAAAATAAAATATACATACAACGGGTACATCGACCGCAACCAGGTCGTGCCCCAAAATAATAATACAAACAGGCAGTGACGGCAGTCCACATGTCGGACGCTCGCCCCGCAATATCAAATGTACATAATACAACAGAACTTTACTAGCATTGCATCCAGGCTATCCCCCACGACCGATCCGCAACATCACAGCAAAAACAAAACATCAACGTGAAAGTCACGTTCGCAAATCCGTCTAACCGGGCTATAGCAGTTAGACCGGATTTACCGATCAAGTGACATTCACGGTCGCAGATATAATGTAAATACTATGAAAAATGTGTTTAAAATATCCGATCGATCAAATATTAACAAGTGGGCCCCAAAACAAAACTGTAGCAGTCACAGAAATCCTGGGCCCAATTTTAATATTCCAAAACCCATATTTTAAGCCCAGAAGGCCTCTGTAAAAAATTGGTGAAGTGATCTCCACAGTGCGCGGCGGAAGGGCGGCGGGAAGGTGGTTTTCGCGGCGGTTCCGCGCTCCCACTGTGGAGTTACTTCGTCGAATTTTTACAGAGCTCTTAGATTTTCCAGTACATCAATATTTTACAACCTGAAAAATTTTTCGATACCAAAAATTCCAACAGAAAACTGATGCTAACAAAAAATTGTAGTTTTGGAACATTCGATCGATCGAAACAGAAAAACACACTACACCAAGCTAGACTAAGTTAATGGCGAGGCTCTGATACCACTGTAAGTGCACGGCGGCGCCCCGGCCGTCAATCCGACGCCGGAATGCGGAAGCGGTGAAAAACTTTAATTTTTTTGCGGACTTAGCAAACCGGCACCACCGCGCACTAAACACCCGGATCGTAACCATTAACAAGTCTAAGCTAACTAGAAGATGGGTTAGAGATATACCGACGATCCAAGTCCTCCGGTCTTCTCGTCATCGTCCCGATCTCCTGCGGAATGTCCCGTCTCCTCCTCGTCGCCGGAAGTGCACCACATCGCCTACTTTGTTTACGGGCTCCCACCTCAATGCCGAGGCAACTCGGGCACGAAGCCGGCTACTCGACGTGCCCAAGGTTTGCTGTAGAATGTGTAGTAGAGGATTGTGTCTCATTTGGGGTTCATGGAGGTGCCTTTTGGTGGAGGGATGATACAAGGATTATGTGGAGGAACTTGTAGGCTTTTGGAGCATGAAATGAACAAGATTTCCACCCTCAAAAAACTTGGACAGCCCTTCCAAGGGGAAGGCCGGCCATGACATAAAGAGAGGAGAGAATGAGAGTGTCATATGCAAGATAATGAGAGAGCCATCCAATAATACCAAAGGGAGAGAGAGAGAGAAGACTATCATGCAAAAGGAAATGATCACCAAATCAAAACCCACACTCAACCACCTACCACCAACCTCATCATCAACAACCATGATGATATACAAAGTCAAGCAATCATGAGTTTATGAAGTCAAATGATGGGACAAGTATCATGACATGATAATATGCAAAGACCCCCTCCACAAATGCTTATTTGCAACAATGCAAATAAGCCCTCCTCCACCAATCTTCGGCCAATGAACGGAACAAAGGAAATTGGCCGAAACGGAAAGCAAACTGGCAACTCCAGAAAACTGGTCCCGTAATAAATTACGGGAAAACCCCGATACTGTGCATACACACCCGCATCTGTATTTCGACCGAAATACAAATGCAATGAGACAAAATCTACACTGTACTATACTAGGATCCGGCTTATACCAAAACCGGCTAGTAATATCCGTTCGATCCTGATCCGTGCAATACCGCACGTATCTGATCAAACCCTGCCATATATGCATACGGCCTATAGTACAGACTGTCCGATCCTGATCCGTGCAATACCGCACGTATATGATCGGACCTTGCCATATCTCCATACGGCCTCTACAACCTTTCGCCCGAAAGCTGAGTAACTGAAATGTGGGGGACCCTAAAGACTCATCAACACCTTGGTTGTGGATTTAACCACTAGCACGTCAGAGGTATAAGCCAATACGTAACGGGCTACCAGGTACTGACTAAAAGGGACGTCCGTGAGCGAACTCAGCCTGACTCCCTACTGAGCCTGTCAGTGACAATATCCGTGCAGTCCGGTCCGTTCGTCTATGAGTATCGCATGGCGGGCCTAGGGGGTTGGTAAAAGTCAGACCCCCAAAAGCGGTACAAGTCGTGTCGGAGTGTAGCCCAGAACACCCTGAGATACTACTGGAATACCTACCAGTAAATCTCCTTGCCTTGGCCAAGGACTTTGTGTAATGGCTCTCCTAGACACAGCACGACCTCACCCCCAATACCGGGAGAGACGAACCCCTGAAGATACGCTCACTGCCTCCATGTGGCTCGGGACTGTACCCAACTAAAACCTGTTTGCACGACTCCTTTGAGCCGTGGTAGGGTAGTAATCAAAGTACAGTGGGAACTCACACGAGACAAATGACGATCCCCAGGTCGATGAACTAACCTGCACACATGTCACCAGGAAACTGCCATCTGACGTCTGGTATATTACCAACTAGCATGTTCCCGGCGAGTCCTGTCCGGTGTACTCATAACCCAATGAGCACCTGTATACATCTTAGGTGATCCAACTGACACCAGTGGCTTGTGAGACCGGCCACCGCCCCTCGTCGGGGTCTCGACTGTATACACTAGTCTACTAATGGAGTATCGATGCCCAGTCTCGAAACTCCTACGACTAGGGACCTTTTAAGGATAAGCTTATAGACCCCAGCTCCCACTTATATGATCGCCCTCATACTGCTGGTGGTCAAGCAAGAATCCTAGGGGCTCTATCAACGTGTAATAGCGACGTGTCAGGTCACTTAAAACAGTACACGATGATAAAGGTAAACCAGATAGCATACTATCATCTCGAGTAAGACTGTCCTACCGGGATAGGTCCTCCATCTATCATTGCAATCACATACCTGTGATCTAATAATTGACTCTGAGGGCACTATCTCCAACACTCACCTGGGTCTGACTGATACCGGCTCACCACGCTTAGCGCGTAAGCTACATCTGGTCTTGTACATAGCATCACATACATTATAGATCCTACCGCCGAAGCATAGGGTATAGTGCTCATACGAACCCTCTCCTCGTCAGTCTTGGGAGACATCTTCTTGGAGAGGGTGATTCCGTGCAATGCGGGTATGTTACCGCGCTTGGAATCTTTCATACTAAATCTTTTTAGTACGGCCTCTATGTACCTGGACTGCGAAAGTCCCAGTAATCTCTTGGATCTATCTCTGTAGATCTTGATCCCCAGAATGTACGAGGCATCGCCTAGGTCTTTCATAGAGAACCTTTGTGATAAGAATAGCTTGACCGACTGTAGCATAGGAATGTCATTTCCTATCAAAAGAATGTCGTCCACGTACAAGACTAGGAACACGACAGTTCGTCCTACAATCTTCTGATAAATACATGGCTCATCTTCGTTCTTGATGAAGTCAAAGTCCTTAACTGTTTCATCAAAACAGATGTTCCAGCTCCGCGATGCTTGCTTCAATCCATAAATGGATTTGAGCAGCTTACACACCTTCCCGCTGCTCCCACTGTCTACAAAACCTTCTGGCTGATCCATATAAACGCACTCTTCTAAACTTCCGTTTAGAAAAGCCGTTTTACGTCCATTTTCCAGATCTCATAGTCATGGAAGGCAGCAATGGCAAGCATGATCCTAATGGATTTGAGCATAGCTACTGGAGAAAAGGTCTCGTCATAGTCCACTCCTGGTCTTTGACGAAAACCTTTTGCAATGAGTCTAGCCTTATAGGTTTCCACCTGCCCATCCACACCAAGTTTCTTCTTGTAAATCCAATTGCATCCAACAGGTTTTACCCCAGGTAGAGCAATTTCTAGGGTCCACACTTTATTGGTGTACATGGACTCCATTTCAGATTGCATAGCATCCGGCCACTTATCAGAGTCCCTACTGATAATGGCCTGTCTGAAACTACTAGGATCATCTTCTTCTAAGATGCAATCCTCTCGATCCCTATCTACGAGAAAACCATAGTATCTCTCGGGCGGATGAGAAATCCTATTAGATCTGCGGAGTGGCTGAGGTTCGTCGGATATAACTGAATCTTGCGGTTCCACCAAATCTTCAGTTCTAGTTTGTGTTTCTAGAACTTCATCTAGTTCTACTGCGCTCCCACCGGTTTCTTTTGCAAGAAATTGCCATTCGAAAAATTTGGCATTCCGAGAAACAATAATCCTTTGTTCCTCTGCGTGGTAGAATAGATATCCATTAGAATCCTTTGGCTATCCCACAAACTTACACAAAACTGACCGTGCCTCAAGTTTGTCCGGGTTCTGCTTTTTGACATAAGCAGGGCAACCCCAAATCTTAACACGTTTAAGATACAAACTCTTACCACTCCATATTTCGTATGGAGTTTTAGGCACGGATTTGGATGGAACTTGATTCAAAAGATGTGCTGCTGTTTGAAGTGCATATCCCCAGAATGAAAGAGGCAACTCGGCATTACTCATCATGGAGCGAACCATATCCAATAGGGTATGATTCCTCCGCTCCGATACACCGTTGTGTTGTGGTGTGTAAGGAGGAGTAAGTTGAGAGAGAATTCCCTTCTCTTTTAAGTAATCTAGGAATTCCGTGCTCAAGTACTCCCCTCCCCTGTCAGATCAGAGGATCTTGATACTTTTGCCAGTCTGGTTCTCTACTTCGTTTCTGAATTCTCTGAATTTCTCAAAAGTTTCAGATTTGTGTTTCATAAGATACACATATCCGAATCCAGAGAGATTGTCAGTGATTGTGATGAAATACGAGAACCCAACCGTTGCATGTATAGACATCGGACCACACATATCACTGTGTATGAGTCCCAAGAGCTTTGTTGCTCTTTCCCCATGTCCGGTGATTGAAGATTTGGTCATCTTTCCTTTGAGACAAGATTGACAAGTTTCATAAGATGAAAATTCAAACGTATCTAAAAGTCCATCTTTATGCAACTTACTCTTTCTCTCCGATATGACCAAGTCTACAATGCCACAAGTAGGATTCGTTCGTATCTAAACTCTTCCTCTTGTGTGTGTTTTGTACATTGAGCACTGTATTCTGATTTAGAACATAGATACCATTACACAGTGTACCTTCTGCAATCAGTACCTTATCAAGGTAAATGTTCATGATATTTCTATCAAGAACAAAGTTATATCCATCTTTATCAAGTAAAGAAACTGATATGATGTTGCAAAGTATGGAAGGTACATAGTAGCAATTGTTCAAAATCATAGCATTGCCATTTGGCAATACTAGGTGATATTCACCGACGGCTGCAGCATTAACTTGTGCTCCGTTCTCTACTCTGAGGGACATATCATCAGGTCCAACTATCCTACTTTTTCTCAGTCCCTGCAATAAATTACAGATATGAGATCCTGATCCGGTATCTAGTACACAGGAGGTAGGACTGACCGAAAAAAAGTTCTCAACTACAAGAACACCTGAAGAAGACGTAACGGTATGCTTCTTTTTCGATGGGGTTATCATGGAATTCAAACTTTCCTCTTTCCCTTGCTCATACTTATGACAGTTTTCGTAAGTTAGAGCCGAACCGATGTTCCCCACCCTCGAATAAGAATTCGGATCGATTTATTATCTTGATTAGGGCATGAAATGGTTGCTACCTCGAGAGAGTGAGGGAAAACACTCAGCGTATGCTCTTACAAGATTAGATTGGTTTATTAATTTATCTAATCAGGATGGCTCCCACCGTTTCCTTAAATTCTTCTTCAAACCCTAAAAGAAGAACTAGTCAGGATTAATCGCACGTCACAATACTTGCTTAACCTTTCAGCCAGGCTGGTGTTCGTACATCAAGGAAGGTTTTCGAACGCTTTCGCGAAGTTCCTTAATTACATAACCTCTTTTCCCTGGAGGCATAGCCCCGCTAACACCGTTCTAGACACCTACTTGGTTTATAGCATTGATTGTTAAGTGAAAAAATCTCCCAAGAGTAATCCTACTCATCAGTCAGATCGGGATCCAACTATCATTGTGTGATGCACTAGATGGAATCCACTATAGTCACCACACTCCAGAAGGTATGCTAAATCTGCAAGTTTCTTGTATGTTTGAAACTCCCGATGTGGTTTTTGCCCCTAACGACTTATGACTTTGACACAGTCAACATATCACAAGTTTCTAGCCAAGTTCAACCCGTCATTGTCCAAGATTGCATTAGACCCACCCGCATGACCCTTGACACAGTCAAAATGGTCATACAACTGTCCTAACCAATCGCATCATGTGCCGCAAACAAGTATTTCTCAGCTACCATACACTACACCTTGACACAGTCAACATACGCAGCATGAATACCAAGTAACACTTGTAAGAAATGACGGAGGGCTACGGCTGGGATTTTGGCGAAAAACCCGTTAACGTAATGAACTTGATATCGTTGAAGGAACCTGAGTAGTTTTAGAAATATATAGTGGCGAAAACCTTTGCTAAAGAGGTCACTCCCTGTGAAGGGATCTCGGCTCTTTCCTCGTCGAATGAGGTGCAAGATATTCCAAAATGAATACCACGATGCAAAGCAAAAATTAATCGACTATAGTGAAGTTATTATCCTGACGCAAACTTTTACTCAAGGGGTCACTCCCGGTGAAGGGATCTCGACCCTTGCCTCGTCGAATGAGGTGCAGGATATTCCAAACTGAATACCACTGTGCAAAGCAAAAGAGAACGTCTGTAATGACAGTTTTAAAGCTTGGTTCCAACAACATCTTTTAGGTTTATTATCTTGAATTAATCAAAATCAATGCGGTCCCATCAATTTATAATCTATCACACCAGAAAAGAACGAAAGTAAAATGTACGTATATGCCATCCGCATTCGTCACGGGGCCCCGTCATCACCCGTTAGGTTACTTAACTAACGACAGAGCGGGGGATGGACTAGCGCGGGTGCAAAACATATACAACATCTACTAGTATATATATAACTATATATAACATTCGTCCCAGGCATGATAATAAACAACAACACAGATAATAATACAGAATGGTGGATAATCTTGGAGCCCCGGGTTTCATTTGAGCCGCAAATAAAATCCGACGTTCCCGGTCGTGTGGATAGCCTGTGCAATGAAAATATGTACCCCCTACGAGTGCGGCGAATAGCCCTGCCAATTCTAGAATGAAGCCCTTTCCGTCTCGACGCCATGAGAATGAAACCCCTCAGTCTTTATGCTATGAGATGCGGGCTTGTTGCCTTCTAGAATTTGGCTATTCGTGCACTCCGCCGCGGGGTAATCCTAGTACTGAATAAGAAAATAATATATACAAACGATGACATCGACCTCAACCCGGTCGTGCCCCAAAATAATATACAACCCGGCAAAACGGCAGTCCACATGTCGGACGCTTGCCCCGCAATAACAAATGTACAAATTGTTAGTTGTATGTATGCCCTAGAGGCCAGTATTGTACAGATGATGTATATTATATTGGATGCTTGGACATATATAGAGAGGACTTTCTTGCTCGATATGATAGTATGCTATCTGGTTGCTCTTTATCTTAACATGTATACTTGTCTCTTTATACTGTCTGATGGATACATGTTGATAAAGCCCTTAGGATGTGTACTTGACTGCCTGGACTATGATGCAGATCATACTAGTGGGGACATGGTAGTCCATAAGTACATCCTTCAAGGTCCCTAGTCGAGGGTGTATCGAGACAGGGCATCAATATACCAGATTAGACTAGCGTATACGCTTCTCGACCCATGAGATGGGCGATGGATGATCCTATATCCATTGGTGTTTAACATCAGAGATGGTATATGGGTGCTCAGTGGAGACTGGGTACACTGGACGGACTCGCCGAGAACTCCCAGATGGTATTATACCTTACGTCAGATGGCAGTTCTCTAGTGACACTTGTGCAGGTTAGTCTGTAGACCCGAGATCGTCATAGAGTCTTGTGTGATTCCCACTGTGCTTTGATTTCCACCTTACCACGTCCATGAGGGCATGCAAAACGGTGGTTTTTGGGTACAGTCCTGAGTCACATGGAGGCAATGAGCGATAGGAGGGGTTTCGTCTCTCCCGGTATTGGGGGTTGATGTTGCGTTGTGCTCGATTGGCCGTAACAGGGAAGTCCCTGGCCAGGGCTGATATAGAGATTTACTGGTAAGTGTTACCAGTAGTTTCTCGACCCGTTATGAGCCTCACATCGTCATGACTTATCGGTTATTGGGGTCTGACGTTTACCACCCCTAGACTTGATATGCGACATATCAGACGAGGAGACCGGACTGTACGGGAAGTGTTACCGGCAAACTTTTTACAGGAGTTGGAGCGGGCTTGCTTGCTGATCTTCTGATCGCTCAATACCCGGGTGGCCGTTACGTCCAGCTAGTACCGCTGACGGCTTGTGGGTGCTTGATATGATCATCACCTACGGCCGGCGTATTGACGAGTCTTTAGAGTCCTACACAGAGGTTTTACTTGCTCAGGCAAAACGAAATAGGAGCACGTATGTGATATGTGCGAGACCGAGAATAAATGCGTGTATGTGATACCGTATTCTATTCTCGTGACTATATGTATCGGTCGGTTATATATGATATGGCCGGGTTATCGAATCAAGTATTGATTCGATAAGTCGATACAATGGATGTTAGCCGGTTATATGAGATATGACCGGATTATTAGGTCAAGTGTTGATTTAATAATTAAGTGTATAATTGTATATTAGATATACTAGTTTATATTTACTAACACTTGCTCACTTTAGGATTTTTCTCACTTGTACACCACTTTAACATATATATGATATATGTTTAAAATGTGTTATCATATTGTATCATGGTTGATGATACACAATCCATGGGTGTATGAGACTTACACTATGCTCATGTTTATTTTGGGTTTTTAATATTTAAAGTAATTGGAAAATCAAGTGGAGGATTTGTTAATACATGAAGCTTGTGGATGGATTGAATAATCCAACTTGATTTTGTTTTTACTATGGATTTTTATTAACCCAACCATAACCATTAGCCTAGGGTTAAGTCTCTACAAGGGTTAGTATATGATATTCACCATGGCTACTCTTCTCACTTGATCATTATCCTCCTCTCTTTCTTTTCTTCTTTTTCTTCATTGTGAAAAGAAAAAAGGAAACTAGGGTTTGGTCCAAAGTGAGAAACAAAGTGAGAAATAAAATTCTAAAGAGAACGCACTTCCTATTTCTCCATCCTCTACTAGATTAACACTTTAGTATAGGGTGTTTACTTCACTAATTCTCAAGTTAGTGAAGTAGAAGCTTGAGTCGGAATTCCCTCGACGTAGATCATCTTCGGCCTCGGAGACTTCAAGCAAAGGTCGCACCTTTTCGCCTCGTGAAGCCATGCAAGGGTCCGGAAGAACCACGATCGCAGCGAAGGGACTTCATCAAGGAGCTAAAGGAGTGGAGGACCGATCTACAAAGGTTGTATTTCGTGATATCTTAGAGTAAAGTTGTTTACTTGCCTTTCGAATCACCTAAACTCCAGTATACGATCCTGCTTAGTGTTATTCGGCATATAGAAAATTTAATTTTGGCATGGTCGATGCCTTGTAGAGCCTTGTTAGTGTTCCTAGTAACCCTCCACAAATGAATTTAAACAGTACCAATAACATTGCAACACTTGCTATCCATCACGACTATCCAACCACAATCACAGAACAAGCACATAACATCAACGCGAATGTCACGTTCGCAAAACCCGTCTAAAGGAACATATAGCGATTAGACGAGTTTTACCGATCGAGTGACATTCCCGGTTGCAGATAAAAGTGAATGTACTGAAAATAAAATACGTATTTTAAAATTACGATCGACTAAACTTTCCAAGTAGGCCCCAAGTATTTAAACCAACACCTTAACAAATCTGGGCCCAAATATAATTATTGCAGAAACCATAATTTCAAAAATAAGAGGCCCAGAAGAAATTTTGTTCACGTGGGCCCCAAAACGGCCGTGGAACCGCCGCCAACAAGGGGTTTTCACGGCGGTTCAGCGGTGGTTTGGAGGGATAATGTGACCAATTTTCTTCTGTCGTCTTAAAAAAGTCTGCATGATTTTCTGAGACCATAAAATTGATTTTTCGAGCACTTTTAAAAATCGACAGAAACTACATGAATTGAAATGCGGTTTTTGAAATTTTTAGTCGATCGTTATTCTAAACATGTTTAAACAAGCTAGTATAGGTTTTATGGGATGACTCTGATACCATGAAGGGTTACCCTAGCGTCCCGGCCAACTCCCGTGGCTAAATGCGAAACAAAATTTTTTTTGCGAACAAAACTTGGCGCTAGACTAAACCCTAAAACCAGATCTTACCATAAAACTAACTAGCTACATTAGAAGAGCTATCTACTATGATAGAAACCTCACCAAATGAACAAAGTCCTTCGGTCTTCTTTCTTCATCCTTAGCTCCTAGCAAGCGCCTTGAACGTGCTTGAAGTCCAAATCCGGCTCCATCGGTCCATCGGGATCAAGCTTGTTCTCCGGCCTCCTTTTGTCGTAGATGATCCACCCGGGGAGTATGATCCATGGCTCTATCTCTTTGCAATATGTCAAAAGAGCAACTAGAGGACTTGGGATGCTAGTCCAAGTAATCTAGGATGTAGTTTGGATGTCTAAGTGTTCTATTTCTTTCTAGCCTCTTCACTTGTATCTCAATACATGAGAAATGTAGTGAAGATGAAGAAGATGAAGGTGGAGGAGAAAGCTAGAGGAGGGAGGAGATGAGAGCTCAAGAGAAAAAAAATGAATCAAGTATGAGAGAGAAAATAACACAAAAAGGTTTTGTATGCTATTTTCTTTCATTAAACAATAGCAACCATGCTTCAATAGTAAACCTAAAATGAATTATAAATTCATTTGACTACTATTGAAGCATGGTCACCTCTTTTCCTCCCATACCCTTTACTTTACACCTCATTTCCAATTATCAAATAAAAGGAAAATACATAATGAGGTTGCCACCTTCTAGAAAGAAATCTATAGTAAATACGGATTTCAGCCTACTGTACAAATATACCGGCAATCAGATAAATATCCGAACGCCCAAAAGAGATAGAATAACACGAAGAACGTAATACTAGAATATATATATCGAAATACATATACATAAATTATTAAATCAATATCTGATTTAATAATCCGGCTCAAACCCGAGCCGGGTAGTATTACAAACTGTCCGATCGAAAATCCGAGTACCAAGTACATCAATCGATCGAACCCTGCACGTATACAGTACGGCTACTACATCGTTTTGCCTGGATCAGGGAAACCCTCTGTGTGGGACTCTAAAGACTCGACAGTACTCTGTTAGTGGGTTTAACCACAAGCACGTCAGCGACACTAGCTGTACGTTACGGCTGCCCAGGTACTTGTCGAAAAGGAAGGCCGACGAGCAAGCTCGTCCGAACTCCTACTGAGCCTATCCGTGACAATATTCGTACAGTCCGGTCTCTTCGTCAAAGTGTATCGCATACCGGGTCTAAGGGGTGGTGAACGTCAGACCCTAACAACCTGATAAGTCATGCCGACGTGGCTCAGGACCAATCCGGGAAACTACTGATCAACATATCAGTAAATCCCAAGTGCCTTGGCTAAGGTCTTATGGTCCTGACCAATCGAATCATAGTGCGATATCGACTCCCTATACCGGGAGAGACGAATCCCCGACAATCGCTCACTGCCTCCATGTGGCTCGGGACTGAACCTAACCAAAACCTGTTTGCACGACTCAGTAGAGCCGTGGTAGGGTAGTGATCAAAGTTCAGTGGGAACTCACACGAGACAAATGCCGATCTCGGGTCCAAAGAC
Source organism: Agapanthus africanus (assembly GCA_030015575.1). Lineage (NCBI taxonomy): Eukaryota > Viridiplantae > Streptophyta > Magnoliopsida > Asparagales > Amaryllidaceae > Agapanthus > Agapanthus africanus. Next base: position 168,161,428 of record CM057345.1, read on the forward strand.
TAACCTGTACACATGTTACCTTAGAACTTCCGTCTGATGATAGGTATAGTACCACATGGAAGTTCTCGGCGAGTCCGTCCAGTGTACTCACACCCAGTGAGCACCTGTATACGATCTTAGGTGCATCAGACCAATGGGTGCGGGACCAACCATCCCCCGACGGGGCTAGAAACGTACACACCAGTCTACTCTGGAGTATCAATGCCCAGTCTCGATACTCACGCGACCAGGGACCATTTAAGGATGTGCTTATGGACTACTCTGCTCCCATGAGTATGATCGCCATCACAACGCAGGTAGTTAAGCAAGATCCTAAGGGCTTTATCAACATTTAACCGCAATATGTAATAACGAGTATGACATATGCCATGTTAAGATAAAGACAAACCATAATAGTATACTACCATATCGAGTCTTTATCAATATGTGCAAACCAGATATAATAACAATAAATACACATATCCCGATAAAGATAAGTCAAATAATATACTATAAAACTGAGCAAGATTGTTCTATACATACATATCCCTAGTATCCATATGTATACATATGCAATACTGGCCTCTAGGACATATACATCCAGCATGCTCTCCATTGCTAGCAACCTTGGAGCGTCGGTTGCCTAGCTCGACGAGGCTGAAGCTTGTGCCGTTTTCCCTCAGGTGGATCATCGTAGATGGAGGAAGACCGGCAACCAAACTCGATCAAGGAGCCACTAAGAGCTTGGGGATGATGGTTGAAGACCGAAGGAAACGGATCAACTCGGTATAACCATTCTAACTTCTTTTTATAGCTTGCTAGTTTAGGGTTTAGGTTAGATCCGGTCATCGGGTAATGGTAGCGCCAGTTCAGTAAATTTTTGTTCTGCATTTGGCCACGGTTTGATGGCCGGGCGCTGCCGTAACCCAACATGGTATCAGAGCCAGCATTTAAACCCTAACCTAGCTAGTTTAGACAATGTTAAATTATCGAAATTGAAACGATCCCAAAATTGTGCACTGCTGATTCCAGTCTCTGTCGATTTTCAAAGTCTTCAAAAATTTTTTAGCAACTGCAGAAGACTTCTTGAGTGACAACTAGACTACACCCCAAATACGAGCTCATTCCAACAAAATTGACCCGAGCATATTACTTCTTTTTCCGAGCTGGCCGGCCCTAATAGGGATTTTGGGCTTCGTATTTTTGGTGTTGTCTAGTCTCTGGGATATTGGTTCAGTGGTGTTGCTAGTTTTGCCCATTTTGGATATTATGTTATCGGTTGTTTAGGAGCAATTCGGGGTGTTTCGAAGTCGATGTTTTAACACTATTTAAATGTTTATCATTACATCCATTACTATCTGCGATCGTGAATGTCAATCGATCGGTACAACTTTTCTAATTGCTATAGTTAGTAGATAGCTATGGTGAAATGATAGTACAGTTTAGTTTCATTTGTACATTTGAAATTGCAGGGTGAGCGTCCGATATATGGATTGCCGTCACTGCCAGTTTGTATATTATTTGTTTGGGGCACGACCGGGTTGAGGTCGATGTCACCCTTATATATTATTTTCTTTTCTGTACTTGGATTACCCCGCGGTGGAGTGCACGAATAGCCTGGTTCTAGAGGGCAACGGGTCCGAATCTCATGGCGTTGAGACGGAGGGGACCTTCCTCTAGAATTGGCAGGCTATTTGCCGCACTCGTACGGGGTATAGGTTGACCGACGGAGGGGTGCTCAAGTTGCCGGATTTCGTGAAGTGCTGGGTGGCCCATTCACGTTGTTGAAGGGGGTTGCCTCACTTCTGGTTTTGGCGGATAACTTGCCATGCTCGTTGTTGGAGATAGTGCCCTCAGAGTCAATTATTGGATCACATGCACGTGATTGCAATGATTGAGGGAGGACCTATCCCGGTAGGACAGTCTTACTCAAGATGATAGTATGCTGTCTGGTTTATCTTTATCATTGTGTACTGCTTTAGGTGACCTTACAGGTCACTATTGCGCGTTGATAGAGCCCCTAAGATTCTTGCTTGACTGCTAGCAGTATGAGGGCGATCATATACGTGGGAGCTGGTAGTCTATAAGCACATCCTTAAATTGTCCCTAGTCGTAGGAGTTTCGAGACAGGGCATCGATACTCCAGAGTAGACTAGTGTATACAGTCGAGACCCCGACGAGGGGCGGTGGCCGGTCTCACAAGCCATTGGTGTCAGTTGGTTCACCTAAGATGTATAAATGTGCTAATTGGGTTATGAGTACACCGGACAGGACTCACCGGGAACATGCTAGTTGGTCTTATACCTGACGTCGGATAGCAGTTCCCTGGTGACATGTGTACAGGTTAGTTCATCGACCTAAGATCGTCATTTGTCTCATGTGAGTTCCCACTGTACTTTGATTACTACCCTACCATGCTCAAAGGAGACGTGCAAACAGGTTTTAGTTGGGTACAGTCCCGAGCCACATGGAGGCAGTGAGCGGATCTGCAGGGGTTCGTCTCTCCCGGTATTGGGAGTGAGGTCGCGCTGTGTCTATGAGAGCCCTTACACGAAGTCCTTGGCCAAGGCAGGAGATTTACTGGTAGGTATTCCAGTAGTATCTCAGGGTGTTCTGGGCTACACTCCGACACGACTTGTACCGCTTTTGGGGGTCTGACTTTTACCAACCCCTTAGGCCCGCCATGCGATGCTCATAGACGAACAGACCAGACTGTACGGATATTGTCACTGACTGGCTCGGTAGGGTGTTGTAACACTTTAATTTCCGTTAGAATATTTTTCGTGATAATTAGTAATTGTACGTGTTGTTATATATGTGTGCATAGGATTATTAGTTATTTTAGTCGTGTTAGCAAATTGGAAAATTTTGCTTTGTAGTGTACACTTGCACACTTAGCCATTTTTGAGACCTAGGTTTAAAGCGTTAGCCATTCTTTTGTTGCATGGTTGCTAACTTATCCCCCACCACTTTAATCATTTCATAAATCCTTTCATAATTCAAAATTGACTAGAATATGAAGGCATGGTGTTAGGTAGAAAAATTGACTTTTGACCCCTTTTCTTTTCCTCTTCTCTCTCTTTACCTCATTCTGAAATTCTGCAGAAAATTCCAGCAGCAAACCCCCTATTTTTCTCCATATTCTCTTCTCTTTTCACTTCTCTTTAGTTCCTCATTCAAACCCTACACAATTCTAACCTTTTTCCTTCACAAAACCTTGGTTTAATGGCTCATTTGAGGTGTTTTGTGGCAAGACTGCATACTTGAGCCTAGATCTGGAGCTTTTGGTGTTTTATAAGGTCTTTAGAAGGTATAAACTCTTGTCTTAACCTCCTTTTCCATAACTTGTTGTATTTTAGCTAAATATCACATTTTTATGCAAGTTTTGTGCTATATAAAGGGTTTTAGTGGGGTTGTGAGAAAAATTAACTTTTTATGGCTTGATTAGCTTGGTAATGTGATATTAAGGTGATTTTAGACTTAGGTTTGTTTCAGATTTCAGAAAAATACCCTAAAGTTTGATTTTAGTGCAAAGTGTGATTTTTTTAACTGGAAATTGGGTTCTGTTAAAACTGCTACTACCCAGGGTGTTTTAGAATAAAATTATAATTACTGGGATATACACAGTATGTATGGAGTGCACACACCAAACCCGGGAGCCCACCCCCTACCCAGGCCGCCAAAATAATCGTTATGGCCGCAATTTGCGGCCAGATGGGAGGGTATTGGGTTGGGGTTTTGGTGGTTGGTGTCTGATGATATTTGGGGTTTTGTGATATATTTATTTTTGTAAAACTCTTTCTGTATCAAAATCTGGGACCTATTACCCTATTTTCCGTATTTTAAATCTCCGCGACACACGTGATACGTGTGTAGTTCTGGGTTGTGCTGCGTATCGCGACGTATCAGGTTAGCTTCAGTAGCGTAATCACACGTTTTAGCATATCGCGCACACGCGCGCTTGGTTTGCAACGCGGGTTTCTAGTTTGACCTTAATATTTCGTTTTGGTGGATTTGAGCTTATGTGTGATATATTGGGTAAATCTAGGTTCGCAGGCGAGTGAGACGGATGCTGCGAAGAAGGGGAAACAAGTCGTCGGCTACACTTAGCGCGAGACTTCGGTGAGTAGATTTAACATCTACGGGGATATCGCCCGCATGGCGTTCTACGTCAGGGCTGATAAGACTTTATAGCTACACATTGCATTTACCTACATTGAATGTTCATGGATACTGTTGTTGCATACTGCATTTCCTGCTATATGTATGAAAACTTAGAATTGATAGAACACCGCACTATTACTAACGGCTTATGTTGCACGAGCACTAATCTGCATGTTACACACACACCGTTAGTAATTGCCAAGACACACTCATTATAGAATTGCCATGATCATTATACTGTAGTTCATTTCACATATGATTCGATATGATTTTCATAGAAATTGGAAGCCGCATGCTGTCTTTGAAAACTGAACTATCTTAAGAAACGCGGTTTTTCCCTTGTCCCTATATTATGATGACTTGATGTACATAGCACATCGTATTTGATTTACTCATTGGTGTTGGATTTTTATGTGATTTCTGGTTTTGAGGACCGTGGAATTATTTAAGAAAAGATGCACTATTTGAAAACCCGGTTCCTCGTGATATGATGTTTCGGTGCGTCCATCACGCGTTTTCTCGGTGCTGAGACGTGTGCTTGAAACCCAATTCGAGGAGTGGATGATCCATTTGCAGGTTCGTGGTGGACCTGGTATGGTTCCCCTCGGCAAGATGATCGATGGACTTTGCCGATTGAGCCTGGAGGTGGGTGAGTACCTACCGGTGATTGGTTGGACCTGGCGGTTATCCGGAGGATACCAACCAGAGTCGAGAGATGGATGCGGGATGATCCATACTGCCGGGGCCTAGGGCCGATACCGCAGATGGGGCCTGTGGGCTGATCCGGACTTACGGAGCCCGATGTATGAGGATTTGCGTGTCGATGCTGGACACGAGTATTTATGATATTTTGGGTGCCGATGTTGGGCACTTGTGATTCTCAGAGATTTACAGGATTTGAGGGCCGAGGGGAGTGCCGGCACCTGAGCATATTTGGGATTTGGGTGCAGCTTGGGCACCGATTATTTTTCCACGATTGATATTTCGTGTAGATGTTGTTTATCCCATGCTCCGCAGTGTTTATCATGTATCTCATCCTGTAGTTATTTTACTTGACAGAGCATTTGCATGATTATTTCACTTACTGCTTGTCGCATATAGAGTTACCTGCTGGCATATAATAGCGTAGCGCAGTACGTGTATGCTCGTGATTACCTTTATATGTTATCTCTATTCACGAGTTGGCAACTCACCTCCGTTGTGCCACAGTATTTGCAGGTTGCCCCTTAGAGTAGTCGCGGCAGGCTGCCTTTTTGCATCTTTTGGCTTCAGATACCACTACAATTGGTGCGAGAGCTTTTTTTTTGCTATTTAGGTGGGTTGTGGTATCTGGTTACTTTTATTGTACACACTTTTGTATCTAGTATTCTCCATATACCATATATGTACTTGACTTAGAGACGGTGTGAGGACGATGATGTATATTTTTTTATTCTGGTGTCGAGCTCGTGGGAGCCGACTTTATATTTGCAGTTATTATTCTGGGATGCTTACTTATTGCTCATTCTTCGCTACGGCGTCGTATATTACTCTTATGGTGATGGTTTCCGCCGTTGGGCGTGATTGCTCTCGGTTTGGGAATGCTTTGTTTATTTTATCTCATTTTCACTTATATCCTGTTTTTACCCGATTTTCGGGGTTACTTTTACAAAGGAAATGCTGCCAAAATTATTATAAGGATAATTTAACTTTAAAAAGAACCTCATTGAACTAATTAAGGTTTTCTAAATGTTTTTAATTAAATGTTTTCAACACTCATCACTTTTATATGGTTTTGATTTCTGGGTTCGGCTTACTTAGTCGCGTTACGCCTGTAGACGTAGCGTGGTTAAGTGCCGGTCATGAGTCGAAATATTCGGGTCGTGACAGGTGTCAGGATGAATTCGCTCATCGACGTCCCTTTTGGTCAATACCTGGTTGTCCGTTACGTATGGCTAATACCTCTGACGTGCTAGTGGTTAAATCCACAACCAAAGTATTGACGAGTCTTTAGAGTCCCCCACAGACCAGTTTCTCAAGTTTCGGGCGAAACGCTGTAGTGGCCGTATGGAGATATGGCAGGGTTTGATCAGATACGTACGGTATTGCACGGATCATGATCGGACGGATAATACTAGCGGGCTTTGGTTTAAGCTGGATCCTAATATTGTACAGTGTAGATTTGTCTCATTGCATTTGTATTCGGTCGGAATACAAATGCGGGTATGTATATACGTCGCGGGGTTTTCCTGTAATTTATTATGGGATCAGTTTTCTGAAGTTGCCAGTTTGTTTTCGGTTTCGGCCATTTTTATTTGTATCTTTCGTTGGCTGGAAAAATGGTGGAGGAGGGCTTATTTGCATTTTTGCAAATAAGCATTTTGGAAGGTTGTCTTTGCATATTGTTGTATCATGATGTTTCTCCCACTCTTGACTTTCTTTTGCTTCATGATAGTTTTCATGATGGGTGTAGCTTTCATTGACTCCATGGCTTCATGATTGCTTGACTTTAGGTGTGATGATGGATGATGGAGTGTTGGTTTTGCTTGTGATCATTTTTCTTCACATCATCACTCCTTTCTCTCTCTTGCATGATATTGGCTCACTCACTCACCTCATTGATACTCTCCATTCTCTCATTGCTCATGAGCCATGGCCGGCCAAGTAAGGAGGGGCTGTCCAAAATTTGAGTGGGGAATTTTTGTTCTTTTCATGCTACAAAAATTCCCAAGTTCATCTCCAAAAAGGTTTAGTTCATTTCCTCCACCAAAGGCAACTTCCTCAAACCCCAAATGAGACATAGAGCACTACACGTATTCTACAGCAATCCTTGGGCACGTCGGCTCGCCAACTTCATGCCCGAGTTGCCTCGGTCCAGAGGTGAGAGCCCGTAAAAGAACCCGGCGAAGTGGTGCCCTTCCGACGAGGAGATGAAGACCAGAGATTCCGCGGGGAGATCGGGACGACGACGAGAAGACCGAAGGACACGGATCGTTCGGTATATCTCTCTACCCCTTCTTTTGTTAGCTAAGACTAGATTAATGGCCCGATCCGGGATTTTAGTGCGCTGTGGTGCCGGTTTAAGAAGTTTAAGTAAATCATCGTTTCCGCATTTTGGCCTCGGATTGACGGCCGGGGCGCCTCCGTGCACTTACATTGGTATCAGAGCCACGCCATTAACCTAGTCTAGCTCGGTCTAATGTGTTTACATCTTCGATCGAACAAAATTCCAAAACCCGCGATTACAATGCATCAGTTTTCTGTCGAATTATTTTTGGCTCTAAAATTTTTTCAGTACATTGCAGAAAGACATGCAGGAAATTTTAAGACATCTGTGGAAAAATGGTGGTGTAACACTGTAGAACGACCGCGGAACCGCGGCCAAACCCCTGTTCCGGCCGCGGTTCCGCCACAGCACAGTGCCTTCACTGCACCATTTTTGCACAGTGATCTTTTTACAGAGAAATTGGGGTTTTGGAATGTTCTTTTTGGGCTCAGAATTTCTTTATGTGCTACAGTAGTGCTTGGGGCCCACTTGGGAAAATTTGATCGATCGAATATTTTAAACATGTTAGTTCATAGTATTTATATTATATCTGCGACCGTGAATGTCACTTGATCGGTAAATCCTGTCTGACTGCTATAGCCCGGTTAGACGGATTTGCGAATGTGACATTCACGTTGATGTTCTGTGTTGTGCTGTGATGTTGCGGATTGGTCGTGGGGATAGTCTGGATGCAATGCTAGTACAGTTTTGGTTGTATTATGTACATTTGATATTGCGGGGTGAGCGTCCGACATGTGGACTACCGTCACTGCCCGTTTGTATATTATTCTTTTGGGGCACGACCGGGGTGAGGTCGATGTACCCGTTGTATGTATATTTTACTTTCTGTACTAGGATTACCCCGTGGAGGGGTGCATGGGTAGCCGGGTTCTAGAGGGCAACGGGCCCGCATCTCATGGCATTGAGATGGAAGGGGCTTTACTCTAGAATTGGCGGGCTATTCGCCGCACTCGTAGGGGGTACAGGTTGACCCAGGAGGGGTGCCCAAGTTACCGGATTCCGTGAAGTGCTGGGTGGTCCATTCATGTTGCTGAAGGGGGCTGCCTCGCTTCAGGTTTTGGCAGGTAACTTGCCGCACCTGTAGGGGTCTAGGATTTCATTGCACAGGCTATCCACACGACCAGGTGAATGTCGGGTTTGGCTCTATGAAACCCGGAGATCCCAGATATCTGTATTGTTCTGTGATGCTTATTACATTTATGTGATGTTGCATTTTATCACGCCTTGAGCGAAATATTATATATTGATATATATACTAGTAGATGTTGTATATGTTTTGCATCCGTGCTAGTCCAGTCCCCGCTCTGTCGTTAGTTAAGTAACCTAACGGGTAATGACGGGACCCAGTGGCGAATGCGGATGGCATATACGTACATCATTATTTTCGTTCTTTATTGGTGTGATCAATTGATGGGACTGCGTTGATTCGGATCAATGCAAGCTAAACAAACCTATTCTGATGTTGTTGGAACATTTTTCAAAAGCTGTTATTGCAAGGACGTTCACTTTTGTTTTGCACAGTGGTATTCAGTTGGAATATCCTGCTCCTCAGTCGACGAGGCAAGGGCCGAGATCCTTTCATCGGGAGTGACCCCTTGGACAGAAGTTTGCGTCAGGGCAATAACTTCACTATAACCGATTACTTTTTCTTTGCATCGTGGTATTCAGTTGGAATATCCTGCACCTCATTCTACGGGGAAAAAGCCGAGATCCCTTCACCGGGAGTGACCTCTTTAGCAATGGTTTTCGCCACTATATTTTTAAAAGCTATCCGGTTCCTTCAATGATATCAAGTTCATTACGTTAAACGTTTTCGCCAGAAACCATTCGTAGCCCTCCGTCGTTTCACATGGATAGTCAATAAGTATTCAAGCTATGTTTGTTGGCCAAAGTCAAGGCATAGTGATTGGTAGCTATTGGGTATTCATGTGCAGCATAGATAGATACGTTGGTTTGGGGCAGTCGTATAGCCTTGTTGGCCAAAGTCAAGGGCTTGTGCGGGTGGGCTCAAATTAACCTGGAGAATGATGGGTAGAACTTGACATGTGACTTATGATTTGTTGGCCAAAGTCAAGGTCATAAGAGCATGGGGTAAAAATCACATCGGGAGTTTCTAAAGAAACTGAAACTTGCCAGATATGCGCATACCTTCTGGAGTGTGATAACGTGAGCAGATTCCGTCATGTTATCATGCGATGATGGTTGGATCCCGATTCCCACTGATGAGTTGGTTTACTCCTCGGGTGATCCCGACTAATTCTTCTTTCAGGTTTGGAGGAGAATTTGACGGTACAGTGGGAGGTTTCCAGATTAGATAAATTGATAACCATTTTGATCTAGGTTAGAGTGCATGCCGAGTGTTTCTTTTCTCTCTCTCTTTGGCAGCGACCATTGACCTGACCCTAGACTATGACTCAGTGACCAAAATTAACCGAACCTTCTTAAACACTGTCTTTTGGATTGTCAGAGTTGCAAACCTCATTGCCACTCCTACTTTTACCCTTTTCTCCAGGACACCCCGTATTACTACGAACGTCCACTTCCATTGGACAAAACCATCATATGGTTATATACGAACTCGAAGGAATTTATTTCGAGGATGGTTTCCGGTTCTGGAGAAAATGAATGGGACTATTCAGTTGTCTTTTCCTTTTACCTTCTCTCAGGTTGCGAGTACTCCTTGGTTTAGGAGATAGTACACCTATTACGCAAATTGGATAGTCTTCTTCCAAACCATAGGCAGGTGCCGAATGGTAGGGAATTAAGAAAACCAATTAGCCTAACGATGGTGTATAGAAGGTATTAAGTAAAGACATATCAAGGGATTAGTAAGAGGGCAAAGTAAATTGCGACCGCTATTCACGATCAAACCAAGTATTTCTTCGCCAATCCTAAATCACCTTTGTATTTCTCTAGGACACTCCGTATCACTACGAAGATCCACAGTTTATGGGATACTCCATCGTATGGTTATATACGAACTCGAAAGGAACTTGTTCCAGTTCGGGGATGGATTCTGGTTCAGGAGAAATAGGAATAAGGTTTATTCGGTTGTCTTTTATCTTCACCTTCTCTCACATTGCGAGTGCTCTTAGGATTAGGACAGTACACCCATTATGCTTATTGGATAGTCTTCTTCCAAACCATAGGCTGGTGCCGAACGGTAGGGAAGGAAGAAAACCATTTGGCCTAAAGGGGTGTACAGAAGGTAACGACTAAAGACATATAAAGGGATTTAGAAAGATGGCAAAGAATTACACGGTCACAGTTGTGAATCTGGATGATGGAAGAGGCATTACTAGGAATACCGGAATACCCCATCGAAACATTTCAATGTTTCAGTTTCACTGTGTACTGTTAAAGGAAAATTGATTTCCCAATTAGTCCTTACTCCAGGGTATGTATTTACCAGGTATGATTCTCACATCTGTATGGTTTTACAGATGATGAGTGGGAGTAAGTTATTGGGAATTAGGTGATCATCCTCAAAATATCGGGATTCGTTGCAATCGGTGATATTTGAGGAAGTCACCTAGGTTGTTTGCCGGACGGCAAATATTTGGTTTTGAATATCCACTGTTATGCACCAATTTCAAATTGATATATCTGTACGTCTATTTTTATATAGTGAGATATACCTTTTTGAAATTATGTCTATGACATTTACCTATATCAGTGGATGGTTAGGTAAGGAGCATTAAACAGAGGTGTAATTCTTCTTAACCATAAGTACAATTTTCAACCTACGACACACAGGGAATGAGTTATTAGACTCAAAGGACTTGTACAGAGTATTGTATGTTGTCCAGCGTCCATTAGGACAGAGGGGTTGGTCCTCGTACTATATTCGGTTTACTTATGACTTCTCTAGTTTTTAGACAGGTGTTTCGTGGAAACGCAAGGTCCGAATTTTGAGAAGTTATAGGTATATGAATAAAGTAGAGAACCAGGTGTTGCAAGTATCGGGATTCTTCAAGGTGATCGAAGATGTAGATACTTGTGTAGGGTATTCAGTTGATAGTAATGATTAAGAGAACTTGCTTCTCTTTCAGGTTACTCATAATTGGAAGCATTCCTAAGTTGAGTAACGCTGATCGGCCTCTTTCCATTTAGTTAACATGCACTGGAGACAGCTGCATGATTTGAATCTGGTTCAATTAAATCAGTGCCTCTGTTTCTATATTGATATAGAACAGCTCATATCTTGACATTGTTAAGGTACGGGGAGTTGTTCGGCTTATGCTTAAAACCAGACTCTGGATAACTCAAGGCACGTTTCTGTAATGGCTGTTTGTGAGTTGACCCAGGCTATGACGAGGGTTGACTTTCTACCATCTGGAAGATCAATAGCGACATTGTTCTAGACTCGCCACAGTTTTAACAAAAATGGATTTTTTCAGAAAACAGTAGTGGGAGTATGGTAGAACTGGAAGTGATTTCAGAACCGCAAACGATTACTGAAAGTTTGATAAGAACCTAAAGATTCAATCTGGCATGACATTCCATTGGCCACTCCGCAGATTTGGTGGGTAACCTTGGGCACCCGAGAGGTACTCTGGTAGCCACAAGGACGGTGGCAGGGAGGTTCTTATTTACCCAGACTTGCCATTGCTGTTGTTCCAGACTGTGAGACCCGGCGGGAGGATGAGTATAGCGTCGTTCTAAACTAGCTTTAGAAGTGTACGCGTATATGACTCTGCCAGAGGGTTGTCGTAGTCAGTGGGAGCAGCGGAAGCATTGGTGGACAAGTGGCTTATGTCTATTTATAGACTAAAGCAGATATAGCGGAGATAAATCATCTATTTCTGATGTGACAGTCATAGGTTTGACTTCATCAGCATAGGGGATGGATCTGTTAAGAAGGTAGTAGGGTGTGATGTCCTGGTATTTGGATGACATACACAGAGTAGGAAGTAATGTTCCTATACTACGATCGGTTATACTTTGGTTGTCACACAGTAGTTTCTCCACATGCGACTTGGATATTATATCAGACATTCTGGTTATTGGATCTATGGTTTTAGATCTAGATTTGGGTAGTTTCCCAATCAGGGTACTTAGACAGCATTCTAGAGGTGCTTTAGAATGGACGACTCCTGGCATGGTGGTGTACCTGCAGGTGATGGAGTCACCCTCTCTAAAGGTGTCTTACAGACTAAAGGGGAGAAGGATGTGCATGATCGACAGATCACTTGCTTAGGCAATTGAGCCAATCATGAGATGTCAAGTACCACACCAGATGTTGTTTTTGCAATAGATGCAATAAGTTGATATTGATCCAATCCTAGAGAGACATTCGGAAGAAGTTTTAGAACAGAAGTGGATGTTCTAGGGATATGATAACGGTATCCTCCTTCGGGAGACAGTTATCATTCCTGGCTTCCAAAGTGACCTGGATGACAGAGAGGTTGTCAGAGTTATAGTTTTCCTTCTGACGAGGGGCAGTATTTTGGACAGGTGGTCCAGGTGAATACTGAGGGAGGCATGACGCAGGATACTGATTAAGTTCAGTTGACGATACAGTCTAAGAAGTTTGGATTTGGAGTTCATTTATGAGTTAGGTCCCATCAGATATCAAGACATACTCTAAGACAGGTATTGCTCATTTTGGGAGATGGCTTTCTCCGAGAACTTGAGATATAGAGAGACATACAAAGAAACATCAAAGAAGATCCACTCACTGAGGCTATTCCTCGAACGCAATAGTTTCGCAAACGGGTTTTGTGAGACTGACTAGTAGGGGAGTTGGGTGTTTGGTATCACACGGGCTGTGAGTATGCGACATCGCAATAATTAGCCTTGAGTGCAAGTGGGAGATTGTTGGAGATAGTGCCCTCAGAGTCAATTGTTGGATCACATACACGTGATTGCAATGATTGAGGGAGGACCTATCCCGGTAGGACAGTCTTACTCAAGATGATAGTATGCTGTCTGGTTTATCTTTATCATCGTGTACTGCTTTAGGTGACCATACAGGTCACTATTGCGTGTTGATAGAGAGCCCCTAGGATTCTTGCTTGACTGCCAGCAGTATGAGGGCGATCATATACGTGGGAGCTGGTAGTCTATAAGCACATCCTTAAATGGTCCCTAGTCGTAAGAGTTTCGAGACAGGGCATCGATACTCTAGAGTAGACTAGTGTATACAGTCGAGACCCCGACGAGGGCGGTAGCCGGTCTCACATGCCACTGGTGTCAGTTGGTTCACCTAAGATGTATACAGGTGCTCATTGGGTTATGAGTACACCGGACAGGACTCGCCGGGAACATGCTAGTTGGTCTTATACCTGACGTCAGATAGCAGTTCCCTGGTGACATGTGTACAGGTTAGTTCATCGACCTGAGATCGTCATTTGTCTCGTGTGAGTTCCCACTGTACTTTGATTACTACCCTACCACGCTCAAAGGAGACGTGCAAACAGGTTTTGGTTGGGTACAGTCCCGAGCCACATGGAGGCAGTGAGCGGATCTGCAGGGGTTCGTCTCTCCCGGTATTGGGGGTGAGGTCGCGCTGTGTCTAGGAGAGCCCTTACACGAAGTCCTTGTCCAAGGCAGGAGATTTACTGGTAGGTATTCCAGTAGTATCTCAGGGTGTTCTGGGCTACACTCCGACACGACTTGTACCGCTTTTGGGGGTCTGACTTTTACCAACCCCCTAGGCCCGCCATGCGATGCTCATAGACGAACGGACCAGACTGTACGGATATTGTCACTGACAGGCTTAGTAGGGTGTCAGGATGAGTTCGCTCATCGACGTCCCTTTTGGTCAATACCTGTTGCCCATTACGTATGGCTAATACCTCTAACGTGCTAGTGGTTAAATCCACAACCAAAGTATTGACGAGTCTTTAGAGTCCCCCACAGACCAGTTTCTCAAGTTTCGGGCGAAACGCTGTAGAGGCCGTATGGAGATATGGCAGGGTTCGATCAGATACGTGCGGTATTGCACGGATCATGATCGGATGGATAATACTAGTGGGCTTTGGTTTAAGCTGGATCCTAGTTTTGTACAGTGTAGATTTGTCTCATTACATTTGTATTCGGTCGGAATACAAATGCGGGTATGCATATACATCGCGGGGTTTTCCTGTAATTTATTACGGGATAAGTTTTCTGAAGTTGCCAGTTTGTTTTCGGTTTCGGCCATTTTTATTTGTATCTTTCGTTAGCTGGAAAAATGGTGGAGGATGGCTTATTTGCATTTGTGCAAATAAGCATTTTGGAGGGTTGTCTTTAAATATTGTTGTATCATGATGTTTCTCCCACCCTTGACTTTCTTTTGCTTCATGATAGTTTTCATGATGGGTGTAGCTTTCATTGACTCCATGGCTTTATGATTGCTTGACTTTAGGTGTGATGATGGACGATGGAGTGTTGGTTTTGCTTGTGATCATTTTTCTTCACATCATCACTCCTTTCTCTCTCTTGCATGCTATTGGCTCACTCACTCACCTCATTGATACTCTCATTCTCTCATTGCTCATGAGCCATGGCCGGCCAAGTAAGAAGGGGCTGTCCAAAATTTGAGTGGGGAATTTTTGTTCTTTTCATGCTACAAAAATTCCCAAGTTCATCTCCAAAAAGGTTTAGTTTATTTCCCCACCAAAGGCAACTTCCTCAAACCCCAAATGAGACATAGAGCACTACACGTATTCTACAGCAATCCTTGGGCACGTCGGCTCGCCAACTTCGTGCCCGAGTTGCCTCGGTCCAGAGGTGGGAGCCCGTAAAAGAACCGGCGAAGTGGTGCCTTTCCGACGAGGAGATGAAGACTGGAGATTCCGCGGGGAGATCGGGACGACGGCGAGAAGACCGAAGGACACGGATCGTTCGGTATATCTCTCTACCCCTTCTCTTGTTAGCTAGGACTAGATTAATAGCCCGATCCGGGATTTTAGTGCGCGGTGGTGCCGGTTTAAGAAGTTTAAGTAAATCATCGTTTCTGCATTTTGGCCTCGGATTGACGGCCGGGGCGCCTCCGTGCACTTACACTCGTAGGGGTCTAGGTTATCATTGCACAGGCTATCCACACGACAGGGAATGTCGGGTCTCATTTGCGGCTCAAGTGAAACCCGGGGCTCCAGGATTATCCACCAATCTGTGTTGCTTCTATGATGTTGCTTTATATCATATCTGGGACGATTGTTATATATATTTATATATATACTAGCAGATGTTGTATATGTTTTGCACCCGTGCTAGCCCTGTCCCCGCTCTGTCATTAGTTAAGTAACCTAACGAGTGATGACGGGACCCAGTGGTGAATGCGGATGGCATATATGTACATTTTATTTTTCGTTCTTTTCTGGTGTGATATGTTAATTGATGGAACTGCATTGATTCTTATCAATGCAAGGATAAAACAAACCCATATGATGTTGTTGGAACCAAGTTTTTTAAAAGAACTAACATTACAGACGTTCTGTTTTGCTTTGCACAGTGGTATTCAGTTTGGAATATCCTGCACCTTATTCGATGGGGAAAGAGCCGAGATCCCTTCATCGGGAGTGACCTTTTTAGCAAAAGTTTTCGCCACTATAAATTTGTAAAACCACTTGGTTCCTTCAACGATATCAAGTTCATTACGTTAAAGGTTTTTCGCCAAAAACCATCCGCAGCCCTCCGTCATTTCTTATAAGTACTATTTGGTATTCGTGCTATGTTTGTTGGCAAGCGTCACGGCATAGTGTACGGTAGCTGAATAATACTTATTTGTAGCATGGATATGTGATTTATTGGGACAGTCGTACAACTTTGTTGGCAAGTGTCAAAGGTTTGTGCGGGTGGGTTCGAGTTAATCCAGGACAATGGCGGGTTAAACTTGACTAGTGGCCTATAACTTGTTGGCAAGCGTCAAGGTTATAGGTCGTTGGGGGTAAAATCATATCGGGGGTTTCAAACATATAAGAAACTTGCCAGGCTTGCGCATACTTTCTGGAGTGTGGTAACTTGAGTGGATTCCGTCAAGTTATCATGCAATGATAGTTAGATCCCGATTCCCACTGATGAGTAGGATTACTCCTCGGGTGATTTGAGATGAACCCGACTAATTCTTCTTTTGGGTTTGGAGGAGAATTCACGGAAACAGTGGGAGCCATCCAGATTAGATAAAGTGATTAACCATTCTGATCTAGGTTAGAGTGCACGCTGAGTGTTTCGTTTCTCTCTCTCTCTTTGGCAGCGACCATGGCCCGACCCTTGACTAAAACTCATGAACCAAATTAACCGAACTTTCTTAAAACAATTTGGATTTTGGAATGTCACGTTGTCGCATACATCATTGCCACTTCTATATCACCTTTGTATTTCTCCAGAACACCCCGTATTACTATGAACGTCCACTTCTATTAGATAAATCCATCGTATAGTTACATACGAACTCGAAGGAACTTGTTCCAGATTCGAGAATGGATTCTGGTTCTGGAGAGATTGAATAAGATTATTCGGTTGTGAGGGCTCCCAGGATTAGGAGAGGGTGCACCTATTGAGCTTATTGGATAGTCTTCCTGCAGACCATAGGCAGGTGCCGAAGGGTAAGGAAGGAAGAGAGCCAATTAAGCCTAAGTGTGGTGTACAGAAGGTAATAAGTAGAGACATATAAAGGGACTAGAATAACGACAAAGAAAATTGCGGCTGCCATCATTCACGAGAAAATCGTGTATACCCCTGCCACTCCCACATCCACTTTGGATTTCTCCAGAACACTCCGTATCACTACGGATATCCACTCCTATTGGATATAACATCGTATAGTTACATACGAACTCGAAGGAATTCGTTCCAGATTCGAGGGTGGTTTCCGGTTCAGGAGAAATAGAATAGGATTATTCAGATGTCTTTTTCTCTTTACCTTCTCTTAGGTTATGAGGACTCCTAGGAGTAGGAGAGTACACATATTACGCTTATTGGATAGTCTTCTTCCAAACCTTAGGTTGGTGCCGAAGGGTAGGGAAGGAAGAAAACCAATTAGCCTAAAGAAGGTGTACAGAAGGTAATAAGTAAAGACATAATAAATGGATTGGAGTGAGGGCAGGTAAGTATATGGTTACTGTCATGAATCAAGAGAGTGAAATAGGCATTACTAGGAATACCAGTTAACCCCTTTTGAAACATTTTCATGTTTCAGTTCCACTGTGCGATGTTAATTAAAAACTGTTTTCCCAATTGGAATCTAACTCCAGGGTATGTGTTTACCAGATCAGTTTCTCACATTTGTATGTTATTACAGATGGCGAGTGAGAGTAAGATATTGGGAATTAGGTGATTGTATCCTCATTATATTGGAATTCGTTGTAATTGGAGATATTTAAGGAAATCACCTGGGTTTTTGTCGGACGGCAAATATTTGGTTTTGAATATCCGTTATTATGCACCAATTTCAAACTGATATATCTGTACGTTTATTTTATAAAGTAAGATAAAACTTTTTGATATTATGTCTGTGACATTTACCTATATCAGTTGGTGATTGGGTAAGGTGCATTCAACAGCGGTGTAATTCTTCTTAACCATAGTACAGTTTTTTTAACCTACGACGCACAAGGTTTGAGTTATTAAACTCAGGGGACTTATACAAAGCATTATATGTTGTCCAGTGTCCATTAAGACAATGGGGTTGGTACTCATACTATATTCTGTTTACTCATAACTTCTCTAATTTTAGACAGGTATTTCGTTGAAATACAAGGTTCAGATTTTGAGAAGTTATAGGTATAAGAATAAAGTAGAGAACCATTTGTTGGAAGTATCAGGATTCTTCGAGGAAGTCGAAGATGTAGATACTTGTGTTTGGTATTCCGTTGATAGTAATGGTTTTAAGAACTTGTGTCTCTTTCAGGTCACTCATATATGGATGCACTCCTAGTTGAGTAATGCTGAATGACCTCCTTTCATTTGGTTGATATGCACTGGAGACAGCTGCATGAATTTTGAATCTGGTTCTAATTAAATCAGTGCTTTTGTTTTTATATTAGATATATATATAATCAATTTATATCTTAACGATGGTAAGGTGCAGGGAGTTGACCGGATGATGCTTAAAACCAGAATCCGGATAAACTCGAGGCACGTTTCAGTAATGGCTGTTTGTAGGTTATCCCGGGCTTTGACGAGGGTTAACTTTCTACCATCAGAAAGATCAATATTTATATTGTTCTTGACTCGCCACAGTTTTAGTAAAATGGATTTTTTCACAAAACAGAAGTGGGAGTATGGGAGAACTGGAAGTGATTCCAGAACCATAAACGATCACTGAAGATTTAATAGAACCTGATGATTCAATTGGTTTCGACATTCCATTAGCCACTACGCAGATTTTTGTGGGTAACCTCAGGCACCCGAGATGTACTTCGGTCTTCTCAGAGACGGTGACAGGGAGGTTCTTGTTTACCCAGACTTGTCATTGCTGCTGTTCTAGACTATAAGACCCAGAAGTAGGATGAATATAGCATCGTTCTAAACTTGCTTTAGAAGTGCACGTGTATATAACTCTGCCAGAGGGTTGTTGTAGTCAGTGGGGGCAACGGAAGCATAGTGGGAAAGTACCTTATGTTTATTTATAGACTAGAGCAGGTATAGCGAAAATAGATCATCTATTTTTAATGTGACAGTCATAGGCCCTGACCTCATCAGAATAGGAGATGGATCTGGTAAGAAGGTAGTAGAGAGTGATGTCCAGGTATTGGGATGACATGCACTTGATAGGAAGAGATATTCCTATACTACGATCGGTTATACTGTGGTTGTCACAAAGTTGTTTCTCCATATAGGATATGGATATAATATCACGGTTTCTGGTTACTAGATCTATCGTTTTAGATCTAGATTTGGGAAGTATCCTAATCTGGGTACTTTTGACATTATTCTAAAGGTATTTTAGAATGGACGACTCCAGGCATGGTGGTGTGCCTACAGGTGATCGAGTCACCCTCTCTAAAGGTGTCTTACAGACTAAAAGGGAGAGGGATCTGCATGATTAGCATATCACTTGCTTAGGCAATTGAGTTAATCATGAAATGTCAAGTACCACACCAGATGCTATTTTTGCACTAGCTGCAATAAGAAGATATATTAATCTAATCCTGGAGAAACATTGGGAAGCAGTTTATGAACATAAATGGATGTTCTAAGGATATGGTAATGGCAGCCTTCTTCAGGAGACGGTTATCATTTCAGGCTTCCAAGGTGACCTGGATGAAAGAGTGACTGTCAGAGTTATAGTTTTCCCTCTTTTGAGGGACATTATGTTGGACAGGTGGTCCAAGCGGATACTGAGGAATGGCATGGCGCATGATACCGATTAAATTCAGTGGATGATACAGTTTAAGAAGTTTGTTGGATTTGGTGTTCATTTGTGAACTGTGACCCATCAGATATCCAGACAAATTCTAACACAGGTATTGCTCATTTCGGGAGATAGCTTTCTTCGCGAAGTTGAGATATAGAGAGATACAGAAAGAAAAATTGGAGCGGATCCACTTACTGAGGCTATTTCTCGAACGCAATAGTTTCACAAACGGGATTTGCGAAACTGATTAGTAGAAAAGTTGGGTGTTCGGTATCACACGGGCTGTGAGTATGCGACATCGCTATAATTGGCCTTAAGTGCAAGTGGGAGATTGTTGGCTATAGTGCCCTCAAGACAATTATCGTAATCGTAGGCAAGTGATTATGATGATTGAGGGAGGACCTATATCGGTAGAACAGTCTTACTCAAGATGATAGTGAGCTATCTGGTTTGTCTTTATCATCATGTACATGTTGATAGAGCCCATAGGATTTTTGCTTGATTACCAGCATTATGATGGCGATCATATACGTGGCAGTGGGGGTCTATAAGAACATCCTTAAATGTCCCTAGTCGTGGGAGTATCGAGACTGGGTATCGATACTCCAGTGTAGACTAATGTATACTGATCAAGACCCCGACGAGGGGCGGTGACCAGGTCTCATAAGCCATTGGTGTTAGTTTGCTCACCTAAGATAGTATACAGGTGCTCATTGGGTTATGAGTATACTGGACAGACTCGCCGGGAACCTGCTAGTTGTTATTATCCCTATTGTCAGATAGCAGTTCCCAGGTGACATGTTTACAGGTCAGTCTGTCGACCTGAGATCGTCATTTGCCTCGTGTGAGTTCCCACTGTACTTTGATTACTATCCTACCACGGCTCAAAGGAGTCATGCAAACAGGTTTTAGTTGGGTACAGTCCCGAGCCACATAGAGGCAGTGATCGGATAGTCGGAGATTCATCTCTCCAGATATTGGGGGTTGATGTTGCGTTGTGCACGGGTGGCCATCACCAGAAATCCATGGCCATGGTGGATGAGAATTACCGATCCAGGATCGATAGTTTCTCAGGTGGTGATGGGTTTCATGCCGACACTAAATGTCGCGTTGTTAGGGGTTTGACTTTATCCACCCCCTAGACTCGATATGCAATACTCTTAGATGAGCAGACTAGACTGTACGGATATTATCACTGTCAGGCTCAGTAGGGTTCAGGATAAGTTTGCTCATCGGCCTCCCTTTCGCTCAATACCTGGTTAGCCGTTACGAACAGCTAATGCCGCTGACGTGCTTGTGTTTAAATTCATTGCCAGCGTATTGACGAGTCTTTAGAGTCCCACACAGAGGGTTTTCACGGTTTTGGTGATATGGTGTAGATGACATATGTTGGTACATACTGGTGTTCGCTTAAATATGTGTACAGGCTGCACATAATTTAATCGGACGGTTGATAATACTAGCAGCTTAGGACTGAGCCGGATTATTAAATCAGATTTTTATTTAATAATTAATATATATGTATTTATATATATATATATATTCTAGTATTATTGTTCACTATTCATTTTCTCTCTTGGCTATTCGTATTTTTGTATAAATACGCGTATATGTATTTCGATACATGTACCGGGTTGTATTTCGTATTTTATATGCAATTGTTTCTAGAAGGTGGCCACCTCATTAATTGATTTTCCTTTTTAGAAAATCAATTAGGAAATGAGGTGGAGGGTGAGTTGGCATGAGCATGGGTCAAGGAATGTAGAGAGGTATGGTTTGCAATTGTTTATTGAAAAAGAAAATGAGATATTTTGTGTGCATGAGAGAGAGGGGGCAGCCACTTCTTGGATGGGTTTTTTTTGGCTCATTTGATTTCTCCAGTTGATTTTCTCCACTTGCTTCATGGCTCACTACACTCTCGTTCTCACACAAAAGACTTAGCATTTTTTCTTGAGTTGCTCATGCCACATGTTTCCTCCCTTCCTTCTTCATCTTCTTGAGTTGCTCATTGAGCATATGTGATGATGGAAAAAGATAGTGACACATTCCTGCACCTCTACTCTCCATTACTAGCAACCTTGGAGCGTCGGTTGCCTCGCTCGACGAGGCTGAAGCTTGCGCCATTTTTCCTCAGGTAGATCATCGTAGATGGAGGAAGACCGGCAACTAAACTCGATCAAGGAGCCACTAGGAGCTTGGGGATGATGGTTGAAGACCGAAAGACACGGATCAACTCAGTATAACCATTCTAACTTCTTTTTACAGCTTGCTAATTTAGGGTTTAGGGTAGATCCGGGCATCGGGAATGGTAGCACCAGTTCAGTAAATTTTTGTTCCGCATTTGGCCATGGTTTGATGGCCGGGACGCTGCCGTAACCCAACACAAAGAGGCCGCTGAGCAAGCTGCTAACATGAAGCAAATGGCTCTCTTGTTCCAGGACATGGTTGGAATGATGATCCAGCCAGAACCACCATCCGAAGATCTGCTGATAATCATCGACGATGACAGAGGGGAAACATTTAACCCTCCTCCATCTTTATCAGTGGCCAAAGAAGAAACAATCTCCAGGGCCACCCTTGATGATTACATTGCTCAACAAATAAGAGCTCATCAAGACAATGAAGCCGCCGGCCAAATTGTCAGAACCGGGCGACCATATCCAGGCTAGTATAAATAAATCAAATACCCACCGGGATATACGATCCCCAAGTTCTATGTCTACAAAGGAACATGCAACCCTCAATAACACGTTGCGCAATTCAGAGCTCTATGTGGCAACACTGGAGGCGATGACAAACTGTTGCTTCGCCAGTTCGTCGACAACTTTTCAGAAACAATCTTTGAATGGTACTCGGAGCTCCCAAATGATTCCGTGAAAACATTCATAGAAATGGAATTGTTGTTCACATAACGTTTCGCCAGCGTGGGCGAGCGCATTACGGTCATGGCATTAATCAATACCAGGGTAAAGCCAGGAGAAACCTGGGTCCAATACGCAATCCGGTGGCAGAACCTGTGGTTTAAATGCAAACAACGCATTGAAGAATCTCCTATCATGGGCATGTTCATTGGGACCCTTGATCCTCAAACGACTGTGTCTCAATTTATGACATTCTTAAAGCTCACAACCTTTCAGGCTCTGATAGATAAACTGGCCCAAATGGACCAGATGGGCCATTGGCCTTCCTCATCAAATAAGGACTCTCGAAATGCCAAGGGTAATGGGAAAGTGTCCTACGTCTCCAATACGCAACAATCGTTGAGTGGCCTAAAACCAACTTCTCGCCAAAACAACATGCGTCCGCGCCCTTCCTTGGAGGAAAGACTAAGACGCGCTTACTTGTTTTCCCGCGACAAGACGAGGAGACTGATCGAACTGGCAATGTGTAATAAACTCATCACATTGCTAGACACGCGGCGTCCACCGCAACCCAGCGACGTCAACAACCCTAACTACTGCTTCTATCACAGAATGATAAGCCACCCAATTGAAGATTGCTATGTCTTCAAGAACTGGGTCTAAAGCCAGTATCAAGAGGGAAAATTCGCGTTGTCTGATAACTGGAGGGTAAACCCACCCTAGAAGCACACTCCCAAAAAGGTGGATGCGCAGGGGGCATCATGCTCACTTGTGGAAGAAACTCCATGGAAAGTCGTTCTTTCAGCAAAAACCAAAAGGATGCTGAAGGATCTACAGGCATGTCCGGCAGTCAGGTGGAAAAACCCACTTGAAATCGAAGGGATGTTAAAACCTCATCTTCGAAGATTGTTGACAAGGCGAAAGCACCTAAGTCAAGTCTTCAAAATCTTCTAAGAAAAAGAAGAAGACCAAGAAGCCTGTGCAGCCTGCCGAGTATGACGACAAGCGCACAGATCTACAAAAATATATTGAGATGTTGGAGGAGTACAACCAGAAGGCACGGACACTGGTCACGCTCGAAGAGTTCCTCAAGCATATTCTTGAGGACGAAGATAGTGACAATGATAAGGAAAATGACTCATTAGAAGGTACCGAAGACCATGTAGCAAGTTTCCACATGGTCTTCAATTCGTCGTTTTATGACGAAGAAGCTCTCTCAACATCATAAAACAATGCAGAGAAATTGGAGGCATAATCGGCCCTAAAATCCCCGGAACCGCCAGAAGACTCGAATGAGAGGCTGTTAAACGAAGCCTTGCCAAAAAGCAAAGTTGACTGAGAATGCGAGACAGTCATATATGAAAAGGCTAAGCGCCAGTGTCAGGATTAAGAAGATGCGTTGAGGACGAGTCTTAAAGTACTCCGACCAAACCAAAGCACACCTGCTACAAATAAGAGTAGGATCAAAATAGAGAAGTGGTTCACCAAAGCCTTGTCGATAGGGATGAAGCTGCCACCTCTCATAAGGAACACTCCCGGGATCATATGCCTCGATGGAGAAAAAATACATCCAAACTACTGCCTATATCATCGAAGGGTCACCCATCCTACCGAGGAATATAGCGCCTTCAAGAAGTGGTGGCAAGGATACGTTGCCTATAAAAAACACTTCAATAGGATAAAGTGCGAAGATCGTGCTTGTCGACGGCAAAATAGTGGGATGAACACGCATGAAGAAACGACTGGCAACTGTCATATGATTGGTACCAGTCCGGAAGGGGAAAACCCCAAGTTCTTACCATCGGGAGCGATTCTGAGGACAAAACACCCCTTAGCCCTCTCTTCAAAGACTCCGCATCCGTAAAAGAAGAGGAGGAGAAGAACTGCAAGAATATTCAGCTGCGTAACTGCATGCTGCATGAGAAGAACCTGGAACCCACAAATAAAGGCTCGAGCAAAAAAGACAAAAGGAAAGGGAAAATCCTTAAGGAAATTGCCCTTGACGACGGAGTAGTAAAAGAGCTCACTACAGAAGATACGCTTAAGAAATAAAATGTGGATTACAACGTCCTGGTATATCTGAGGAAAATACTCTCACAACTGAGCATATTGGATGCTCTCCTCCTGTTCAAAGAGGCACGAGATTCCTTGATCAATGCATTACAAGAGCCCGATTAATTCCAAACATTCTTCGTAGAAGAGAAGATGAAAGTTGAACTGGCAAAGGTCCACACGGCCAATATTACATTCAGCGATGAAGATCTCTTCTTTGGTACATGCGAACATAATTGCTCATCATACATCACCGGGTACTGCCACGACATTAAGATAGGGAAAATCCTTGTCGACAACGGATTCTCCGTTAACATTCTCAATGTGAGAGTGCTGAAGGAGATTTGCATAAACGTTGAGCACCTGGCCCGAGATAAAATTACCATCTTCGGATTTGACTCATAGTCGTTATGGATGCTTGGGTCTATAATACTGACGCTATACTTCGGGCTGCTCGTCACTGACATCAAATTTCATATCATGACGCCAAGACTTGCTACAACGCTTTGCTCAGCAGGCCTTGGTTACACGAGCACAACGTCATCCCTTCTACACAACATCAGTGTATGAAGTTTTTCAAGGATGGCTCGGAGTACATCATTACGAGAAAGCTAAACCCATTCTCCGTAAATGAAGTCCGAAAATAAGAAGATGCAAAGTACTTCCTACCAGACTTCGAAGATATTGAAAGGTGCCATAATCCGGAGAATAAACAGAAATCCGTTGCCACCATCCCAATCTTTGGAAGTGATATCGAGGAAAACGAAGAAATAGTCTGCTTGGGACAACCCCAGAAAGAAAAAAATAACCTCGGACCATCTACTCTTATTTTGGTCTTTTGCAGCGACTCAGAGGATGAGGCCAACGTAGTGTTCTCCATCCGCTCGTCAATGCAAACTTTTGCCGGAACAGATCAGAGTCTACAAATTACAATGGCTTCGTTTCGTCATTACAAGAAACTTGATGCGCTCCATACATACAGCGTACAAGAACTGCAAACTTTCTATGTACCTCCCAGACGAAGAGGCGAAAAAGCGATCCTCTTCTACCAATCTACAGAAAATAAAGTAGAAAAAGAAGTCTTGTATGGTGACGATTTTGCACTCAATAAGCTTCAACCAATCTGTCTGTCAAGATACTACGTGGAGAGATTGAAAAGGCTGTTAAGATACCAAGGCATACTGCTCGAACAAACTGTTCGACAAGCCCAATTCTACAAAAAGATTTAGGATATTCCCAGGATTCAGTGAAAGATGCCCAACAGGATGAAGGAGAGAACCGGGCTCGGATATGTTCGGTCCAAGAAACGGGAGAAGATCCATAGTTGCCGTGTCGTGAAAAGCTCCATTGAAGCGGAAAACGCTCTTCCAAATAGTCGTGACGTCAAATCGGAGCGAAATTCCTCTCTAATAACATTAAGTCCGTCGCTGGAAGAACAAATTGACAGGTTAATAAAAGAATCTTGTCAAACGAGCCAGGACAATCACAGCCGCGAAATAGCCATTTATGAAAAGGCCAGGACGCAACGTCTCAGTCAGCAATCTGCGGAGAAGGTACAGTATAATGCTCTTTATCCTCGGCCCACTGTATGTTATCGCAAAAGGGAAAAATCCCGAAATGGAGACAAAAACAGGGCAAAGAACGCAAACAATGTTTGAAAACAACAAAGCTGATCCAAGACGCCGTGCAATTGAGAAAAACTTGATTGGAGCTGTCCTTTATAAAGAAGATGGTTCGGGAATACTCTTTCTCTCAAGACAAGACAAGGAAAATATTCAATCTTGTCATGAAGCACCAAATGATGACACTTTCGGAGTATCGGAACCCCGAACAAATAAACGAGGTCCATCATCCGGATTATTACTCCTATGACCGAGTAATAGGTCATCCCCTTGAAGACTGTTTCACCTTCAAAGACTGGGTAGAAGACCAATATCAACAAGGCAGGTTTACGTTATCCTACAGCTGGAAGGTTACCCCGCCGCTAAAGCACGAGCCAAAAAGGACCTATACCGTCAGGATATGACCAACTTAACATCAAGAATGGAAACAAACTCATACCTGCCATATGATAACACTCTCAAAAGAGAGAGGATACAGGACTATGAATAACCTCTACAGGTGCTTCGCAAATGAAGACAAGGACGAGGTGATCTCAGAGTTTCCACCAGCACCAAAAGAGCTGGAAGATGAGATACACACTACAGCGGAAAACCTAAGAAAAAATTTACTTAGGGACGGAAAATGATCCGAGACCAACGTTCGTCAGTGAACTGCTGTCTGAAAAACAGGTGACCACTCTAAAAGACGTGCTCATGCAGTATAAAGTGTGCTTCTCCTAGAACAAGTCTGAAATGTTGGGTCTAAATCCAAAGGTGGCAGTACATAAACTGGATATATCGCCAGGAATAAAGCCAATCAAATAGGCACCGAGAATGATGCGACTCGAACTTAAGATGAGCATCAACGCTGAAGTTAGGAAACTAATCGACTCCGGCTTCATACAAGAAATTCAATATCCCGAATGGATCACTAATATTGCTCCGATGATGAAGAAAAATGGGACGGTGCGCATCTGCGTGGACTTTCAGGACCTCAACAAAGCTTGCCCAAAAGATGACTTCCAGTACCTGTTACCAAGCTGATGATCGATAATACGTCTGCAGGGTTCCTAGGCACTCTAGTGAGGTCTCCCAAGCTATCAACCATGGCAAATTAAAAAATATGGTGCCTACAAACCCTAGTGTACGGATCGATAACTAGATGTCTAGGCGAAAAGAAAGCTAGCTAACAACTTAGCTAATGAGAATACGGAAATACAACCTTTGTAGATCCGGTGCTCCACCTCCATAGCTCCGCAACGAGGTCCTCTCCGCTGTCCAAATCGAATCTGGGCTCTAGGATCGGCTTCGTCGGAGAATGGGCAAGCTAGGTCGTCGATGTCCATGCCGAAGATGATCTACGTCGAAGCATCGATGAATCAAGCTCCACCTTCACCAAGTCATGAAACTTGTGAAGGAAACACACTCTACTACTTGGCAAGAGGTAGAGGATGAAGAAATAGGAAGTGGGTAGACTTTAGAATTGGATTTCTCACTCATTTTGATCACTTGCCATTGTTGAAGTGAAGGTTTCTTCACTTGAAGCAAGGAAGAAGAAGCAAGTTATATTATGATAAGTTCAAAATGAAAAGAATAATTAAATCATACTTATCATAACATAACCATGGTTATGTGTAGAGAGCAAACCCTAGTTAGGTGAATGGTTAGGTTAGGCATGAAACAAAAATGGTTGACTTTTCAATCCTTCATGAAACTTCAAGATAGAAACAAAATAAAGCAACCATTTTTCCTTTTGCCAAAATGCAATAAATAAATTAATAAATGATTAAAATAATTAAACATAACCTTAACCATTTACTTAACTAAGGTTTAGACTAAACCTACACACAAACATGCATGTACCATCAAATATGATACAAGTAAGTGCACAAATCATATCGCATATGCAATGCGCACACCCGAGTGAGAAAATCCATCTTAAGTGAACCGATACTAGTTAACGCAAAGTAATATATCAAATATATAATTATGCATTAAATCATTAAATCAACGCTTGATTTAATGATCCGGTCATGCGCACATAACCGACTGGTATCAATAGTAACATCTTATCGAATCAACACTTGATCCGATAACCCGGCTATATCGCATATAACCGATCAATGTCACATCGCGAGAATCGAATACAGTATCACATACTCGTATTATTCTCGGTCCCGCACATATCTCATATGCGCTCCTATTTCGTTTCGCTTGAGCCAGGAAACCTCTGTGTAGGACTCTAAAGACTCGTCAATACGCCGGCAGCAGATGATGATCATATCAAACACCCACAAGCCGCAAGCGGTCTGCTAAACGTAACGGCCACCCGGGTATTGAGCGATCTGAAGATCGACGAGCAAGCCCGCTCACACTCCAGTGAATCCGACCAGTAACACTACCGTACAGTCCGGTCTGATCGTCTGATATGTCGCATATCTCGCCTAGGGGTGGTAAACGTCAGACCACAATAGCTCAATAAGTCGTGTCGATATGAGGCTCATAACGGGTCGAGAAACTACTGGTAACACTTACCAGCAATTCTCTGAGCAGCCCTGGCCAGGGACTTCCTGTTATAGCCGATCGAACACAGTGCAACATCAACCCCCATATACCGGGAGAGACGAATCCCCTCCTATCGCTCATTGCCTCCATGTGACTCGGGACTGTACCCAAAAACCACCGTTTTGCACGCCCTCTTGGACGTGGTAAGATGGAAATCAAAGCACAGTGGGAACCACACAAGACTCTATGACGATCTCGGGTCAACAGACTACTCTGTACCAGTGTCACCAGAGAACTGCCATCTGACGTGAGGTATAATACCATCTGGGAGTTCTCGGCGAGTCCGTCCAGTGTACCCAGTCTCTACTGAGCACCCGTATATCATCTCTGATGTCAAACACCGATGGATATGGGATCATCCATCGCCCATCTGTATGGGTCGAGAAGGTACACGCTAGTCTACTCTGGTATATCGATGCCCCGTCTCGATACACCCACGACTAGGGACTTTGAAGGATGTACTTATAGACTACCATGTCCCCACTAGTATGATCCGCATCATAGTCCAGGTAGTCAAGTACAGATCCTAAGGGCTTTACCAACATGTAACAGAGAGACAATCAGCATACACGTTAAGGTAAAGTTCAACCAGATAGCATACTATCATGTCGAGCAAGAAAGTCCTCCCTATATATGTCCCAGCATCCACTACAATATACATCCTATGTATAGTAATGGCCTCTAGGGCATACATATAACTAACAATCTCCCACTTGCACTAGGGCCATCTGTAGCAGTGGTTGCAGTATCTCATACTCAACCATCCCATAAAAGTCTCTCTCTGGGAACAGGCCTTTGTGAGTGGATCCGCTGTGTTGTCCTCTGAGTCTACTCTCCTTGCCTCGATCTTCCTGGAGATCAACCATCTCCATGATCAAGTGATACTGCCTTAGAATATGTCTGGATCACTGATGGGACCGGCGTTCCTTGGCATAAGCCACAACTCTATTGTCACACAATGGGAGGAACATAGTTCATCTCATGAACCAATATACACCCAAACAGCCTCTTTGGTAGCATCTTAAGTAGCGATGTATCCAGCCTTTATCGTCTAGTATGTCACGGTATCTAGCTTGGAACTCTTCCAACATACCGTCCCTTTACTGAGGGTAAAGACAATGCCTGTGACTGACACTCAGTCGTCTTTATCACCCTGGAACACTTCCAGTGATTCTCCTTAGGATCGATTGACACCATCTCACTACATCTAGTGAGTATCCTAACATCCATTTAGATCTATCTCATAGATCCAAAACCCAGGATTTAGTAGGTATCACTTTGATCCTATATGGAGAATCATTGTGATAAGCGGAGATTGATCGAGCGTAGCATAAGAAACTCTTTTCTTATCAAGAGTATGTCATCCACGTACTCTACGAGGATCATCACCATACTCCCTACTACCTTTTTGTTTATACAAGGTTCATCTACCATTTTGATGATGTCAAACTCTTTGACTACTTCATCAAAACAGACGTTCCAACTCCGCGATGCCTGCTTTATCCTATAAAGCATCTTGCACACGTTTCCGCTGCTCCCACTGTCTACGAAGCCCTCTGGCTGTGTACTTATAGACGTTCTCTTCTAAAACATCATTTAGAAAAGCTGTCATGACACCCAACCACCAGATATCGTAGTCATGGTATGTAGCCATGGTAAGTAGGATCTGGATGGACTTAAGCATAGTCACTTGAAAAGGTTTCATCATGATCCACGCCTGGTCAATGACGAAAACCTTTAACAAGTCTAGCTTTGAAAGTCTCAACTCTTCCATGTACACCAAGTAATCTTCTCAAGATATACTTGCTCCTGATGGGGATTTAACCCTTCAGATCTTGCAGCTAAAGTCCATACTTTGCTGGTGTATAAGGATTCCATCTCAGATCACTAAACATCCAGCCATTCTTACAGAGTCTTACTCCTGATGGCCAGCTCGAAACTAGTTGGGTCATCATCTCATGATGCAATCCTCGCTCCCACTGTCATAGAGAAACCGAAGTATCTCTCAGGTGGGTGAGGAACCCTACTAGATCGGCGGAGAGGCCGAGGTTCGTTGGTAACTATTGAATTCTTTGGTTCTATCAAATCATCAGCTGTAGTTTGTATAGCTGGAACCTTTCCAGTTGTACATAACTGACCTTGCCTCGAGCTTGTCCGGATTTTGCTTTTGGACATAGGCCGGACAAATCCAAATCTTAACTGGCTTAAGACATGGGCTCTTCCCTTTCCATATCTCATATGGAGTGGTAGGCAACTGATTTGATTCGAACCCTATTCAATAGGTATGCAACTTCATAAGTGCATAACCCCTAAAAGGAAATAGGTAACTCAGTAATACTCATCATAGAGCACACCATATCATATAGGGTGTGATTGCTCCGCCCCGACATACCATCGTGCAATGGTGTATACGGAGGAGTAATGCTGAGAGAGAATCTCATTCTCCTTTAGAATAATCCAGGAATTCCGTGCTCAAGTATTCTCCTCCTTGATCTCATCAAAGGACATAATACTTATACCCGTATCGGTTCTCTACTTCTGACTTATATTCTGTGAATATCTCAAAAGGTTCGGACTTGTGTTTCAACAGGAACATAGGTCTGAAACTCGAAAGATCATCAGAGAATGTAATGAAGTACAAAGAACCGGTCTTGGCATGTGTAGACAGGGGACCTTACATACATCAACATGTATCATCCCAAGAGTTTACTAACTCTTTCTCTGTTTCAGTAAACGGAGCTATGGTCATCTTATCTTTGCGACATGACTGGCGAGTTTCACAAGATGTAAATTCAAACTAATTTAAATATGCATCTTTATGTAACTCTAGCCAGTCGGGTCGCATTGATCTGACCTAGTCTACAATGCCTCAAGAAGAATTCGTTCATTTCTGAACTATTCCTCTCGTGTGTGTTCCGTATATTAAGAACTGTAGTTTGATTTAGAACATTAATGCTTTTAGATAACGTGCCTGAACCGATCAACCTTTGATATAGGAAATGTTCAAAACATTATCCAACTATACAAAATTTTACCGTTTCTTTACTAATAAAGAGACAGATACGATTTTGTATATTAGGTTCGGTATCTAATAACATTCGTTCAGAATCAATGTACTGTAATACAGGGTGACAGTGACCAACAGACTTGGCTGCAACACTTGCCCCGTTTTCTGCCTCATGAAACTTATCACCCGTTCTCAGTTCTTTATCTTTCTGTAGCCCTATGTAACATATTACATATCTGGGATCCTGATCCGGTATCATATACCCAGGACGTAAAGGATACTGAGAAACAGTTCTATATAACGAACACACCCGAAGATGATGCATCAGCATGCACTCTCTTCGTTTGGGCGGCACGGGAATTCTGGTAATCCCTAATTTCCTGCTCTGTCTTATAACATTTATAAGTTGGAGCGGGACCAACGTTCCCCAGCTCAGTATAACAAGCGGGTTCGGTCAATAATCCGTATTATTATCTTGATTAAGGCGTGATATGGTCGCTACCAGGAGAGAGAGAGAAGAAAACACTCAGCGTGCGCCCTGTCAAGAATATATTGGTTATTATTTTATCTAATCAGGATGGCTCCCACTGCTTTTTATCAAATCTTCCTTCAAACCCTAAAAGGAAAGACTAGCCGGGATTAATTACACACTACAAGTTCGCCAATCTTTCAGCCAGGCCAGTGTCGGTACTTTGAGGGAGGTCCCCCGTGCTTTCGCACGAACCTAATTAATGTAAACCTCATTTTCCCAGAGGCGTAACCTCGTTAACACCTTTCTAGACACCTACTTGATCGGCTAATTGTAATGTATAAAACTCTCCCAGGAGTAACTCTTACTCGCAGCGGGTATCGGGATCCAACTATCTCATAGAAGGTATGCAATCTCATTGCAAATTTCAACACTTGAAACTCCCGATAAAATTTTGCCCCTAGCTCGCTATGACCTTGACGGAGGCCAAACAACCCATAGTCCGCTAGTCAAGTTCAACCCGTCATTTCCTGATTGAATTAAACCCACCCGCACGACCCTTGACGGAGGCCAAACAACGCCGTACGAATACCCTAATCCAATCGCATCATATGCTAGCAGATAAGCACTAGTTAGCTACCGTACACTACGCCTTGACGGAGGCCAAACAACCGCAGCACGAATACTAACTAGTACGTATCTGAAATGACGGAGGGCTACGACAGGTTTTTCTGAAAACCTATTGCGTAATGAACTTGATATCGTTGTAGGATCGAATGAATTTTAAAATGGAGTGTTTTTGAGGCTTTTCTAGTTTTGCTAAAGGAGTCACTCCCGGTGAAGGGATCGTCGGTCCTTTCCTCGTCGAATGAGGTGCTGGATATATCATATATATCACTGTGCAAAGCAAAAACTCTTAAAAGCAATCAAAAGACAAACCGAGGGTGTAGCATCTGCCAGTTATTGCTAAAGGAGTCACTCCCGGTGAAGGGATCTCGGTCCTTTCCTCGTCGGATGAGGTGCAGGATATATCACATATACCTCTGTGCAAAGCAAAAACTGTAGCTACCTGTTTTATTTTGAAATTCGATTCTACAACATCTTAGGTTTCTTTTAATTTCATTAATCACATTAATGAAGTCCCATCATTTAAGTACCTAAACATCACAGATAGATATGACGTACACTTATGCCATCCGCATTCGCCTCGATGTCCCCTCGTGCACCGTTAGGTTAGGTAACTAACGGCAGAGCAGGGCAGGGCTAGCGCGGGTGTAAAACATAAGTAACATCTATATAATATATCATATATACTATATGCTATATCCATCAGAGAAACATCACATGATCACATCACAGATATCGCAGCAGAAGAAACATATGAAATATTGGATATACTAGGACGTCCGT
Organism: Agapanthus africanus; assembly: GCA_030015575.1. NCBI lineage: Eukaryota > Viridiplantae > Streptophyta > Magnoliopsida > Asparagales > Amaryllidaceae > Agapanthus > Agapanthus africanus. Next base: position 168,194,868 of record CM057345.1, read on the forward strand.
GTTTTCAATACGAGCCAGTATAAAACACGGATTCCACGGTCGTGATGAATAGCCAAACCCACACCCCTAGACCCCTACGAGAGCGGCAAGCAACCCTACCAATTCTAGAGTTAGGAGACCCGGACCCGACTCCTCGAGTTGGTCTCCCACTGGACTCCAGAACCCGGTTACTTGTGCTCCCCTCCTTGGGTCTATCCTAGTGCGGAAAAGTAAATAATATACAACAGGTGACAACTCCCGCAACCTGGAAGCGCCCCAATAAAAGAATATTACATACAAGTTTTTACATGAATGAAAATGAAAAACACTCATCTCACATAAAAAACCCCCAGCTATTCAATCATGACGATCCAATATAACATATCCAGCAACACATAACATCACATGTCATCAACGTAAGTAAATATGCGCATCCCAATTGTCGTTGACGTATAGCAACGAAACCGGCGATATCACATATTACACTTACGGTCACAGAAAAGAAAGTGTAAAACTACAACAGTTGGAATCCGCAACCTCCTCAGACATCGCATGCCTGACCAAATGAATTGCTTAGACATCGCATGCCTAACAATTATAAACCCCGCATTTTAGTCTCAAAATCGAAAACACTTTTCAATACCAAGTCGGGCAATTCAACAAGATTCCCGACATCCTGATCGAATGCTCGTCGCAAACTTCAGTAGACGGCCGCAACCCCGCTACCGTCGACGAAGTGCACCAAGGCGGAACACCGCTACCGCGAGCACCCGGACGGATGCTTTCGGCGACGGGGTTCTCCTACAGTCACTTGGTCGGGGCTATGGAGTTAGGCTGTCTATTAAGTTTACCCGGCGAGTATCCGCGTACGCTACGTGATTGCAACGGACTTTTGATCACATCAAAATTCCATGGCAACCGATCAAGTGAGACTAAAGTGCTATGTTTATAACATTCATTTAGTTATCACATAACTACTTGTGAATTCCAATTATTGTATCCCATTCCGGATAAACAGAAAATGTTAAACTTTTCGATTGAACAATCGAACACCCAAGTTTTCCCGAAACTGATCAACACATGAAACAAGTCTAACAACATTCCGTTCGTACCTCAGTACCAACGATCCAGCCGTAGAAGGGTCAAGCCAACGCCTCACATGTGGCACGCCGTACTGCCCCAAACCCGAAGGTTCAAAGGGCAGTTCAAGACGGTCACATAATCGAGTTAAGGTTTGTGTCTTCTAGAGGGACCATCGCGTTACTTGCACTACTTAGAACGTCGTCAAACTGTGGAAAAATCCAACACTTGGAAATTTCCCGACAGGGGAAAAGTTGGGTATTTATATCCGGTCGAACTTTTTAACATATTCTAAAATTTATCCGGAAAGCCACACAGACAAAATTTGATATCCCGATCGAAACATCGAAGCTCAAAAACATTCCAGATTATTCAACACTTGAATAAAATTTTTAAAAATATCCAGAGAACTCAGAACAGTGAAATAGGAGTTACTGTGCAAACTAACCTACACAAAACGACAAAACGGCCGCGCTTTCGCCGCACGAGCCATGCTCGTGCCGCGGAAGCGCGGCGCTTTTATGGAATTAGGGCTACGGGTTGTACAGTTACTCTTATATTTTCCTGCATGGTTTTCTGAATATTTTTAATGTGGAAAAATACACTGTTTTGAAAAAAGTACAGAGAGCATATATGTTTTGGAATTCTGGGTTCGATCGGACTTCAATTTCCGTCTGGACTTCGCCTAAGGCTCTAGCTAGGCTCTGATACCACTGCAGGGTTCCTAGGCACTCTAGTGAGGTCTCCCAAGCCATCAACCATGGCAAATTAAAAAATATGGTGCCTACAAACCCTAGTGTACGGATCGATAACTAGATGTCTAGGCGAAAAGAAAGCTAGCTAACAACTTAGCTAATGAGAATACGGAAATACAACCTTTGTAGATCCGGTGCTCCACCTCCATAGCTCCGCAACGAGGTCCTCTCCGCTGTCCAAATCGAATCTGGGCTCTAGGATCGGCTTCGTCGGAGAATGGGCAAGCTAGGTCGTCGATGTCCATGCCGAAGATGATCTACGTCGAAGCATCGATGAATCAAGCTCCACCTTCACCAAGTCATGAAACTTGTGAAGGAAACACACTCTACTACTTGGCAAGAGGTAGAGGATGAAGAAATAGGAAGTGGGTAGACTTTAGAATTGGATTTCTCACTCATTTTGATCACTTGCCATTATTGAAGTGAAGGTTTCTTCACTTGAAGCAAGGAAGAAGAAGCAAGTTATATTATGATAAGTTCAAAATGAAAAGAATAATTAAATCATACTTATCATAACATAACCATGGTTATGTGTAGAGAGCAAACCCTAGTTAGGTGAATGGTTAGGTTAGGCATGAAACAAAAATGGTTGACTTTTCAATCCTTCATGAAACTTCAAGATAGAAACAAAATAAAGCAACCATTTTTCCTTTTGCCAAAATGCAATAAATAAATTAATAAATGATTAAAATAATTAAACATAACCTTAACCATTTACTTAACTAAGGTTTAGACTAAACCTACACACAAACATGCATGTACCATCAAATATGATACAAGTAAGTGCACAAATCATATCGCATATGCAATGCGCACACCCGAGTGAGAAAATCCATCTTAAGTGAACCGATACTAGTTAACGCAAAGTAATATATCAAATATATAATTATGCATTAAATCATTAAATCAACGCTTGATTTAATGATCCGGTCATGCGCACATAACCGACTGGTATCAATAGTAACATCTTATCGAATCAACACTTGATCCGATAACCCGGCTATATCGCATATAATCGATCAATGTCACATCGCGAGAATCGAATACAGTATCACATACTCGTATTATTCTCGGTCCCGCACATATCTCATATGCGCTCCTATTTCGTTTCGCTTGAGCCAGGAAACCTCTGTGTAGGACTCTAAAGACTCGTCAATACGCCGGCAGCAGATGATGATCATATCAAACACCCACAAGCCGCAAGCGGTCTGCTAAACGTAACGGCCACCCGGGTATTGAGCGATCTGAAGATCGACGAGCAAGCCCGCTCACACTCCAGTGAATCCGACCAGTAACACTACCGTACAGTCCGGTCTGATCGTCTGATATGTCGCATATCTCGCCTAGGGGTGGTAAACGTCAGACCCCAATAGCTCAATAAGTCGTGTCGATATGAGGCTCATAACGGGTCGAGAAACTACTGGTAACACTTACCAGCAATTCTCTGAGCAGCCCTGGCCAGGGACTTCCTGTTATAGCCGATCGAACACAGTGCAACATCAACCCCCATATACCGGGAGAGACGAATCCCCTCCTATCGCTCACTGCCTCCATGTGACTCGGGACTGTACCCAAAAACCACCGTTTTGCACGCCCTCTTGGACGTGGTAAGATGGAAATCAAAGCACAGTGGGAACCACACAAGACTCTATGACGATCTCGGGTCAACAGACTACTCTGTACCAGTGTCACCAGAGAACTGCCATCTGACGTGAGGTATAATACCATCTGGGAGTTCTCGGCGAGTCCGTCCAGTGTACCCAGTCTCTACTGAGCACCCGTATATCATCTCTGATGTCAAACACCGATGGATATGGGATCATCCATCGCCCATCTGTATGGGTCGAGAAGGTACACGCTAGTCTACTCTGGTATATCGATGCCCCGTCTCGATACACCCACGACTAGGGACTTTGAAGGATGTACTTATAGACTACCATGTCCCCACTAGTATGATCCGCATCATAGTCCAGGTAGTCAAGTACAGATCCTAAGGGCTTTACCAACATGTAACAGAGAGACAATCAGCATACACGTTAAGGTAAAGTTCAACCAGATAGCATACTATCATGTCGAGCAAGAAAGTCCTCCCTATATATGTCCCAGCATCCACTACAATATACATCCTATGTATAGTAATGGCCTCTAGGGCATACATATAACTAACAACGTCTACCCATGAGGTCTTCTCCTTCATGGATGGATCTTCAGGATACAACCAAATAAAAATGCATCCTGAAGACCAAAAGCATACTGCCTTCCGAGCCCTATTGGACATATTCTGCTATAAAGTGAACACTGGCACTACCTACTGTTAGTGTATATGCCCTAGAGGCCATTACTGTATCATACTAGTTTGTATATTACTTAATGGAAGCTTGGGATATTCACCTTGTATATACAATCTTGCTCAAAATAGTAGTATGCTACTTGGTTTGTTTCTACTTCAATGTGTACATGTGTTTATTTTAGTATATCGCCTATACACATTAGTGGAGCCCTTAGGATCTTTACTTGATTACCAGCGTTGTGATGGCAGTCACACTAGTGGGGCTGGGTAATCTATAAGCACATCCTTATGCAGGTCCCTGGTCGCAGGACTATCGAGACAGGGCATCGATACTCCGGAGTAGACTAGCGCATGCGCTTCTCATCCCAGTATGGGAGACGGTCTGTCCCACAGCCGTCGGTACGTCGTACTTGAGATAGTATGCGGGTGCTCGTTGGGTTACGAGTACACTGGACAGGACTCGTCGGGAACTGACTAGTTGGTATTATGCCTATCGTCAGTTATCAGTTCCCAGGTGACATGAGTACAGCTTAGTCCGCTGACTTGACACTGTCACTTCGTCTCGAGTGTGTTCCCACTGTACTTTGATTACTACCCTACCACGGCTCAAAGGAGTCATGCAAACAGGTGGTAGTTGGGTGCAGTCCCGAAGCACTTGGAGGCAGTGACGGTTAGACAGGATTCGTCTCTCCCGGTATTGGGGGTTGACATCGCGCTGTGTCTAGGAGAGCCACTATACGAGTAGTCCCTGGCCAGGGCAAACGAGATATACTGGTAGGCTTCCAGTGTTATCTCAGGGTGTTTTGGGCTTCACTCCGACATGACTTGTACCGCTATTGGGGGACTGACGTTTACCGCCCCCTAGGCCCGCCATGCGATGTATCAGACGAACAGACCGGACTGTACGGAGAATGTCACATTCAGGCTCAGTAGGAGTTCAGATGGGTTTCGCCTCGTCAGTCTTCTTGTCGGCATCTACCAGGGGACCGTTACGCACAGCTAGTGCCGCTTGCGGTCTGTGGTTAAACCCACTGCCAGCGTTGTGTCGAGTCTTTAGAGTCCCACACAGAAAGCTATTCGCCTTTAGACAAAAGAGTAGAGGCCGCATTGTTTTGCGACAGGTCGCATGGTTTTGCGACAGGGTTCGGTCACATCCGTGCACTTGTGCACGTACGGTGTCCGGACAGTTCACACTAGCGGGCTTTGGTTTAAGCTAGATCCTAGTGTACCTTTTGGGATTGGTTTTATCCAGTATGCATTCGTGTTCCTCGGAACGCGGATGCGGGTGTGTATGCACAGTTGACGGAGAGACAGAGGCAGAGGATTCTCATTAGGGTTGTTGACCGTTGACAGTTGACTATTGACTTTTTGCTCAACCCTAATGAGAATATGATATGTGATTAACAATTATATTAATTAAGTATTATGGTGATATGGTTGTTGAGGGATTGACTTTGTTGACTTGTTGACTTTTGTTGACTTGTTGACTTTGTTGACCGGTGGACTAGGCTTGACTAGTTGACCATCATGATAACTATAGCTATCATTTCATGGCAAAGACTTTTGCTTGCTTGCTCTTTTGTGCAAAATGAGTGCATGAAATGATATGGCTATGGTTGCTTAAACCATCACATAATACTTGATTGATATGAGATGTTATGATTGTTTTGGATTATGAGAGCCAAATGAGAAAAGTCTTCTCTCATTCTTTCATGCTCATTCTCTCTCTTGTTCTTGAGCCCTCATCTCCTCCTCTTGCTCTCCCTCTCTTGACTCTATGGTTCACTTGTCTCATGAGTTGAGAACCAAGAACCATAGATAAAATCCCATACAAACTCTTTTCTACTCACTCTAGTTCACAAGGTTTAGCAAACCGAGTGAACTAGTTTCTTCAAAGTTCGAAGAAGGAGCCAAAGGTTGAAGCTTTCAGGTGGATCTATCTTCGGCGCAAGGAGACAACGGGGAGAAGCCGATTCGGACGACCATCGAAGCTTGAAGACGAAGGAGTTCGAGAAAAAGAAAGGTATAACCCCCTAACCGAGTAGTTAGCAACTCGTAGTTAGATTGTTAGTTAGATGTTTAACAAAGATCCGGGTTTTAAGTCCATGTTACCACCTCTAAGAAAATCGTTTTTTACCAAATTCCGCATGCCCGAAAGTACCGGGAGAGATAGCATGGACGTACAGTGGTATCAGAGCCTAGTTAAATTCTATCTAACATGTTAGCATAGTAACTAGAAATTCGATCGGAGAAAAAGTCCCGAAATGAACCCCGATATCAAACTTTCTGTCGATTTTCGAAGTGCTGCAAAAATCATTTGAGATACACCAAAAATCGACTCAGGGTTTTTAGAGTATACTGTAGAAAATTGGTCCCCTGATCTCATCAAAGCGCCGCGGAAACGCGGCAATAGCTTGCTATTGCCGCGGTTCCGCAGCCGTCTTGGCTCCTCTATGGGTCTTCTTTGCTACAGTATGCTTGTGGGGGTATTTTGGGAATTTTGGTATATGTTTTTTCAGCCCAGATTTTCCAGAAAGAAAAATTTATTTTTGGGGCTTTAAAAACCGTATTTTGATCGAACTTCTAAAAGACTTAAGCTGACGGGTTTTTCTGTGATGTGATATTTGTATTGAACGTCTGCTAATCGCTATATGTCGATTAGTGGGGGTTATACAAATCTGTGATCTGTAATGTTATTGGAATGTGTATATGAATTCATTGGATTGTTGCGGGTGAATAGCCGGGGGGTTGTGAGACGAGAGTTTTCTTTTCTTTCAATTCATGTAAATTTGTAAATTGATGTAATAATTATTTATATGGCCGCACAACCGGGTCGGGGTTGTAGCCGTCATTGTATAATTTCTTTTTACTGTTTTTGCTCCTAGGATAGACCCATGGAGGGGGTGCATAAACTACCGGGTATGCCGAAGTGCCGAGTGGCCTACTCACGGAGTTGAGGGAGGTTGCTTCGCTTCGGGTACTTGGCGGGTAGTTTGCCGCACCCGTAGGGGTCTTGGGTGGGGTATTGGCTATTCACCGCGACCGTGTAATCTTCTTTTCGTTACAGGCTCGTACGAATTGCGGGTTCCTAGTATATCCAATGTGTTCATCTGTGATCTGAAATGGCTATCATTGCAGTATATCTATATATGATATTATTTAGGCATTGCTTATGTTTTACAGCCGCGCTAGCCCGGCCCCCGCTCTGTCGTTAGTTAAGTAACCTAACGGGTAATGACGGGGCCCCGTGGCGAATGCGAATGGCATAAGCGTACGTCATATTTTGGTTGTTTTCTGCAATGGTAGGATTAAATGATGGGACGCATTAAAAGAACTAATGCAAGAATATCACGCATTAAAAGAACTAATGCAAGAAAATAAACCATGTTAAAATCGTTGGAACACTTTCGGAAAACCACTCGGTTCTTTTCAAAACTAACTTTTAAATGCGGAGCTTGAGCCACTCCTTTTAAAAGCTATCTCATTCCATCGATTATATCAAGTTCAATACGTTCACGGTTTTGCCAAAACCATTCGTAGCCCTCCGTCGTTTCACATGAATAGTCAATAGTATTCAAGCTGCGTATGTTGGCCAAAGTCAAGGCATAGTGATTGGTAGCTATTGGGTATTCATGTGTAGCATAGATAGATACGTTGGTTTGGGACAGTCGTACTGCCATTTTGGCCAAAGTCAAGGGTAGGTGCGAATGAATCCAAATTAACCTGGATAATGACGAGTAGAACTTGACATGTAACTTATGATATTTTGGCCAAAGTCAAGGTCATAAGAGCATGGGGCAAAAATCCACATCGGGAGTTTCATAAGTACTGAAACTTGCTAGATTTGCATACCACTTGGAGTGTGATGATTCTGGTAGGATTCCTTCAGTTTCGTCACGCGATGATATTTGGATCCCGATCCTACTGTGAGTATATGCTACTCCTCGGGAAATTTCTCACTAAACGATCAATGCTATAAACCTAGTAGGTGCCTAGAAAGGTGTTAGCGGGGCTGTGCCCCCAGGGAAAAGAGGTTCTTGAATTAAGGAACTTCGCGAAAGCGTTGGAAAACCTCCCTCGAAGTACCGACACTGGCCTGGCTGAACGGTTAAGCAAGTATTGTGCGGTGGGATTGATCCCGACTAATTCTTCCTTTATGGTTTGAGGAGGGATTCGAGAAACAGTGGGAGCCATCCTGTTTAGACAAACTAAAAACCACTCTAAACTTGCAAGAGCATCATGCTGAGTGTTTCTTCTCTCTCTCCTAATTGCAGCGACCAATCGACATGACTGGACTTAAGTTACTTCTAGATAAAAACATACTGACAGGGCCAAACTACAAAGATTGGCTCAGGAATGTCAAAATGGCAATCACTTACGACAAGCTGGGGTATCTTCTTACCACCAATGCTCCCCCTGTCCCTGGTCCCACTTCCAGCGTCGCGGATAAGGAAATCCGTAAGACTTGGGAGATTGATAGCGCGAAGGCCAAGTGCCTCGTACTTGCCTCTATGGACAATGAACATCAGAGGAGGCACGAGAATATGGACTTGGAATCCATTTTTCTTCATACAAAAGAACTGTATGGAGAGCAATCTCGTATCGCAAGATACGAAGCGTCGAAAAAGTTATTTTCGGCAAGGATGGCCGTCGGATCATCAGTAGCAGAACACGTGCTTAAGATGATCGGCTACATTGAGGAGCTCGCGGACCTAGGGACCACATTGGAGAGTGTGCTCTATACGGACTTAGTTCTCCAGTCCCTTCCTTCCACTTACATCCAGTTTATACTGAACTTCAACTTACAAGAAAAGAAAGTTGAACTTTCAGAGCTCCTCAACATGCTGAGGAGCGTAGAGGGCACCCTACAGAAAGGTAGGGAAACATCCACTTTGTTTGTAGGAGGATCTTCTTCTTCTAGGTCCAAGGCGAAAGCCAAGGGAAAGAAGAAGAAAGCCCCCGCCAAACCAAGGGGCGGTGTTAGTAAAGTGGATACGAAGGGAAAGGCAAAAGCAACAAAGAAAGCAGGGAAGCTTGTGGATAAGGAAGAATGCTTCTATTGTCATAAGAAAGGACACTGGAAGAATGATTGCAGGGCCTGGAAGGCCAGAACACAGGAATTGAAGCAGGTTGCAGCTTCAGCTTCAGGTGTGTATGTTATTGAAAACTGTCTTTCAATAAACTCTACTTCCTGGGTATTGGATACCGGATCAGGGTCTCATATCTGTAATTCTTTGCAGGCGTTGAGAAACCGTAGTGTTTTGAAAGCAGGTGACATGACCCTCAGAGTTGCGAACGGAGCTAGCATGGATGCTAAAGCCGTGGGGGACTATCACCTGGGAATGTCAGATGGACATGTTTTGGTTTTGCGTAATTGCTTTTTTGTACCCAACGCAACTTGTAATATCATTTCTGTATCTTTGGTTTCTAAAGAAGGTTATGAATTTGCGTTTGTAAGCAATGTTGTAAACATTCACCTTAATCAAGTTCTGATTGGGTCAGGTACATTGAGCAATGGTATATACGTATTAAACCAACCACAGATTTTCAATGTCCAGAATACACACAAAAGAAAGTCTCCGGAAATCAATCAGACTTTCTTATGGCATTGTAGACTGGGTCACATCAATGAGAGAAGGTTGACGAAGTTACATACAGAAGGATATTTGAATGCGTTCGAATATCAATCGTATGCCACTTGTCAATCCTGTCTCAAAGGAAAGATGACAAAGACTCCGTTCACTGGACACGGAGTAAGAGCGAGCGAACTCTTGGGACTCGTACACAGCGACGTGTGCGGTCCAATGTCTACACATGCGAGAAGCGGTTATTCTTACTTCATTACTTTTACGGATGACTTTTCAAGGTACGGTTATGTCTTCTTAATGAAACATAAGTCCGAAGCCTTTGGAAAATTCCAGGAATATAAGAATGAAGTAGAAAAACAAACCGGCAAAAGTATCAAGATTCTAAGATCGGATCGAGGTGGTGAATACTTGAGTGCCGAGTTCCTGGACTATTTAAATGAGAATGGAATTCTCTCTCAGCTTACTCCTCCATACACTCCGCAACATAACGGTGTATCGGAGAGACGGAACCGCACCCTATTGGATATGGTACGGTCCATGATGAGTAACGCTGAGTTACCGCGATCATTCTGGGGGTATGCGCTAGAATCAGCTGCGTACCTTTTGAACCGTGTTCCCACTAAGACTGTGCCTACCACACCATATGAGATGTGGTGTGGGAAGAGGCCCCATCTTAATCACATTAACACATGGGGAAGTCCAGCTTTTGTCAAAAAGCAGCATGCGGACAAGCTCGAGGCACACTCTGTACAGTGCAAGTTTGTGGGATATCCAAAGAACTCCAAGGGATATTTCTTCTACTGCGAAGAAGAACAAAAAGTTATTGTTTCTCGTCATGCCCACTTTCTAGAACACCAGTTCTTAGAAAAGGAAATTAGTGGGAGCGCAGTAGAACTGGAAGAAATTCCAGAACCACAGACTATTACTGAAAGTTTAGTGGAACCAGAGGGTTCAAAAGAACAGGACATTCCTACGCCGCTCCGTAGGAGTAGTAGGCAGTCTCATCCGCCCGAGAGATACTACGGTTTTCTCATAGACGGGGATAGAGAGGATTGCATCATAGATTATGATGAGCCTACTAGCTTCCAGCAGGCCGTTCAGAGCGTTGACTCAGTGAAATGGCTGGATGCAATGCGGACCGAAATGGAGTCCATGTACACCAACAGAGTATGGACGTTGGACATTGCTCCAGACGGGGTAAAACCCGTAGGATGCAAGTGGATCTTCAAAAGGAAGATTGGTGTAGATGGACAGGTTGAGACCTATAAAGCTAGACATGTGGTAAAGGGTTTTCGTCAAAGACCTGGTTTGGACTATGACGAAACCTTTTCTCCAGTGGCTATGCTGAAATCCATTCGGATCCTTCTTGCCATTGCTGCCTTCCACGATTATGAGATTTGGCAGATGGACGTAAAGACAGCTTTTCTAAATGGAAATTTAGTGGAGTGTGTCTATATGGACCAGCCAGAGGGTTTCATTCAGAGTGGGAGCAGCGGAAAGGTGTGCAAGTTGCTTAAGTCCATTTATGGACTAAAGCAGGCATCGCGGAGTTGGAACATCTGTTTTGATGAGACGGTCAAGGAATTTGGCTTTATCAAAAATCCAGATGAACCATGCATCTATAGTAGATTTGTAGCGAGAACTGTAGTATTCCTCGTTTTATACGTGGATGACATTCTCTTAATAGGAAATGACATTCCTATGCTACAATCTGTCAAGGGGTTCTTGTCGCACAGGTTCTCCATGAAAGACCTGGGTGATGCCTCATACATCCTGGGGATCCGGATCCATCGTGATAGATCCAAGAGGATATTAGGACTTTCACAGTCCAGGTACATCGACACCATACTGAAAAGATTCAGTATGGATGATTCCAAGCGCGGTAACCTACCGGCTTGTCACGGGATCACCCTCTCTAAAGAGATGTCTCCCAAGACTGATTTGGAGAGCGATCGCATGTCTATTATACCCTACGCTTCTGCGGTAGGCTCTATAATGTATGCGATGTTGTGTACCAGACCGGATGTAGCTTATGCACTGAGTGTGGTAAGCCGGTATCAGTCAAACCCTGGAGAGAAACACTGGATAGCAGTAAAGAACATTCTCAAGTACCTCAGAAGGACTAAGGAGATGTTCTTGGTGTATGGCGGAAAAGACCTCCAGATCGAGGCCTTTGCTGACTCCAGCTTCCAGAGTGACAAGGATGATTCCAAGTCCATGTCGGGTTTTGTCTTTATCTTCAATGGAGGGGCGGTATGTTGGAAGAGTTCCAAACAGGAAACCGTTGTAGACTCGACGATGGAAGCGGAATACATCGCTACATCTGATGCCGCAAAAGAAGCTGTCTGGATGAGGAAGTTCTTGAAAGAGCTTCAAGTGGTTCCGTTCATTGTTGATCCAATACCTCTGTATTGCGACAACAACGGGGCTATAGCTTTAGCGAAGGAACCCAGGTCCCATTAGAGATCCAGACACATCTTGAGGCGGTATCACCTGATCAGGAAGATCGTGGATCGCCAGGAGATCGAGGTTCGGAGAGTCGCTTCAGAAGATAACACTGCAGATCCATTCACCAAGGCCTTGCCCCAGACTCATTTCGAGCGGCTGATCGAGATGATAGGTCTTCGATACGCCAGTACATGGCCTTAGTGCAAGTGGGGGATTATTAGTGTATATGCCCTAGAGGCCATTACTGTATCATACTAGTTTGTATATTACTTAATGGAAGCTTGGGATATTCACCTTGTATATACAATCTTGCTCAAAATAGTAGTATGCTACTTGGTTTGTTTCTACTTCAATGTGTACATGTGTTTATTTTAGTATATCGCCTATACACATTAGTGGAGCCCTTAGGATCTTTGCTTGATTACCAGCGTTGTGATGGCAGTCACACTAGTGGGGCTGGGTAATCTATAAGCACATCCTTATGCAGGTCCCTGGTCGCAGGACTATCGAGACAGGGCATCGATACTCCGGAGTAGACTAGCGCATGCGCTTCTCATCCCAGTGTGGGAGACGGTCTGTCCCACAGCCGTCGGTACGTCGTACTTGAGATAGTATGCGGGTGCTCGTTGGGTTACGAGTACACTGTATAGGACTCGTCGGGAACTGACTAGTTGGTATTATGCCTATCGTCAGTTATCAGTTCCCAGGTGACATGAGTACAGGTTAGTCCGCTGACTTGATACTGTCACTTCGCCTCGAGTGTGTTCCCACTGTACTTTGATTACTACCCTACCACGGCTCAAAGGAGTCGTGCAAACAGGTGGAGTTCGGTGCAGTCCCGAAGCACTTGGAGGCAGTGACGGTTAGACAGGATTCGTCTCTCCCGGTATTGGGGGTTGACATCGCGCTGTGTCTAGGAGAGCCATTACACGAGTAGTCCCTGGCCAGGGCAAACGAGATATACTGGTAGGCTTCCAGTGTTATCTCAGGGTGTTTTGGGCTTCACTCCGACACGACTTGTACCGCTAGTTGGGGACTGACGTTTACCGCCCCCTAGGCCCGCCATGCGATGTATCAGACGAACAGACCGGACTGTACGGAGAATGTCACATTCAGGCTCAGTAGGAGTTCAGATGGGTTTCTCCTCGTCAGTCTTCTTGTCGGCATCTACCTGGGGACCGTTACGCACATCTAGTGCCACTTGCGGTCTGTGGTTAAACCCACTGCCAGCGTAGTGTCGAGTCTTTAGAGTCCCACACAGAAAGCTATTCGCCTTTAGACAAAAGAGTAGAGGTCGCATGGTTTTGCGACAGGTCGCATGGTTTTGCGACAGGGTTCGGTCACATCCGTGCACTTGTGCACGTACGGTGTCCGGATAGTTCACACTAGCGGGCTTTGGTTTAAGCCAGATCCTAGTGTACCTTTTGGGATTGGTTTTATCCAGTATGCATTCGTGTTCCTCGGAACGCGGATGCGGGTGTGTATGCACAGTTGACAGAGAGACAGAGGCAGAGGATTCTCATTAGGGTTGTCGACCGTTGACAGTTGACTATTGACTTTTTGCTCAACCCTAATGAGAATATGATATGTGATTAACAATTATATTAATTAAGTATTATGGTGACATGGTTGTTGAGGGATTGACTTTGTTGACTTGTTGACTTTTGTTGACTTGTTGACTTTGTTGACCGGTTGACTAGGCTTGACTAGTTGACCATCATGATAACTATAGCTATCATTTCATGGCAAAGACTTTTGCTTGCTTGCTCTTTTTTGCAAAATGAGTGCATGAAATGATATGGCTATGGTTGCTTAAACCATCACATAATACTTGATTGATATGAGATGTTATGATTGTTTTGGATTATGAGAGCCAAATGAGAAAAGTCTTCTCTCATTCTTTCATGCTCATTCTCTCTCTTGTTCTTGAGCCCTCATCTCCTCCTCTTGCTCTCCCTTTCTTGACTCTATGGTTCACTTGTCTCATGAGTTGAGAACTAAGAACCATAGAAAAAATCCCATACAAACTCTTCTCTACTCACTCTAGTTCACAAGGGTTAGCAAACCGAGTGAACTAGTTTCTTCAAAGTTCGAAGAAGGAGCCAAAGGTTGAAGCTTTCAGGTGGATCTATCTTCGGCGCAAGGAGACGACGGGGAGAAGCCGATTCGGACGACCATCGAAGCTTGAAGACGAAGGAGTTCGAGAAAAAGAAAGGTATAACCCCCTAACCGAGTAGTTAGCAACTCGTAGTTAGGTTGTTAGTTAGATGTTTAACTAAGATCCGGGTTTTAAGTCCATGTTACCACCTCTAAGAAAATCGTTTTTTACCAAATTCCGCATGCCCGAAAGTACCGGGAGAGGTAGCATGGATTTACACGTACTAGAGGGCCATGACAAAAATCTTCGATGACCTCATCCATGAGATTGTCAAATGCTACATCGAAGATCTTATGGTAAAGAGTAAATCTCATGAGGAATATTGGGAACATCTAAAAATAGTGTTCCAACATCTTCGGAAGTATAATCTGAAGACGAATCCTCTAAAATGCTCGTTTGGAGTTTCCTCAAGCAAATTCCTAGGATTCATCACACGTCACCGAGGTATCGAAATCGACCCTGTAGGGTTACTGGGCACACTAACAAGGCTCTACAAGGCATCGACCATGCTAAAATTAAATTTTTATGTGCCGAATACCACTAAGCAAGATCGTATACTAGAGTTTAGGCGGATCGAAAGGCAAGTAAACAACTTTACTCTAAGAGATCACGAAATACAACCTTTGTAGATCGGTCCTCCACTTCTCTACCTCCTTGATGAAGTCCCTTCGCTGCGATCGTGGTTCTCTCGGACCCTTGCATGGCTTCACGAGGCGAAAAGGTATGACCTTTGCTTGAAGTCTCCGAGGCCGAAAATGATCTACGTCGAGGGAATTCTGACTCAAGCTTCTGTTGGAGATAGTGCCCTCATAGTCAATTATTGGATCGCAGGTACGTGATTGCAATGATTGCGGAGGACCTATACCGGTAGGACAGTCTTACTCGAGATGATAGTATGCTATCTGGTTTGCCTTTATCAGTTGTGTGCATGTTCAGGTGACTGATTACATGTTCCACTTTGATAGAGCCCTTAGGATCTTGCTTTACTACCAACTGTATGATGGCGATCATATACGTGAGAGTTGGGAAGTTTATATGCATATCCTTAATTGTGGTCCCTAGTCGTGGGAGTTTCGAGACAGGGCATCAATACTCCGGAGTAGACTAGTGTATACAGTCGAGACCCCGACAAGGGGCGGTGGCCGGTCTCACAAGCCACTGGTGTCAGTTGGATCACCTAAGATGTATACAGGTGCTCATTGGGTTATGAGTACACCGGACAGGACTCGCCGGGAATCTGCTAGTTAGTACTATACCTATCGTCAGATAGCAGTTCCCTGGTGACATGCGTACAGGTTAGTTCATCGACCTGAGGTCGTCATTTGTCTCGTGTGAGTTCCCACTGTGCTTTGATTTCTACCCTACCACGGCTCAAAGGAGTCGTGCAAACAGGTAGCTTTTGGGTACAGTCCCGAGCCATATGGAGGCACGTGAGCGGATCGGCAGGGGATTCGTCTCTCCCGGTATTGGGGGCGAGGTCGTGCTGTGTCTAGGAGAGCCATTACACAAAGTCCATGGCCATGGCAGGAGATTTACTGGTAGGTACTCCAGTAGTATCTCAGGGTGTTTTTGGGCTACACTCCGACACGACTTATACTGCTATTGGGGGTCTGACGTTTCTAGCCCCCTAGGTAGATATGCGATACTCATTTATGAATGAACTGGACTGTATATACATTGTCACTGTTAGGCTCAGTAGGATTTCCGGATGAGTTCGCTCATCGGCCTCCCTTGAGGTCAGTCCGTAGGCAGCCGTTACGCATTGCTAGTGCCGCTGACGGTTTGTGGTTAAACCCACTGCCAGGGTACTGACGAGTCATTAGAGTCCCCCACAGACAGTTTCCCAAGTTCGGGTGAAACGTTGTAGAGGCCGTATGGTTTTATGGCAGGGTTCGGAAAATGCACGTGCGTTTACGCACGTGTCAGTTTTCGGGCAGATGATACTGGTCGGCTTTGGTTTAAGCCGGATCCAAGTATTATATTGAGTAGGTATAATATCTTTGTCTCAGTTGCATTTGTATTCGGTCGTAATACAGATGCGGGTATATTTATACAGTTACGGGGTTATCCTGAAAGTCGTTTCAGGATCACTTTTGGAAGTTGCCAGTTTCCAGTTTTCTATCAGCCGTCTTTTAACATTCGGTTAAAGACGGATTTATCTTTTCTTGGATGAGGGTGAGTCATGCTTCTAGAAGGTTCTAGAAGGTTCTAGAAAATGGTGACATGGATTATGACTCATGCTTTGATTTCTAAACATTCTTGTTTTCCTTAAGATATTCTTTTGTGTTCACATTATGATATTTTGCTTAAGGTTACTCTCCCCTCTCCTACACTCACCCTCCCACTCCTATAAGTGGCCGGCCCCCCTCCTCTCTCTCTCACTTGATGTTTTCACTTGAAAAGATTATGATAGGTTTTATCGGTGTATGGAATTTCACAGCTCATTTCATTCCATCACCCGATTCCCTCGGCAACTTCATTAACCGATCGTCCACGGATTTGGACGAAGCGAGACAAAGTCATCTACTCATTCTCTACATCAATCTTGGTCGTCTCTTTTAGCAAACTTGACGACCGAGTTGCCTCAAGTCAGAGGCGGGAGCCCGTTTAAAGAATCAGTGATGTGGTGCCACCTGGACGAGCAGATCGGAGATCGACGAGATCGGAGCAGCCGCAAAGGAGCGTGGGATGATGGTTAAAGAACGAAGGACTCGGATCGTTCGGTATAACCTTTCTACACTCTTTACAGTTTGTTAGTTTAGCAATAATGGCAGATCCGGGTTAAAGTATACGATAGCGCCAGATAAAAAGTTTTTGTTCCGCATTTGGCGTCTGTAGACAGCCGGGGCGTTAGCGTAGACTTACAGTGGTATCAGAGCCTCACCATTTTGCTATACTAACTTGTGCTAACGCGTTCAAAACATCGATCGAACCGGATATCGAAAATCGCAATTTCTAGTATTAAAGTTTCTGTTAATTTTCAAACTGGTCCAAATGGCATTTTGACCATACCAGAAAATCAAGCAGGGTTTTTTTAGGAATACTGGAGAAATTCGACCAAGTGATTCCACTGTTCCACCGCGGATCCGCGGCCCAAGCAGTTGTCTTGGCCGCGGATCAGCCGCAGGAAAGTGACGTCACTCAGCCAATTTTCTACAGTGGATTCTATGTTGGAAATTGGGGTTTTTGGTATATATATTTTGGGCCCAGATTTTGTTACTATGCAGCAGGTTTGCGTGGGGCCCACTTCGGGATATTTGGTCGATCGAAATTTAAACATGTTAGTTTACAGTGCTTACATTATATCTCCGACCGGGAATGTCATTTGATCGGTAAACCGCGTCCGATTCCTACAGTTCTT
Source organism: Agapanthus africanus (assembly GCA_030015575.1). Taxonomy (NCBI): domain Eukaryota; kingdom Viridiplantae; phylum Streptophyta; class Magnoliopsida; order Asparagales; family Amaryllidaceae; genus Agapanthus; species Agapanthus africanus. The sequence continues at coordinate 168,212,527 of CM057345.1, forward strand.
TTAGACGGGTTTGCGAACGTGACATTCGCGTTGATGTTCTGTATTGTGCTGTGATGTTGCGGATTTGTCGTGGTGGATAACAGTGTGCAATGGTAGTACAGTTTGAGTTTATTTGTACATTTGATATTGCGGGGCGAGCGTCCAACATGTGGACTGCCGTCACTGCCTGTTGTATAATATTCTTTTGGGTCACGACCAGGTTGCGGTCGATGTACTTGTTGTACTATTTTTCATTACTGTACTAGGTTTTGCCCCGAGATGGAGTGCACGGATAGCCGGGTTCTGGCGGGCAACGGGTCCGCATCTCATGGCTTTGAGAGGCAGAGGGGCCCCACTCTAGAATTGGCAGACTATTCGCCGCACTCGTAGGGGGTTCAGGTTGACCCAAGGAGGGGTGCTCAATTTACCGGATTCCGTGAAGTGCCGGGTGTTCCATTCACTATGCTGTGGGGACTACCTCGCTTCAGGTTTTGGCGGGTAACTTGTCGCCCCCGTAGGGGTTTAGGTTTCATTGCACAGGCTATCCACACGACAGGGGAACGTCGGGTTTCAGCAGCGGCTCTGTGAAACCCGGGGATCCCAGATTATCTGTATTGTTCTGTGATGCTTATTACTTTTCTGTAATGTTGCTTATTATCACGCCTGGAGCGATTATTGTATATTGGTTTATATACTATTAGATGTTGTATATGTTTTACACCCGCGCTAGTCCAGTCCCCACTCTGTCGTTACTTAAGTAACCTAACGGTGATGACGGGACCCAGTGACGAATGCGGATGGCATATACGTACATTTTATTTTCGTTCTTTTCTGGTGTGATTGATTGATGGGACTGCATTGATTCTGATCAATGCAAAGTAAAACAAACCTGTTTGATGTTGTTGGAACAATTTAAAAAGTGTTATTGCAAAGTCGTTTCCTTTTGTTTTGCATAGCGGTATTCAGTGGAATATCCTGCATCTCATTCGACGGGGCAAGGGCCGATATCCCTTCACCGGGACTGACCCCTTGGGCAGAAGTTTGCGTCAGGGTAATAACTTCTCTATAGTCGATTACATGTTGCTTTGCATAGCGGTATTCAGTGGAATATCCTGCACCTCATTCCACGAGGAAAGAGCCGAGATCCCTTCACCGGGAGTGACCTCTTTAGCAAAAGGTTTTCGCCACTATATTTTAAAAAGCTATCAGGTTCCTTCAGCGATATCAAGTTCGTTACGTTAAAGGTTTTTCACCAAAAACCATCCGTAGTCCCCCGTCACTTCTTTTGGGTATTCAGTAGTATTCAAGCTATGCATTTTAGCCAAAGTTAAGGCATAGTGTTTGGTAGCTGCTGGGTATTCAATTGTTGCATAGGTAGATGAGTTAGTTTGGGACAGTCGTTCTGCCGATTGGCCAAAGTCAGGGGCATGTGCGGGTGGGTTCAAATTGACAAGATAGTGACGGGTAGAACTTGGCATGTGACTTATGACATTTTGACCAAAGCCAAGGTTATAAGAGCATGGGGCAAAAATCAGATCGGGAGTTTCTAAAGAAACTGAAACTTGCCAAGTATGCGCATACCTTCTGGAGTATGAGTAACGTGGATGCATTCCATCACGTTATCATGCGATGAGAGTTGGATCCCGATTCCCTCTGATGAGTTGGTTTACTCTTCGGGTGATCCCGATTGATTCTTCTTTCTGGTTTGGAGGAGAATTTGACAGGACAGTGAGAGGTTTCCGGATTAGATAAAATTATGACCATTCTGATCTAGGTTAGAGTGCACGCAGAGTGTTTCTTTTCTCTCTCTCTTTGGCAGCAACCTTTGACCGACCCTAGACTATGACTCAGTGACCAAGTTGACCGAATCTTCTTAAAATACTGGCTTTTGGATTGTCTGAGTTGCATAAGTCATTGCCACTCCTTCTTTTACACTTTGAATTTCTCAGAACACCCGTATTACTACGGACATCCACTTCCATTGGATAGATCCATCGTATGGTTATATACGAACTCGAAGGGACTTCTTCGAGGATGGATCCAGGTTCAGGAGAAATAGAATTGGTTTATTCAGTTGTCTTCTATTATCACCTTCTCTCAGGTTGCGAGAGCTCCTTGGTTTAGGAGGGTACACCTATTACGCTTATTGGATAGTCTTATTCCAAACCATAGGCAGGTGCCGAAAGGTAGGGAATGAAGAAAACCAATTAGCCTAAGTAGGGTGTGCAGAAGGCAATAACTAAAGACAAAATAAATGTTAGTTATATGTATGCCCTAGAGGCCATTACTGTACATTGGATGTATATTGTAGTGGATGCAGGGACATATATATGGAGGACTTTCTTGCTCGACATGATAGTATGCTATCTGGTTGCACTTTACCTTAACGTGTATACTAATTGTCTCTCTGTTACATGTTGGTAAAGCCCTTAGGATCTGTACTTGACTACCTGGACTATGATGCGGATCATACTAGTGGGGACATGGTAGTCCATAAGTACATCCTTCAAAGTCCCTAGTCGTGGGTGTATCGAGACGGGGCATCGATATACCAGAGTAGACTAGCATGTACCTTCTCGACCCATACAGATGGGCGATGGATGATCCCATATCCATTGGTGTTTGACATCAGAGATGATATACGGGTGCTCAGTAGAGACTGGGTACACTGGACGGACTCGCCGAGAACTCCCAGATGGTATTATACCTCACGTCAGATGGCAGTTCTCTGGTGACACTGGTACAGAGTAGTCTGTTGACTCGAGATCGTCATAGAGTCTTGTGTGGTTCCCACTGTGCTTTGATTTCCATCTTACCACATCCAAGAGGGCGTGCAAAACGGTGGTTTTTGGGTACAGTCCCGAGTCACATGGAGGCAATGAGCGATAGGAGGGGATTCGTCTCTCCCGGTATAGGGAGTTGATGTTGCGCTGTGTTCGATTGGCTATAACAGGAAATCCCTGGCCAGGGTTGCTGAGATTTACTGGTAAGTGTTACCAGTAGTTTCTCGAATTGTTATAGACCTCATATCGACACGACTTATCGAGCTATTGGGGTCTGACGTTTACCACCCCTAGGCGAGATATGCGACATATCAGACGATCAGACCGGACTGTACGGTAGTGTTACTGGTCGGATTCACTGGAGTGTGAGCGGGCTTGCTCGTCGATCTTCAGATCGCTCAATACCCGGGTGGCCGTTACGTTTAGCAGACCGCTTGCGGCTTGTGGGTGTTTGATATGATCATCACCTGCTGCCAGTGTATTGACGAGTCTTTAGAGTCCTACACAGAGGTTTCCTGGCTCAAGCGAAACGAAATAGGAGCGCATATGAGATATGTGCGGGACCGAGAATAATGCGTGTATGTGATACCGTATTCCATTCTCGCGATGAATGTATCGATTAGGTTATATGCGATATACCCTAGTTATCGAATCAAAGGTTGATTCGATAAGCCGATACATAGGATACTAGTCGGTAATATGCGATATGACCGGATCGTTAAATCAAGTGTTGATTTAATGATTTAATGTACAATTATATATTTGATATATTACTTTGCATTAACTAGTATTGGTTCACTTTAAGATGGAGTTTCTCACTCGGATGTGCGTATTATATATGTGATATGATTTTGTGCACTAGCTTGTATCATGTTTGATGATACATGCTTTTTGGTTAAGTGTAAAGTGTTAAACCTTGGTTAATGAATAGGTTAGGGTTTATTATTTGTTATTCATTTATCTTATTTAATTATCCATTTATTTATGATAAATGAATAAAAGAAAATGAAATGAAATGGTTGCTAATTTTGGATTCTAGTTGAAGCTTCTTGATCTTTTTGACTAAGTGACCATTTTGTCTCTAGCTTGACCCTAACCATTCCTTTAACCATGATTGATTCTCTACACATTACCATGGTTAAAGATTATGATAAATATTCTTTTATTTTATATTTTTTAATAACTTATCATAACATTTTTCCATCTTCTTCTTCATTTCTTCAAGTGAAGAAAGCTTGCCTCCATCAATGGCAAGTGATGAAAAAGAGTGTGAAATCCAAATCTAAAGTCTACCCACTTCCTATTTCTTCATCCTCTACCTCTTGCCAAGTAGTAGAGTGTGTTTACTTCACAAGTTTCTTGACTTGGTGAAGTCGGAGCTTGATTTAGCGATGCCTCGACGTAGATCATCTTCGGCATGGACATCGATGACCTAGCCCGTCCATTCTCCGACGAAGCCGACTCTAGAGCCCGGATTCCTTTTGGACAGCGGAGACGACTTCGTTGCGGAGCTATGGAGGTGGAGCACCGGATCTACAAAGGTTGTATTTCCGTACCTCTTAGTTAATTGTTAACTAGTTTACTTTTCGCCTATATATCTAGCCAACGATCTTGTTAGGGTTTGTAGGCACCGTTAAAATTTGAACATGGCATGTTCGATGCCTTGTGAGACCTCATTAGGGTGCCTAGGAACCTTTCAGTGGTATCAGAGCCTAGCTAGAGCCTTAGGCGATGTCTAGACGGATTTTGAAGTCCTAACGACCCGAAACCCCAACCGGAAAATGCTCTCTGGACGTTTTCTGAAAACGTGGATTTTTTCCAATTAAAAATTGCTAAAAAATTCAGCAGGAAAAACTAAGAATTATGATGCAAATTTTTTTCGATGAACAGTACAAACCGCGGCGGAACCGCGGCAGAAGCCTGCCTTCTGCGGCGGTTCCGCGGCGGAATGATGACGTCATCGTACACTGTTTGCACAGTAACTCCTATTATTTTATGCTGGATTTTCTGGGTATTTTTAAAATTTATTCTAGAGTTGAATTTTCTGGAGTTGTTTTGGGGATTCGGTGTTTCGATCGGGGTATCAAATTTTGTCTATTTGGCTTTCCGGATAATTTCTAGAATATGTTAAGAAGTTCGACCGGATATAAATACCCAATTTTTCCCTTGTCGGGAAATTTCCAAGTGTTGGATTTTTCCGTAGTTTAACGACGTTCTAAGTAGTGCAAGTAACGCGATGGACCCTCTAGAAGACAACAAACCTTAACTCGATTATGTGACCGTCTTGAACTGCCCTTTGAACCTTCGGGTTTGGGGCAGTACGGCGTGCCACATGTGAGGCGTTGGCTTGACCCTTCTACGGCTGGACCGTTGGTACTGAGGCACGAACTGAATGTTGTTAGACTTGTTTCATGTGTTGATCTGTATCGGGAAAACTTGGGTGTTCAAATGTTCAATCGGAAAGTTTAACATTTTCTATTTATCTGGAATGGGATACAATAATTGGAATTCACAAGAAGTTATGAGATAACTGAACGAATGTTATAAACATAGCAGTTTAGTCTCACTTGATCGGTTGCCACGGAATTTTGATGTGATCAAAAGTCCGTCGCAATCACGTAGCGTACGCGGATACTCGCCGGGTAAACTTAATAGACAGCCTCACTCCATAGCCCCGACCAAGTGATTGTAGGAGAACCCTGTCGCCGAAAGCATCCATCCGGGTGCTCGTGGTAGCGGTGTTCCGCCTTGGTGCACTTCGTCGACGGTATCGGGGGTGCGGCCGCCTACTAAAGTTTACGACGAGTATTCGATCAGACTGTCGGGAATCTTGTTGAATTGCCCGACTCGATATTGAAAAGTGTTTTCGATAATGAGACTAAAATGCGGGGTTTATAATTGTTAGGCATGCGATGTCTAAGGAATTCATTTGGTCAGGCATGCGATGTCTGAGATGGTTGCGGATTCCAACTGTTGTAGTTTTACACTTTCTTTTCTGTGACCGTAAGTGTAATATGTGATATCGCCGGTTTCGTTGCTATATGTCAACGACAATTGGGGTGCGCATATTTACTTACGTTGATGACATGTGATGTTATGTGTTGCTGGATATGTTATATTGGATCGTCGTGTTTGAATAGCCGGGGGTTTTTATGTGAGATGAGTGTTTTTTCATTTTCATTCATGTAAAAACTTGTATGTAATATTCTTTTATTAGGGCGCTTCCAGGTTGCGGAAGTTGTCACCCGTTATATATTATTTACTTTTCCGCACTAGGATAGACCCAAGGAGGAGGGCATAAGTAACCGGGTTCTGGAGTCCAGTGGGAGACCAACTCGAGGAGTCGAGTCCGGGTCTCCTAACTCTAGAATTGGTAGGGTTGCTTGCCGCTCTCGTAGGGGTCTTGGGGTGTGGGTTTGGCTATTCATCACGACTGTGGAATCCGTGTTTTATACTGGCTCGTATTGAAAACACGGACGTCCTAGTATATCCAATATTTCATATGATTCTTCTGCTGCGATATCTGTGATGTGATCATGTGATGTTCTATGATAGATACAGTATATAGTATATATGATATATTATATAGACGTTACTTATGTTTTACACCCGCGCTAGCCCTGCCCTGCTCTGTCGTTAGTTACCTAACCTAACGGTGCATGAGGGGACATCGAGGCGAATGCGGATGGCATAAGTGTACGTCGTATTTATCTGTGATGTTCAGGTATTTAAATGATGGGAATTCATTAATGTGATTAATGAAATTAAAAGAAACCTAAGATGTTGTAGAATCGAATTTCAAAATTAAAACAGGTAGCTACAGTTCTTGCTTTGCACAGCGGTATATGTGATATATCCTGCACCTTATTCGATAAGGAAAGGACCGAGATCCCTTCACCGGGAGTGACTCCTTTAGCAATAACTGGTCGATGCTACGCCCTCGGTTTGTCTTTTGATTGCTTTTAAGAGTTTTTGCTTTGCACAGTGATATATATGATATATCCCGCACCTCATTCGACGAGGAAAGGACCGACGATCTCTTCACCGGGAGTGACTCCTTTAGCAAAACTAGAAAAGCCTCAAATGCACTCCTTTTTTAAAAATCATTTGATTCTACAACGATATCAAGTTCATTACGCAATAGGTTTTCAGAAAAACCTGTCGTAGCCCTCCGTCATTTCAGATAAATCCTGTTTAGTATTCGTGCTGCGTTTGTTGACCTTGTCAAGGCGCAGTGTGCGGTAGCTAACCAGTATTTATCTGCTTATGCATATGATGCAGATTGGGTTAGGGTAGTCGTGCGGCCTTGTTGACCTTGTCAAGGGTCGTGCGGGTGGGTTTGATTCAATTAAGAAATGACGGGTTGAACTTGACTTGCGGTCTATGGTTTGTTGACCTTGTCAAGGTCATAGATCGTTCGGGGCTAAACATTATCGGGAATTTCAAGTGTTGAAATTTGCAATGAGATTGCATACCTTCTATGAGATAGTTGGATCCCGATACCCGCTGCGAGTAAGAGTTACTCCTGGGAGAGTTTTATACATTACAATTAGCCGATCAAGTAGGTGTCTAGAAAGGTGTCAACGAGGTTACGCCTCTGGGAAAACGAGGTTTACATTAATTAGGTTCGTGCGAAAGCACGGGGGACCTCTCTCAAAGTAGCGACGCTGGCCTAGCTGAAAGATTGGCGAACTTGTAGTGTGTAATTAATCCCGGCTAGTCTTTCCTTTTTGGGTTTGAAGGAAGATTTGATAAAAAAGCAGTGGGAGCCATCCTGATTAGATAAAATAAAAACCAATCTATTCTTGACAGAGCGCACGCTGAGTGTTTTCTTCTCTCTCTCTCCAGGTAGCGACCATATCACGCCTTAATCAAGATAATAATACGGATATTTGACCGAACCCGCTTGTTATACTGAGCTGGGGAACGTCGGTCCCGCTCCAACTTATAATTGTTATAAGACAGAGCAGGAAATTGGGGATTACCAGAATTCCCGTGCCGCCCAAACGAAGAGAGTGCATGCTGATGCATCATCTTCGGGTGTGTTCATTATGTAAAACTGTTTCTCTGTATACTCTACGTCCTGGGTATGTGATACCAGATCAGGATCCCAGATATGTAATCTGTTACATAGGGCTACAGAAAGGTAGAGAACTGAGAACGGGTGATAAGTTTCATGAGACAGAAAACAGGGCAAGTGTTGCAGCCAAGTCTGTTGGTCACTGTCACCCTGTATTACAAATACATTGATTCTGAACGAATGTTATTAGATACCGAACCTGTTATGCAAAATCATATCTGTCTCTTTATTAATAAAGAAACGATAAAATTTTGTATTGTTGGACAATGTTTTGAACATTTCCTATATCAAAAGTTGATCGGTTCAGGCACGTTATCTAAAAGCATTGATGTTCTAAATCAAACTACAGTTCTTTAGTATACCGAACACACACAAGAGGAAGAGTTCAGAATTGAACGATTCCTTTTTGAGGTATTGTAGACTAGGTCATATCTATGCGACCCGACTAGCTGAAGTTACATTTAGATGTATATTTAAATCAGTTTGAATTTACATCTTGTGAAACTTGCCAGTCATGTCACAAAGATAATATGACCATAGCTCTGTTTATTGGAAACAGAGAAAGAGTTAGTAAACTCTTGGGATATGATACATGTTGATGTATGTAAGCTCCCCTGTCTACACATGCCAAGATCGGTTCTTTGTACTTCATTACATTCTTTGATGATCTCTTTCGAGTTTCAGACCTATGTTCCTGTTGAAACACAAGTCCGAACCTTTTGAGATATTCACAGAATATAAGTTAAAAGTAGAGAACCAATATACGGGTATAAGTATTATTTCCTTTGATGTGATCAAGGAGAAGAATACTTGAGCATGGAATTCCTGGACTTTTCTAAAGGAGAATGAGATTCTCTCTCAGCATTACTCCTCTGTATACACCATAGCACGATGGTATATCAGGGCGGAGCAATCACACCCTATATGATAAGGTGTGCTCTATGATGAGTACTACTGAGTTACCTGTTTCCTTTTGGGTGTTATGCACTTGAGAAGTTGCATACCTATTGAATAGGGTTCGAATCAAATCAGATCACTGCCTGCCACTCCATATGAGATATGGAAAGGGAAGAGCCCATGTCTTAAGCTAGTTAAGATTTAGGGTTGTCCGGCCTATGTCTGAAAAGCAAAATCCGGACAAGCTCGAGGCAAAGTCAGTTATGTAGAACTGGAAATGTTCCAGCTATACAGACTGCAGCTGATGATTTGATAGAACCAAAGGATTCAGTAGATTCCAACGAACCTCAGCCTCTCCGCCGATCTAGTAGGGTTCCTCACCCACCTGAGAGATACTTCTGTTTCTCTATGACAGTGGGAGCGAGGATTGCATCATGAGATGATGACCCAACTAACTTCGAGCTGGCCATCAGGAGTAAGACTCTGTAAGAATGGCTGGATGCTTAGTGATCTGAGATGGAATCCTTATACGCCAATAAAGTATGGACTTTGGTTGCTATATCTGAAGGGTTAAATCCCCATCAGGAGCAAGTATATCTTGAGAAGATTACTTGGTGTACATGGAAACGTTGAGACTTTCAAAGCTAGACTTGTTAAAGGTTTGCATCATTGACCAGGTGTGGATCATGATGAAACTTTTTCTAAGGATCTAAGCTTAAGTCCATCCAGATCCTACTTGCCACGGCTACATACCATGACTACGATATCTGGCGGTTGGGTGCCATGACTGCTTTTCTAAATATTGATTTAGAAGAGAACGTCTGTAAGTACACAGCCAGAGGGCTTCGTAAACAGTGGGAGCAGCGGAAACGTGAACAAGATGTTTTATGTAATAAAGCAGGCATCGCGGAGTTGGAACATCTGTTTTGATGAATTAGTCAAAGAGTTTGACATCATCAAAATGGTAGATGAACCTTGTATAAACAAAAAGGTAGTAGGGAGTATGGTGGTGATCCTCGTAGAGTACGTGGATGACATACTCTTGATAAGAAAGGAGTTTCTTATGCTACGCTCGATCAATCTCCGTTTATCACAAAGATTCTCCGTGTAGGATCAAAGTGATACCTCCTAAATCCTGGGTTTTTGGATCTATGAGATAGATCTAAATGGATGTTAGGATTCTCACTAGTTGTAGTGAGACAGTATCAACCGATCCTGGGGAGAATCACTGGAAAGGTTCCAGGGTGATAAAGACGACTGAGTGTCAGTCACAGGCATTGTCTTTACCCTCAGTAAAGGGACGGTATGTTGGAAGAGTTCCAAGCTAGATACCGTGACATACTAGACGATAAAGGCACGATACATCGCTACTTAAGATGCTGCCAAAGAGGCTGTTTGGGTGTATATTGGTTCATAAGATGAACTACGTTCCTACCATTGTGTGACAATGGAGTTGTGGCTTATGCCAAGGAACGCCCGTCCCATCAGTGATCCAGACATATTCTAAGGCAGTATCACTTGATCATGGAGATGGTTGATCTCCAGGGAGATCGAGGTTAGGAGAGAATACTCAGAGGACAACACAGCGGATCCACTCACAAAGGCCTGTTCCCAGAGAGAGACTTTTATGGGATGGTTGAGTATGAGATACTGCAACCACTGCTACAGATGGCCCTAGTGCAAGTGGGAGATTGTTAGTTATATGTATGCCCTAGAGGCCATTACTGTACATTGGATGTATATTGTAGTGGATGCTGGGACATATATATGGAGGACTTTCTTTCTCGACATGATAGTATGCTATCTGGTTGCATTTTACCTTAACGTGTATACTAATTGTCTCTCTGTTACATGTTGGTAAAGCCCTTAGGAGCTGTACTTGACTACCTGGACTATGATGCGGATCATACTAGTGGGGACATGGTAGTCCATAAGTACATCCTTCAAAGTCCCTAGTCGTGGGTGTATCGAGACGGGGCATCGATATACCGGCGTAGACTAGCGTGTACCTTCTCGACCCATACAGATGGGTGATGGATGATCCCATATCCATTGGTGTTTGACATCAGAGATGATATACGGGTGCTCAGTAGAGACTGGGTACACTGGACGGACTCGCCGAGAACTCCCAGATGGTATTATACCTCACGTCAGATGGCAGTTCTCTGGTGACACTGGTACAGAGTAGTCTGTTGACCCGAGATCGTCATAGAGTCTTGTGTGGTTCCCACTGTGCTTTGATTTCCATCTTACCACGTCCAAGAGGGCGTGCAAAACGGTGGTTTTTGGGTACAGTCCCGAGTCACATGGAGGCAATGAGCGATAGGAGGGGATTCGTCTCTCCCGGTATAGGGAGTTGATGTTGCGCTGTGTTCGATTGGCTATAACAGGAAATCCCTGGCCAGGGTTGCTGAGATTTACTGGTAAGTGTTACCAGTAGTTTCTCGAATTGTTATAGACCTCATATCGACACGACTTATCGAGCTATTGGGGTCTGACGTTTACCACCCCCAGGTGAGATATGCGACATATCAGACGATCAGACCGGACTGTACGGTAGTGTTACTGGTCGGATTCACTGGAGTGTGAGCGGGCTTGCTCGTCGATCTTCAGATCGCTCAATACCCGGGTGGCCGTTACGTTTAGCAGACCGCTTGCGGCTTGTGGGTGTTTGATATGATCATCACCTGCTGCCGGCGTATTGACGAGTCTTTAGAGTCCTACACAGAGGTTTCCTGGCTCAAGCGAAACGAAATAGGAGCGCATATGAGATATGTGCGGGACCGAGAATAATGCGTGTATGTGATACCGTATTCCATTCTCGCGATGAATGTATCGATTAGGTTATATGCGATATACCCTAGTTATCGAATCAAAGGTTGATTCGATAAGCCGATACATAGGATACTAGTCGGTTATATGCGAAATGACCGGATCATTTAATCAAGTGTTGATTTAATGATTTAATGTACAATTATATATTTGATATATTACTTTGCATTAACTAGTATTGGTTCACTTTAAGATGGATTTTCTCACTCGGATGTGCGCATTATATATGTGATATGATTTTGTGCACTAGCTTGTATCATGTTTGATGATACATGCTTTTTGGTTAAGTGTAAAGTGTTAAACCTTGGTTAATGAATAAGTTAGGGTTTATTATTTATTATTCATTTATCTTATTTAATTATCCATTTATTTATGATAAATGAATAAAAGAAAATGAAATGAAATGGTTGCTAATTTTGGATTCTAGTTGAAGCTTCTTGATCTTTTTTGACTAAGTGACCATTTTGTCTCTAGCTTGACCCTAACCATTCCTTTAACCATGATTGATTCTCTACACATTACTATGGTTAAAGATTACGATAAGTATTCTTTTATTTTATATTTTCTAATAACTTATCATAACATTTGTCCATCTTCTTCTTCATTTCTTCAAGTGAAGAAAGCTTGCCTCCATCAATGGCAAGTGATGAAAAAGTGTGTGAAATCCAAATATAAAGTCTACCCACTTCCTATTTCTTCATCCTCTACCTCTTGCCAAGTAGTAGAGTGTGTTTACTTCACAAGTTTCTTGACTTGGTGAAGTCGGAGCTTGATTTAGCGATGCCTCGACGTAGATCATCTTCGGCATGGACATCGATGACCTAGCCCGTCCATTCTCCGACGAAGCCGACTCTAGAGCCCGGATTCCTTTTGGACAGCGGAGACGACTTCGTTGCGGAGCTATGGAGGTGGAGCACCGGATCTACAAAGGTTGTATTTCCGTACCTCTTAGTTAATTGTTAACTAGTTTACTTTTCGCCTATATATCTAGCCAACGATCTTGTTAGGGTTTGTAGGCACCGTTAAAATTTGAAAATGGCATGTTCGATGCCTTGTGAGACCTCATTAGGGTGCCTAGGAACCTTTCAATAAAGGGATTAGAAAGAGGGCAAAGTAAATTGCGACTGATATCATTCACGACCAAAACCGCGTACTTCATCGCCACTCCTATTTCGCCTTTAAAGGAATAAGGTATTATTCAGTTGTCTTTTATCATCACCTTCTCTCAAGATACGAGTACTCCTTGGTTTAGGAGGGTACACTTATTATGCTTACTGGATAGTCTTCTTCCAAACCATAGGTTGGTGCCGAACGGTAGGGAAGGAAGAAAACCATTTAGCCTAACGATGGTGTACAGAAGGTAACGACTAAAGACAAATAAAGGGATTTGGAGAGATAGCAATAAAATATACGGTTGAAGTCATGAATTGGATTATGGAAGAGGCATTGCTATGAATACCAGGATACCCCTACGAAACATATTCATGTTTCAGTGCATTGTTAAAGAAAAACTGTTTTCCCGATTAGACACTTACTCCAAGGGTATGTATTTACCAGGTTTCATTCTCATATCTGTATGGTTTTACAGATGATGAGTGGGAGTAAGTTATTGGGAATTAGGTGATTATCCTCATTATATCGGAATTCGTTGTAATTGGTGATATTTGAGGAAATCGCCAGGGTACAGTTTTCAACCTACGACGCACAGATTTTTGAGTTGTTTAACTCAGCGGATTATACAGAGTATTGTATGTTGTCCAGTGTCCATCAGGACAAAGGGGTAGGTCCTCGTACTATGTTCTATTTACTTATAACTTCTCTAGTATTTAGACATGTGTTTCGTTGAAATACAAGGTCTAAGTTTTGAGAAGTTTTGGGTATAAGAATAAAGTAGAGAACCAGGTATCACAAGTATCGGGATTCTTCAAAGAGATTGAAGATGTAGATTCTTGTGAATGGTATTCAGATGATAGTGATGGTTTTGAGAAACGTGTTTCTCTTTCAGGTTACTCATAATTGGATGGATTCCTAAGTTGAGTAATGCTGATTAGCCTCTTTCCGTTAAGTTGATATGCACTGGAGACAGCTGCATGATTTGAATATGGTTCCAATTAAATAAGTGCCAAAGTTTCTATATTGGATATAGAATGGATCGTACCTTAAAAGATATTAAGGTATGGGGAGTTGTCCAGCTTATGCTTAAAACCAGACTCTGGATAACTCAGGGCACGTTTCTGTAATGGCTGTTTGTGGGTTGACCCTGGCTATGACGAGGGTTGATATTCTACCATTTGGAAGATCAATAGTGATATTGTTCTTGACTCGCCACAGTTTTAGTAAAATGGATCTTTTTCAGAAAACAGTAGTGGGAGTATGGTAGAACTGGAAGTGATTCCAGAACCGCGAACGATTACAGAAAATTTAATAGGACCTATATATTCAATCAGGTTTGACATTCCAATAGCCACTCCGCAGATATGGTGGGTAACCTCAGACACCCGAGAGGTACTTCGGTAGCCTCAAGGACGGTGACAGGGAGGTTCTTATCTACCCAGACTTGACACTACTGTTGTTCCAGGATATGAGACCCGGTAGGAGGGTTGTCGTAGTTAGTGGGAGCAACGGAAGCATAGTGGGCAAGTAGCTTATGTCTATTTATAGACTAGAGCAGTTATAGCGGAGAAAGATCATCTATTTTTGATGTGACAGTCATGGGTTTGACTTCAATCAGAATAGGGGATGGATCTGTTAAGAAGGTAGTAGGGTGTGATGTCATGGTATCTGGATGACATACACAGAGTGGGAAGTAAAATTCCTATACTACGATCGGTTGTACTGTGGTCGTCACACAGTTGTTTCTCCAGACAGGATATGGATATAATATTTGACATTCTGGTTTCTAAGATCTATGGTTTTAGATCTGGAATTGGGTAGTTTCCCAATGTGGGTACTTTGACAGATATTCTAATGGTTTTTAGAATAGTTGACTCCTAGCATGGTGGTGTACCTGCAGGTGATGGAGTCACCCTCTCTAAAGGTGTCGTATAGACTAAAGGGGAGAGGGAAGTGCATGATTGGCAGATCACTTGCTTAGGCAATTGAGTCAATCGTGAGGTGTCAAGTACCACACCAGATTTTGTTTTTGCACTAGATGCGATAAGTTTGTATTAATCCAATCCTGGAGAGACATAAGGAAGCAGTTTTACAACATAAGCGGATGTTCTACGGATTTGATGCAGGCAGCCTCCTTCGGGAGACGATTATCATTCCAGGCTTCAAGGGTGACATGGATAACAGAGTGATTGTCAGAGTTATAGTTTTACTTCTGACGAAGAGGGACAGTATTATGGACAGATGGTCCAAGAGGATACTGTGGGTGGCATGGTGCCGGATACTGATTAGGTTCAGTGATCGATACAGTCTAAGAAGTTTGGATTTGGAGTTCATTTATGAACTAGGTCCCATCGGATATCCAGACATATTCTAAGACAGGTATTACTCAATTCGGGAGATGGCTTTCTCCGCGAACTTGAGATTAAGAGAGATATTGAAAGAAACATCTAGGCGGATCCACTCACTGAGGCTATTTCTCGAACACAATAGTTTTACAAACGGGCTTTGTGAAACTGATTAGTAGAGGAGTTGGATGTTCGGTTTCACACGGGCTGTGAGTAGTCGACATTGCAATAATTAGCCTTGAGTGCAAGTGGGAGATTGTTGGAGATAGTGCCCTCATAGTCAATTATTGGATCGCAGGTACATGATTGCAATGATTGCGGAGGACCTATACCGGTAGGACAGTCTTACTCGAGATGATAGTATGCTATCTGGTTTGCCTTTATCAGTTGTGTGCATGTTCAGGTGACTGATTACATGTTCCACTTTGATAGAGCCCTTAGGATCTTGCTTTACTACCAACTGTATGATGGCGATCATATACGTGAGAGTTAGGTAGTTTATATGCATATCTTTAATTGTGGTCCCTAGTCGTGGGAGTTTCGAGACAGGGCATCGATACTCCGGAGTAGACTAGTGTATACATTCGAGACCCCGACGAGGGGCGGTGGCCGGTCTCACAAGCCACTGGTGTCAGTTGGATCACCTAAGATGTATACAGGTGCTCATTGGGTTATGAGTACACCGGACAGGACTCGCCGGGAATCTGCTAGTTAGTACTATACCTATCGTCAGATAGCAGTTCCCTGGTGACATGTGTACAGGTTAGTTCATCGACCTGAGGTCGTCATTTGTCTCGTGTGAGTTCCCACTATGCTTTGATTTCTACCCTACCACGGCTCAAAGGAGTCGTGCAAACAGGTAGCTTTTGGGTACAGTCCCGAGCCATATGGAGGCACGTGAGCGGATCGGCAGGGGATTCGTCTCTCCCGGTATTGGGGGCGAGGTCGTGCTGTGTCTAGGAGAGCCATTACACAAAGTCCATGGCCATGGCAGGAGATTTACTGGTAGGTACTCCAGTAGTATCTCAGGGTGTTTTTGGGCTACACTCCGACACGACTTATACTGCTATTGGGGGTCTGACGTTTCTAGCCCCCTAGGTAGATATGCGATACTCATTGACGAACGGACCGGACTGTATATACATTGTCACTGTTAGGCTCAGTAGGGTTTCCGGATGAGTTCGCTCATCGGCCTGCCTTGAGGTCAGTCCGTGGGCAGCCGTTACGCATTGCTAGTGCCGCTGACGGTTTATAGTTAAACCCACTGCCAGGATACTGACGAGTCATTAGAGTCCCCTACAGACAGTTTCCCAAGTTTGGGAGAAACGTTGTAGAGGCCGTATGGTTTTATGGCAGGGTTCGGAAAATGCACGTGCGTTTACGCACGTGTCAGTTTTCGGGCAGATGATACTGGTCGGCTTTGGTTTAAGCCGGATCCAAGTATTATATTGAGTAGGTATAATATCTTTGTCTCAGTTGCATTTGTATTCGGTCGTAATACAGATGCGGGTATATTTATACAGTTACGGGGTTATCCTGAAAGTCGTTTCAGGATCACTTTTGGAAGTTGCCAGTTTCCAGTTTTCTATCAGCCGTCTTTTAACATTCGGTTAAAGACGGATTTATCTTTTCTTGGATGAGGGTGAGTCATACTTCTAGAAGGTTCTAGAAGGTTCTAGAAAATGGTGACAAGGATTATGACTCATGCGTTGATTTCTAAACATTCTTGTTTTCCTTAAGATATTCTTTTGTGTTCACATTATGATATTTTGCTTAAGGTTACTCTCCCCTCTCCTACACTCACCCCCCCACTCCTATAAGTGGCCGGCCCCCCCTCCTCTCTCTCTCACTTGATGTTTTCACTTGAAAAGATTATGATAGGTTTTATCGGTGTATGGAATTTCACAGCTCATTTCATTCCATCACCCGATTCCCTCGGCAACTTCATTAACCGATCGTCCACGGATTTGGACGAAGCGAGACAAAGTCATCTATTCATTCTCTACATCAATCTTGGTCATCTCTTTTAGCAAACTTGACGACCGAGTTTCCTCAAGTCAGAGGCGGGAGCCCGTTTAAAGAATCAGTGATGTGGTGCCACCTGGACGAGCAGATCGGAGATCGACGAGATCGGAGCAGCCGTAACGGAGCGTGGGATGATGGTTAAAGAACGAAGGACTCGGATCGTTCGGTATAACCTTTCTACACTCTTTACAGTTTGTTAGTTTAGCAATAATGGCAGATCCGGGTTAAAGTATCCGATAGTGCCAGATAAAAAGTTTTTGTTCCGCATTTGGCGTCTGTAGACGGCCGGGGCGCTAGCGTAGACTTACAGCTTCTACTTTACTAACTTGAGAATTAGTGAAGTAAACACCCTATACTAAAGTGCTAATCTAGTAGAAGATGGAGAAATAGGAAGTGAGTTCTCTTTAGAATTTTGTTTCTCACTTTGTTTCTCACTTTGGATCAAACCCTAGTTTTCTTTTCTTTCTTTTCACAAATGAAGAAGAAGAAGAAAAGAAAGAGATGTGGATAATGATCAAGTGAGAAGAATAACCATGGTGAGTGAGTATCATATACTAACCCTTGTAGAGCCATAACCATAGCTAATTGATTATGGTTGGGTTAAAATGAATCTAAGGTAAAGACAAAGCTAGTAGACTTTGTCAAAGCAAGTTAAGCTTCTACAAGCTTCATGCTCATTCCAAATCTCCACTAATTTTGTAATTATCTTAAATAATCTTAACCCTTCATAATACATAGAATGGTGTATGTCTCATACATGCATGGATGGTGTATCATCAACCATGATACAATATGATAACACATTTTAAACATATATCATATATATGTTAAAGTAGTGTACAAGTGAGAAAAACCCTAAAGTGAACAAGTGTTAGTAAATGTAAACTAGTATATCTAATATACAATTATACACTTAATTATTAAATCAACACTTGACTTAATAATCCGGTCATATCTCATATAACCGGCTAACATCCATTGTATCGACTTATCGAATCAACACTTGATTCGATAACCCGGCCATATCATATACAACCGACCGATACACATAGTCGTGAGAATAGAATACGGTATCACATACACGCATTTATTCTCGGTCTCGCACATATCACATACGTGCTCCTATTTCGTTTTGCCTGAGCCAGTAAAACCTCTGTATAGGACTCTAAAGACTCGTCAATACGCCGGCAGTTGGTAATGATCAAATCACGCACCCACAAGCCGTCAGCGGTACTAGCTGGACGTAACGGCTACCCGGGTATTGAGCGATCAGAAGATCAGCAAGCAAGTCCGCTCCAACTCCTATGAAAGCCTGCCGGTAACACTTCCCGTACAGTCCAGTCTCTTCGTCTGATATATCGTACATCAAGTCTAGGGGTGGTAAACGTCAGACCCAATAACCGATAAGTAGTGCCGATGTGAGGCTCATAACCGGTCAAGAAACTACTGGTAACACTTACCAGTAAATCTCTAATCAGCCCTGGCCAGGGACTTCCCTGTTACGGCCAATTGAGCACAGCGCAATATC
The DNA here is from genome assembly GCA_030015575.1 of Agapanthus africanus. Classification (NCBI taxonomy): domain Eukaryota; kingdom Viridiplantae; phylum Streptophyta; class Magnoliopsida; order Asparagales; family Amaryllidaceae; genus Agapanthus; species Agapanthus africanus. The sequence continues at coordinate 168,231,109 of CM057345.1, forward strand.
AACCCCCAATACCGGGAAAGACGAAACCCCTCCTATCGCTCATTGCCTCCATGTGACTCGGGACTGTACCCAAAAACCACTGTTTTGCACGCCCTCATGGACGTGGTAAGGTGGAAATCAAAGCATAGTAGGAATCACACAAGACTCTATGATGATCTCGGGTCTACAGACTAAGCTGCACAAGTGTCACCAGAGAACTGCCATCTGACGTGAGGTATAATACCATCTGGGAGTTCTCAGCGAGTCCGTCCAGTGTACTCAGTCTCCACTGAGCACCCGTATACCATCTCTGATGTCAAACACCAATGGATATGGGATCATCCATCGCCCATCTCATGGGTCGAGAAGCGTATACGCTAGTCTACTCTGGTATATCGATGCCCCGTCTCGATACACCCATGACTAGGGACCTTGAATGATGTACTTATGGACTACCATGTCCCGACTAGTGTGATCCGCATCATAGTCTAGGTAGTCAAGTACACATCCTAAGGGCTTTACCAACATGTAACAATAAAACAGTATAAAGAGACATGTATACATGTTAAAATAAAGAGCTACCAGATAGCATACTATCAAGATTAGCAAGAAAGTCCTCTCTATATATGTCCAAGCATCCAATATAATATACATCATCTGTACAATACTGGCCTCTAGGGCATACACACAACTAACAATCTCCCACTTGCACTAGGGCCAGCTGCTGTAGTATCACATACCGAGCATCCCGAAGAGTCTCTCAAACTGTATCTGGGGAATGGCCTTCGTGAGTGGATCCGCTGTGTTATTCTTCGTGTCAACCCTCCTGACCTCGATCTCCCGGCGATCAACTATCTCCCGGATCAGGTGATACCACCTCAGAATATGCCTGGATCACTGATGGGACCTGGGTTCTTTGGCCAAAGCCACCGCTCCATTGTTATCGCAATACAAAGGTATTGGATGCTCAATGAATGGAACCACTCCAAGTTCAGTAATGAACTTCTTGATCCAGACAGCCTCTTTGGCAGCATCGTTGGCAGCGATGTATTCAGCCTCCATTGTCGAGTCTGCCACGGTTTCCTGCTTGGAACTCTTCCAGCTAACCGCCTCTCCGTAAAGGGTAAAGACAAAACCCGACTGCGACGTAGAGTCGTCCTTATCACTCTGGAAGCTCGAATCGGTAAAGGAATCCACTTGGAGTTCTCCGTTACCATACACCAAGAGCATCTCTTTAGTTCTTCGTAAGTACTTGAGAATGCTCTTCACAGCTGTCCAGTGACTCTCTCCAGGATCAGCTTGATACCTACTCACTACACTTAGTGAGTATGCTACATCGGGTCTGGTAAATAGCATCGCGTACACGATAGAGCCTACTGCCGAAGCATAGGGTATCCCTTGCATGCGAGCTCTCTCCAAATCAGTCTTGGGAGACATCTCTTTGGAGAGAGTGAGCCCTGAGATCATGGGTAAAAACCCACGTTCGGACTCTTCCATACTAAACCTCTTTAGTATGGTGTCAATATACCTGGATTGGGACAATCCTAATATCCGTTTAGATCTATCTCTATAGATCCTAATTCCCAATATGCAAGAAGCATCACCAAGATCTTTCATTGAGAATCTTTGTGGTAAGAAGAGTTTCACCGATTGCAGCATAGGAATGTCATTTCCTATCAAGAGTATGTCGTCCACGTACAATACGAAGAAGACAACCTTACTCTCTGCCACCTTCTTATAGATACAAGGTTCATCTACGTTTTTGACGAAATCAAACTCTTTGATAACGACGTCAAAGCAGATGTTCCAACTCTACGATGCTTGCTTTAACCCATAAATGGATTTAAGCAGCTTGCACACCTTCCCGCTGCTCCCACTATCTACGAAGCCCTCTGGCTGAGTCATGTACACGCACTCTTCTAAATCACCGTTTAGAAAGGCGGTCTTAACATCTATTTGCCAGATTTCGTAGTCATGATATGCAGCGATGGCAAGCATGATCTGGATGGATTCAAGCATAGCCACTGGAGAAAAGGTTTCATCATAGTCCACACCTGGTCTTTGACAAAAACCCTTTGCAACAAGTCTAGCTTTGAAAGTCTCCACTATCCCATCTACACCAAGTTTTTTCTTGAAGATCCACTTTCTCCCAATGGGTTTTACCCCTTCAGGAGCAACTTCCAAAGTCCATACTTTGTTAGTGTACATGGATTCCATCTCAGACCGTATTGCATCCAGCCATTTTACTGAGTCTCCACTCGTGATGGCCTGCTCGAAGCTAGTTGGGTCATCATCAACCATGATGCAATCCTCATTCCCACCATCCATGAGAAAACCGTAATATCTCTCAGGTGGGTGAGGAACCCTACTAGATCGGCGGAGTGGTTGGGGTTCATCGGGAACTACCGAATCCTCTGGTTCTACCAAATCTTCTGTTGTGGTTTGTACAGCTGGAACCTCTTCCAGTTCTACCTCAGAGCCACTAATCTCTTTTGCAAGAAATTCCTTTTCTAAAAAGGTGGCGTGTTGAGCAACAAATACCCTTTCTTCCTCACTGTGGTAGAAGATATACCCTCGCCAATGCTTGGGATATCCAACAAACTTACACAAAACAGATCTTGCCTCGAGTTTGTCCAGTTTTTGTCTTTTGACATAGGCCGGGCAACCCCATATCTTAATAAAATTAAGATATGGTCTCTTCCCCTCCCATATCTCATATGGGGTGGTTGGCACAGATTTGGTAGGAACCCTATTCAGTAGGTATGCTACTGTCTCCAGTGCATATCCCCAGAAGGAAATAGGTAACTCAGCTACACTCATCATTGAGCGCACCATATCTAATAGGGTGCGATTCCTCCATTCCGATACACCGTTTTGCTGTGGTGTATATGGAGGAGTTAGCTGAGAGAGAATCCCATTCTCTTTTAGGAAGTCCAGGAATTCATTGCTCAAGTATTCACCTCCTCGATCAGATCGAAGGATTTTAATACTTTTCCCGGTTTGGTTCTCGACTTCTTGTTTATATTCTCTAAATTTCTCAAAAGCTTCTGATTTGTGTTTCATCAGGAACACATATCCGAATCTAGAAAGATCGTCAGTGAATGTAATAAAGTACGAAGAACCATCCCTGGCATGTGTAGACATGGGACCGCATACATCACTATGTATCAGTCCCAAGAGTTCGATAACTCTTTCTCCGTGTCCCGTAAACGGTGTTTTGGTCATCTTGCCTTTGAGATATGACTGGCAAGTGTCATAAGATGAAAATTCAAACGGATTTAAATATCCATCTTTATGCAACTTAGCTAGCCATGTCGCATTGATGTAACCCAGTCTACAATGCCACATGAAGGATTCGTTCAGTTCTGAACTCTTCCTCTTGTGTGTGTTTGTTATGCTCAGAACTGTAGATTGATTTAGAACATAAATGCCATTGCACAACGTGCCTGATCCAACCAACTTTTGGTTAAGGAAAATGTTCATAACATTATCCTGTAATACAAAATTATATCCCTCTTTACTTAACAAAGAAACCGATATAATGTTGCATATCAGGTTCGGCATGAAATAGCATTCGTTCAGAATCAATGTATTAACAGTTGGCAATACAAGGTGATATTCCCCGACGGTTTTAGCCGCAACAATTGCACCATTTCCAACCCTTATGTCTTTATCACCTTCTCCAAGTTCTCTACCTTTCCTAAGCCCATGTAACTGATTACATATATGGGATCCTGACCCGGTATCCAATACCCAGGACGTAGAGAAAATGGAGAAACAGTTCTCAATAACGAACACATCCGAAGAAAATGCATCAACATGTACTTTCTTCATTCGGGTGGCATGGGAATCCTGGTATTCCCCTATATCCTGATCAGTCTTATAACTCTTATAAGAAAGAACGGAACGAACGTTCCCCAGCACAGTATAACATGCGGGTTCGGTCAATACATCCATATTATTATCTTTATTAAGGCATGATATGGTCGCTACCTGGAGAGAGAGAGAGAAGAAAACACTTTAGCGTATGCTCTTGTAAGATCAGATTGGTTATTATCTTATCTAATCAGGATGGCTCCTACTGTTTTTATCAAATCTTCCTTCAAATCCTAAAAGGAAAGACTAGCCGGGATTAATTACACCTTACAACTTCGTCGATCTTTCAGCCAGGCCAGTGTCGGTACTTTGAGGGAGGTTTCCCATGCTTTCGCACGGACCTAATTAAACTAAACCTCGTTTTCCCAGAGGCGTAACCCCATTGACACCTTTCTAGACACCTACTTGATCGGCTAATTGTCCTGTGTAAAACTCTCCCAGGAGTAACAATTACTCGCAGTGGTTATCGGGATCCAACTATCTCATAGAAGGCATGCAATCTCATTGCAAATCTCAACACTTGAAATTCCCGATAATATTTTGCCCCAAGCATCCCATGACCTTGACGGAGGTCAACAAACCATAGGGTGCAAGTCAAGTTCAACCCGTCATTTCTTGATTGAATCAAACCCACCCGCACGACCCTTGACGGAGGTCAATAAGGTCGTACGACTACCCTAATCCAATCTGTATCATATGCATAAGCAGATAAATACTAGTTAGCTATCACACACTACGCCTTGACGGAGGTCAACAAACGTAGCACGAATACTAAGCAGGACTTATCTGAAATGACGGAGGGCTACGACAGGTTTTTCTGAAAACCTATAGCGTAATGAACTTGATATTGTCGTAGAATCATGTGAATTTTGAAATGGAGTGATTTTGAGGCTTTTATTAGTTTTTCTAAAGTGGTCACTCCCGGTGAAGGGATCTCGGCTCTTTCCTTATGGAATAAGGTGCAGGATATATCATATACATCACTATGCAAAGAAAAACTCCAAAAGCAGTCAAAAGTCAGACCGAGTGTTCTAGCATCTGCCAGTTTTGCTAAAGAGGTCACTCCCGGTGAAGGGATCTCGGCTCTTTCCCCATCGAATAAGGTGCAGGGTATATCATATATACCGCTATGCAAAGCAAAAACTGTAGCTACCCTTTTATTTGAAAATTTGATTCTACAACATCTTTTAGATTTCTTTTCTTTCATTAATCACATTAATGAAGTCCCGTCATTTAAGTCACCTAAACATCACAGATAAATACGACGTATACTTATGCCATCCGCATTCACCTCGATGTCCCCTCGTGCACCGTTAGGTTAGGTAACTAACGGCAGAGCAGGGTAGGGCTAGCGTGGGTGTAAAACATAAGTAACGCCTATATAATATATCATATATACTATATACAGTATTTATCACAGAACATCAAATGATCACATCAAATATATCGCAGCAGAAGAAACATATGAAATATTGGATATTCTAGGACGTCCGTATTTTCAATACGAGCCAGTATAAAACACGGATTCCACGGTCATGATGAATAGCCAAACCCATACTCCTAGACCCCTACGAGAGCGGCAAGCAACCCTACCAATTCTGGAGTTAGGAGACTCGGACTCGACTCCTCGAGTTGGTCTCCCACTGGACTCCAGAACCCGGTTACTTGTGCTCTCCTCCTTGGGTCTATCCTAGTGCGGAAAAGTAAATAATATACAACAACGCTGACAACTTCCGCAACCTGGAAGTGCCCCAATAAAAGAATATTACATACAAGTTTTTTACATGAATGAAAATGAAAAACACTTATCTCACATAAAAAAAACCCCGGCTATTCGAAACGCGACGATCCAATACAACATATCCAGCAACACATAACATCACATGTCATCAACGTAAGTAAATATGCGCATCCCAATTGTCGTTGATATATAGCAACGAAACCGGCGATATCACATATTACACTTACGGTCACAGAAAAGAAAGTGTAAAACTACAACATTTGGAATCCACGATCTCCTTAGACATCGTAAATCCGAAATATCACATATTTCGCATTTCATGCCTAACCGTGTAAATTCCACATATTGTATCACATTCCAGATAAATAGACATTATTAAAGTTTTCGATCGAATAATCAAATACCCAAGATTTCTTAAATAGCTCAACACTTGAGCGGAGTTCAAAAATTCCAGAATACGTCACAGTAGCAACGGTCCAGCCGTAGAAGGGTCAAGCCAACGCCTCACATGTGGCACGCCGTACTGCCCCAAACCCTAAGGTTCAAAGGGCAGTTCAAGACGGTCACATAATCGAGTTAAGGTTTGTTGTCTTCTAGAGGGTCCGTCACATTTCTTGCACGTTTTTCCGAAATAATTAAACCCGAGAAAAATTCAACACTTGAAACTTTTTCGTGCCTGGAAAAATTGAGTTAGTGATATCCATTCGAACATTTTAATACTTACTAAATTATCCGGAATAACAAAACAAAATTAAATTCTCCGATCGAATTGACGATTACAAAATGAACCCCTGAAAACTCAACATTTGGGTCAGATTAAAAATACCCATAAAATAACAATCACAGAATCTAGAATTACTGTGCAAAAAGAAGATCCAACGGTCACCAACCTGCCGCGGTTCCGCGGCACAAGCTGGGATTTGCCGCGGAACCGCGGTCAACTTTTCGATTCAGGTCCTCATTTTGCACGATAATTCTTATAAAACCCTGCTGATTTTTTTAGATATTTTTAATTCACAAAAATCCCAGATTTTGAAAATTGTCCAGAGAGGGGGTCGTTTTGTCGTATTCGGGTTCGTTCGGAGTTTTAACTTCGTTAACGCATCGATTAATGCTCTAGGTAGGCTCTGATACCACTGTAGGGTTACTAGGCACACTAACAAGGCTCTACAAGGCATCGACCATGCCAAACATAAATTTTTATGTGCCGAATAACACTAAGCAAGATCGTATACTAGAGTTTAGGCAAATCGAAAGGCATGTAAACAACTTTACTCTAAGATATCACGAAATACAACCTTTGTAGATCGGTCCTCCACTTCTCTAGCTCCTTGATGAAGTCCCTTCGCTGCGATCGTGGTTCTTCCGGACCCTTGCATGGCTTCACGAGGCGAAAAGGTACGACCTTTGCTTGAAGTCTCCGAGGCCGAAGATGATCTACGTCGAGGGAATTCCGACTCAAGCTTCTACTTCACTAATTTGAGAATTAGTGAAGTAAACACCCTATACTAAAGTTCTAATCTAGTAGAGGATGGAGAAATAGGAAGTGGGTTCTCTTTAGAATTTTGTTTCTCACTTTGGATCAAACCCTAGTTTTCTTTTCTTTCTTTTCACAAATGAAGAAGAAGAAGAAAAGAAAGGGATGAGGATAATGATCAAGTGAGAAGAGTAATCATGGTGAGTGAGTATCATATACTAAATCTTGTAGAGCCATAACCATAGCTAATTGATTATGGTTGGGTTAAAAGGAATCTAAGGTACAGACAAAGCTAGTAGACTTTGTCAAAGCAAGTTAAGCTTCTACAAGCTTCATGCTCATTCCAAAACTCCACTAATTTTGTAATTATCTTAAATAATCTTAACCCTTCATAATACATAGAATGGTGTATGTCTCATACATGCATGAATGGTGTATCATCAACCATGGTACAATATGATAACACATTTTAAACATATAACATATATATGTTAAAGTAGTGTACAAGTGAGAAAAACCCTAAAGTGAACAAGTGTTAGTAAATGTAAACTAGTATATCTAATATACAATTATACACTTAATTATTAAATCAACACTTGACTTAATAATCCGGTCATATCTCATATAACCGGCTAACATCCATTGTATTGACTTATCGAATCAACACTTGATTCGATAAGCCGACCATATCATATACAACCGACCGATACACACAGTCGCGGGAATAGAATACGGTATCACATACAAGCATTTATTCTCGGTCTCGCACATATCACATACGTGCTCCTATTTCGTTTTGCCTGAGCCAGTAAAACCTCTGTATAGGACTCTAAAGACTCGTCAATATGCCGGCAGTAGGTGATGATCAAATCACGCACCCACAAGCCGTCAGCGGTACTAGCTGAACGTAACGGCTACCCGGGTATTGAGCGATCAGAAGATCAGCAAGCAAGCCCGCTCCAACTCCTGTGAAAGCCTGCCGGTAACACTTCCCGTACAGTCCGGTCTCTTCGTCTGATATGTCGCATATCAAGTCTCGGGGTGGTAAACGTCAGACCCCAATAACCGATAAGCCGTGCCGATGTGAGGCTCATAACAGGTCGAGAAACTACTGGTAACACTTACGAGTAAATCTCTAATCAGCCCTGGCCAGGGACTTCCCTGTTATGGCCAATCGAGCACAGCGCAACATCAACCCCCAATACCGGGAGAGATGAAACCCCTCCTATCGCTCATTGCCTCCATGTGACTCGAGACTGTACCCCAAAACCACCGTTTTGCACGCCCTCATGGACGTGGGAAGGTGGAAATAAAAGCACAATGGGAATCACACAAGACTCTATGACGATCTCGGGTCTACAGACTAACCTGCACAAGTGTTACCAGAGAACTTCCATCTGACGTGAGGTATAATACCATCTGGGAGTTCTCGACGAGTCCGTCCAGTGTACCCAGTCTCTACTGAACACCCGTATACCATCTCTGATGTCAAACACCAATCGATATGGGATCATCCGTTGCCCATCTCATGGGTCGAGAAGCGTATACGCTAGTCTATTCTGGTATATCGATGCCCCGTCTCGATACACCCACGACTAGGGACCTTGAAGGATGTACTTATGGACTACCATGTCCCCACTAGTGTGATCCGCATCATAGTCCAGGTAGTCAAGTACACATCCTAAGGGCTTTACCAACATGTAACAATAAAACAGTATAAAGAGACATGTATACATGTTAAAGTAAAGAGCAACCAGATAGCATACTATCTTGACGAGCAAGAAAGTCCTCTCTATATATGTCCAAGCATCCAATATAATATACATCATCTGTACAATACTGGCCTCTAGGGCATACATACAACTAACAGACCCCTCAAAGATCAAGACGATTATGGAAATTCCCACGCCAAGAAGTCTCAAACAGCAGCGGTCTCTCCAAGGAAAGCTCACGTATATCTGGCGGTTCATAACCAACCTTTCCGGAAAATGCTGTCTCTATGGTCATTTGATGAAGAAGGGGACCCTGTTCGTCTGGAATCAAAAGTGACAAAATGCACTGAACGAAATCAAACAGTACCTGCAAAATTCGCCGGTATTGACTGCTCCGGTTAAGGGAATCCTATATACAACGGCTCTTGAATGTTCTCAAGGCACGATATGGGCACAAGAAAATGATCAAGGAAAGGAGAGAGCTCTATACTATTTAAGTCGAGTTGTCCTGGAGGCAGAAAACAACTATTCCCCCATCGAATAGTATTGCCTGGCGTTGATTTTCGCAATAACGAAGCTCGGACATTATGCCTTGGACCATGAGGTCCACTTCATATCGAAGGTGGATCCTCTTAAATGTCTAATGTCAAGGGCCATACTAACAGGAAGGCTTGCCAAATAAGACCTCATCATGACGGAGTTCTCGATAACGTATCGACCCCTTAAAGCAGTGAAAGGTCAGGCCATTGCTGACTTTCTCGCGGAGCATCTGATACTAGCTGACTCCCCCTTAAATTGCGAGTTGCCGGATGAACATGCGTTCGACGCAATCGAAGAAGTGAAAGAAGAAAATGATTCCCAATTGGAATTCTACTTAGATGGAGTATCTTCCATGATGAGGCGAAAGCAAAACACCCCTATAATCAAAGCCACGGTGGGCTTTATTTTCGTGTCCCCGCAAGGAGGGATATTGCGTTACGCCCTTTCCATAACGGAGCCAAGGATTAACAACGAAGCTGAATATGAAGCTTTGATAGCAGGCCTTGAGATCGCTATCGATATGGGAATCAAAGACCTTCTCATATATGGAGACTCCCAACTGATCGTTAGCTAAATAAATATCTACTATCAGACATGCAAGCCAGAGCTGATAAAGTATGGAAAAAGAGTGCAACAACTGCTGACACAAATACCTTTTTATACCTTGGAAAGTATACCGCGTGCAGAAAATAGCAAGGCGGAAGCATTGGCCAAATTGGCTAAGGAATTGGCTGATGAAGACCTTGATGACATGAGGATCATTGTGCAAAGCCGCATGGTTCTCGCGCCAATAGATATTTCTTCGGAAGACTTAATAGAGCCATCCGAAAGAAAATAAATGACCGAACAAGTAGCCCTTCAATTAAAGGATGAATAAAAGGTTAAGGACTGGAAGGAAGCCTTCATAGATTACTTTAAGTCCCAACGAACGCCCGAAAATGCGTCGTCTAGACATCAACTCAAGGAACGAGCTTTGTTCTTTCGCCTTCGTCAATGATACTCCATACAAGCGATTGTTCGATTGTCTGCGGTTAAGATGCTTGTGGCAAAAGGAAGCAAAGAAAGTCGTCAAAGAAATTCACGATGGACTCTGCGGTTCTCATGAAGCTGGGCTAAATATGAAGCTGAAGATAAAAGAAAATGAGTTACTATTGGCCTACGATGATACAAAACTACCTCGAATATGAGAAGCAGTGTCACTCATGCCAAATTCATGGGGACTTCATCCACAAACATCCAAATCCGTTACACCTAACAGTGACTAGCTGGCCGTTTGAAATGCGGGGAACCGATATAATTATCCCTATCGAACCGGCATCATCCAAAGGACATCGGTTTATATTGGCAACGACCGATTACTTCTCTAAGTGGGCAGAAGCAGTACTACTGAGGGAGGTGAAAACGGATAATATCCTCCACTTCTTCAGAACCCATGTCATCTATCGGTTTGGCACTCCGCGACGGATAATCTCGGATAATGGGCCAGTTTATAGGAGTCATAAAATAAGGCGCTTCGCAAAGCAGCATAAAATGTTAGTTATATGTATGCCCTAGAGGCCATTACTGTACATAGGATGTATATTGTAGTGGATGCTTAGATATATATAGGGAGGACTTTCTTGCTCGATATGATAGTATGTTATCTGGTTGCTCTTTATCTTAACATGTACATTTATTGTCTCTCTATTACATATTGATAAAGCCCTTAGGATGAGTACTTGACTACCGAGATTATGATGCAGATCATATTAGTGGGGCAGAGGTAGGCGGTGAGTACATCCTTAGATTGTTCCTAGTCGTGGGAGTATCGAGATAGGGCATCGATACTCCAGAGTAGACTAGCGTATGCGCTTCTTGACCCATATGATGGGCGATGGATGATCCCACATCCATTGGTGTTTGACATCAGAGAAGGTATACGGGTGCTCAGTGGAGACTGGGTACACTGAACGGACTCGCCGAGAACTCCTATTTGGTATTATACCTATCGTCAGATAGCAGTTCTCTGGTGACACTGGTACAGGTTAGTCTGTCGACCCGAGATCCTCATAAAGTCTTGTGTGATTCCCCCTGTGCTCTGATTTCCACCATACCACAGTCAAGAGATTGTGCAAAATGGTGGTTTTTGGGTATAGTCCCGAGTCACATGGAGGCAATGAGTGATAAGAGGGGATTTGTCTCTCCCAGTGTTGGAAGTTGATGTTGCGCTATGCTCGATTGGCCATAACATGAAATCCCTGGCCAGGGTTGCTGAGATCTAATGGTCAGTGTTATCAGTAGCTTTTTGAACCGTTATGGACCTTGCATCGACATGACTTATCAGGCTATTGGGGTCTGACGTTATACTACCTCCAGGCTGTGATATGCGACATATCTGACGAAGAGACCGGACTGTACGGTAGTGTTACTGATTGGATTCACAGGAGTATGAGTAGGCTTGCTTGTTGATCTTCTGATCGCTCAATACCCGGGTGGCCGTTACGTTTAGCAGACCGCTTGCGGCTTGTGGGTGTTTGATATGATCATCACCTACTGCCGGCGTATTGACGAGTCTTTAGAGCCCCACACAGAGATTTCCTGGTTCATGCGAAACAGAGTAGGAGCACATATATGATATGTGCGGGATCGAGATTAATACGGGTATGTGATACCGTATTTTATTCTCGCGACATGTGATATCGGCCGGATATATGTGATATAGCCGGGTTATCGGATCAAGTGTTGATTCGATAAATTGATACATAAGATATTAATCGGTTATATATGATATAGCCTGATTATTAAATCAAGTGTTGATTTATTAATTTAATGCATAATTATATATTTGATATATTAAATTACATTAACTAATATTAGCTCACTTAACCATTTCTTTTTCTCACTTTTGATACACTTAACATATATGTGACATATGTTAATTGTATTGTTTTCTTTTTACACAAATAATATATATGTGATATATATTAGTGTGTCATGCTAGGTTACACATGCAACATGGATGTATGAGACTCACACCATGCTTAGCTTAATGTGGGTTCATATTTATTATTAAGTAATTAAAAATTAATGGAAAATTGTCATGGTTGAGTTTAGTGGAAACTTGTAGAACCATTGAGTAAGTCCACTCTTTTTGTTTTAATTAAGATATTTATTAACCTAACCATTAATATTAGCTATAGTTTATTCTCTACATGAGTTAGTGTATGACATAAACTCACCCATGGTTGTTTTTCTAACCTCATGAGTGTAACATTTTCAAAAATATAAAATATTAATTTTGGGAATTTTTATAATTTAATATTATTTTACTGATTATTTTAATATTAAATCTATAATTAAATGAAATTAAATAGGAAAAATGTTAGAAAAATTATGAAAAATTATGGAAAATTTTAAAATAGGGTAAATTAGTGAATTATGACATTTTTAAGTTTTTGTGATTAGTTTGACACTAATTTAGTGCTAATCGCGATTAAAAATCGCTAATCGGGTTTTTTGGCAATTTTGTGCAAAACTTGCACATATCACTTTTTCTACACTTGTGCATCTTTCTTGCCATGATTTATCATTTGGGTTTACTATTCTTGTGAGAAGGTTTGGATTTAAAAGAAAAGGAAAATGAAAAAGAAAAAGAGAAAAGAAAAGGAGGGTAGGTGAGAGAGAGGCATGGGACACCATTGACCTTGAGACTTAGCCATTCTCCCATCATTTCTCCCCCTCTCTCCTATGCTTGCTGCTGCTGCCCTTCTCCATCTTCCTCCCCTCTTCAACTCCTCAAATCATCTCTAAAATCACCCCAAAACCTCACACTCATTTCATTAAAATTGTGCAAAATCCCTAGATCTACACATGGAGCTAAGGAAGCAAGGATTTTGGCCACTAGGGGCAACTCAAGAAAATTCTTGAGTTGCCAAATGAGGTATATTTCTGAACCATTAGCTTAATTATAGCCTTTCCTATAACCCCATGTTAAGATTTAATCGATATTGTGTGATATTATGGACTTGATGAAAACCTAGTTAGGGTTTGAGTAAAATTGGTGTTGCATTATGAAATTAAGCTCAGTTAAGGTTATCCCAACACTTTAGTGTAGGAATTGGAACCCAAAACCTGAAGCTAGAACCAGAATACGGATTTTAGAAACCGATATCGGGGAAAAACTGGAATCTGCCACTGTTATTAAGAATCTGCTAACATCCCGAGACTCCTAAAATAAAATTGAGTGGACAGTGAGATGTGCAGGCACCAGAGAACCACCACACCAAACCCTAGCTCCCCATTCCACTGTGAGGCCGCCAAAATCCCCTTTCTGGCCGCAATTTGCGGCCAGACCTGAGAGGAAATTCCTCGTTTTGCATGCATGGCCCTATTTCCTCAATTCTTGGCCCTGGGTACTTCTAGTTTTGACAGATTCTATCTAGGGTAAAATCTGGGACATATATCCTAAGTTGCTGTTTTGGATTCGTGTTTCCGTATTCCGTATTTTTGATTCTGAAATTGTGGATTGTGTTTTGCCTCGACTATTTGACGTTTATACGACGATATAGAGGATTTATTGCTGGTTTTGAAGGCGTGCCATAGGTTCTCACCTATAGGCCCCCTTATCGTATCGTTCCGGATTTCATGCGCCGTTTTAGCTTGGATTTGGTTTTAATGCGCATATACGATATTTGATGTGTAGGTACCCATGAAGACTTCGGGACGACAAGAAAATGCGTGGTGACGTCCGCAAATGATGATGTAAGGTGAGTAGATTATATCTACAGGGGGAAGTCGGGTGGATGGCGTATAGCACCCCCGCAGTCCGTAGATAGATTACTATGTAGTTTAATTGTGATAGTTGGGTGTATTATGGATAGTATATGGTTAGAAGTGACTAGTGTAGTTCATAGTCGCGAACCCTAGGATAGAATTACACCCACACACACACCCTTGCTTATCACTTATACTTGCACTGTGATTGATGATATGGGATGACTTTGGAGATGAGTCGATGATGTGGGCTTGGTGCCGTGAGATCGGTGATTTGATACGATTCATATGTGGGATATGACTTGTGATTCTTGCGGGCTTGGGATATGTGTTTACCCCCGCATGCATACTTTATTGATGGTATCGATTTGTACTAGACATAGAGTAGTACCCCCAGATTATATGATCTGATGATAGTGATACCTGTTATGTGACGAGATAGTGAGATGTTGACCCCTACCCAGCTATTGGGATGCCGTACGATGATTTACCGTACGAGCCGATATTGATGATAGATCCGCACTCAAAACTCGAGGATATCTTACGATATGACATTGAGGCGAGATCACCGACTATGTATCTTTATATATACCGACTCAGATTTAGGTGGTTTCCACACCTACCCCTCCTGATCGACCTGTTACTTAGATGTAGTTTGCATAGTAGATACTTCACTGTGGTGTTGACTACTAGAGTTCTGCATCTTCATGTTATTTGCATTGCTGGCATATGTTCATTGCTATATTACTATCATGCTGTTAGGACACCAGCACCATTATCGATGATGCGTATGTTCCACGTACACTATTTGTCGGCTCACACACTTCATCATCGATAATTGCCATGCCACTACACTGTAGTAAGACTGCATTCATGATATGATTCTTCCTTCGACACATGCACATTACTTCTATGTTGCATGACTTCCGATATGATTACTTTTCTTTACATGTCGCATACATCATGGATTGATTGCATAGCACATCGCATTGGATTTACTTCCTGATGTTGGATTTTCATGTGATTTCTGATTTTGAGGACCGTGGGATTATTTAAGAAAAGATGCTCTTTTATGAAAAACCCGGTACCTCGTGATATGATATTTCGGTGCGTCCACCACGCGTTTTCTCGGTGCTGAGACGTGTGCTTGAAACCCGATTCGAGGAGGTGATGATCCGTTTGCGGGTTCGTGGTGGGCCCGGTATGGTTCCCCTCGGCAAGATGATCGATGAGTTTGCCGATTGAGCCTGGAGGCGGGCGAGCACCTACCAGTGATTGTATTTGAGCTCGGCGGATATCTGGGGGATACCGACCGGAGACGAGAGATGGGCGTACTGCTGGGGCCGAGGGCCGATTCCGCAGACATAGCCCGCGGGCCGATCCGGACTGACGGAGCCCGTTAGATGAGGATTTACGTGTCGATGCTAGGCACGGGTTTCATGATGTTTTTCCATGCTTTTGTTTATATCCTCACATTGCATACATGATACTCATTGTCAGTGGGTGACAGGTGGACGGGTTCCACATATATACAGACTTGGATTATATACAGATTGGGATCATATACAGACTGGATTTACACTTATCATACTTCATTTGTATATATAACAGGGTATGAGGGCGCTGTTATATATACCCTTACACCAATATTAGTGGTATGGGACGCTAATATATGTGTATTGATATCATTGATATTTCATCATATTTACTTCATGCAGCCGTACCTTTTTCTGATGACATGTTGTTACCTGAGTACCTGGCACTACCTACATGATTAGATGTTATCTTGCCACCTTATTACACTCAGATGTACTCTTGTGGATTATATTACTGATCGTTGACTTAGGTTTATGTCTTGCATTCGGTTTCTGCTTGTAGATGTTTCTATTCACGAGTTGGCAACTCACCCCCGTTGTGCCACAGTTCTTGCAGGTTCTGTCGTACAGGTTTTATTGCGGCATTTCTGGCACACTACCTTCTTGCGGGTGATTTGCTTTGGTAGGTGGATTCTTTCGCATCAATAACCACCATTGCATTTATTTATTTCATTGTATCTAGAATTTCCATCAACCAAAACTTGTATATTGTTTCAGACGTAGACTAGTGATGTATTATTCGACCTTAGAGTCGCGCTTAGTAGTATTGCGGTTTTCTTGTTGCTTTTGAGCTTCTTTTAGATTTGATCCTCGGCACTTGGCGTTGTATATTATTGTTGCATGTGTGGTTGTGACCGTCGATTGACGAAGAGCTAGCTCCCGCTTGGGGATGCCTTTATCATTGCATATATATTGTTATCCTTGTTGTACCCCATTCGGGGCCAGTTTTACAAAAGAAACTCTGCCGAAATTTTTAGAAAAGACTTATTGTTTTCAAAACGTACCTTCGGCTTAGTTATTTAAAAATCTTGATTTCAAACATGTATTTCTTCACTTCTTTAAACCAAATTCTTTACTTATTTCTTAAATGGTTTTAGATTTCTGGGCTTTTGGCTTACTTGGATCAGATGGAGTTCTATAGACTTCATATGGTATCAAGGGCCAGTCACGTGCTCTTTCGGGTCGTGACAAAGTTGGTATCAGAGCGCTAGGTTGACCTTGGTTCGAGTCTAAGTTTGACTATGTGGAGCCTAGGGAGTTATTATATACGGAACTTGGGCTTGACCTTACGGAACTTAGACTTGGTCGAGGGGGTATTAGACCCGAACTTTCGTCGTTTTAGGATGACCCTTGGTTGATGGAATAGGTGACTAAAGTAGAGTGACGTACCGTTGGTATGTTCCGCGACATACTTACGACACGCTACTCCGCTTAAGGAACCTTAGGATGTACATATTTTCGAGATCAGTGATTCTCTTTATCTCCATGATTATACATCCATTTGAGATTCCCGATTCTATTAGTTTCATGATCATACCTTCATTGATGCTGTTCCTTCCTATGATCATGTATCCACCTTGGATCTGTTGTTTCCTTTCTTGCCATTGGTGTACTCTCTTGATACTCGATTGAGGTTCCTTTCACCGTGTTTGAGCGCAGTTTGGGCTGCTGCTAGGGTTACGGCCGGTGTGAGCTCGTTTGGTACGAGGGCCGACCATTGTGTTTTCTGGTGACATGGGAACGTCTCGAGTTAGTGTTGTAGATTGTGACCTCTAGCGGAGGCGAGTGCTTGGTCTTGCACCGGACGATCGGGCCATTGTTAGAGCTGCCAGTTGAGAGAGGACTGTTGATGTACAGCATACCTCAGAGATTGTGATGTCGCCTACCGTGCAGACAGATAGATTGTTTCCAGCTAGAGACGACTTCACGCAGATTCGTTGAGAGTCGATAGAGACGATCGAATGTCAGGAACCTATTTTCCAAGTTTAAAGTATACGGAAAGACATGCAGGTGATTC
Source organism: Agapanthus africanus (assembly GCA_030015575.1). NCBI lineage: Eukaryota > Viridiplantae > Streptophyta > Magnoliopsida > Asparagales > Amaryllidaceae > Agapanthus > Agapanthus africanus. The sequence continues at coordinate 168,248,579 of CM057345.1, forward strand.
TATGGACCCTCTAGAAGAATGAAACCCTAACTCGACTTAATGACCGTGTGAAAGCCTTTGAACCTTCGGGTTTGCGGCGGTTCCTCGGCGCCATTAGTGAGGCTTGGGTTTGCCCTTCTACGGCTGGACCACCGACGCTGTGGCATGTACTCGATACTATTAAACTGTACCCGAGATGTGAGCTCTTGGGGGATTATGAGGATCTGACGAGTCGATCGGATGGTTCGACATCTTTCGGATATCGTGATGGGACACTGCTTGGGAGACTCCAAATGCGAGCGTAGCCGTCGGAGCACAGTTCGTGTAGCCACGATGAGTTAAGTCCGAATCAGTCGACATTTGAGCAAGGTGGAGTAAAGAGTTCGTACGAGGTTTCGACGAGATGACGTCCCACTCCGCTGACATCAGAGATGTGATACGCACCCGAAGGCATGGTATATGGATGTATCTTCCAGAAAGAAGCGCGATAAGTATGCAGCCGTTCCGGAATAAGCTTTAGCTTCAGCATTGGATGACGACTTCCGGCATTTCGGCAGGATTGAGATTTGAGAAGGAGACCTCGACAGGACCCTTCGGGAAACGATACGAGAAGACCTAGACCCAGGAGTGGTCATATTTCGCACACCCAGCAGGACAGAGTTCGGCATGGTCGACGAGGTAGTTGACCAGGTTCGGATAAAGGAACTTACCCAGATGCGTTGCGAATTGATCAAAGACGGACGAGTGATGAGTATTCCTTCGATGGTTGGGACGTGTTCCCGAGGACCTGTTCGGCCTGACATCTTCTACAGAATGGTGAAGCTACAGATTACGCGATTTTGAGTCCGTGCGAGAGACTTCAGATTGGCCGTGGCCGAGAACAGTGCAGTGCATAGTAGCTTGGCGTGACATCATATTGGACGACGATAGAGACTGGTGGAACGAGAGGCTCGTGTGAGACACTGACGAGCTGCCATTACTTCCCGTCGAGACTAGAGACCTGATATGCTTACAGAGACGTTGGGATGTGACCAGTTTCCGAGAAAATATTGTGTTGAGGACACAGATGTCTCTCCAGTGTAAAGAGGTTATGTAAGAGAGTCAGCCTCCGTACAGATCGGCATAGGCATGATTGGAAGAGACCTTGAGCAGGATTCTTCCAGGACATTGCTGCAATGATGTTTGCACCAAGGATCAGATGTGTGACGTGCTTTCAGAGAGCCAGAGGCCGACGCCAGTGATATGCTACCTTACGAGTAGTCGTGAGGTTTGACCGAGAGATGACCAGAGAAGTGCCCGAACGGAATCGTTCCCGTTAGCACACCTGACAGGGCCGATGAGCCGATTGACCGCGAGATAGGAAATCCGCAAGGAAGATAAGGACCCAGAGTCAGAGGACGCCAGACCGTGAACAAGAGACAAGTAGATATCCTGCGCTGCTAGCAGTGGATGCACCGACTCCTTCTCGACCTCGAAGGAGGAACTACCGACGACGGTATTTATGATTTGTAATTTTGTGATTCGATTATCACGTATCCGTCATTTTGGATTTCGGTATTTTGGGGCGTTCTGTTTGCATGATTTAGTTTTGATGATTGAGTTTCATGATATTGGTTTCATGCACCTTTAGTGTTTTGATATACGATTTTGGTGCACGCCAGATGCACTAAATCGGGATTCTTCGTGCATGTCACATGCACCTGATTTTTTTCTGTCAGGCACACACGTTGCCTACGACAGATGTTTCGTGCACACCAGTTGCACCTAGATGTTGTTTTGTATACCTGTTTGACACATTTATGGATTTTGATTCCTTGCGCACCAGACGCATAGGATATTCTTATATATGCATTTTGGGATTGATTTCTAGTAGAGCAGTACATTTTATGATATTCTCTCTGTATTGATATTTTCGGAGCCCGACAAATTGGATTATTACTGAAATTGTTTTAGTATTGGGGGTTTAAATTTAAATTCGGGGACCGAATTTCTTTAAGGGGGGTAGATTGTAACATTTTCAAAAATATAAAATATTAATTTTGGGAATTTTTATAATTTAATATTATTTTACTGATTATTTTAATATTAAATCTATAATTAAATGAAATTAAATAGGAAAAATGTTAGAAAAATTATGAAAAATTATGGAAAATTCTAAAATAGGGTAAATTAGTGAATTATGACATTTTTAAGTTTTTGTGATTAGTTTGACACTAATTTAGTGCTAATCACGATTAAAAATCGCTAATCGGGTTTTTTGGCAATTTTTTGCAAAACTTGCACATATCACTTTTTCTACACTTGTGCATCTTTCTTGCCATGATTTATCATTTGGGTTTACTATTCTTGTGAGAAGGTTTGGATTTAAAAGAAAAGGAAAATGAAAAAGAAAAAGAGAAAAGAAAAGGAGGGTAGGTGAGAGAGAGGCATGGGACACCATTGACCTTGAGACTTAGCCATTCTCCCATCATTTCTCCCCCTCTCTCCTATGCTTGCTACTGCTGCCCTTCTCCATCTTCCTCCCCTCTTCAACTCCTCAAATCATCTCTAAAATCACCCCAAAACCTCACACTCATTTCATTAAAATTGTGCAAAATCCCTAGATCTACACATGGAGCTAAGGAAGCAAGGATTTTGGCCACTAGGGGCAACTCAATAAAATTCTTGAGTTGCCAAATGAGGTATATTTCTGAACCATTAGCTTAATTATAGCCTTTCCTATAACCCCATGTTAAGATTTAATCGATATTGTGTGATATTATGGACTTGATGAAAACCTAGTTAGGGTTTGAGTGAAATTGGTGTTGCATTATGAAATTAAGCTCAGTTAAGGTTATCCCAACACTTTAGTGTAGGAATTGGAACCCAAAACCTGAAGCTAGAACCAGAATACGGATTTTAGAAACCGATATCGGGGAAAAACTGGAATCTGCCACTGTTATTAAGAATCTGCTAACATCCCGAGACTCCTAAAATAAAATTGAGTGGACAGTGAGATGTGCAGGCACCAGAGAACCACCACACCAAACCCTAGCTCCCCATTCCACTGTGAGGCCGCCAAAATCCCCTTTCTGGCCGCAATTTGCGGCCAGACCTGAGAGGAAATTCCTCGTTTTGCGTGCATGGCCCTATTTCCTCAATTCTTGGCCCTGGGTACTTCTAGTTTTGACAGATTCTATCTAGGGTAAAATCTGGGACATATATCCTAAGTTGCTGTTTTGGATTCGTGTTTCCGTATTCCGTATTTTTGATTCTGAAATTGTGGATTGTGTTTTGCCTCGACTATTTGGCGTTTATACGACGATATAGAGGATTTATTGCTGGTTTTGAAGGCGTGCCATAGGTTCTCACCTATAGGCCCCCTTATCGTATCGTTCTGGATTTCATGTGCCGTTTTAGCTTGGATTTGGTTTTAATGCGCATATACGATATTTGATGTGTAGGTACCCATGAAGACTTCGGGACGACAAGCAAATGCGTGGTGACGTCCGCAAATGATGATGCAAGGTGAGTAGATTATATCTACAGGGGGAAGTCGGGTGGATGGCGTATAGCACCCCCGCAGTCCGTAGATAGATTACTATGTAGTTTAATTGTGATAGTTGGGTGTATTATGGATAGTATATGGTTAGAAGTGACTAGTGTAGTTCATAGTCGCGAACCCTAGGATAGAATTACACCCACACACACACCCTTGCTTATCACTTATACTTGCACTGTGATTGATGATATGGGATGACTTTGGAGATGAGTCGATGATGTGGGCTTGGTGCCGTGAGATCGGTGATTTGATACGATTCATATGTGGGATATGACTTGTGATTCTTGCGGGCTTGGGATATGTGTTTACCCCCGCATGCATACTTTATTGATGGTATCGATTTGTACTAGACATAGAGTAGTACCCCCAGATTATATGATCTGATGATAGTGATACGTGTTATGTGACGAGATAGTGAGATGTTGACCCCTACCCAGCTATTGGGATGCCGTACGATGATTTACCGTACGAGCCGATATTGATGATAGATCCGCACTCAAAACTCGAGGATATCTTACGATATGACATTGAGGCGAGATCACCGACTATGTATCTTTATATATACCGACTCAGATTTAGGTGGTTTCCACACCTACCCCTCCTGATCGACCTGTTACTTAGATGTAGTTTGCATAGTAGATACTTCACTGTGGTATTGACTACTAGAGTTCTGCATCTTCATGTTATTTGCATTGCTGGCATATGTTCATTGCTATATTACTATCATGCTGTTAGGACACCAGCACCATTATCGATGATGCGTATGTTCCACGTACACTATTTGCCGGCTCACACACTTCATCATCGATAATTGCCATGCCACTACACTGTAGTACTACTGCATTCATGATATGATTCTTCCTTCGACACATGCACATTACTTCTATGTTGCATGACTTCCGATATGATTACTTTTCTTTACATGTCGCATACATCATGGATTGATTGCATAGCACATCGCATTGGATTTACTTCCTGATGTTGGATTTTCATGTGATTTCTGATTTTGAGGACCGTGGGATTATTTAAGAAAAGATGCTCTTTTATGAAAAACCCGGTACCTCGTGATATGATATTTCGGTGCGTCCACCACGCGTTTTCTCGGTGCTGAGACGTGTGCTTGAAACCCGATTCGAGGAGGTGATGATCCGTTTGCGGGTTCGTGGTGGGCCCGGTATGGTTCCCCTCGGCAAGATGATCGATGAGTTTGCCGATTGAGCCTGGAGGCGGGCGAGCACCTACCGGTGATTGTATTTGAGCTCGGCGGATATCTGGGGGATACCGACCGGAGACGAGAGATGGGCGTACTGCTGGGGCCGAGGGCCGATTCCGCAGACATAGCCCGCGGGCCGATCCGGACTGACGGAGCCCGTTAGATGAGGATTTACGTGTCGATGCTAGGCACGGGTTTCATGATGTTTTTCCATGCTTTTGTTTATATCCTCACATTGCATACATGATGCTCATTGTCAGTGGGTGACAGGTGGACGGGTTCCACATATATACAGACTTGGATTATATACAGATTGGGATCATATACAGACTGGATTTACACTTATCATACTTCATTTGTATATATAACAGGGTATGAGGGCGCTGTTATATATACCCTTACACCAATATTAGTGGTATGGGACGCTAATATATGTGTATTGATATCATTGATATTTCATCATATTTACTTCATGCAGCCGTACCTTTTTCTGATGACATGTTGTTACCTGAGTACCTGGCACTACCTACATGATTAGATGTTACCTTGCCACCTTATTACACTCAGATGTACTCTTGTGGATTATATTACTGATCGTTGACTTAGGTTTATGTCTTGCATTCGGTTTCTGCTTGTAGATGTTTCTATTCACGAGTTGGCAACTCACCCCCGTTGTGCCACAGTTCTTGCAGGTTCTGCCGTACAGGTTTTATTGCGGCATTTCTGGCACACTACCTTCTTGCGGGTGATTTGCTTTGGTAGGTGGATTCTTTCGCATCAAGAACCACCATTGCATTTATTTATTTCATTGTATCTAGAATTTCCATCAACCAAAACTTGTATATTGTTTCAGACCTAGACTAGTGATGTATTATTCGACCTTAGAGTCGCGCTTAGTAGTATTGCGGTTTTCTTGTTGCTTTTGAGCTTCTTTTGGATTTGATCCTCGCCACTTGGCGTTGTATATTATTGTTGCATGTGTGGTTGTGACCGTCGATTGACGAAGAGCTAGCTCCCGCTTGGGGATGCCTTTATCATTGCATATATATTGTTATCCTTGTTGTACCCCATTCGGGGCCAGTTTTACAAAAGAAACTCTGCCGAAATTTTTAGAAAAGACTTATTGTTTTCAAAACGTACCTTCGGCTTAGTTATTTAAAAATCTTGATTTCAAACATGTATTTCTTCACTTCTTTAAACCAAATTCTTTACTTATTTCTTAAATGGTTTTAGATTTCTGGGCTTTTGGCTTACTTGGATCAGATGGAGTTCTATAGACTTCATATGGTATCAAGGGCCAGTCACGTGCTCTTTCGGGTCGTGACAATGAGTTTCATTCTCATCTCATCTTAATCTTCTTCTTCATTAAGAAAATACTTGCTAGCTTTTTTTCTAAATGAGAAAATATTGTGAGAAAATTAAATCTAAAGTGAGCCTATTTCCTACTTCATCATCCTCTACTATATTAGCCATTTAGTTTAGGGTGTTTGCTTCACTAATCTACCATTAGTGAAGAGGTAGCATGAGCTAGAGTCTCCTCGACGTAGATCATCTTCGGCCTCGAAGATTTCGAGCAAGCTTGTTCATTTCTTCATGTGAACCCTTACTAGAGTTGGAGTGTTCACTACTTGGAGCGAAGGGATACTGCACGGAGCTATAGAAGTGAAGGACCGGTCTACAAATATTGTATTCCTCATTCACTTTGTATGCAAAGTTGTTTGCATGTAGTATTGTTTAAATCTCTAGTTAAGATTCTAGGGTTAGGGTTGTTTAGAACGGCAAATTTTTGAAAACGGCATGGACGATACCTCCTGAAACCTTGCTGCCGCGCTATGTAACCCTACAGTGGTATAAGAGCCAATCTAGAGATTTAAACGATGTTTGTTAGATTACGAAACCGAAATTACTTCGAAACTTGAAACCCTAGGATCCAGTTTCTGTCGAATTTTAAATGGCCTGTAAAATTTTTTTTAGCAACTGCAGAATGTTGTATGAGATATAACATGAACACAGAAGAAATTTGAACCCACTTGGCCGGATTTTGGCCAAGCACATGAGCAATAAAATCGAGCAGGCCGACCCAGTGTAGGTATTCTGGCTTCAAATTTTTTCAGTGTTCCAGGATCTGGGTTTTGGTGTTCAGGTGTTGCTAGTTTTTGCCAAATTTGCATGTGATGTTAACTTTCCGCAAAGGCAATTCGGAGTGTTTCATAGTCGTAATTCTAACATCTATTCAGGTTATTTAGACGACGTTAAAAAGTTTGAACGGATATCAATAACCCATATTTTCCCTCGATGGAATTTTCCAACAGTTGGATTTTTTCCAAGTTTAAAATCTTCAGAAAATCATACAAGCGATTTTGTGGACTCTCTAGAAGAACGATACCCAAACCCAACTTTTTGGATCGCGGAACCGCGGTCATACCCTAGGATTTGCGGCAGTTCCGAGGCGACATGAGTGAGACCTGGGTCGGCCCTTCTAGGATGGTTCATAGGAACTGTGGCATGTTCTGGGTACTTTTTGAACTCTGCTCAAGTGTTATGCTTTTAGGGAAATTTTAGGTGTCTGTTTATTCGATCGAAAAGTTTAACATCGTCTAGCTATCTGTGATTGTGATACAATATTTAGAGTCTACATAATTAGTTATGAGATAACTAGTTTGAATTTTATAAATCTAGCAGTTTAGTCTCATTTGATCGGTTGCCACAGAATTTTGATGTGGATCAAAAGTCCGTCGCAATTACGTAGTGTACACGGATACTCGTCGGGTAACCTTACTAGATTGCCATGCTCCATAGCCCCAACCAAGTGACTGTAGGAGAACCTCATTTCCAAAAGCATCCGTTCGGGTACTCCTGGCCGCGGTGTTCCGCCTTAGTGCACTTCGTCGACGGCATCGGGGGTAAGACCGTCTACTAAAGTTTCCAACGAGCATTCGATCAGGTTATCGGGAATCTTGTTGAATGACCCAACAGGTTATTGGAAAGTGTTTTCAATATCGAGACAAAAATGTAGGGTTTATAATTGTTAGGCATGTGATGTCTAAGGAATTCATTTGGTTAGGCATGAAATCCAAAGTATGTGATACATTGGGTTTATGATGTCTAAGGTGGTTGCGGATTCCAATTGTTGTAGTTTTTCACTTTCTTTTCTACACCCGTAAGTGAAATATATGGTGTATCGCCGGTTTCGTTGCTATATGTCAACGAAAATTGGGATACGCATATTTACTTATGTTGATGACATGTTGTAAGTCTACGGTAGCGCCCCGGCCGTCTAACAGACGCCAAATGCGGAACAAAAACTTTTATAAACTTGCGCTATCGCATACTATATCCCGGATCTGCCATTAACGCTAAACTAACATATTGTAAAGAGGGTAGAATTGTTATACCGAACGATCTGAGTCCTTCGGTCTTCAACCATTATCCCACGCTTTGTTGCAGCTGATCCGAACTCGCTTGATCTCCAGTCTCGTCGTCCAGGTGGCACCACGTCGACAGATCTTTAAACGGACTCCCGCCTCTGAATTGAGGCAACTCGATCATCAAGTTTGCTAAAAGAGATGACCAAGATTGATGTAGAGAATGAGTAGAACACTTTGTCTCGTTACGTCTAAGGCTATGGACGAACGGTATGAAGTTGCCTTTTGAATCGGTTGATGAAATAAAATGAGCTATGAAATTATATGAAGCAAAACTATCATCATAAATTTCCAAAATCAATCCATGAAGCTCCATAAATGTGGCCGGCCTCAATAAGAAGAGGGGGGTGAGTGTAGGAGAAAGGAGGGGGTGATAATAAGCATTAATGAAGAAATGAGTCACTTAACACCTTGTATTTATCATTAATGCTTCCTAATGAGTCACTACCCTAGTCATCATAACACATCACCACTCAATTAATGCATCATTAATGAACTAATGACTCAAGAGCCAAGTCACCATCCGGAACCATTTAGAACCATGACTCACCCAAGAAAAGATAAATCCGTATTTAACTGAATGTTAAATACGGGTGATAGAAAACAGGAAACTGGCAACTTCCAAAAGTGATCCTGAAACGAATTTCAGGATAACCCCGTAACAGTATAAACATACCCGCATTTGTATTACGACTGAATACAAATGCAACTGAGACAAAGATATTATATTTACACAGTATAATACTTGGATCCGGCTTAAACCAAAGCCTACCAGTATTATCTGCCCGAAATATGACAGTGCGAAAACGCACGTGCATTTTCCGAACCTTGCCATAAATTTCTATACAGGCTCTACAACGTTTCGCCCGAACTTGGGAAAGTGTCTTTGGGGGACTCTAATGACTCATCAACACACTGGCACTGGGTATAACCACTATCACGTCAGAGGTACAAGCTGTACGTAACGGTTGCCTATGTATTGATTGGAAGAGAAGCTGACGAGCGAACTCATCCAGAAACCCTACTGAGCCTGACAGTGACAATATTTGTACAGTCCGGTCCATTCGTCTATGAGTATCGCATATAGGGCCTAGGGTGCCGGTAAATGTCAGACCCCCAATAGCTGTATAAGTCGTGTCAGCGAGCAGCCCAGAACACCCTGAGATACTACTGGAATACCTTTCAGTAAATCTCGATTACCCTGGCCAGGGATTTCATGTAATGACTCTCCTAAACACAGCGCGATCTCACCCCCAATACCGGGAGAGACGAATCCCCGACGATCTGCTCACTGCCTCCATGTGGCTCGGGACTGTACCCAAAAAATACCTGTTTGCACGACTCCTTTGACCCGTGGTAGGGTATAAATCAAAGCACAGTGGGAACTCACACGAGACAAATGACGACCTCAGGTCGATGAACTAACCTGTACACATGTCACTAGGGAACTGCTATCTGACGCTAGGTATAATAGCAACTAGCAGGTTCCCAGCGAGTCCTGTCCGGTGTACTCATAACCCAATGAGCACCTGTATACATCTTAGGTGAATCAACTAACACCAATGGCTTGTGAGACCGGCCACCGCCCCTCGTCGGGGTCTCGAATGTATACACTAGTCTACTCTGTAGTATCGATGCCCTGTCTCGAAACTCCCATGACTAGGGACACTTTAAGGATGTGCTTATAGACCCCAGCTCCCACATATATGATCGCCATCATACTGTTGGTAGTCAAGCAAGATCCTAAGGGCTCTATCAAAGTGTACCAGTGATAAAGACAAACCAGATAGCATACTATCATTTCGAGTAAGACTGTTTTATCGGTATAGGCCCTTCCTCAATCATCACAATCACGTACCTGCGATCCAATAATTGTCTTTGAGGGCACTATATCCAACAATTTCCCACTTGCACTTAAGGCTAATTATTGCGATGTCGCATACTCACAGCCCATGTGATACCGAACATCCAACTCCTCTACTAATCAGTTTCACAAAGCCCGTTTGTAAAACTATTGTGTTCGAGAGATAGCCTCAGTGAGTGGATCCGCCCCGATATTTCTTTCTATGTCTCTCTTAATCTCAAGTTCGCGGAGAAAACCATCTCCCGAATCGAGTAATACATGTCTTAGAATATGTCTGGATATCTGATGGGACCTAGTTCATAAATGAACTCCAAATCCAAAGTTCTTAGACTGTATCGATCACTGAAACTAATCAGTGTCCAGCACTATGCTTCTCCCAGTATCCTCTTGGACCACCTGTCCATAATACTGTCCCTCGTCAGATGGAAAACTATAACTTTGACAATCACTCTTTCATCTATGTCACCTTTGAAGCCTGGAATGATAACAATCTCCCGAAGGAGGCTGCTGTCATCAAATCCGTAAAACTGCTTCCTTATGTTTCTTCAGAATTAGATTAATATAAACTTATCGCATCTAGTGCAAAAACAACATCTGGTGTGGTACTTGACATCTCACGATTGACTCAATTGCCTAAGCAAGCAATCTGCCAATCATGCATGTCCCTCTCCTCTTTAGTCTGTAAGACACCTTTAGAGAGGGTGACTCCATCACCTGCAGGTACACCACCATGCCAGGAGTCATCTATTCTAAAATACTATTAGAATATTGTCAAAGTACCCATATTGGGAAACTACCCAAATCTAGATCTAAAACCATAGATCTAGTAACCAGAATGTCTGATATTATATCCATATCCTTTGTGAGAAACAACTGTGTGACGACCACAGTACAACCGATCATAGTATAGGAATTTTACTTCCTACTCTGTGTATGTCATCCAAATACCAGGACATCACACCCAACTATCTTCTTAACAGATTTATACCCTATTCTGATGAAGTCAAACCCATGACTGTCACATCAAAAATTAGATGATCTTATCTCCGCTATATGTGCTTAAGCCTATAAATAGACATAAGCTACTTGCCCATTATGCTTCCGCTGCTCCCTCTGACTACGACAACCCTCTGGCAGAATAATATATACGTACACTTCTAAAGCAAGTTTAGAACGATGCTTAACCTCCTGCCGGGTATCATAGCCTGGAACAACAGTAGTGTCAAGTCTGGGTAAACTAGAACCTCCATGTCACCGTCTTTGAGACTACCGGAGTACCTCTCGGGTGTCTGAGGTTACCCACCATATCTACGGAGTGGCTATTGGAATGTCAAACCTGATTGAATATATAGGTCCTATTAAATTTTCCGTAATCGTTTACGGTTCTGGAATCACTTCCAGTTCTACCATACTCCCACTATTGTTTTCTAAAAAATGCATTTTACAAAAACTGTGGTGAGTCTAGAACAATATCACTATTGATCTTCCATATGGTAAAAAATCAACCCTCGTCAAAGCCAGGGTCAACCCACAAATTGCCATTACAGAAACATTCCTTGAGTTATCCAGTGTCTGGTTTTAAGCATAAGCTGGACAACTCCCCTTACCTTAACATCGTTAAGACATGAAGCATTCTATATCTAATATAGAAACTTTGGCACTTATTTAATTGGAACCAGATTCAAATCATGCAGCTGTCTCCAGTGCATATCAACTTAATGGAGAGAGGCTAATCAGCATTACTCAACTTAGGAATCCATCCAATTATGAGTAACCTGAAAGAGAAACTAATTTCTCAAAACCATTACTATCAACTGAATACAAATCACAAGAATCTACATCTTCGATTTCTTTGAAGAATCCCGATACTTGCGACACATGGTTCTCTACTTTATTCCTATACCCACAACTTCTCAACACTTAGACATTGTATTTCTATGAAACACTTGTCTAATAACTAGAGAAGTCACAAGTATATGGAATATAGTACGAGGACCAACCCCTTTGTTCTGATGGACACTGGACAACATACAATACTCTGTATAAGTCTGCTGAGTTGAATAACTCATAACCTGTGCGTCGTAGGTTGAAAACTGTACCTAAGCGATTTCCTCAAATATCACCAATTATAAAGAATTCCGATATAATGAGGATGGTCATCTAATTCCCAATAGCTTACTCCCACTCATCATCTGTAAAACTATACAGATGTGAGAAGCATACTTGGTAAATACATACCCTGGAGCAAGGGTTTAATTGGGAAATCAGTTTTAAATTAACAATGCACAGTGTAACTGAAACATAAAAATGTTTCGAAGGGATATCCTGGTATTCTTAGCAATGCCTCTTCCATAATCCAATTCATGACTGTAACCGTATATTTCTTTGCCATCTCTCCAAATCCCTTTATTTGTCTTTAGTCATTACCTTCTGTACACCATCATTAGGCTAAGTGGTTTTCTTCCTTCCCTACCGTTCGGCACCAGCCTATGGTTTGGAAGAAGAATATCCAGTAAGCATAATAGGTGTACCCTCCTAAACTTAGGAGTACTCGCAACTTGAGAGAAGGTGATGATAAAAGATAACTGAATAAACCTTATTCCTATTTCTCCTGAACCAGAATCGATCCTCGAAAAAATATCCTTCGAGTTCGTATATAACCATACGATGGATTTATCCAATGGAATTGGATGTTCGTAGTGATACGGGTTGTTCTGGAGAAATTAAAGGTGAAGTAGGAGTGGCGATGAAATACGTGGTTTGGTCGTGAATGATAGCAGTCGCAATTTACTTTGCCCTCTTTCTAATCCCTTTATTTTGTCTTTAGTTAGTACCTTATGTACACCCTACTTAGGCTAATTGGTTTTCTTCATTCCCTACCTTTCGGCACCTGCCTATGGTTTGGAATAAGACTATCCAATAAGCGTAATAGGTGTACTCTTCTAAACAAAGGAGCCCTCGCAACCTGAGAGAATGTCATAATAGAAGACAATTGAATAAACCAATTCTATTTCTCCTGAACCTAGATCCATCCTCGAAGAAATCCCTCCGAGTTCGTATATAACCATACGATGGATCTATCCAATGGAAGTGGATATCCGTAATAATACGGGGTGTTCTGAGAAATACAAAGGGTAAAAGAAGGAGCGGCAATGACTTATGCAACTCAGACAATCCAAAAGCCAGTATTTTAAGAAGGTTCGGTCAACTTGGTCACTGAGCTATAGTCTAGGGTCGGACGAAGGTCGCTGCCAAAAAAAAAGAGAGAAAAGAAACACTCTGCGTGCACTCTAACCTAAATCAGAATGGTTATCACTTTATCTAATTAGGAAAACTCCCACTATTATTTCAAATTCTCCTCCAAACCTGAAAGAAGAATTAGTCGGGATCACCCGAAGAGTAAACCAACTCATCAGTGAGAATCGGGATCCAACTCTCATCGCATGATAACATGAAGGAATCCACTCATGTTATCATACTCCAGAAGGTATGCTCAAGTTTTGCAAGTTTCCTGTATGTTTGAAACTGCCGATATAATTTTTATCCCATGCTCTTATGACCTTGACGTAAGCTACCAAATCATAAGCCACATGTCAAGTTCTACCCGTCATTGTCCTGATTAATTTAGGTCATCGTACATGCCCTTGACGTAGGCCAATAAGGCTATACGTCTGTCCTAAACTAATGCATCTATCTATGCAACAAATGAATACCCAGCAGCTACCAAACACCATGCCTTGACGTAAGCCAACAAACATAGCTTGAATAATACTAACCATCCATAAGAAATGACGGAGGATTATGGCTGGTTTTTGGCGAAAAACCTTTAACGTAATGAATTTGATCTCATTGAAGGAACCTGATAGCTTTTTATAAAAAAATATAGTGGCGAAAACCTTTTGCTAAAGAAGTCATTCCCGGTGAAGGGATCTCGGCTCTTTCCTCGTGGTATGAGGTGCAGGATATTCCAACTGAATACCGCGATGCCAAGCAACTTGTAATCGACTATATTGAAGTTATAACCCTGACGCAAACTTCTGCTCAAGGGGTCACTCCCGGTGAAGGGATCTCGGCCCTTGCCTCGTCGAATGAGGTGCAGGATATTCTAACTGAATACCGCTATGCAAAACAAAAGGAAACGTCTTTGTAATAACTCCCTTTTAAAATTTGTTCCAACAACATCAAATATAGGTTTGTTTTATCCTTGCATTGGTAAGAATCAATGCAGTCCCATCAATTAAACACACCAGAAAAGAACGAAAATATAATGTACGTATATGCCATCCGCATTCGCCACTAGGTCCCGTCATCACTCGTTAGGTTACTTAACTAAAGACAGAGCGGGGACAGGGCAAGCGTGGGTGCAAAACATATACAACATCTACTAGTATATATACCAATATATAATAATCGCTTCAGGTATGATAAATTCAACATTACAGAAAAGTAATAAGCATCACCGAACAATACAGATAATCTGGGATCCCCGGGTTTCACAGAGCCGCTACTGAAACCCTACGTCCCCCCTGGTTGTGTGGATAGCCTGTGCAATGAAACCTAGACCCCTACGGGTGTGGCAAGTTACCCGCCAAAACCTGAAGCGAGACAGCCCCTTACAGCAAAATGAATGGACTACCCGGCACTTCACGGAATCCGGTAACTTGAGCTCCCCTCCTTAGATCAACCTGTACCCCCTACGAGTGCGGTGAATAGTCTGCCAATTCTAGAGTGAGGCCCCTATGCCTCTCATAGCCATGAGATACGGACCCGTTGCCCTCCAGAACCCGGCTATCCGTGCACTCCGTCGCGGGATAAACCTAGTACAGAAATAAAAATATATACAACGAGTACATCGACCTCAGCCCGGTCGTGCCCCAAAAGAATATTATACAAACAGGTAGTGACAGCAGTCCACAAGTCGGACGCTCGCCCCGCAATATCAAATGTACAAATAAATCCAAACAGCACTACCATTGCACACTGCTATCCACCACGACAAATCCGCAACATCACAGCACAACACAGAACATCAACGCGAATGTCACATTCGCAAACCCGTCTAAAAGAACTATAGCAATTAGACGCAATTTACCGGTCAAATGACATTCCTGATCGGAGATATAATATAAGTACTGTAAATTAACACGTTTAAATTTCGATCGACAAAATTTCCCGAAGTGGGCCCCACGTACATCTACTGTAAAGTAATAAAAACTGGGCCCAAAAGAACAGTACCAGAAACCACAATTTCCGAAGATGAAAGCCCAGAAGAAAAATGGACCACCAAGTCACCAAGATGGCCGTGCTTCCGCGGTCAAAGCTAGGCTTTGACCGCGGATCCGCGGCCGTACGGTCGACTTGGTGGATCGTTTTTCATCTGTTTCCATTAAAAAGCCTGCTTAATTTTCTGGTATGGTCAAAATAATTTTTAGAACAGATTTAAAATCAACAGAAACTTTAACACTAAAAATTGTGATTTTCGAAAATTCGTTCGATCGATATTTTAAACGCGTTAGCACAAGTTAGTAAAGCTTAATGGTGAGGCTCTGATACCAATGTAAGTCTACGGTAGTGCCCCGGCCGTCTAACAGACGCCAAATGCGGAACAAAAACTTTTATAAACTGTCACAATCGCATACTATATCCCGGATCTGCCATTAACGCTAAACTAACATATTATAAAGAGGGTAGAATTGTTATACCGAACGATCCGAGTCCATCGGTCTTCAACCATCATCCCACGCTTTATTGCAGCTGATCCGAACTCGCTTGATCTCCAGTCTCGTCATGCAGGTGGCACCACGTCGACGGATCTTTAAATGGGCTCCCGCCTTTGAACCGAGGCAACTCGATCATCAAGTTTGCTAAAAGAGATGACCAAGATTGATGTAGAGAATGAGTAGAACACTTTGTCTCGTTACGTCCAAGGTTATGGACGAACGGTTAATGAAGTTGCCTTTTGAATCGGGTGATAGAATAAAATGAGCTATGAAATTATATGAAGCAAAACTATCATCATAAATTTCCAAAATCAATCCATGAAGCTCCACAAATGTGGCTGGCCTCAATAAGAAGAGGGGGTGAGTGTAGGAGAAAGGAGGGAGTGATAATAAGCATTAATGAAGAAATGAGTCACTTAACACCTTGCATTTATCATTAATGCTTCCTAATGA
Source organism: Agapanthus africanus (assembly GCA_030015575.1). NCBI lineage: Eukaryota > Viridiplantae > Streptophyta > Magnoliopsida > Asparagales > Amaryllidaceae > Agapanthus > Agapanthus africanus. Next base: position 168,264,774 of record CM057345.1, read on the forward strand.
GTAACTACCTTAGTCATCATAACACATCACCACTCAATTAATGCATCATTAATGAACTAATGACTCACAAGCCATGTCACCATCTAGAACCATCTAGAACCATGACTCACCCAAGAAAAGATAAATCGATATTTAACCGAATGTTAAATACGGGTGATAGAAAACAGGAAACTGGCAACTTCTAAAAGTGATCCTGAAACGAATTTCAGGATAACCCCGTAACAGTATAAACATACCCGCATTTGTATTACGACTGAATACAAATGCAACTGAGATAGAGATATTATATCTACACAGTATAATACTTGGATCCGGCTTAAACCAAAGCCTACCAGTATTATCTGCCCGAAATATGACACGTGCGAAAACGCACGTGCATTTTCTGAAACCTGCCATAAATTTCTATACGGCCTCTACAACGTTTCGTCCAAACTTGGGAAAGTTTCTGTGGGGGACTCTAATGACTCATCAACACACTGGCACTGGGTATAACCACTAGCACGTCAGAGGTACAAGCTGTACGTAACTGTTGCGTATGTATTGATTAGAAGGGAAGCTGACGATCGAACTCATCCAGAAACCCTACTGAGCCTGACAGTGACAATATCTGTACAGTCCGGTCCATTCGTCTATGAGTATCGCATATAGGGCCTAGGGGGCCGGTAAACGTCAGACCCCCAATAGCTGTATAAGTCGTGTCATAGAGCAGCCCAGAACACCCTGAGATACTACTGGAATACCTTCCAGTAAATCTCGATTACCCTGGCCAGGGATTTTGTGTAATGGCTCTCCTAAACACAGCGCGATCTCACCCGCAATACCGGGAGAGACGAATCCCCGACGATCTGCTAACTGCCTCCATGTGGCTCGGGACTGTACCCAAAAAAATACCTATTTGCACGACTCTTTTGACCCGTGGTAGGGTATAAATCAAAGCACAGTGGGAACTCACACGAGACAAATGACGACCTCAGGTCGATGAACTAACCTGTACACATGTCACCAGGGAACTGCTATCTGACGCTAGGTATAATACCAACTAGCAGGTTCCCGGCGAGTCCTGTCCAGTGTATTCATAACCCAATGAGCACCTGTATACATCTTAGGTGAATCAACTAACACCAATGGCTTGTGAGACCGGCCACCGCCCCTCGTCGGGGTCTCGAATGTATACACTAGTCTACTCTAGAGTATCGATGCCCTGTCTCGAAACTCCCACGACTAGGGACGCTTTAAGGATGTGCTTATAGACCCCAGCTCCCATATATATGATCGCCATCATACTGTTGGTAGTCAAGCAAGATCCTAAGGGCTCTATCAAAGTGTAACAGTGATAAAGACAAACCAGATAGCATACTATCATTTCGAGTAAGACTGTTTTATCAGTATAGGCCCTTCCTCAATCATCACAATCACGTACCTGCGATCCAATAATTGACTTTGAGGGCACTATATCCAACACATGTGATATTATGTGTTGCTGTGATATGTTATATTGGATCGTCGTGTTCTGAATAGCCGGGGGATTTTATGTGAGATGAGAGTTTTCTTTTTCATTCATGTAAAAGCTTGTATGTAATATTCTTTTATTGGGGCACTTCCGGGTTGAGGATGATATCACAATTTGATGTATATTATTTACTTTTCCGCATTAAGATAGACCCAAGACGGGGAGCACAAGTAACCGGATTCTAGAGTCCAGTAGGAGACCATCTCGGGGAGTCGAGACCGGGTCTCCTAACTCTAGAATTGGGAAGGTTGCTTGCCGCTCTCATAGGGGTCTAGGGATGTGGGTTTGGCTATTCATCGAGACCGTGTAATCCGCATTTTTATTGGCTTAATTAAAACACGGAATTCCTAGTATATCCAATATTTCATATGTGCTCTTCTTCTGCTGATATTCTGTGATGTGATCACTTGATATGTTCTGAGACGAATTCCTATATTATACATATGATATATAATAACTATTGATGCTTTCATTTTTTCTGTGATGCTTGTGAAGTATAATTGATGGAACTTCATTAATGAGATTAATGAAATAAAAGAAACCTAAAGATATTGTAGAAACTTGTTTTAAAAACTTGTAGCTCTAGTTCTTGTTTTGCATAGCGGCATTCCTTGTAGAATATCCAGCTCCTTATTCGATAAGGAAAGAGCCGAGATCCCTTCACCGGGAGTGACCTCTTTAGCGAAACTGGCAGATGCTACAACCCACTCGGTTTGTCTTTTGATTTTTTCAATAGTTTTTGCTTTGCATAGTGGTATTTGTGAAATATCCTGCACCTCATTTGATGAGGAAAGAGCCGAGATCCCTTCACCGGGAGTGATCTCTTTAGCAAAACTAGTAAAGGCCTAAAAAACACTCCTTTTTAAAATCACTTGATTCTACAACGATATCAAGTTCATTACGCAAAAGGTTTTCTTAAAACCTGTCGTAGCCCTCCGTCATTTCAGATAAGTAATTTTTAGTATTCGTGCTGCGTTTGTTGACTTTAGCCAAGGCGTAGTGTGCGGTAGCTAATTAGTGCTTATCTGCAGCATATGATGCGATTGAGTTTGGGTAGTCGTGCGGCTTTGTTGACCTTAGCCAAGGGTCACGCGGGTGGGTTTAATTCAATCATGAAATGACGGGTTGAACTTGGCTAGCGCTTATGATTTGTTGACCTTAGCCAGGGTCATAAGTTGCTAGGGGCAGAAGATTATAGGGAATTTCAAGTGTTAAAATTTGCAATGAGATTGCATACCTTCTATGAGATAGTTTGATCCCGATACCCACTGCGAGTAAGAGTTACTCCTGGGAGAGTTTTACACATTACAATTAGTCGATCAAGTAGGTGTCTAGAAAGATGTCAACGGGGTTATGCCTCTGGGAAAATGAGGTTTACTTTATTTAGGTCCGTGCGAAAGCATGGGGAACCTCCCTCAAAGTACTGACACTGGTCTGGCTGAATGGTTAGCGAACTTGTAGAGCGTAATTAATCCCGGCTAGTCTTTCCTTTTAGGATTTGAAGGAAGATTTGATAAAAACTGTAGGAGCCATCCTGATTAGATAAAATAAACAACCAATCTAATCTTGCAAAAGAGCGCACGCAGAGTGTTTTCTTCTCTCTCTCTCCTGGTAGCGACCGTGACATGTCTTAATCAAAATAATAATATGGATATATTGACCGAACATGCTTATTATACTGAGCTGGGGAACGTTGGTTCCGCTCTATCTTAAAATTGTTATAAGTCCGAGCAGGAAATAGGGGAATATCCGGATTCCCATGCCACCCAATCGAAAAAAGTGCATGTTGATGCATTTTCTTCGGGTGTGTTCGTTACAAAGAACTGTTTCTCAGTATCCTCTGCGTCCTGGGTATGTGATACCGAAACAGGATCCCGCATATGTAATATGTTACATGGGCTAAAGAAAGGTAGAGAACTGGGAATGGATGATATGTCTCTAAGTGTAGAGAATGGTGCAAATGTTGCAGTCAAACCAGTTGGCAGAATCACCTTGTATTAATGCATTGATTCTGAACGAATGTTATTACATACCGAACCTGATATACAACATTACATCGGTTTCTTTATTAAGTTAAAGAAGGATATAATTCTGTATTGGAGGATAATGCTGTGAACATTTTCCTGAATCAAGTGTTGATTGGGTCAGGCACGTTATGTAATAGCATATATGTTCTAAATCAAACCACAGTTCAAAATATATAGAACACACACAAGAGGATTAGTTCAGAAATGAACGAATCATTCTTGAGGCATTGTACACTAGGTCATATCAATGCGACGCGACTAGCTAAGTTACATAAGGATGAATATTAGCATTTGTTCGAATTTTCATCTTATGATACTTGCCAGTCTTGTCTCAAAGGTAAAATGACCAATACTCCGTTCACTGGAAATAGAGAAAGAGTTACTGAACTCTTGGGATGGATGCATGATGATGTATACAGTCCTATGTCTACAAATACCAGGGTTGGTTCTTCGTACTTCATTACATTCACTGATCATCTCTCAAGATTCGAATATATGTTCCTGTTGAAACACAAGTCTGAAACTTTTGAGAAATTCAAAGAATATAAGCTTGAAGATTGAGAACCAAACGGGTAGAAGTATTAAAGTCCTACGACGTGATCGAGGAGGAAAATACTTGCGCATAGAGTTCCTGGAGTTTTTAAAAGGAGAATGTGATTCTCTCTTAGCTTACTCCTTCGAGTACACCACAGCACAACGGTGTATCTGGGTGGAGGTATCGCACCCTATGTGATATGGCATGCTCTATGATGAGTATTGATGAGTTATCTATTTCCTTTTGGAGTTATGCACTTGAGAGGCTGTATACCTATTGAATGGGGTTCCATCCAAATCAGTGCCTACCACTCCATATGAGATATGGTATGGAAAGAGACCATGTCTTAAACGAGTTAAGATATGGGGTTGTCCGGCCTATGTTGAAAGGTAGAATCCGGACAAGCTCGAGGCAAGGTCAGTTCTGTATAAGTGTGTTAGGATATCCCAAACATTTACGAGGGAATATTTTCTACCACACCAAGGAGCAAAAGATGTTTTGTTTCTCAGCATGCCACCTTTTTAGAAAAGGAATTTCTTGTGAAAAAATTTGTGGTCATGAGGTAGAACTGGAAGTTGTTCCATCTTGACAAATTAACATCTGATAATTTAGTGGAATCAAAGGATTCAATAGTTTCCAACAAATCTCAGCCTCTCCGCGAATCTGGTAGGGTTCATCATCTACTTGAGAGATACTACGGTCTTCTCGGTGATAGTGGGAGCGAGGATTGCATCATGGTTGATGATGGCCCAACTAGGTTCAGGCAGGCCATCATGAGTGGGGACTCTATGAAATGGCTGGATGCTATACGATCAAAGATGGAATCTATATACACCAACAAAGTATGACTTTGAATGTTGCACCTGAAGGGGTAAAACCCATTGGGAGCAAATTGTATCTTGAGAAGATTCTTGGTGTAAGTGGAAAAGTTGAGACTTTCAAAGCTATGCTTAAGTCCATCAGGATCAATGCGAGCATCGCGGAGTTGGAACATCTGTTTTGATGTGGCAGTCAAAGAGTTTGACTTAATCAAAAAGGTAGATGAACCTTGTATATACAAGAAGGTTGTAGAGAGTAAGGTTGTCTTACACGTATTGTACGTAGATGACATACTCTTGATAGGAAATGGTTTACTATGCTACACTCGGCTGAGCTCCTCTTATCATGAGGATTCTCCATGGAAGATCTGGATGATACCTACTACATTTTGTGGATTATGATCTTTGTTGATAGATCTAAATGGATATTGGTAGTATCCCAAATCCAGGTACATTAACACCATACTAAAGGGGTTTAGTATGAAAGATTCTAAGCATGGTGGTTCGCCCACTTACTCAGGAATCACTCTCTTCAAAAAGATGTCTCCCAAGACTGATTTGGAGAGAGCTCGCATGCAAGGGATACCCTATGCTTCGGCAGTAGGCTCTATCATGTATGCAATGTTATGTACCAGACAAGATGTAGCTAACGAACTAAGTGTAGTGATCAGGAATCAATCGGATCTTGGGAGAATCACTGGACAACTGTGGATGACATTCTTAAGTACTTGAGAAGCACTAAATGAATGTTCTTGGTTCGAGCTTCCAGAGTGATAAGGTCGACTAAAAGTCAGTCACAGGCATTGTCTTTACCCTCAGTGGAGGGACGGTATATTGGAAGAGTTCCAGACTAGATACTGTGACATACTAGACGATAAAGGCTGAATACATTGATACCAACGATACTACCAATGTGGTTGTCTGGACATTTCTTGTTCATGAGATGAACAAGGTTCCTACCATTGAGCGTCTAATAACTATTATTGTGACAACAATGGAGTTGTGGCTTTAGCCTAAGAACACCGGTCCCATCAGCATTCCAGGCATATTCTGAGGCAAGTATCACCTGATCAGGGTGATGGTTGATCTCCAAGGAATGAGGCAAGGAGAGTAGATTTTGAGGTTAACACGGTGGATCCACTCACCAAGGCCTGCTTACCTAAATACTATTTGAGAGATTTTGGGATGGTTGAGTATGAGATACTACAACCACTGCTATATTGTTGGGTATTGGATACTACAACAGATGGCCTTAGTGCAAGTGGGAGATTGTTAGTTATATGTATGCCTTAAAGGCCATTACTGTACTTGGGATGTATATTGTAGTGGATGCTTGGACATATATTGGGAGAACTTTCTTTCTCGATATGATAGTATGCTATATGGTTGCTCTTTCTCTTAACATGTACACTTATTGTCTCTCTATTACATGTTGATAAAGTCCTTAGGATGAGTACTTGACTATCAGGATTATGATGCAGATCATACTAGTGGGGCAGATGTAGTCGGTGAGTACATCCTTAGATTGTTCCTAGTCGTGGGAGTATCGAGACAGGGCATCGATACTCCAGAGTAGACTAGCGTATGCGCTTCTTGACCCATATGATGGGCGATGGATGATCCCATATCCATTGGTGTTTGACATCAGAGAAGGTATACGGGTGCTCAGTGGAGACTGGGTACACTGAACGGCCTCGCCGAGAACTCCTAGTTGGTATTATACCTATCGTCAGATAGCAATTCTCTGGTGACACTGGTACAGGTTAGTATTTCGACCCGAGATCGTCATAGAATCTTGTGTGGTTCTCACTGTGCTTTGATTTCCACCATACCACGGTCAAGAGATCGTGCAAAAAGTTGGTTTTTGGGTACAGTCCTGAGCCACATGGAGGCAATGAGCGATATGATGGGATTCGTCTCACCTGGTATTGGGAGTTGAAGTTGCCCTATGCTCGATTGGCCATAACATGAAATCCCTAGCCAGGGATGCTTAGATCTACTGGTAAGTGTTATAAGTAGTTTCTCGAACCGTTATAGACTTTGCATTGGCATGACTTATCAGGCTATTGGGGTCTGATGTTATACCACCCCCAGGCTGTGATATGTGACATATCTGATGAAGAGACCGGACTGTATGGTAGTGTTACTGATTGGATTCGCAGGAGTATGAGTAGGCTTGCTTGTTAATCTTCTGATCGCTCAATACCTGGGTGGCCGTTACGTTTAGCAGACCACTTGCGGCTTGTGGGTGTTTGATATGATCATCACCTACTGCCGTGTCACGACCCGAAAGTACGGAACGTGATCGGCACTTAAATTACGAAGCGTCTAGAGGCGCAACGTAATCTAAGTAAGTCGAAGCCCAAAAATCAAAACCATTTAAAAGAAGATATAAAGGAAAATATGTTTAAAAGCAACATCAAATTTCTTAAAAATTTCGACAGAGTCTCCTTTATAAAAACTGGCCCCAAACGGGTACAAATAAAAAAATATATACATAAGAAACAATAAAAAGGTATCCCCAAGCGGGAGCTAGCTCTACGCCAAAAGGCGGAAACAACCACACAAGCAATATAATATACAACGCTGAAGGGCGAGGAACAAAACTCAAAGAAAACCAAATCCTCAAAAACCATTATAATACAAGCGCGACTCTAAGGTCGAAATAAAAAAACAACTGGCCTTATAAATCAATCAAGTAATACAAGTCTGGTTGATGGAGCTTACTAGATACAAATGAAATAATAAAAGTACAACGGCGGTCCTGATACAAGTGAACCAACCTACCAAGAAAATCACCTTGGATGAAATGATGTGCCAGCAAGCTACCAAGAAAACCTGTAAGATAAATTTGGCACAACGGGGGTGAGTTGCCAACTCGTGAGTAGAAGACATCTACGAGTAGAAATCGCATGCACGACGCTCTCCTAGATCATAATAATATATTTAATATAACACTAGTCATCTAGTAATGGTAGGGTAATAATCTATGTGTAAGTGCAACGCTCAGTGCTCGTGTCAGTGTCTCAAGTAGTAACATGTCATGTGTTTGAGTATGCATGCACCATGAATGTAAAACAATCAACCATGAAATTTGGATATATCTGTATAAGAAATCTTTAACTTGTATCATAGTGAAATTTGTATGGTAATCTGAAACATCATCAATGAAATCCATGGAAATCTGTGTCAAGTATCGACACAAAACATGTAAATCTCAAGTCTCAATATCTCAAAGTCTCAATATCTCATAGTCTCAAAATCTCAGGCTCCGTCAGTCCGGATCGGCCTATATCATCACATCTCACGACAACGGTCGGTATCCTCCGGTTATCCACCGCGTCAGACATCACCGGTAGGTAGTCTTCCCCTACCAGGCTCATCGTCTATAACTCGAGCTTCTTGCCTTGGGGTACCATACCGGGCCCACCATGTACCCCAGACGGTTCATCCACTCCTCGAATCGGGTCTCGAAATCCAACAGAAAACATGAAATCTCATGGTGGACGACCCATACAGCACGAGAAAACAACAACTTGTATTTTAAAATGAGAGGGAGAGAGAGAGAAGTTTTTATATATATTCTTGCGGTTTTCCCCAAAATCCAGAAATCTCATAAAAATCTAAAATCCCAAAATAATGAGTAAGTAAATAATGAGTATCGGTATAAGCCCCACAATACTGCATGATGATATGAATATGTGAATGCATGAAGTGTCTAGGTAATAAATGCAATGTCTAAACTAGCACATGAGAGTAATCATCCAATATTATATTGGACTAGCATTTAGCTCATATATCAATAGAAAGATAATATATTCTAAAGTGTACGTGATATGGAAATTACCGATGATGATGTGTATGAACCGGCAAATGGATCATGCGCATCATTGGTAATGGTGCTGGTGTCCTAACAGGAAGAGTTTCATATTAACTAAAGAAACTTATATATGAACATGCAACGCGATGATTACAATCTCAATATAAGGGTGAATGTGTAGTAACTGCACATTTAGAATATACATATCTAACTACAAATTATATGACTCGAGCCAAAACTAGTATCTATCTAACCCACTAAAGAACTAGCCGATAGGGAGTAATAATCCACCTAAAGTCTGAGTCGATATCTCTAGTAGTCGGCGATCCAGCCTCAATAGCGTCACATACGTAGTACGACTTCCTCGAGTCAAGAGTGCGGATCAATCATCACATTTATGCCTCGTACGGTAAAATCCATCGTACGGCTTCCCAAATTCGGTGTACGGGTCAACTATCAGATATATACATCATCGTTTGTATAGTTTCATTATCAAACAATATCATTATCAAGAGTACTGTACTATAATCGCATACATCCCAATGTCATCAAACATATATCATCGTTTGTGTAAATATACATCATTAAATGATCCACTAAAATGTCATGCCATATATATCGTATCGTGATTCAGTCACATATTACCATTCGGGTTCTATTCTAGAGTCTCATTAGTTTCAATGTCATCTACACATATCATTGTTTATATATATATATATATCATTACCCAACGATTCGCTAATATCGTAACACATTTTATATCATATCTCGGTCATATATCCATTATCTCATGGCATCATGCCTGATCTTATCGCCTCATCCCCAAGTATCATACAACGCACTCATATCACATGTATATGTTGTGTGTCTATATATATATATATTGTTGGAGATAGTGCCCTCAGAGTCAATTATTGGATCACAGGCACGTGATTGCAATGATTGAGGGAGGACCTATCCCGGTAGGACAGTCTTACTCGAGATGATAGTTTGCTATCTGGTTTACCTTTATCATCGTGTACTGTTTTAGGTGACCTGATATGTCGCTATTACACGTTGATAGAGCCCCTAGGATTCTTGCTTGACTACCAGCAGTATGATGGCGATCATATACGTGGGAGCTGGTAGTCTATAAGCACATCCTTAAAATGTCCATAGTCGTGGGAGTTTCGAGACTGGGCATCGATACTCCATTAGTAGACTAGTGTATACAGTCGAGACCCCGACGAGGGGCGGTGGCCGGTCTCACAAGCCACTGGTGTCAGTTGGTTCACCTAAGGTGTATACAGGTGCTCATTGGGTTATGAGTACACCGGACAGGACTCGCCGGGAACCTGCTAGTTGGTCTTATACCAGACGTCAGATAGCAGTTCCCTGGTGACATGTGTACAGGTTAGTTCATCGACCTGAGGATCGTCATTTGTCTCGTGTGAGTTCCCACTGTGCTTTGATTACTACCCTACCACGGCTCAAAGGAGTCGTGCAAACAGGTTTTAGTTGGTTACAGTCCCGAGCCACATGGAGGCAGTGAGCGGATCTTCAGGGGTTCGTCTCTCCCGGTATTGGGGGTGAGGTCGCGCTGTGTCTAGGAGAGCCATTACGCAAAGCCCTCGGCCGAGGCAGGAGATTTACTGGTAGGTATTCCAGTAGTATCTCAGGGCGTTCTGGGCTACACTCCGACACGACTTGTACCGCTTTTGGGGGTCTGACTTTCACCAACCCCCTAGGCCCGCCATGCGATACTCATAGACGAACGGACCGGACTGTACGGATATTGTCACTGACAGGCTCAGTAGGGTGTCAGGATGAGTTCGCTCATCGACGTCCCTTTTGGTCAATAGCTGGTGGCCCGTTACGTATTGGCTTATACCTCTGACGTGCTAGTGGTTAAATCCACAGCCATAGTATTGACGAGTCTTTAGAGTCCACCACACTTTCGGTTACTCAAGCTTTCGGGCGAAACGCTGTAGAGGCCGTATGGAGATATGGCAGGGTCCGATCAGATACGTGCGGTATTGCACGCATCAGGATCGGACAGTTTTGTACTAGTGGCCGTATAGTTATATGGCAGGGTTCGATCTGATACGTGCGGTATTGCACGGATCAGGATCGAACGGATTTTACTAGCCGGCTTTGGCTTAAGCCGGTCCTAATTTAGTACAGTGTAGATTTTGTCTCATTGCATTTGTATCCGGACGGAATACAGATGCGGGTGTGTATGCACTGTATCGGGGTTTTCCTGTAATTTATTACGGGACCAGTTTTCTGGAGTTGCCAGTTTGCATTCCGTTCCGGCCGGTTTTCCTTTGTTCTTTCCCGGCCGGACTTTTCCGATGGAGGGGGTAATTTGCAGTTTTGCAAATTACAATTGTGGAGGGGGTTTCTTTGCAAATTGTTTGATTATGATGGCATCTTTCTTTTGCACCATAACTTGCATTTAATTGAGATTGGAAAGGGTATGGAGGTTAAGCATGGTTGATGTTTTCTTGTCTTTGGATATGGTCACCCTTCATGCTCTCCTACACTCACCTCCCTCTTGTTTGATATATTCATTCCTCCACCTTATTCTTCTCACTGGATGAAGATGATAAGTTTTTCATGAGAGGAAAAAGAAAGAGAGAAGAAGAAGAAGAGAGCTTCATCTTGAGAGTTTCATTCATGATCTCATTTTCTTGCTAGAAAAATGCAAGCACCATTTTTCTATTCTTGATTCCTCCATCCAAATGGCAACAAACCCCAAAGGAGACTATGATTCTACACTACACTTCCTACAGCATATCTTGAGCATGTCGAGTTGCCGGCTTCATGCTCGAGTTGCCTCGGTATTGAGGCGGGAGCCCGTAAAAGACGCAGGCGATGTGGTGCCCTTTCCGGCGAGGAGGCGACGATATGGAGACTACACTTTCCGCGGGAGATCGGGACGATGACGAGAAGACCGGAGGACTCGGATCACTCGGTATACTTCTCTTCCCATCTCTAGATAGCTAGTATAGGTTAATGGTTAACGATCCGGGTTTTCTTTGTCCGCGGTAGCGCCGGTTTCCGAGTAAGGAAAATTTTTGATTCCGCAATTTGGCCTCGAGTAAGACGGCCGGGGCGCTGCCGTGGCGCAACATGGTATCAGAGCCACGCCATTAACCTTTCCTAGCTTCGTTTGATGTGTTTGCGTTTCCGATCGACCAAAATTTCCAAAAACCGTATTTTCTAGCACAATCAGTTTCTGTCGAAATTTTTTGGAGTCTAAAAATTTTTCAGGTAGTCTCAGAATGATGTGCAGGGAGTTCTAAGAATACTGAAAAAATTTGGTAAAGCGATCTCTCCGTACGACCGCGGAAGGGCGGCCAAAACCCCCTTTTGGCCGCGCTTCCGCCGCAGGAAGTAGGCTTCACTTCACCAACTTTTTCTAGTGGGCTTGTGGGCTTTTATTAGGGGTTTTGGAATATTAAAATTGGGCCCAGGTTTTCTGTGAGTGCTACAGTTTTGATTGGGGGCCCACTTGTTAATTTTTGGTCAATCGGAAAATTTTAAACACATTATTTCACAGTATTTACATTATATCTGCGACCGTGAATGTCACTTGATCGGTAAATCCCGTCTAACTGCTATAGCCCGGTTAGACGGATTTGCGAACGTGACTTTCACGTTGATGTTCTATGTTTATGCTGTGTTGTTGCGGATCGGTCGTGGGGGATAGCCTGGATGCAATGTTAGTACAGTTTTGTTGTATTATGTACATTTGATGTTGCGGGGCGAGCGTCCGACATGTGGACTGCCGTCACTGCCGGTTTGTATTATTCTTTTGGGGCACGACCTGGTTGCGGTCGATGTACCCGTTGTATGTATATTTTACTTTCTGTACTAGGGTTACCCCGCGGAGGGGTGCACGGATAGCCGGGTTCTAGAGGGCAACGGGCCCGCATCTCAGGGCATTGAGACGGAGGGGGCTTCAGTCTGGAATTGGCGGGCTATTCGCCGCACTCATAAGGGGGTACAAGTCGACCCAGGAGGGGTGCCCAAGTTACCGGATTCCGTGAAGTGCTGGGTGGTCCATTCACGGTGCTGAAGGGGGCTGCCTCGCTTCAGGTTTTGGCGGGTGACTTGCCGCGCCCGTAGGGGTCTAGGATTTCATTGCACAGGCTATCCACACGACCAGGGGAACGTCGGGTTTCAGCAGCGGCTCTGTGAAACCCGGGGCTTCCAGATATCTGTATTGTTCTGTGATGCTGTTCATTTCTGTGGTGTTGCATTTTATTCACTCCTTGAGCGAAATACTATATATTGGTATATATATTAGTAGATGTTGTATATGTTTTTCATCCGCGCTAGTCCAGTCCCCGCTCTGCCGTTAGTTAGCTAACCTAACGGGTGATGACGGGACCCAGTGGCGAATGCGGATGGCATATACGTACGTCAGTATATTTTCGTTCTTTGTGGTGTGATCAATTGATGGGAGTGCGTTGATTCGGATCAATGCAAGCTAAACAAACCTAATCTGATGTTGTTGGAACACTTTTCAAAAGGCTGTTATTGCAAGGACGTTCACTTTTGTTTTGCATCGTGGTATTCATTTGGAATATCCTGCTCCTCAGTCGACGAGGCAAGGGCCGAGATCCCTTCACCGGGAGTGACCCCTTGGACAGAAGTTTGCGTCAGGGCATTAACTTCACTATAGCCGATTATTTTTGCTTTGCATCGTGGTATTCAGTTGGAATATCCTGCACCTCATTCTACGGGGAAAGAGCCGAGATCCCTTCACCGGGAGTGACCTCTTTAGCGAAGGTTTTCGTCACTATATTTTTATAAAAAGTTATCCGGTTCCTTCAACGATATCAAGTTCATTACGTTAAAGGTTTTTCGCCAAAAACCAGCCGTAGCCCTCCGTCATTTCAGTTCAGTATTGCTTAGTATTTGCGCTACGTTTGTCGTTGCTATTCGCCGAGGCGTAGTGAGCGGTAGCTCTGTAATGCTTTCTGTTGTATGGATATGTGGATTGGTTAGGACAGTCGTACGACTTTGTTGATTATTCGTCAAGGGTCGTGCGGGTGGGTTTAACGCAATCAAGATAATGACGGGCTGAACTTGACTAGGACCTTTTGATTTGTTGATTATTCGTCAAGGTCACTTGGGTCCTAGGGGTAAAAATCACATCGGGAGTTTCAAAAGAACTGAAACTTGCCAGGCATGCGCATACCTTCTGGAGTGTGGTGACGTGAGTGGATTCCGTCACGTTATCATGCGATGAGAGTTGGATCCCGATTCCCACTGATGAGTTGGTTTACTCCTCGGGTGATCCCGACTAATTCTTCTTTCAGGTTTGGAGGAGAATTTGAGGTACAGTGGGAGGCTTCCAGATTAGATAAAGTGATAACCATTCTGATCTAGGTTAGAGTGCACGCTGAGTGTTTCTTTTCTTTCTCTCTTTGGCAGCGACCATTGACCCGACCCTGGACTATGACTCAGTGACCAAGTTGACCGAACCTTCTTAACACTGGCTTTTGGATTGTCAGAGTTGCAGACCTCATTGCCACTCCTACTTCTACCCTTTTCTCCAGGACACCCCGTATTACTACGAACGTCCACTTCCATTGGACAAAACCATCGTATGGTTAGATACGAACTCGAAGGACTTCGAGGATGGTTTCTGGTTCTGGAGAAAACGGATAGGACTATTCAGTTGTCTTTTCTTTTCACCTTCTCTCAGGTTGCGAGTACTCCTTGGTTTAGGAGTAGTACACCTATTACGCAAATTGGATAGTCTTCTTCCAAACCTTAGGCTGGTGCCGACCGGTAGGGAATAAAGAAAACCAATTAGCATAACGATGGTGTGCAGAAGGTATTAAGTTAAGACAAAGCAAGGGATTAGTGGAGGGCAAAGTAAATTGCGACTGCTATTCACGACCGAACCAAGTATTTCTTCGCCAATCCTAAATCACCTTTGTATTTCTCCAGGACACTCCGTATCACTACGAAGATCCACAGTTTATTGGATACTCCATCGTATGGTTATATACGAACTCGAAAGGAACTTGTTCCAGTTCGGGGATGGATTCTGGTTCAGGAGAAATAGGAATAAAGTACATTCAGGTGTCTTTCATCTTCACCTTCTCTCGCATTGCGAGTGTTCCTAGGATTAGGACAGTACACCCTTTATGCTTATTGGATAGTCTTCTTCCAAACCATAGGCTGGTGCCGAACGGTAGGGAAGGAAGAAAACCAATTGGCCTAAAGGGGTGTACAGAAGGTAATGACTAAAGACATAGAAAGGGATTTGGACAGATGGCAAAGAGATATACGTTTACAGTTGTGAATCTGGATAATGGAAGAGGCATTACTAGGAATACCAGGATACCCCGACGAAACATTTCAATGTTTCAGTTTCAATGTGTGATGTTAAAAGAAAACTGATTTCCCGATTAGACACTTGCTCCAGGGTATGTATTTACCAGGTTGGATTCTCACATCTGTATGGTTTTACAGATGCTGAGTGGGAGTAAGTTATTGGGAATTAGGTGACCATCCTCATTATATCAGGATTCGTTGTAATCGGTGATATTTGAGGAGATCATCTGGGCTGTTTGCCGGTCGGCAAATATTTGGTTTTGAATATCCGCTGTTGTGCACCAATTTCAAATTGATATATCTGTACGTCTATTTTCATAGAGTGAGATATACCTTTTGATATTATGTCGATGACATTTACCTATATCAGTGGATGGTTAGGTAAGGAGCATCAAACAGCGGTGTAATTCTTCTTAACTATAAGTACAGTTTTCAACCTACGACGCACAGTGAAAGAGTTGTTAGACTCAGCGGACTTATACAGAGTATTGTATGTTGTCCAGTGTCCATTAGGACAGAGGGGTTGGTCCTCATACTATATTCTGTTTACTTTTAACTTCTCTAGTTCTTAGACATGTGTTTCGTAGAAACACATGGTCTAAGTTTTGAGGAGTTATAGGTATTTGAATAGAGTAGAGAACCAGGTGTAGCAAGTATCGGGATTCTTCAAAGTGATCGAAGATGTAGATACTTGTGTATGGTATTCAGTTGATAGTAATGATAAAGAGAAATTGCTTCTCTTTCAGGTTACTCATAATTGGAAGCATTCCTAAGTTGAGTAACGCTGATCGGCCTCCTTCCATTTAGTTGACATGCACTGGAGATAGCTACATGATTTGAATCTGGTTCAATTAAATCAGTGCCTCTGGTTCTATATTGGATATAGTACAGTTCATATCTTAACATTGTTAAGGTACGGGGAGTTGTCCGGCTTATGATTAAAACCAGACTCTGGATAACTCAAGGCACGTTTCTGTAATGGCTGTTTGTGGGTTGACCCAGATTATGACGAGGGTTGACTTTCTACCATCTGGAAGATCAATAGTGATATTGTTCTTAACTCGCCACATTTTAAAAGGAAATGGTTATTTTTCAGAAAAACAGTAGTGGGAGTATGGTAGAACTGGAAGTGATTCCAGAACCGCAAACGATTACTGAAGATTTGATAAGGAACCTAAAGATTCAATCTGATTTGACATTCCATTGGCCACTCCGCAGATAAGGTGGGTAACTTCAGGCACCCGAGAGGTACTCCGGTGGCCTCAAGGACGGTGACAAGGAAGTTCTTGTTTACCCACACTTGCCATTGCTGTTGCTCCAGGCTGCGAGACCCGGTGGGAGGATGAGTATAGCGTCGTTCTAAACTAGCTTTAGAAGTGCACGTCTACATAACTCTGCCAGAGGGTTATCGTAGTCAGTGGGAGCAGCGGAAGCATTGGTGGACATCAGGCTTATGTCTATTTATAGACTAAAGCAGATATAGCGGAGATAGATCATCTATTTCTGATGTGACAATCATAGGTTTGACGTCATCAGAATAGGGGATGGATCTGTTAAGAAGGTAGTAGGGTGTGATGTCCTGGTTTTGGATGACATACACAGAGTAGGAAAGGAAACTCCTATACTACGATCGGTTGTACTTTGGTTGTCACACAGTGGTTTCTCCACACAGGACTTGGATATTATATCAGACATTCTGGTTACTAGATCTATGGTTTTAGATCTAGATTTGGGTGGTTTCCCAATCAGGGTACCTTGACAGCATTCTATGAGTATTTAGAATGGACGACTCCTGGCATGATAGTGTACCTGCAGGTAATGGAGTCACCCTCTCTAAAGGTGTCTTACAGACTAAAGAGGAGAGGGATACGCATGATTGACAGATCACTTGCTTAGGCAATTGAGTCAATCATGAGATGTCAAGTACCACACCAGATGTTGTTCTTGCAGCAGGTGCAATAAGTTGATATTGATCCAATCCTGGAGAAACAGTCGGAAGCAGTTTTAGAACATAAGTGGATGTTCTAGGGATATGATAACGACAGCCTCATTTGGGAGACAGTTATCATTCCAGGCTTCCAAGGTGACATGGACGACAAGGAGGTTGTCAGAGTTATAGTTTTTCCTTCTTACGAGGGGCAGTATTTTGGACAGGTGGTCCAAGGCAATACTGAGGGAGGCATGGCGCTGGATACTGATTAAGTTCAGTTGTTGATACAGTCTAAGAAGTTTGGATTTGGAGTTCATTTATGAGCTAGGTCCCATCAGACATCCAGACATATTCTAAGACAGGTATTGCTCATTTCGGGAGATGGTTTTCTCCGCGAACTTGAGTTTTAGAGAGACATAGAAAGAAACATCACAGCGGATCCACTCACTGAGGCTATTCCTCGAACGCAATAGTTTCGCAAACAGGCTTTGTGCGACTGACTAGTAGAGGAGTTGGGTGTTCGGTATCACACGGGCTGTGAGTATGCGACATCGCAATAATTAGCCTTGAGTGCAAGTGGGAGATTGTTGGAGATAGTGCCCTCAGAGTCAATTATTGGATCACAGGCACGTGATTGCAATGATTGAGGGAGGACCTATCCCGGTAGGACAGTCTTACTCGAGATGATAGTTTGCTATCTGGTTTACCTTTATCATCGTGTACTGTTTTAGGTGACCTGATATGTCGCTATTACACGTTGATAGAGCCCCTAGGATTCTTGCTTGACTACCAGCAGTATGATGGCGATCATATACGTGGGAGCTGGTAGTCTATAAGCACATCCTTAAAATGTCCCTAGTCGTGGGAGTTTCGAGACTGGGCATCGATACTCCATTAGTAGACTAGTGTATACAGTCGAGACCCCGACGAGGGGCGGTGGCCGGTCTCACAAGCCACTGGTGTCAGTTGGTTCACCTAAGGTGTATACAGGTGCTCATTGGGTTATGAGTACACCGGACAGGACTCGCCGGGAACCTGCTAGTTGGTCTTATACCAGACGTCAGATAGCAGTTCCTTGGTGACATGTGTACAGGTTAGTTCATCGACCTGAGGATCGTCATTTGTCTCGTGTGAGTTCCCACTGTGCTTTGATTACTACCCTACCACGGCTCAAAGGAGTCGTGCAAACAGGTTTTAGTTGGGTACAGTCCCGAGCCACATGGAGGCAGTGAGCGGATCTTCAGGGGTTCGTCTCTCCCGGTATTGGGGGTGAGGTCGCGCTGTGTCTAGGAGAGCCATTACGCAAAGCCCTCGGCCGAGGCAGGAGATTTACTGGTAGGTATTCCAGTAGTATCTCAGGGCGTTCTGGGCTACACTCCGACACGACTTGTACCGCTTTTAGGGGTCTGACTTTCACCAACCCCCTAGGCCCGCCATGCGATACTCATAGACGAACGGACCGGACTGTACGGATATTGTCACTGACAGGCTCAGTAGGGTGTCAGGATGAGTTCGCTCATCGACGTCCCTTTTGGTCAATAGCTGGTGGCCCGTTACGTATTGGCTTATACCTCTGACGTGCTAGTGGTTAAATCCACAGCCATAGTATTGACGAGTCTTTAGAGTCCACCACACTTTCGGTTACTCAAGCTTTCGGGCGAAACGCTGTAGAGGCCGTATGGAGATATGGCAGGGTCCGATTAGATACGTGCGGTATTGCACGCATCAGGATCGGACAGTTTTGTACTAGTGGCCGTATAGTTATATGGCAGGGTTCGATCTGATACGTGCGGTATTGCACGGATCAGGATCGAACGGATTTTACTAGCCGGCTTTGGCTTAAGCCGGTCCTAGTTTAGTACAGTGTAGATTTTGTCTCATTGCATTTGTATCCGGACGGAATACAGATGCGGGTGTGTATGCACTGTATCGGGGTTTTCCTGTAATTTATTACGGGACCACTTTTCTGGAGTTGCCAGTTTGCATTCCGTTCCGGCCGGTTTTCCTTTGTTCTTTCCCGGCCGGACTTTTCCGATGGAGGGGGTAATTTGCAGTTTTGCAAATTACAATTGTGGAGGGGGTTTCTTTGCAAATTGTTTGATTATGATGGCATCTTTCTTTTGCACCATAACTTGCATTTAATTGAGATTGGAAAGGGTATGGAGGTTAAGCATGGTTGATGTTTTCTTGTCTTTGGATATGGTCACCCTTCATGCTCTCCTACACTCACCTCCCTCTTGTTTGATATATTCATTCCTCCACCTTATTCTTCTCACTGGATGAAGATGATAAGTTTTTCATGAGAGGAAAAAGAAAGAGAGAAGAAGAAGAAGAGAGCTTCATCTTGAGAGTTTCATTCATGATCTCATTTTCTTGCTAGAAAAATGCAAGCACCATTTTTCTATTCTTGATTCCTCCATCCAAATGGCAACAAACCCCAAAGGAGACTATGATTCTACACTACACTTCCTACAGCATATCTTGAGCATGTCGAGTTGCCGGCTTCATGCTCGAGTTGCCTCGGTATTGAGGCGGGAGCCCGTAAAAGACGCAGGCGATGTGGTGCCCTTTCCGGCGAGGAGGCGACGATATGGAGACTACACTTTCCGCGGGAGATCGGGACGATGACGAGAAGACCGGAGGACTCGGATCACTCGGTATACTTCTCTTCCCATCTCTAGATAGCTAGTATAGGTTAATGGTTAACGATCTGGGTTTTCTTTGTCCGCGGTAGCGCCGGTTTCCGAGTAAGGAAAATTTTTGATTCCGCAATTTGGCCTCGAGTAAGACGGCCGGGGCGCTGCCATGGCGCAACATACACACACACACACACACACACACACACACACACACATATATATATATACCTACACACAGTCCTATACACACACACACACACACATACACCAAGTCAAGTTATGTGTGTGCGTGTGTGGGCGTGTCTACATGAAACCTACGAATTCCCTCTAAGGCAGTCATCCTCTGGTTAAGCCTTTCTAAATTAGTCTAGTCCAACCTAAAGCCTTCAATAGGACCCTACTCGCCAAGAATCTAAGGTCACGTCCGACTTCCTAATAACAGTACGTAATATCCTTATTCTACATTTGCGGGGGTGTTATACGCCATCCACCCGACTTCCCCCGTAGATATACATCTACTCACCTGGTCCTTATCTGCCGAAGTCGATGTCACCATCCTCTTCTTCATCGTCCGAAGTCCACGTGAGGGGTACCTATATGCAAACATATATATTATCGTAAACCGAAATCGCGGATAAAACCCAAAACGGCGCATGAAACGCGCATAGGTTACAACCTATGACCCGCTCATGCAAAAGAACCAAATATCCCTCGATATTGGTGTACAAACGCTGATTGATTGAGATGAAACACAAACGTACAAATCTTAGTTCCAAGACTCATTAATTATAATATAAAACAGGGTTTAATTCATCAAAAACTTAAAAACAATCAAATCATTTTATTTTGCAAAAACGTAGAAAGCGTCAATTGACCATTTTACTTCGAAACTAATGGCCATAATATTCACTAAATATCATAACTAGGTTATATAAACCATTTCTATAATTTATTCTCATCACTTTATATTGAATTGAAAATTCTAGTTTGCAAAAATATCAAATTTTAACACTTTTTAAAGAAAAAAATCACAATTCCACAACTAAACTTGGTTTTGCATGAACTAAATTATTAAACTACAATTTATAATGTTAATAATGTCATGAAACCCTAATTCGATTTTAATCCCAATTATTTGGTTAATTTCTAAAACCTAGTTAGCAAAATTAGAATATTTATCATAATTTCCAACTAACAATTTGAAACTAGTAACTAAATTAGCCTTTACATTCAATTAATATGTTAATCTACCCATTAAAATCATGAACAATTGATAAACATTCTCACTAGAATTTTATCTAACCTATTTATATGTTTTATAAAAACCTAGTTTTCAAAATTGTTTAATTTAAACAATTTTGAAACAACAATTTACAATACAACAATTACACTAGATTTTTCATTTCATAAAATGTTAAACCACTTATTATAACCCTACTCCATTAATAAAAACCCTAACTTTAACTCAAACCCCTTACTTGAATTTTGAATCACAAAATCAAAACCACAATTAAACTTCTAATTAAGCTAGACTAAAGTAATTTAGCAAAAATTTGAACATAGGTTAGGATTATACCTCCAAGTTTAGAAATCTAGCTTGCAACCTAGCTACCCCAACATGCTATCTTGCCCCCAAAATCCATGCTTGATTTGGCCAAGGAACAAAGGTTAAAGGTTTGATTAGGAGTTAATGGAAATTGGTGGAGATTTTATTGGATTTTTGATGATTTTTGGAGAGGAAATGAAGTGGGAAAAATTGGGGCTGCCTCATGCTAGGCTCGGCCATGAGGAGGGAGTGGGGAGAGAGAGAGAGAGAGAGAGAGAGAAATGTGAGGAAATGTGTAGAAATTTCACTAATAAATATATCTTTTCACTTAAGCCCTTAATTATATAATTTTTCAATTTAAACCTCTTTTCCAAACAAATCCTAGAAACCTCTAGAATTTTGAAGAAATTTCAAGAAGATAAAAGAATGCAACAAACTTAATTCTAATATGTCATGGCTCACTTTGTAAAATTAACCCATTTTTAATTTGTAATTTGTACTAATTTAATGTATAATTAAAAGCTTATGTAAATATTTGAATTTAATTAATTACGGAAAATATTTTAGTAAACTAATAATTTATAAGTCATTAAATAAACACCAAATACTACCAATTATATAGTTAAAATAGGCGTATTTAATTCTATATTAAAAAATAATTATAGTTGAGTTTTATGGAAAATACGGTTTATTTTACCGATTATCAGAAAATTCACCTAAACGATTTTATTTATTTATTTATTTTTAAAATGTTACAATCTTCCCCCTTTAAAGAAATTCGGTCCCTGAATTTAAATTAAAACTCCCCCCCAAATACTAAAACAATTAGCAAAATACTCAAATCGTCGGGGCTCCGAAATCATCAATACATAAAACACATTTTAGCGCAATGCATGCGCATGAAAAACAAGTACATAACTCAAAATTAAAACTCTGTCAAGCATAACACAGTCATCGGGGTTATGGTGAAAATACCATGTCAAAGTTCAATACGAAAACCAACATGAAATACATCAAAATTATAACTTGTATATAGTGTGCATCATAGTAAAATCGTCCAAACATCTGAATAGAGAAGCATGCAAAAATACCCAGGTACTGATCTCAGGACAGTCCTGCTCGATTATCAAACGAAATAGTAAATATCATAAAAACGTACTGCTCAAAGTGAAATCAATCTCAAATACAGTATACGAGGTACCACGTGTGTCCGGTGCGCACGAAAATCGAAATCAAATACAGATACCACGAATACGCACGGAACCAAAATTGAGTGCAATGGGTGTGCACCAAAAACATCTGTCAAGTGCAACGGGCGTGCACGACAATAATATCAGGTGTATCTAATCTGCACAAAACCACGATTTAGTGCATCTGGTGTGCACAAAATCGCATCAAGTGCGCCAAGTGTGCGCAAAAAGCTCAATCAAGTGCACATGGTGCACGAAAACATATACCGAAAATCAAAATCGAAATCACCGTACGATAAGTGTATGAAAACTATGCCAAAGCATACGTCAAAATCATATGCAACCCATATGCACGAAATCAAATCGATATCTCGAAATGTATAAAACCAAATCGAGTGCACTGGGTATGCATAAAACAACATCAATACAACTGATATATAGAACACGAATAGAGTGTAATGAATGTACACATAGGAAATACCAATCATAAACTGAAATCATCAAAATACCAGAATCCAAACAATGGAAATATGAAATTCAAATCACCAAATCTCAATCGTAAACACTATCGTCAATGTGCGCCTTTTCTAATGTCGATTGATTCAGACTCATCTCCTCATAGCTGTGCTGACTACGCTACAAACGGCTATGCTCATATCTGGAGTCTCCCACATAATCTATCCCTTCACCTGATATCTGGACTACGTTAAACTTTTCGATCGATTTATCAAAGTCCCAAAATCCCCCAATAGCTAAACACTCAAGTATAGTTTAAAAATATCCAGTACATGCCCCAGCATCTGCGGACCAGCCGTAGAAGGGCAAACCCAAGCCTCACTAATGGCACCGCGGAACTATCGTAAACTCTAAGGCCTTGCGGCGGCAAAAGGATTAGGACGTCCCCCCATTCTCATGGTCATTATGTCGAGTTAGGGTTTCATTCTTCTAGAAGGTCCATAGAAATACCTGCATGTTCTTCCGAATACCATAAACTTGGGAAAATGGGTTTCTGACAATCGTTCGAACCTTTTAACTTCGTCTAGAAAATATGTCAATACCCTTCATCCGTACGCTAAACAATGCCTCGATCCTCAGGAATAAACGATACCCTAACGGTCATCGCATTCGAGCCGCAGCTCCCTCTGCCCGTGCGACCGTGGTAACAGAAACCACCATCCAACATTGACGAAGATAGATCATAGAAACGAATAGAATATGATGCAAAGAATTGTATATCCTAAGGTTTCCTAAGCAGAGTAGCATATCGTAAGTATGCCGCGGATCATACCCACGGTACGTCACTCTACCTAAGTCACCTGCTCCATCAACCAAGGTCAATCTAGACTCGGACAAAGGTTAAACCTAGCGCTCTGATACCAACTTTGTCACGACCCGAAGGTACGGAACGCGACCGGCACTTAAATTACGAAGCGTCTAGAGGCGCAACGTAATCTAAGTAAGCCTAAGCCCAAAAATCAAAAAAGAAGATGTAAAGGAAAATATGTTTAAAAGCAACATCAAATTTCTCAAAAATTTCGGCAGAGTCTCCTTTGTAAAAACTGGCCCCAAACGGGTATAAATAAAAAAAATATATACATAAGCAACAATAAAAAGGCATCCCCAAGCGGGAGCTAACTCTACGCCAAAAGGCGGAAACAACCACACAAGCAATATAATATACAACGCCGAAGGGCGAGGAACAAAACTCATAGAAAACGAAATCCACCAAAACCTTTATAAAACAAGCGCGACTCTAAGGTCGAAATAAAAAAAATAACTGGTCTTCTAAATCAATCACGTAACACAAGTCTGGTTGATGGAGCTTACTAGATACAAATGAAATAATAAAAGTACAACGGCGGTCCTGATACAAGTGAACCAACCTACCAAGCAAATCACTCTGGATGAAATGATGAGCCAACAAGCTGCCAAGGAAAGCTGTACATCGAAACCTGTAAGAAAATTTTGGCACAACGGGGGTGAGTTGCCAACTTGTGAGTAGAAAACATCTACGAGTAGAAATCGCATGCACGACGCTCTCCTAGATCATAATAATATACTTAATATAACACTAGTCATCTAGTAATGGTAGGGTAATAATCCATGCGTAAGTGCAACGCTCAGTTCTCGTGTCAGTGCCTTAAGTAGTAACATGTCATGTGTATGAGTATGCATGCACCATGAATGTAAAACAATCAACCATGAAATCTGGATATATCTGTATAAGAAATCTTTAACTTGTATCATAGTGAAATTTGTATGGTAATCTGAAACATCATCAATGAAATCCATGGAAATCCGTGTCAAGTATCGACACAAAAAATGTAAATCTCAAGTTTCAATACCTCATAGTCTCAATATCTCATAGTCTCAAAATCTCGGCTTCGTCAGTCCGGATCGACCCATATCATCACATCTCACGACAACGGTCGGTATCCTCCGGATATCCGCCGCGCTAGACATCACCGGTAGGTAGTCTTTCCCTGCCAGGCTCATCGTCTACAACTCGAGCTTCTTGCCCCGGGGTACCATACCGGGCCTACCATATACCCAAGACAGTTCATCCATTTCTCGAATCGGGTCTCGAAATCCAACAAAAAACATGAAATCTTATGGTGGACGACCCATACAGCACGAGAAAACCGCAACTTGTATTTTAAAATGAGATGGAGAGAGAGAGAAGTTTTTATATATATTCTTGCGGTTTCCCCAAAATCCAGAAATCTCATAGAAATCCAAAATCCCAAAATCATGAGTAAGTAAATAATGAGCATCGACATAAGCCCCACAATACTGCATGATGATATGAATATGTGAATGCATGATGTGTCTAAGTAATAAATGCAATGTCTAAACTAGCACATGAGAGTAATCACCCAATATTATATTGGACTAGCGTTTAGCTGATATATCAATAAAAAGATAATATGTTCTAAACTGTATGTGACATGGCAATTACCGATGATGATGTGTGTGAACCGGCAAATAAGTGTACGTGGATCATGCGCATCATCAGTAATGGTGCTGGTGTCCTAACAGGAAGAGTTTCATATTAACTAAAGAAACTTATATATGAACATGCAATGCGATGATTACAATCTGAATATAAGGGTGAATGTGTATTAACCGCACATTTAGAATATACATATCTAAGTACAAACTATATGACTCGAGCCAAAACTAGTATCTATCTAACCCACTAAAGAACTAAACTAAAGAACTTGTCGATAGGGAGTAAGAATCCACCTAAAGTCTCAGTCGATATCTCTAGTAGTCGGCGATCCATCTTCAATAGCGTCACGTACGTAGTATGACTTTCTCGAGTCAAGAGTGTGGATTAATCATCACATCTATGCCTTGTATGGTAAAATCCATCGTACGGCTTCCCAAATTCGGGGTACGGGTCAACTATCAGATATATACATTATCGTTCGTATAGTATCATCATCAAACAATATCATGATCAAGGGTACTGTACTATAATCGCATACATCCCAATGCCATCAAACATATATCATTTTCTGTGTAAATATACATCGTAAAATGATCCACTAAAATGTCATGTCATATATATCGTATCGTGATTAAGTCACATATTACCATACAGGTTCTATTCTAGAGTCTCATTCATTTCAATGTCATCTACACATATCATCGTTTATATATATATATATATATATATATATATATATATATATATATCATTACCCAACGATCCGCTAATATCGTAATACATTTCATATCATATCTCAGTCATATATCCAATATCTCACGGCATCATGCTCGATCTTATCGCCTCATCCCCAAGTATCATATAATACCCTCATATCACATGTATATGTTATGTGTGTGTGTGTGTGTACACCTACAAACAATCTCTTATACACACACACACACACACACACACACACACACTAAGTCAAGTTATGTGTGTGCGTGTGTGATATGTCTACATGAAACCTACGAATTCCCTCCAAGGCGGTCATCCTCTGGTTAAGTTTTTCTAAATCAGTCTTGTCCAACCTAAAGCCTTCAATAGGACCCTACTCGCCAAGAATCTAAGGTCATGTCCGACTTCCTAATAACAGTACGTAATATCCTTATTCTACGTTTGCGGGGGTGCTATACGCCATCCACCCAACTTCCCCCGTAGATATACATCTACTCACCTGGTCCTTGTCTGCCGAAGTCGATGCCGCTATCCTCTTCTTTATCGTCCGAAGTCCACGTGAGGGGTACCTATACGCAAACATATATATTATCGTAAACCGAAATCGTGGATAAAACCCAAAACGGCGCATGAAACGCGCATAGGTTAAAACCTATGACCCGCTCATGCAAAAGAACCAAATATCCCTCAATATCGGAGTACAAACGCCGATTGATCGAGATGAAACACAAATGTACAAATCGTAGTACCAAGACTCATTAATTATAATATAAAACATGGTTTAATTCATCAAAACCTTAAAATCAATCAAATCGTTCTATTTCGCAAAAAGCTAGAAAGCGTCAATTAACCGTTTTACTTCGAAAGTAATGGCCATAATATTCAGTAAATATCATAACTAGGTTATATAAACCATTTCTATAATTTATTCTCATCACTTTATATTGAATTGAAAATTCTAGTTTGCAAAAATATCAAATTTTAACACTTTTTAAAGAAAAAATCACAA